>CM032456.1:34506311-34606343 GCA_019049505.1 Pachyrhynchus sulphureomaculatus | reverse complement strand
TCACTTCTGTGTTTGTTACACCTGATTGTTTCTGAAACTATTTAACATAAAAAGTTAAAATTTGGCATTAATATAGGAATTGATGACCTCATCAGAGCCATGTAGTTTTGAAAGTTAAACTTTAACATAAGGGATTCGTTTTGGGGGGAAATCGGAAGCGAACAAAAATTTTTTTATCAGGTCATCAAGTGGGGGAAACTAATTAACACTAGCCTAGAAAGAGGAAGCTTCCCCCAAGAATGGAAAAAGGCAACGATCATTCCTATAGAAAAAGTAATTGACACTAATAGATGTGAAGAATATCGACCAATTAATATGATAGCTATGTATGAAAAACTTCTTGAAACCATTGTAAGCAAACAAATGAGAAAATACGTAGAAGAAAACGGGTTGCTTACATATCGTCAGACTGGTTTTAAAAAAAATCATTCTGGTGAAAGTGTACTACAGACTGTTATTTCCAAGTGGAAGTCTTCTATAGGTGAGAAAAAATTGCTCGGAGTAGTTCTACTTGACTTTCAAAGAGCTTTTGAGACTATAAACAGAAAGTTGTTGGTTCAGAAAATGTAAAAATATGGTTTTGAGGGAAATGTGTTAAAATAGTTTTGTGAATATCTGGATAGCAGAACACAACAAACAAAATATAATGGAGCGTTATCTCCCTACTAAGATCAATAGCACAGTAAACATACTACAGTAGCGAAACTGAGCTCCAATTTTGGTGACAAAATTTTGACGGCGCATGTGTCGACGGGTCCTTTTTCAAAATGGCCGCTCAGTGTTTACATCCGATCTCGGTATGTGTCTTTGGAAATGTATTGTCCATCGTTTCTTGATGTGATTGCAGTTTATATGAATATAAAGACAGAAGGAAGAGAGAATTTGTAGAAAAAGAGAATTAAAAACGTTTGTAACTGAAGAGAATCGAAAAGGTTGAGAAACAATTTATATAATCATGAGGAAAGGAGGTTATTGTTGTGCCGTTGAGAATTGCAATATTCCATATAATTATTTTCGCAAATTATTTGCTCGAGTCACACTTTTTTATGCTCTAAAATTTGCAAATAAGAAATTTCTAACTCAATCAGGGCGCGCTAAGACTATTATCTTCTAAATCATAACTAAATTTAATTATGCTTTATTTGCATCACATGTAATCATCAATAGTATTATCCGTCAAAGTTTAAGTTGCTGCATTAATGATTTTTTTTGCAGTTCCTCTGTTTTTAGTTGAAACAATGATTTCATAGAAATCATGGTATGCGATTAAAGTTGTTGGAGTTGTTGATTATTTTAATAAACCTCTATTGCTTGCTTTCACAAGACAACTTTTCACTATCTTAAATGCATTTTTGAAAAAATACATATGCATAAAACAATATTATCATTAATAATGTATGTTTTGTTTAGACGGCCTTCCAGGGAACCTTGATTGATTTAATAAAACGTTCGTATTGGTAGAGTGGTTTGGTCATTAAAGCTTGAAATTTATTTCTAAAACGGTTAGTTCGGCTGGTTATTTAAAAAATCCTGACGTGATTGCTCAATTCTGACCTCAGATTCGGTTTCAGCGTCCAAAAATACATATAGGTATAGCGATCTGTTCGGTAGTGAAAAACTTTTTTTGTGTGCCTGTGTAATTTTTTTATGATTAATAAATAATCCTCCAAATTCTGGTTTTTAGAAAGATTTATTTTTGTGTAAACTAATATTCAGTTTTTTAAAACTATTTATATTTGTGTAAATTATAAATAAAACATTTTTTTTTTTTTTCTTAAAGGTGTATTTTCAAGAGGTTTCTAGTTTTCAATAACTTCATCTGTATTAATTGTTTGACACAACACACCTTTTCTAATAATAAACCTGATAAATTTAACACTGTTTAATTGCAAGTACATACAATTAATACTCTGAAAGTGATTTTTTTTTCTATTTTTCTCTATAAATTACATTGCTCCTTTTTCATGCCAATCTTTCAAAAGTTTCTGTGAATATATTGTAAGGAATACAGAACCTATAACAACATATTTATTATTTTCAAATTTTAGACAGTATATTTTATTTTCTTATAAGCTGGGTTTGAAAGTTTAAATATTAAGTGTCGTGTTGAGATCACAAAACCACTGGGGAATGGGATTATTGAAATAACTGATATAAATCGATTATTGAACCAAATATGCTATTAAAATAAGAAAAAATTTAATGTGATTCCAAAGAAATTTTTGTAATATGATTTTGTCAGACGATGTGTGCCAAAGGGTAAAATATTCTCAAAATAAGTTCGTTAAATGGACAGTACACTTAATCGAAGTCCATTTTGATGGTAATTATGCCTACTATTAAAATTCTGAAGATTTAGTTACCTGTTATTAATATTCCTCCTATAAAGAACTTATTTCTATTGTTGTATACCATACTATAAATTAAACATAGTTATTTTCCTTTTAAACTGTAATTGACAATACTCGGTATATATGAGTCAATCATTTCTCCTAATGAAGCTAATATGGTTAGCGAAACGCGCGTCGAGTGCAAAAATAAAGTGTTTGGTGTAGTGGTGATATATACTGAGTAGTGTCATTGTGCCAAAGATTCCACATTCCCAACATAGTTGTAATTGACAAGTGAGCTTGATCCTCGATAATAAACATTGTATTACATTTCATGAATTTTGAAAATAAAGATAAGTTATGCATCTCGAGACCATCTTATTTCTTAGAGTTTTGACCACATTAAAAGTGCAAATGGAAATGTGTATATGATTTAGGGCTATTGCTACACCAGCGGAAACTTAAAAACTAAGTGGTGTGCAAAGAATAGTTTGCCAGGTCGTCACCTCAATTAAAATTCACATCACACCAAATCTCCAAAAAAAAAAACATGATTAATTGCCAATCACCACTCCTGATGATGCTAAATGGTTAGCGAAACAAGTGCAAAAATAAGTTGTATGGTATAGTAGTGAACTGTTGTGTAGAAACAAGACCTCAGCAATTAAAGTCATAACTAAGTATTGTATGTAAATATAATTAGGAAATTACTGTATTGACTCTTTGATGTAAATATTAATTCATTGTACATAAAAGCAAGCGTTAATTACGTTATCAAAAGGTAATACGGATAACAGAACACAAAAAAGATATGGAACCTCTAAGAATCATTCACATAGAAAATAGAGGTCTATACATATACGTTCATAATTCATTAATAATATTATATTAACCTTTCTCGAAGTTACACAATATAGTTTTGTAGTTTAAGAAAAAATAAGTACCAAAAAACTAGATACAGTGTTTTTTAATTAACAAGAGATCTATCACACCAAACAACACAAAACTGCTTAGAAAAAAATGCTCTTATTTTAGATGTTGACAATATGTTTTTATTTCACGGTACAAGAAAAATAGCATTAAGTATTACGTATGTTAAAATTAAATTAATTTAGTCCTTAAAAAACATCTTTAATCAAAAATTTACTTGAAAAATAATGTAAATAAAACTTTAACCTCAAACAGTGACGTTTAACTTAGATAGACTTTTGAATTTTTGGATAAGCTTATTAAAAACTGAAGTTGAATATGAAGAATTCCATCAAATACCTTCCTATGAAGTTTTTCCCCCTGTATTCATTTCTTTTCTAACAAAGTGCTCCTTTCTTTTTGTTTTTTTTTATTACTCATGCTGCATTAACTTTTATATTATTCATGCTGTATTAAATAACAAATCAAAAATTTTCAAACATTTCTATATCTATGATTTTGAATGATAAAACTTTTCACAACTTTATTTGTATTTCAAATCTCGCGCTGGTCCACTTTTAACATGGCGGATTGCCACGTGACCTTCTGAAAACGAACCCGATTTTTCCTATGCGGTTATCCTTGAGTTTCGCTACTGTATAGTGTGTTTACTGTGTCAATAGTCATGGTGTTCCACAGGGCACAGTGCTAGGACCTGACTTATTTGTGTTGTATAAAAATGATACAGTGAAAGTCATAAAAAAAATGTAAATTACAGCTATTTGCAGATGACACAATCCTCTATTATGAAAGTGATAACATAACAGATCTAGTGCAAACAATAAATGAAGACTTAGATAGATTACACAAATGGCTGTGTTGTAATAGTCTTAGTGTCAATGTTAAAAAAACCAAATTTATGACACTAAAAGGCAAAAATAATACTCTGGATAACTCTACTCAAAATGGCATTGTGATAGACAATGACAGAATTGAACAAGTTAAAGAATGTAAATATTTGGGTGTAGTTATTGATGAAAATCTATCATTCTCTAGTCATGCCACTTATATAACAAAAAAAGCATCAAAAAAAATATATTTTATGTACAATAGGTAAAAATTTAAGTACTTGGGCTAAATTGCTAATATATAAGACAATATAATGTCCCACCTCAATTATTGTTCCACAATTCTCTTTATGTTCAACAAAAGAGATATCGATAATCTCCAGAAAAAACAAAACCGGGCATTAAGATGTATAATAGGTTGTAACAGGTATTCAAGAATAAAAAATATGTTGAAAACAGCAGACTTATTAAGTGTAAACAAAATATCTTTTTAAATACAATGATAGTCATTTTTAAAATTAAAAATAAAATATACCCTGAACATATTTTTAAAAAATTACAATTTGTCAATGACATTCACGCATATAACACTAGAAATAGATTGGGACTTTTATGTTTCCACTGTAAATTCGTCATATGCTGAAATTGCTTATTCCATCGAGGACTTATAGAATTTAACAATCTTCCAATAAATTTGAAAAATGCAAACTTTGTAAACTTTAAAAAATTGTTAAGAAGCTACATAATAGGTAACCATAGCATTTGTTAGTTTGTAATGATATACCTGTATATTTTTATTGTATTTGCTTAGCTTGGCTAATAATAAAGATTATTATTATATCTTATAATATAAATTCTGTACCTTTCTGAAGTTTTTATTTGTGACCGTGTTTCATATTGATGTCTTGGAAATCCCGAATCTATAGGACTTTCAACAGAATTACTGTCTCTAATACCCTTTCTCCCTTGTATATAAGGAAAACTTGTGGGAGTGCTGGTAGCATCAGGCACAGGCCGAGACTAAAAAATTATTTTTTAAATTAAGGTTAGTTTTGAATACACTCCAAATAAATAACTTACCATTTTAAACTTCTTTAAATCTCTATTTACAAATTACTTGCAAGGGCTAATAAACAAAAATAGCATCGTATCACACAGCAAGAATATTTTGAGGAACAAAAAAATAAAACAAGGGGAAAAACTGAATATGTGTCTATTTCAAGTAATATACAGATTTCTGTTAAATACTAACCAATCAACTAGCTTAAAATGTGACGTGTTGCCTTATCTTCTTTTTATATTTTAGACAAATATTACTTGGACGTAAAACGTATTCTACAGATATCATAGCAGAATCCAAAAAAGAAGAATGCGTGGACAAGTTTAAATTGGGTGACAGAAAAAGGCCAGTCGAATGTCACATTTCAATGCCAAAAAAGGATCATTAAAAAATAAGGTTAATTTTTAGGTTCCCTCATCTTTATGTATTTTTCTAAAACTTAAAAGGCGCTAAAAAATGGGGACCTGTAGCGAATACATCAAAAGCGAATTTCCTTCAATAGATGATGAGATAAAGCAATATGTAGAAGGTAAATTATATTTTGTAAAAGGTACTTTTTCTATTTGACCAGTCACCTTTAATTAATTTTAGATGTCTTAGAAAATGGAGCTGACGATTTTGAAGATAGCGAAGAAGTATATGAGGCAATTGGAGCGGTTTTACATGAAGTATCTTCAGACAAAACAGAGGAAGAAATCAAGTAAGTCTCTAGTGGTGTTTTTTTAGTATAAAGCTGTTATTCTTATTGCAAGTTTACCTGTTATAATTTTTTTCTCAATAAAGCCTGCATACTGAAAATCTTAACATGACTTCACAAGACCAATCTCCCTTGTCTTGTAAAGATTGCTAAGTAGAAAGGTATGACATATCCGTCAAAATGAAATGTTAATGCTACCGATTTTAATGGAATTTGCAGCAGTTATTGTAAGAGATCTGTATAAGTAACATAGAGACAGAGAATGGTTTTACTCAAAATAAGTTTAAATTTTATTTAAATAAATTTTGTATAATACAATGTGGAACTTATTTAAGGTCACAAATACCCAGAGTAAGGATACCTAATATCGGTTATATCTATTTTTGGAGAAATGACTGTGTTAAAAATTTAAAATTATCCTTTGTCTGATAGTTTCAGTATTATTGCTTTTAAGTATACTTTATTACCCTGCCACATTTTTTGAGCAAAATAAAACCAAATTAATAGTAATATTTATTGTAAAATATGCAAGAGAAACATTTTAAACAGAACAACAAAGAACCTAAACTTTTATATTATTAAAAAACTTACACATAGAAGGAATATGTTCATATTTAAAATTAAGCAAAGGTAAATTGTGGTGTAGGTATGTTAGTATTTCACCATCTTCAGATGATATTCTGTTCCTTTTTTCTTCAAATATATTTTCAACCTCAAAAAATTCCTTTTGTGAATATTGGAAAAGTTGGTGCTGAAAGAAACTTAAGAGCAAGTTTCCCTAATCTAGGAAATTCTTTAAATTAACTTGACACCATAATAACGGACTTGCTTTATGATATTTCAATGCTTAACTTAAATAAGAATTGAACTCTGTTTTTACTCCTTCTATTTCATGGGTGATCTTTTTATTTTTTCTCTGCTTCTAATTCTTATGTTTTTTTGATACTATTAAATTTTTTAAATACTAAGTTGAACATCATCCAGGGAGTCGGTTCCTAATACTGATACCACATCTTCACTGGGTTCAGTATTGCTCGTTCGGTGTATTTTAAAATGTCTTTAGTGTTCTGTACTGAATACTTATAAGATCACTTCGGTGTTTGTCACACCCGATTGTTTCTGAAACTATTTGACATAGAGAGTTGAAATTTTTTGGGATTAATATAGAAATTGATGACCTCATCAGAGCCATATAGTTTTGAAAGTTAAACTTTGACATAAGGGGTTAGTTTTGGGGAGGGAATCAGCAAAGAACAAAAAATTTTTTTATCAGGTCATTGAGTGGGGTGTCAAATGAAAACTTGTAAAAACATGAGTTCAAAAATATGTATAATGTAATACTTGCGCACACTTGTATTATTTATATGAAAATTGTAAAAAATCGCTTTCTCTCCCCTTATCTCAAAAAGCACTGATCAAAAAAAATTGTGAAAAAATTCTGGAATATTCTCCACAGGATGTAGATTGAACGAGAATTATCACGAGTGCATGACCTTTGTCTGATATACAAAAAAACAAAAATTTCAAAGTCATCAGTTTTCAACAAAGATTGGAAAAAAACTGTTGAAAACTCATTTGAGGTATGTTTTGTGAAGTCAGGATCCTTTCTGATTTTGCTGCATACCTTAACCTTAAACAAACCAATAATATTCCGAATATCACCGGAACTTACCTAGATTTAATCTTTGCTAATATAGATATTAATGTAATGGTTGCTGATCAACCACTGCTCCCGCTGGATAACTACCATCCAGCCCTCTCCTTTGAAATGAATATATCTTGTGAACCAGAAGAATCTATAGATTTTGATTACGAATATTATGATTTTGAGGGCGCTAATTTCAATGAAATTAATTCGTTTTTGGGTTTCTTTGATTGGAGTCAACCGGTCAATTCAAACACTGTAAAGGAATCTGTAAATACCTTTTATGATGTAATTTATACTGCATTTGATTTATTTATACCTAAAAAAAGGTCTAGGAAACCAAAATTCTCTTCACGTTGGTTTAATGATACATTGAAAGAATTGATTTTTAAAAAGAAAATAGCCCATAAAAAATTTAAAACTACCAAGTCATCAAATGATTATATTATTTTCTCTGAATTTAGGAAACGATGTAAAGCTTTATTATTATTAGTACATCAGCAATATACAAGAATCAATTACCAGCAATAGTAAAAATTTTTGGAGATATATTCATTTAAAGAATAAGAGTTTTGAAATACCAAATGTTATGTATTATGATTCTGAATCATCTATACATGGTAATAAAATAGCCGATTATTTTTCGAATTATTTCTCTTCTGTATATTGCAATAAAAAATGTGATACATATGATGTTAAGGTTTCGAAAGATGTAGATATAAGTAGTTGCAATATTAGTCAAATAGATATATATAACGCCATCCATAAAACAAGTGATAGTTTATCAATAGGTCCAGATAGGATACCAATAATGTTTTTGAAAAGTTGTTATATTGTATCCAGTATTTTAAGTTTTGTTTTTATTAAGTCTATTTTAGAGGGGGAATTTTCTGATGCATGGAAACTATCATATGTGACTGCAATTTATAAAAGCAGGGACAAATCCTTAGTAAAGAATTATAGGGCTGTCTCCAAAACATCTATAATAGTGAAGGTTTTTGAATCAGTTATTGACTCAAAGGTAAAGCCCCATTTCCAACATATATTAAGCGATGTCAACATGGGTTTGTACTTCCACTAGTCTATGAGCTTATGAACGCTTTGGAAACCACCAAACAAGTAGATATAATCTACACAGATTTGTCAAAAGCATTTGATAAAGTTAACTATAATCTATTAATTTATAAACTTGAGCGTTCGGGCATTTTCGGCAGCTTATTGAGATGGTTCAGAAGTTATCTTTCTGATTGTAAGCAGATTGTAAAGATTAAGGGTTTTATATCAGATCAAATCATAGTCACATCTGGTGTTCCACAGGGTTCTCATCTATCCCCACTCCTTTTTAACATATTTGTCAATGATATTTCAGACTTTCTAAAACATTCAAAATTTTTGTTATATACAGATGATTTAAAGATATATAGAATAGTGGAATCAACGGAAGATTGTTATAAGTTGCAACTAGATTTGGAAAGTTTAAAGGATTGGTGTCAATTAAATAATATGATTCTTAATATAGAGAAATGTCAAGTTATGCAATTTTATAGAAAGAAGAATTTTTTAATATTTAATTATAAGCTCGAAAACGGTATTCTGAAGAGGAGTGATGTTATGAGGGATCTTGGAGTATATTTTGATAAAAATGTAAATTTTAATTTTCACATTGAATTTATGAGAAATAAGACTATGACAATGTTAGGTTTTATTAAAAGATCATTGTCTGATTTTACCGATATTAAGTGTTTTAAGATTTTATATTGTTCATTTATCAGACCAGTACTAGAGTATGCTTGTCCAGTATGGTCACCATGCTACAAGACATGTAGATTTAATTGAGCTTGTGCAAAAAAAGTTCCTGAGATTCATAGGGTATAAAATGGGAATAACAGTGGAAAATATTGTATATGAGGAAATAATGAATTTGTTAAATTTACCTAGCCTTGAAGACAGGAGAAGGATACTCGATATTTGCACACAACATAAAGTTTTAAATTCTGCAATTGACTGCCCAGAACTTCTGGAGAGGATTGGACTTAATACTCCTCAAAGAACACTACATATAACAAATTTGTTTCATTTATCATTTCACCGAACAAATTACGGTTTATCATCAGCATTGACTAGATCAGGGGTGCTCAAACGGTCGATCGCGATCGACAAGTCGATCGCGAGTGCTTTTTGAGGCGATCTCGAGAAAAAAATTCCGGTATAGAACTATTCACAGATTTTGTTTTAGGTAACTAAAACAAAATGTAATGAATAAACTACTAAAATTTATTCGATCCACAATTAGGCCAGAATAACCCCCTCATCATTTTCTTTTATCGTAATAACCCCCTGCTAGCGGCAAAAGGCGGCTTTATCAAAGGAACGCGCGGTACTTGTCAAAGAAAAGCCGCGTTTTTGATTCCCGCCGATTTTTCTAGAAACTTCGGGCGGCGTGTTTGACGGGAACGTTCGAGATTTCGTTCGCGCCGATATAAATGTTGCGCCTGCAGGAATAGGAGTCAGTCTGAGTTGTAATTTGAAGGCGATACATCGATACAAAGTTTATTAATAAATAGTCCAAAATGAGTGCGGCGAAGAAAAGTAAAACTTATCATTTTAATAACGGTTGGGAGGAAGAATTTTTCTTTTGTATGGTAAAGGATAAGTGCATTTGTCTCATTTGCCGTGCGTCAGTTGCAATACCTCAGCGTGGGAACTTAGAGAGGCATCATAAAACGGTTCATAAAAACTATGAAAAGGATTTTCCGTCAAAGAGTGAATTAAGAAAACAAAAAGTACGTGATTTGATAACTTGTTTGAAAAAAGAACAAATCATGTTCACAAGACCAGCCAAACAATCAAAATCTGCAACGATCTCGTCATTTAAAATATCTCATATATTGGCGAAACACAAGAAACCATTTGATGATGGATTGGTTGTGAAGGAAGCATTTATTGAAGCAGGTGAGACTTTATTTGGAGATTTTAAAAATAAAACAGAGATTATGTCTGCCATTAGAGAACTTCAGTTAACTCGTCCGACTGTCACAAGGCGTGTTGAAGTCATGAGTCAGGACATGGCAGATAAACTAAAACATGATATCGTGGAATGTACATACTTTTCTTTACAGTTCGACGAATCCACCGATATGACAGACACTGCCCTCTGTGTATTTTTATTCGAATGGTATTCAATGACATGTCGGCTAAGGAAGAGTTTTTGACAATGATTCCTCTGAAAGGAAAGACCCGTGGCGAAGATATATATGACGTTTTCTTCAATTTTGTAACAAACTACAAGCTACCAATATATAAACTAGTGTGCATTACAACCGATGGAGCACCAACAATGACGGGAAACAAAAACGGTTTTGTGGCATTGTTTCGAGTTAATGATGATTTCCCTTCATTTTTCTCCTTCCATCAACAAGTTTTGTGTTCAAAAGTTCTAAACATGGAGGAGATTATGGGCATTGCAATAAAAATTGTGAATTCTATCCGTGCACGTAGCTTCCAACGACGGCTCTTTAAATTGCAGTTGGAAGATAGTGAGTCAGCTGAACACACTGATTTAGTTCTTCACACGGACGTCAGGTGGTTGAGTCGCGGAAAATTCCTAGAAAGGTTTCAAGAATTATTGCCCGAAATAACAGCTTTTCTGGACGAAAGAGGTGATGACACTCAGATGCTGAAAAACGGAAAATGGCTGACTGATTTGGCATTTTTGACAGACATCACAATGCATTTAAACACCATTAATTTGGAGCTTCAAGGTAAAGGAAAAACTATTATTGAGATGATTAGCGCAATAAACGCATTCAAAAGTAAATTGCAACTTATGATAGATCAACTGAAAAGAAAGGATCTGAAAAATTGTCCGTCTTTGAAAGCAAGGATTCCTCAGTTGAATTATGATATTTATGAGGCAGAATTATCAAATATTTTGGGCCAATTCGAAATACGTTTTTATGATTTCAGTAAATTGGCAAATATCGCATCATTTATGAGTTATCCTTTTTGGTGTAAAAACATTGAGGAATTAGCTACTAAAATAGCAAGTCAGTTTAACATGGACTCATGTTCTGTTGAAAATGAGTTAGTGCAGATTATATCAGATATACATCTCAAAGCCACAGCATCTGATACAAAATTCTGGTGTTTTATATCTGAAGATAAATATCCGAATCTAAGGCAAATCGCCCTTCAACTGACGGCAATGTTTGGGTCAACTTACTTGTGCGAGTCTGCATTTTCTGAAATGAAGATAATTAAGTCAAAATATCGCAATCGACTAACTGACGAACATATGTCATCATGCTTGCGATTAGCACTCGGTAATTACGTACCATCTTATGAAAAGTATGCTGAGGACATGCAGTGCCACGCTTCAACATCCAAAGTCACTCTTTAGTTAAGTTTAGACACTAGAACTCGTTTGTTTTGTAAGAACCAATAAACTCGCAATTTTGAATAATTATGAGTTTTTCATTGACATTTTAGAGCAGACCTACTCTTACCTTGACTAAAAAAATGCATATTGTGCGGAAAACTAATATCTATGCCACTATACACCCTACCTAGACGACAATCCTGCATCACACTTACTTGCAGCCTCTCGGAGTCGATCGATCATAGTCTAACAATATTGAGGTAGATCGCCAGCAGTTCAAGTTTGAGCACCCCTGGACTAGATTGTGTGCTACGGCTAATGCTGTTAGTAGAGTCACCAATATAGATTTATTTAGTGATAACATTCAAACCACAAAAAATAAAACTAGACAGGTTTTGTGATGGTGCTTCGGATGAGGGAAACTCTTATTATGTTTTTAGTAATATGTAAATGTTATGTTTTTCTTTTTATTTCCTTTATCTGTAAATGGCTGATCCGTTAATAAAAATTATTTATTTATTTATTAGTCATTGATCATTTTATACCTCCGTAACAAAAATTTTTATTTTAAACGCAGTCAACATATGGAACACTAATTGCGCAAGTCTGACTTGCAGTTGGCCGGTTTTTTACTATAGGGATTTAGAAAAATGTAACATACTACTGACAATTTTTTTTTCAGTAAGAGTTCTTTTCTCGTCAATAATGAAATAGATTTTAATTAATATAATTTCTAGGTATATATATTTTTCTCTTTTAGAAATATATGCGATGAACTTCTCAACATGCTTAGACCAGATAAGTCCTCCAAAAGTAATGGAACTCTAAAAATTCTTGATGGTCCTATACATCTGGGGTCAATGGCAGATAACCTAGAAAATAATGTGGAAGAAATTAAAAGCATTTGGGTAGCACAGAGAGATGATTCACTGGTAATTTGAAATGTTGCTTCTCTAATATTAGGGTTATTGTTTTAAATATTAATTTTTCTAAATAGTAAGAGTGTAAATTGACAGAACCACTGCATTTAAAGAATATATTTGATTTTGTCATTTTATTTATCTCTTTTTTTATCATTAATCCAGAAAGTTGATGCAAGAAAATTAGAAAAAGCACAGGCTAAGTTGCAAGAAAAGCAAGAAAAACGTGGTAAGGATGTCAAAACTGTAGCTCCGCCAAAACTACAAACTGCCTCTGCTTCTCAAGTAATTAACAAAAAAGAGAGCAAATTGGAAGCTAAAGGAAATAACAGAACTCAAGATATTCGGATAGAGAACTTTGATATTGCTTATGGCGATAGGTATGTGTGTTCAAAACTTCAAAATTTCAAAGCTCGCTGCTCTAAATAAATCAAATGTTTTGTATAATTTTTGAAAACCCTAAAATTTATTTGATATCACACTATTCCTTTCTCAATTTGGAAGCCTATATGTGTTAATCTGGGTTTATTGAATAATGCTTATAATCACTAAAATTAGGGTACCATGGTAGTTATTTTTTTGTAGCAATAGCTTATCCAACCTACTTTTTAGATGCTTGTAGCTAGTGAGTTTTTGCTAGATTTGTGCTTGAAAAGCTGGATAATAACCGGTCACTAAGTAATTATGCTACCAATTTAGCAATTTTGACAGCTAATAGTTTATTATTTTGAAATATAGTGGATTGTAACTAACTAGTCTTACTGCTAATCATTAATGCAGAGCAGAAGCTGGCTACTGAAAACTGGGAACAAAGACCTGGAAGAAATTCTATCTTGGGGTGACAGTAACCAAGTGGAATTTAACGCTACGAAAACCCGAGCGGCAGTTTTTTCTAAAAAAGTTAACGTTGCTGAACCCGACATAGTTATGTCGGGGCACTCCATTCCCCTAGCATCGTCGCTCAATTTGTTGGGCGTTAGTTTGGGAGCAAATATGTCTTGGCATGAACATGTTGCAGGCATAGCAAGGAGAGCTTCTCAAAAGTTGGGAATATTATTTAGAACCAGAAAGCTTTACACCCCACAACAACTGTTAATTCTTTACAAAGCCCAAATTCGACCAACTATGGAATACTGCTCCCACGTTTGGGGCTCCGCTCCCAAACATACACTGCATTTGTTGGATTCTGTTCAGAGAAGAGCGGTCCGTCTGATTGGGGGCCCGGAATTGACCGGCGGCCTTGATTCGCTGGAACATCGAAGAACGGTTGGCGACTTGAGTCTGTTCTACAAGTATTTTCATGGAAAGTGTTCGAAGGATGTAGCCCGCTTAATTCCTCTCAAAGCGGTGCATGTTAGAAATACACGTCGCGCTGGTGCTTCGCATCCGTATGAGGTTCAGCTTGTTACTCCGCGTACAACGCTTTTCAAGCAATGTTTTATATGGAGAACGTCATCCCTTTGGAATAATTTGCCCAGCGCTGTGTTTCCCACCGAGTACAATTTACAGCGATTCAAGAACAACGTGAATCGCTTTTTCCGCACTAGTGCCGCTCCTGGAGCGCTTTTAGAGACTTCCCTGCAGCACGTGTGCTAGACCAATAAAAAAAAAAAAAAATACTGAGCTACAAAAAATACTACTCTTAAATAAAATGAAGTGGTATTTAGCTAGCTATGTTTACTAGATTTGTACTTTTAATCACCAGAGCTGGGCAGTAGCTAGCTAGTTAAAATAATAACTTAGATATTTTTGCTTATTTCGCAACTAGTTTATTCAAGTTATTTTTTAAGTAAAGTAATTTTTAACTACTTATTCTCACTAGATTTGGACAGTAGTCAGTAAGTTAAGTTACTAGCTACCTTTTTGATAGCTAATGCCTTAATGCTAGTTACTTTTTAAATAAAGTAATTGTAGCTAATATATTGTACTAGATTTGTGCTTGTGTTCACTAGAGACAAGTAATATATACCTGCTGAATTGTTAAATAGTAGATTAGCTATTTTTTTGATAGTTAATAACTTATTCAAGTACTTTCTAAATAAAATAGTGTGCAGCAAACTTTTAGTACAGTTGTACTTGTGATCCTCTACAGCCAGGCAACAAGTAACTATCGAGCTGTTAAGAAACTAATTTAGCTACATTTTTTATGACTTAACTTAGTGAACATATATTTCAAATAAAATAGCCTGCAGTTAGTAGGTTTTGTTAGCTAACGTAATATTTTGTAGTTTACCCTTTTTTTCAACATATTTATGAAGCTACCTTAGAAAGTAGCTAGATACTAAAAAAAGCGATAAGTTTTTGGTAACTTAAGCTTCATTTAATAGCTAATTGTAGTAGTTAAAGTAACTTAACTTTTTTTATTACTTAAGGAAACACAACCACTTAGTAGTAGTAATTTTATATAAGTACATAGTCTGGAGATTAACTACCTTCAACAAGAGGGAAGTTAGTTACGGTGTGGCTTAACTATTTTTAGTATTTATGTTCACATCTTGGAATTTTTGGCACAATGGCATTACACAATAGTTAGCATGACTACACCAAATATATTAGTTTTATATTTGTGAGCTTCGCTAACCATGTTAGAAATATCTAGAGCAATAATTGACTAAACCTAAGATTAAAAACTAGATTGTCCATACGAATATTGTGAGTTACCTCGAGCGAAACTGATTAATCCCCATGGTTGTTTTAGTTCTGGTTAGGTAACCAGGACGGAGGGTTGTAAAGAATAGTACCTCTATCCTTATTTAGACTATTTTTACATTTTATAATCGTAGTACTTTAAAATGTGTCTCAGTCTCTTACCAGCTACATTTTCAATTAACCTCAGCACTTTTTGAGCAATGTTTCATCTTTCTGATATACCTCAAATCAGTCTTTTAAAACCTTATTTTAATTTTTTTTTTATGAGTCTAGCACACATGCTACAGGGAAGTTCCTAAAGCGCTCCGGGAGCGGCATGCGTACGGAAAAAGCGATTCACGTTGTTCTTGAATCGCTGTAAATTGTACTCGGTGGAAAACACAGCCCTGGGCAAATTATTCCAAAGGGATGATGTTCTCTATATAAAAGACTGCTTGAAAAGCGTTGTACGCGGAGTAACAAGCTGAACCTCATTCGGATGTGAAGTATTAGCGCGACCTATATTTCTGAGATGCACTGTTCTGGGAGGAATTAAGCAGGCTACATCGTTCAAACACTTTCCATGACAATACTTGTAGAAAAGACTCAAGTCTCCAACCGTTCTTCGATGTTCTAGCGAATCAAGGCCGGCGGTCAGTTCCGGGTCTCCAATCAGACGAACAGCTTTTCTCTGAACAGAATCCAACAAGTGCAGTGTGTGTTTGGGAGCGGAGACCCAAACATGGGAGCAGTATTCCATAGTTGGTCGAATTTGAGCTTTGTAAAGAATTAACATTTGTTGTGGAGTGTAACGCTTTCTGGTTCGAAATAATATTCCCAACATTTGAGCTCTCCTTGCTATGCCTGCAATATGTTCATGCCAGGATATATTTGCTTCCAAATTAAGGCCCAACAAATTGAGTGACGATGCTAGGGGAATGGAGTGCCCAACCATGACTTATGTTGGGTTTAGCAACATTAACTTTTTTAGAAAAAACTCCCGCTTGGGTTTTTGTAGCATTAAATTCCACGTGGTTACTATCACTCCAAGATAGAATTTCTTCCAGATCTTTGTTAAGTTGAACGACCTCCTGCTGTCTGCGGATATTCACCTGAGTAGCCGATTTCCGAGCGTTCAAAGTGAATGAAGAGATAATCGTACTGTCATTTGCAAAGCTGTAGATTGAATTCTCGGTCCTTTCTAGCAGCAACATTTTCTTGTCACAATAATTACAACTTATCTAATATAATGCACGTTTTTTCACGCTCCTGCGTTTTGCCCTTTGAACTCACCTAACGTATTTTTCAAGTTGTCGACTTATAGACCAACTTGACGTCAGTCTTAGTAATTGGGTTCCCTGCTATATTTTAGATTGAATGTTATTCAATATTTCGTTTTAGTTTTATCATTTTTTCACATTCCTGGATTTTGTCCTTCAGTAGCTTGTAGATGTTTGCTTTTCGAGTATCTTTTAGTGTTGTAACCGTGAATGGCAAATTGTTTTTTATTTAATATAAACAAGCAAAATTTACGCTTTAAAATTGTCGATCGTCTCCTGGGTATATTAATTTTTCATTGCAGTGTATGGTTTTCTAAATATTTTATCTCTGCAATTTAAAGGTTCTGCTGATTTTGTTTTCTTTTATAAAAAAAACAAAAACACTTAATAAAAGAGAGAGAAATCTAGTGACTTCACAGGCAAAGATTGTTAGTAACTGTTTCAACAATATTGAAAGAACACCGATGATTCTTCCGTTTTTTTTTAAGACACTTCGTTTGCTAATAATTTTAAATTTCCAGCTTTACAATAATTTTATGTTTGTAGAGTACTGCTACAGGGTGCAGACTTAACCCTTGCTTTCGGTAGAAGATATGGTCTTGTTGGCAGAAACGGTTTAGGAAAAAGTACATTGTTGAATATGATCTCATCTGGAAACCTAAAAATTCCTTCTCATATATCTATACTTCACGTAGAACAAGAAGTAAGTAGAAAATTAGTGACTTAGATGAAGGATTGTAGTTAAATATTAAGTGGTTATTTTATTATTATTTTTTTTATTATGTTTTTAGGTTGTAGGTGATGATACCTTGGCGATAGATAGTGTTTTGGAATGTGATACAATTAGACAAGGGTTACTAGAAAAGGAAAAGGAAATTAGTGCCGCTATAAATGCTGGGTAAGATTTGAGGAATGACAGTGTTACAATTCTATGGAAATTACAATTGTTTAACCTTAGAGTGTACAACGTCTCTCTGCAAGGACGCAACGTCCTGCCGGTAGAACTCACCTTTAGGGGTAAATAGAGGTGTTTACATCATTCTCGCAGAAAGGCATATACTGCCAGTAGAAAGTTCAGAAAATTTCAAGCTAGCGCAAAAAAAAAGTTTTTAAATTCCAACATTTTAAGATATTTTACAAATACTTGAAAATTTTGAACTTTGCTGCTTTTCAAAAGTACGTTGATCTTGAAAAACTCATTTGACGTGTGTCAGCTCCGGTGTTTTTAATATATTCCCTCCTTTATCCATGCTTCTTAGGTAGGACGAAGAATTTGGTGGTTGACTGTGTACAAAAGTCCTTCCAGCAGAACTTTGGCCTATCATTAATCTAAATACTCTGAATAAATTGAGCTGACATCGCAGTTGGTTCTTGATGAAACATTGTAATGCTAAGAAATTAACACTTGGCTTTGTTTCACAATTTATTTGTCTATTCTCTGACATTTTTCGGTCTACGCGACAATTTAATTTATTCTGTGTTAGTCATTCATTAAGGAAGTTGAGGTGGGATAGTTCCAACCAAAAGTTTTGAACGTTGTCATTTAGAAATGCTTGGTATTAAATAATTAAAAAGGTTTAAAGATTAACGATGGTTATTATTATGATAATAAATTCATTATCGAAAGATTTTAAGTCTTATATATTGTTTATTTAATGTTATTAAATAATTTAACATGAATGAATTAACTTTTGGATGTTTTGCACAAACTTATAAAAAAAAAAAATATGGGAAACAAAAATTAATATATTTTATAATTTTTAAAAAATTATTAAAGCAAATAATATGGAAAAATAAAAGGGTATAAAAAATATTTTAATAGTTAAAAAAACAGGTAATTAATAAACAATGATAATTAAAAATCTTTAAATTCCGGTGTCTCGAAGCTGCAACGCTGTAAAGTAATTTACTGTTGGCGCTACTGATATGCTTATATATACAGGGAAAGTCGTCCTAGATAATTAAGGACGTTATAGTTTAGGTCGTTTCTGACCGATTTGACTCTATGACATGATATCCTAAACTTAACCGTTTTCGAGATATTGAAGTTTAAAGATTTTCTAAAAAAAACATGTTTTTTTTTTGCTTTTATATGGATTTTTTTTTTATTAGAGGTTCTCGAGTGTGATTTTTTTGATAATTTTTAGTTAGTCTGTATGTCAAGTATCAAAAATCTTCAAAAAAATTTGAACTAGTTACTAACAGTTTCAAATGGCGGCTTGTTAATGTTTCTAAATTACGAATTTTTACCAAGTGTTTCCTACTTTAAATCAATAAAGAGAAAAAAAAATGTATGGAAGTTATTCTGCAAATTATTTTAAAAACTTTTACGTCTTTTTAGCTATCTAAAACGGTATAATATCTACTGGATCTATTCAAAATTCTAAGAAAATGAGATTTCAATAAGCCCAAATGTAGAGTAACATAATAATAGAATTTAGATACTACCAATTACCGGTTTACTACCTGCGCCTTCAAACAATAAAAAGGGTTGGGTAAGCAATTTTTTCCGGTCGGGGTACTCTCTGTGCGAGTGACATTTTCTGTTCACTAAACATTATTGAATGATTTTTAGTCTGCTCATGCGATTCGTCCGTGGTAGATGTGCTATACCGTGCTTTTCAAAAATATCTGTGTTTCATCTTCTGACTGTGTGAATTGGCTCGTAATTGGATTTTGATCTCTGCTTATGAATATGGCAACGTATACCAACGAGGAATATGCTGACATCCTAATGTGTTACGGATTTTGCGAAGGAGTGTCGTCGCGTGCACGTGATGAATACATACTGCGATATCCACTTCGTGTCGAAGACTACGAAGACTACGAGAAACTGGTTCCGTACAAAGACGGCGGACTGACATGGGACGACCACGTATCTTTGACGAAGACGAAGAAAACGAAATACGACGTCTCTTTGAGGTGGACCCAACCACATCTACAAATGTTGTCGCACAACAGCTTGGTATTTCGCAGTGGAAGGTATGGTTTGTAATGCATACTGTTGGGCAACACCCTTAGCACTATACGCCCGTGCAAGTTATTGAAGAAGGGGATCCGTTGCGACGATTGGAATTCTGCAGATTTATGCTCAATACCGATGTCGAAGATGCATCTTTTTTTTAAGAAAATACTATGGACTGACGAGTCGAAATTCGACAAAGACGGTCTTACAAACTACCACAATGCCCACTATTGGGCTTCTAAAGAGGAAGGCAACCCAAACAAAAAAGGACGAAAGGATCACAAACAAGATTCAGCTTAAATGTGTGGATGGGTATAATTTCAAATTATTTGGTTGGGCCATTCTTCCTGCCAGATAATTTGAATGGCGAGGAATACGACAATTTTTTGCGGAACGATTTACCTAATTTGATGGAAGACCTACCTATTGGTTTGAGATAAAACATGTACTTTCAACACGATGGCTGCCTAGCTGACTACAGAGGAAGTGTTCGTGCATGGCTCAATGACAATTATCCCAACAAATGGATTGGAAGAGGCGGACCCATACCTTGGCCGACGAGAAGCCCAGACCTAACACCGATGGATTTTTATGTGTGGGGTCACATGAAAAGTCTCGTATACGACCAGATGACTCCTATCGAAAACGTGGATGTCCTAAGACAAAAAATAATTGATGCGGCTGACGAAATGAGGCGGCACCTCACAACCAGCGCGAGCGTTGTGAAAAGTAATTTAAGAAAGAGAATGAGAATTTGTGTTAGAAATAGGGGCGACCATATAGAACATGAATTATAATTAATAAAAAATATTAAATTGCAAGGTTTTTTTGTTTTATTTCTGTATTTTTCGTATTTTCATCTAGAACTAAAAATTTACCTTTTGCTACCCGAGCCCGCTTTAGGTGTCATTCTGTGTACAGTTTTCCTATTAAACTCCTAGTATTATACCTTTTTTGATAGCTAAAAAGACGTAAAAGTTTTTAAAATAATTTGCAGAATAACTTCCATACATTTTTTTTTTCTCTTTATTGATTTAAAGTAGGAAACACTTGGTAAAAATTCGTAATTTAGAAACATTAACAAGCCGCCATTTGAAACTGTTAGTAACTAGTTCAAATTTTTTTGATGATTTTTGATACTTGACACACAGACTAACTAAAAATAACCAAAAAATCGCACTCGAGAACCTCTAATAAAAAAAAATCGATATAAAAGCAAAAAAAAACATGTTTTTTTTTAGAAAATCTTTAAACTTCAATATCTCGAAAACGGTTAAGTTTAGGACATCATGTCATAGAGTCAAATCGGTCAGAAACGACCTAAACTATAACGTCCTTAATTATCTAGGACGACTTTCCCTGTAACCCTGTATAGATATATTGAATTTTGTGCTTATTGTGATCAGCTGTTATAAATAAGTAAAAAAAAAGGATAATAATAAAAAATCAATCAATGAAAAGGCTGAACAAAAGGACAAATTTTGGGAAGAATTGAGTGCAATAACGGAAGAAGCTAGAGGAAGGCTGTATATTGCCGGGGACTTTAATGCTAGAGTAGGCAGAAGAAACAATACAAAAACAACATCAATAGGACAACACGGTGAAGAACTTAGAAATAATAATGGAGAAAGGATGCTAGACTATTGCCAAATACATGATCTTATCATAACAAACACAATGTATCAACATAGAGACATACATAAGTATACAAGGGTTCAACATACAAAACAAGAGAGGTCAATTATAGACTATATACTGGTACAAAGGAGCAAAAGAAAATATGTGAAAAACGTAAGAATAAGAAGAGGAGCCGAAATATACAGTGATCATTACCTACTAGTAGGAATAATCAAAGAAAGGTTGCATAAAGATGAAAGCCCAACAATAAGAAAATACAAATCAATAAGGACATATAAACTAAGAAATGAAGAAATTGTGATCAAATATCGACAAATAACTGAGGAGAAATTCGAAAAAGGATACAGACATATAAAATACGCAAGTTTGGAAGAAAAGTGAAGTATCTTCAAGAATATAATCCTGGACGGGGCTACCAGAGTCTGCGGAGTGTGTAATGCAAACAACAGTAAAAGACAAAGAGCTTGGTGGAATGGTGATATACAAGAAGAAATTATTGTGAAGAAGAAAGAATGGAAAAATATCTCAAGACAAAAACACCTAAACAATATGAACTATATAAAGGAAAAAGGAAAAGAGTTAGAGTTGGTAAGAAAAGCAAAGGAACAGTCATGGAAAGAATTCGGAGATAAAATGGAAGAAAATAGTAAAGAAAATCAAAAGCTATTCTACAGAGTTCTTAAATCATTCAGGAAGGACCAACCTATAACCGAATTATATATAAAAAACACAAACCAAGAAATCCTAACAACAGAGAAAGCAATAATGGAAAGATGGAAAGAATACTTTGAAGAATTATTGGGGGGGTAAGAAAAAGATAATGCAAATTATGAAGAATTGGAACAGCAACATATGGAAGAAACAGAAGATAGGGAACAAATAGAATGGAAAGAGTTGGAGGAAGTTATAAGAAAATTGAAAAATGGAAAAGTCTCAGGCAGCGATAGGATAACGTCTGAAATGATTAAATAGATGGGGAGGAAAGGAAAAATAATATTATTAGAAATAATTAATAGTGCATGGGAGGAAGCAAACTTTCCAGCCGAATGGGGAATATCGTTTATTACACCAATCTATAAAAAGGGAGAACACAAGGATTGTAATAATTACAGAGGAATTACTATACTGAACATAATTGTCAAAATTTATGAGGACATTATTAATAATACGATAAAGAAAGTAATAGAACCACAACTGTCGGAATCGCAAAGTGGATTTAGACCAGCAAGAAGTACGCAAGACCACATATTTACACTGAAACAGATTATCAAAACAAAATAAGAGTCTACACCTTGCTTTCATAGGCTTAAAAAAGCATTTGACAGTGTACCGAGAAATAAAGTGTGGAAAAGCCTAGAAAACAAAGGAATAAACAAAAAGATAATAAGAATAATAAAGGGAATATACAGCAACAATGTGCAGTATGTAATAAAAAACAACATGAAGTCGGAGGGATTTACAACACAGGAAGGTTTGAGGCAAGGAGGAAGCTTGAGCCCAACATTGTTCACTGTATACAACAAACCAACAAACAAACATTTACATAGAAGGGAATAAAATACAACAAGTGGAACAATATAAGTATCGGGGAGTGATAATGGATGAAAATGGAAAACAAGACAAAGAAATTGATGAAAGAATCGAAAAAACGAACAAACTTTACTATGCAATAAATAATAAATTCATTAGGAAGAAAGAGGTGACGAAACAAACAAAAATAAAAGTGTCAAGGCAATTTTTAGGACAATCCTGACATATGGATGTGAATCATGGACCCTAACAGACAGGCAGAAAAACAAGATACAAGTCGTCGAAATGAAATACTTGAGAGCAGTCCAAGGAGTTACACGGAAGGACAGAATAAGGAATACAGAAATAAGGAGAAGGCTGAGAGTACAAGCAATTATGGAATATATACAACAAAGACAGCTGGGATGGTGGGGACATGTACAGAGAATGAAGGATGATAGGCAGGTGAAACAAGTGTATGAAGCCCGAATACAGGGAAAACAGAAGCGAGGAAGACCTAGACAAACCTGGAATGGGAGTATTGGAAGTATACTTAAGGAGAAGGGAAAATCCTGGATAGAGGCAGTGAAAATGGCAAATAGAAACAGATGGAAGAAGTTTATATGTGGAGATTGAGAGGGAAAAAAAGGAGAATGTATAACTGCCCTACACCATATGGTGGAAGGGATATACGATTATATATATATATATATATATATATATATATATATATATATATATATATATATATATATATATATATATATATATATACACTCCTGGACAAAATTAACGCAACAATATATTAAATCATACAAATCTCTATAATGAATTAATTTTAATAACACATTGGTTACACTAAAAGTTAGAAAAAAACTTAATCGGATACTTTAAAAGTGAATTAACTACCAAATTTCTCTATAAGATTCGAATTAAAATTATTCTCAAGACCTAATAACAAAATCGTTGAAATAATGCAATAATGAAAAAAATAAACTGGGACACTAGTAGCAAAATTAATGGTGTAACTGGGACACTAGTAGCGTGTGTTGCCTCCTCTACTTCGGATGACAGCGTTTATGCGCCTAGGCATGCTTCTAATTAAATTTTGGATAAAATCTTGAGGAATTTGCTCCCATTCTGTGATAACTGCATTTACAAGTCCCCCCCAGGTTTCTAGGTGCAGGTATATGACGTTTCACATTTTTCTTAAGGTGATCCCATACATGTTCTATCAGATTCAGATCCGAGCGTTTTGGTGGCCATTGCATAATCGGTATATCAACTTAATTAAGATAATCGAGTACCTCCCTAGCCACGTGAGGTCGAGCGTTGTCTTGCATAAACAGGAAATTGGGCCCCACAAAATGACCGAAAGGCATCACATGTTCTATTACAATATTCTCAAGATAGTAGTCAGCATTCATGGATCTCGTACGGACAGGGACTAACTCTGTGCGAGCATCAAAGCAGATGCCACCCCAAAATATAACAGAGCCACCGCCGAATGGTATCCTTGCAGAGATATTGCAAGGAGCAAACCTCTCTCCTGGTCTTCGCCATACTCGCTCACGACCATCTGGATGTTTTAGACTAACCCTAGTTTCATCTGTGAAGAAAACTTGTCTCCAATCATCCACAGACCAGTTTTCGTGATTTCGAGCAAAACGTAACCTGGCAACTCTGTTCTTTCTAGTAAGCAAGGGCGCAGTGGCTGGTCTCCTACTGTTTAATCCAGCTTCATTAAACCGTCTTCTAACTGTTTTAGAAGAAATTGTGACATTGCGAACAGCTTCGAGTTCGTTTCTTATTATAAAACTAGTGACAGTCCTGTTTCTTAAAGCATATTGTCTTATAAAACGTTCATCTAGGTCGCTAGTGCGTCGTTTTCGCCCTTGCCCTAGCCTTCTAGAATAAGTTCCTACTTCATTCAAGCGTCTTACCATACGACTTATTGTGGAACGATGTTTGCCTAACAAATTGGCAACATAACTCTGACAATATCCCTCGTCCAATAAAACTGAGGCTCGCACTACCTCGTGTTCAGTTAAATTCCTTGTTCGATTCATTTTTCTAATTCTTCGGGGTCAAAAATAAAACAGTCTACCACAAAAACGTATTACTTTGAAGAAGGGAACAATTTATAAGCTTACTTTTAAAGAAAATCTATCGCATTATTACAGAAAATTGTTTATCTTCTAAAAAATTCTTTAAAACTGTAAATTTAAACGAATTGTTTTGATTTCTGTCATGAAAAATGGAACAAAATATGCATAGCCTACTATTCAAATACTCGATAAACTTTAAAAGTGACATAAGAAAAAGATAAATTAATTTTCAGATTGTTGCGTTAATTTTGTCCAGGAGTTTATATATATATATATATATATATATATATATATATATATATATATATATATATATATATAAATATATATATATATATATATATATATATATATATATAAAAGGATAATAATAAAAAATCAACAAATATTGATAAAAGTGGTAAAATTTTTTTTTATGTGGAAGCGAAAACGCGTTACTGAGGCTTATACAATCAAAGATTAAGCCAACAAAGTGTTGGTAAACTGAACAGAAAATCAACTGTCTCCTAACCTCTATGACAGTGGTCGTCGAATTGCTGACATGCGTTAGAAATGGTTTTTATATGATTTTTATTTCCATATTATATGTCGGTAATAAATTATTTTTTTACAACTTTAGGGTCCCTAAAATCACGAAAAACAGTTTTCTATCTCCGTCAAGCTGCGATACTTTCGATTTTCCTAATTTTTGTTACATAGATTACAGGATAATAAGGCTCTCAATTAGTAAAAAAAAAAACCGTCACGTGCAAGTTAGACTTGGGCAATAATTACCTTAAAAATAAAAATTAGCTCCTAATAGCTAATAGATGAATCTAGCTCAATCTAGAATCTAGTAGCAAAAGTTTAAACCAAATATTTACTACCTAAATATTTAATTATAAACAAATAAAATAAAATTATTTGGTCTTCGGTACCTATCCTTTGGTTATCAGTCATCATGATCTTACTGATTGCACCGAATACACATTGATATTTTGCAGCTCTTAGTCCTAGTTAAATTCCCAAATTTCTAAACCTTCACCGTTCTGTCATGCCACAATTTTTTTATACCAAAAAAATTGTCAAACCCAATGCACTATTGATAGTTGTCACTCAATCTAGACTTTATTTAGACTATTCTAGAATTTTTTCAAAATTTTTTAATCGGTACTTTTCGAGATAGGGTAGGGGATATAAATTTTCGGTTATTTTTTTAAAATGATGCAAAGAAAAGTGTGCGGAACTATTACATCGTATATATTTTTTTAAACTCATACTTTCACAAGCTGGCATTCGACTCGGTACCTGGTAAATTTTTTTTCACTTTCGATTTCACCTTCAAAATTAATCCCTTAAATCAAAATTTAACATTCAAAATTATACTGCTCAGATTGGGCCATCAATTCCTATATTGGGTATGCTTAGTACAATCTTAATTACAAATTAATTTATTACTCTTGTTGATTTGTACTTGGATCAATTACCAAGCAAGGCGAGTGCTGGTTGAACACATCAGTATGCATTTCTCACGATTAAATTAATCTAAACCTAGTTTTAACATTTTATACAAGTTCGTCTGATTTGGTTCGCTTCAATTTTCTGATTTCTTGCACGTTGTCGAGGAGTTGTATTGCTTCCACGTTAGTGTGATTCAGTAATCTTTCATGTTTTATGGCGAAATCTTGAATAACTTCGTGGGTCCATTTGATTTCGAGATCATCGTGCAGTTCTTCGTTAGTTACGTAGCGATAAGCATTGATAATCAATTGAAGAAATTTGTTTTGACAGCGTTGGATTATTTGATGTCTTAGTGCAACCCCATATTTGCACCCCATGAGTCCATATTGGCTTTATTATGGACTGCTAAATCAATCTCTTTGATCTTAGGTCAAGTTGGGAGTATCTTCCGACTAACCAGTATAGTTGTCTAATTTTGAGTCTGATCTGCTCAGCTTTCTGTCTAACAAGATGTTTCCAATTTAGTCTACAATCGAGATGGATGCCGAGGTATCTCGCTGACTCTGTTTGAGGGATTGGACACCCCCCAAGTATATGATTGGGTTGCTGTCTTTTCGCCGCAACGCAAAGTTGACATGGAGAGATTTCGAGCTGTTAAGTTGTATTTTTCAGTCTTTAGTCCATTTGTGGATTTTGTTAACTGCAACTTGTAGTTTTTCTATTGCTTTAGGCAGAGATATATCTTTGGCTATAATGACTGTGTCGTCAGCAAATGTTCCAAATACTGTTTCTTTTGTTGTTGAGATATCAGCCGTGTAGAGCAGGTAGAGGAGTGGTCGTAAGACACTACGCGACGGAACTCCAGCCGAGATTGATTTGAATGTTGAGAATGTTCCTTCATGTGACACTCTAAATTTTCTTTCGGAAAGGTACGACTCCAATAAATGACAACGTCAAGGAATATTGCAGGGCAGTATTTTTTTTCTTCAAGCGCATTTTCAATAACAGCTGTCACTCTATGCACTTGGTCTACTGTTGAGGGGCGATTTCGGAATCAAAACTGTAAATCTGGTATATTTATATATATTTAACAATTTTGATATGGCAGGTAGCAACGAGATAGGCCTATATGACCCGACTTGTTCTGTCGGTTTGTCAGGTTTTTTAAGCATAATTATTTGTGCCGTTTTGAAACATCCTGGAACATGTCTCAGTTGCAAACAGGCATTAAATATGTATGTCAACATGATGATTGTTCTTCGTGGCAGTTCTTTCAATACGCCAGGTGAAATTTCATCAATTCCAGGAGCTTTTTTAGGGTCGAGGTTGTTGTCAATTTCCATGGCAACTTCCATAGGAGCATTTTTATAGCTTTTTCGGGTTGATAAGCAGGTGTTGCATCCATTATAGATTGGATATCATTCGGTTGAAATACATTAGCTAAATGTTGTGCAAATAATTCAGCTTTTTCATGATTGCCTCTAACCCATTCATTTCTTGCATTTCTAATAGGCGGCACTCGAACTATTGGTCGTTTGAATCTGCGAGTTACTTTCCGTAGTGAATAATCTTTGCTTCCGGGTTTTATTCACTAAGATATTTTTCGAAGCAATTCCGTTTATATTCTTTAATTTTTTGATTCGTCTGGTTCTGTGCCACACTCTTCTTGCTTTTCTTCTTTCTTTTATCATGTCCCTAATTTCAAAGGGGTAATTTACTTCATGATCTGGCTTCTCTTTTGTTACTGGTGTAGCTTCTTTTGCAATTGACCAAATCTGTTCTATTAGATTTCGTGCTTGTAGCTCTAGATCCTCTTTAGTTTTGAGTCTTACGTTTAGTCTACAGTAGTCTGAACTTGTCCCAATCAGTATATTTGTTGGTGAGATTTTGTTTTTTTGGATTTTTCATGATTGTCGCACCCAGAGTTAGTATGACTGGATTGTGGTCAGATGTTAGTTTGCACAGGTTTTCAGTTTTGATTTGGTTTGTTGGGATACCTTTCGAGATGATGAAGTCCAGCAGTTCTGGCACTTTATTATTGTCGGTGGGCCAGTAAGTGGGCTCCCGTCCTGAATGATAATTACAGTTTGTAATGTTAATGGCTCTTAGTAATTCATTGCCCTTTCCAGGTGTTATTAATAGCGAACCCCACGCTGTGTGTTTACCATTGCAGTCCCCTCCAATGATAAACCTTGGACCTAATTTTGAAAACAAATGTCTGTATTGTTGTTGTGTCATTTTATGTCTCAGTGGACAATATATAGCGCCAATGTTTATCTCAGCACCGTTGTTTTCAATACTAACTATATTTGTGCCAAATTTCAACTTTGTGTGTCAAATAGTTTCGGACAAAATCGGGTGTGACAGACAGAGAGACAGACACCGAAGTGATCCCATAAGTGTTCGTTACGGAACACTAAAAAAATTGTCACCATCATTTTGACATAAGAATAAAAATTCTGTTTTTTTTTTAGCTCCTCTGATCCGGAACTAAATACCCAACTTTCTGAAGTGTACATCCAGCTACAGAACATCGAGGCTGATAAAGCCCCAGCTAGGGCTTCCATTATACTTGCCGGTTTAGGATTCACTACACAAATGCAGAAAAATCCAACGAGAACTTTTTCCGGTGGTTGGAGGATGAGATTGGCATTAGCTAGAGCTTTGTTTTCAAGGTAATCTTGTACTTATGACGATAAGAATCTAAGTATTTCTAACATAAGAGGCTAAAGTCCAACAAACGTGATTTTCTATGGACTACATGGCATAAATGGTTATGTGTGGAAGAATGTTTCAGAATTCAGCTATTATTATATACTTTTATGCGTTTTTAGACCGGATCTTCTACTTCTCGACGAGCCCACAAACATGTTAGACATCAAAGCCATTATATGGTTAGAAAATTACCTTCAGAATTGGCCAACGACTCTTTTAGTAGTATCTCACGATCGTAACTTCTTAGATGCGGTGCCTACCGATATTTTATACTTACATTCTCAAAGGATAGAAGCGTACAAGGGCAATTATGAACAGTTTGATAAAACAAAAACGGAAAAATTGAAAAATCAGCAGAGGGAATATGAAGCGCAGTTGCAACAGAGACAGCATGTACAGGAATTTATTGATAGGTAAATATATGTATTTTTTTTAAAAGCAGTAGACTTCTCAAATTATTTAACGAAAGGGTGTTTCCCACCGTCACATCTATGTGTCAGATCAAAAAATTTTCCTCACATCCTAACAATTATGTGATAAAATTGACGTTTTTTTTTTACTATTTTAGGTTTAGGTATAATGCAAATAGAGCAGCATTGGTACAATCAAAGATTAAAATGTTAGAGAAAATGTAAGTATTATTTATGTATAGTTTTTCTAGGCTTTTCTTTAAAAAGAAGCGTTTACACAGCGCTAATAATAACCACAAGAATATAGAAAAAAAAAATAAGTACACATCTTATATATGAAATGTGTTTAGCACACTCAATTAGTTACCGATCTTGGATTCACCTCTGTTAATAAATTGTGCTGTTATTTTCTAGGAGGGTATTAATGCTCACAAATAACAATTATTTTAGGCCTGAATTAAAACCAGTAATCAAAGAATCGGAAGTCGTATTAAGGTTACCAGAAACGGAGCCACTGTCGCCCCCCATACTACAATTAAACGAAGTTTCGTTTAGGTATACTAAAGAAAAAGTGATATTTTCCAATGTGAATCTTGGTGCTACGATGGAATCGAGGATCTGTATCGTTGGTGATAATGGTGCTGGTAAAACAACACTGCTAAAAATAATTATGGGCCTCTTGACTCCTACCTCGGGAACGAGACACGTACATAGAAATTTAAAGTTTGGATATTTCAGTCAACATCACGTTGACCAGTTAGATATGAACGTTAACTCTGTGGAATTACTACAGCAGCAATATCCGGGTATGACCATTTGTAAACCTTTTATAAAATTATTATCTTTCACAATTAACAATATACTACCTTTTAAGTTTTTATAAAAACAATGAATGAAAAACAAAATTTTGATACAAATCTTTTTTCTCAAAATATTCTCCTTTAAGATTTATACGCTTTTCGATGGGTTCAGTCTCGAAACATTTTCTTCACCTCAAAAACGTGGTTTTGGAAAGATTCAATAACTTCTTGAGGTAATGAAAATCGCTATCCACGCTTTTTTTTTGATATTCGGAATATATTTTTTTTTTTTAACGCTCACTATAAACAAACTAGTCAGCCAATTTCTGAGCTGCCACTCTTTTAACAATAACAAAAGTCAAATTTTACAGCAGTGGTAATGTCACATATCTCAATAGCCGCCATCTAGTGGTCGTTTGTAAAAACTTAAAAGGTGACTGCCGTATTCATAAAATTTGCCACACTGTGCTGTAGTATTTAATATTTAAAAGCTGTTTAGAGTAAGAAACGATGCAACATCGAAATATACCAGTGTTATCAACGGCAAATTTACAAAATATTCACCCAGTCTCTATAAATTATACCTTCAAATTTTGCTTTAACCTCCATTGGGTGAGGAACTCTTCGGTTGATCGGTGGTAAGTGTTTTGTGATGGAGGTTAAAATGAAATACCACACATCATTTAAGGAGATCTTTTTCTGAATTCGAGAGCAGAGCTTTCTAAATAAATTTCACAAATTTTGACCATTACACAAACATTACATACGACCGACGCCTCAAGATTGTACAAAAATCTCAGGCAGAACCTGCGCCAAAGAACATTCTTTGTTATGACCTTGTAGAGTAAAAATCCTTCTAGATGCCTTGTGCCATGGAAGCGAAATGTCAGAAAGTCACTCCAGTTTAGTATAGTTTAATTCGAAGAATCATAATTTCTTACAGGTAAACCAATAGAAGAATACAGAAGACAACTGGGTAGTTTTGGAGTTTCCGGTGACCTGGCTCTCCAAACTGTTTCCAGTCTATCGGGAGGGCAGAAATCAAGAGTTGCTTTCGCTAGCATGTGTATGGGCAGGCCTAACTTCCTAGTCCTAGATGAACCTACAAATCATTTAGATATTGAAACGATTGAGGCTTTAGGAAAGGCTATTAGTAAATATACTGTAAGTATTTAATTTTTCAGGATAAAAAGGCTAGATAAATGAGGACACTATAGTCAAATAACTTGTAAAATTTAAGAGAGATGTCGTCTGTTTTTTATTTATATCGCGTATTTTGTATGTATATATATATATATATATATATATATATATATATATATATATATATATACAGACGCGCAGTCTTGACAGTGAATAGAAGCGACCGTTGTCGGTTTAGTGATGAGTGTAAGATTCGAAACATTGCGCTAATTCGATGCTAATTAGTGCGAGGCGTAAAAATACAAAGTGGCGTATTCGCTTTTATTTATCCTTAAATTTTATAATTTTGTTTTCAGGGAGGTGTAATATTAGTCTCCCACGACGAGCGATTAATCCGTATGATCACAAACGAACTTTGGCATTGTGGCGACGGTACAGTTAAAAGTATAGAAGGAGGATTTGATGAATATAGGAAGATAGTAGAACAAGAACTTGAAGCCGCGCAGGCTAAGTAAAACTTTAGCCGAAATTCTTATGATAGATTAGTGTTCTTTATAGTATTATTGCAAATAAAATGGTTATGGAAATATGCTTATATGAATTTTGTTTTCTGGAGAACGAAGCTTTTCCAATAACACTGAATATAGAATACAATCTCTCTTAAAGAAAATATAAACCATTTATTTTAATAGGACAATTTATTTAAACAGTGTCATTGCTATAAAAATAGCAAAGTTTAGACATACTTTTTTGCTGCGTTAACTAATAACCACTGGTTACTGATCGCCAATTGTTTTTGTTTACCATGATAGTAGTAGACCGGTCGCTAGCAGAAAAATGGACAGTTCGTGTTGGTGACTATCATTTAACATATCAGAATTGGTGACCCTAAAAGGATAAATATCTGGAGGGTGTATTTTTTTACAGATTCAAACAAAATTTGACATACATTAAGGTCAGTATCTGATAAATTCGTAGGTGAGCAAAATTGACTCTGATTTCAGAATTATGTGTGTCTGAATTGTTAATATTGTGCTTTTATAGTTTTTCAAAATATTTTAAAACGTGCGATATTGTCAGATCATATATAACTGACAGCTACTTTGAAATTTTAAATGTAACACTTCAACCAGCTGGTTCAACAAACATTTTTTTTGGTTATGACGCAATAGGTGACGTCATACATAAGAGAATATTTTCAAAATAGTGTATGTAACCTTTGATATTGATCGTGTATATGGTCACAGCAGGAAAGTGTGTCTTTTGTTCTAAGATGAAATATGTTTTTTTTTTTTTAAATTTTTGAATGATCAAATAATCTCTCCAAGTGGATTTTTACTTTATTTGCAATAATACAAACTTTTAAAATAAAAACTGATGTGAAATACTTGAAATTAGTTGACCATCTGTAAAAAGTAATTTTTTTTAAGCAGTCCAATTAGCCCACCACTCAAATTGTTTGTAAACTATTATAATAAAAATTGCTACTTATAGATAGAAGATAACAATAAGAAACGTCAAAAAGAATAACGCGGAGTGTCAATATGTTTGTTTTTTTTTTCAGTTACTCTATTCATCCCAGACAAGAATTTTGATAAAAATACTTACTTAATCCTTATGCCTTTCTATACCTTGAGGAGTGTAAAGCCCGTGGAGTTGAGTTATTCTATAATTGTCTTTTCCATATTTCCTTCTATATCCTTCCATCCTGTTTAAATTGCCGATTGCCTCTTTTATTTCTTCTGTATTAGTTTCTTCTGTTTGTATGAGTTAGGTCAAGTTAGGGTCCGATATTATGTCTCTATATTGATTTTTGTGTGCTTTCCCTCTAATTTTTTGCATCCATTTCCTTTCCTTTCTGTTTCAGTAATTCCTACAAAGTGCATTTGTTGTTCTTCAATCAGTTCATCCTCTTTTCCGTTTATATCCCTATTATTTCGTGTTCTCAATCTAAAAACTCCATAATTATTTCCTATTTCTTCCCTCCTATCTATTTCTTTGATTATCTTCTTATTTGTATTTCTTTTTACTAGTCCTTTCTTCCGTATCCTTTATCTTTGCCAGGGTCGTCGTCAATCTACCTATCTCTCTCCTTTTCTCAGTTTTTTGACTTGATGTCGTAGTCTTTTTTTGTTCTTCCAGTTTTTCTTCCTCAATGTCCCATTTATATTCTCTTCCTCTGATTATGATTTTTTATTTTTCATTACAGCTTCCTTATCTCCCGTGTTTCCAAGTTCTATCTTGTATATAGTCGCTCCTATTTTTATCACATCTTTAACCTGTACTTTTGTATCCATACTCCTCTCCATAAAATGTTCTACACCCATTTTCAGATCTGGTTGGCTTTTCACTTAAAATCTCATTCCCGATATTACAGTATTATTCCCTATGTTGTCTTTTTCCAGTCTACTCACCTTCAAATCCATACTTCTCATGTTTTCTCTAATTATCTTATTTTCCGCTTTCAATTCTTCATTCTCCTTTCTCAATTCCTTCAACTCTTGTTGGTATCTCTTCTGATCTTGTTTTATATCCTTTATATCTGACATTAGCTCTCCAATCATTTCTATCAAATTGTCTATCTTATCTACTCTTTCGTTTTTCTCTTTCTGTGGTGTTTTTATCAGCTTTTACTCTTCTTGAATAATCCCATTGGCTTGTCTTTTTCTTTGACTCTTCCTCTTTTCGAGTCTCATGAGGTATAATCATCGCTATCCATTGTTCTTTTTGTTATAAAAACTTTATGTGTGTTCCTCATATATTCCATTTTCAAATACCGGAGAAAAAGGAAAAAAAATGTTTATATTTCTTATCACTGTAAACAGTAAAGTGACCAAGATCGTCGCTTATCGTTTTGTTAGCTCCATACAATTTCACAAAATTATTCTCATAAATCGTCATATTTTTTACTTATCGTCTTAATGTAACATTACACTCTGCTTTATTTCTAGTCCCTCTCGTTTGCAATTGACAAAATAATTAAATAGATTGAAAAACTATGAACGAGTAGACATTGCCGGGCGTTCGATTCACATGTACACACATCGCGGTCCGAAACTCAACTCCTTGATAAAAATAATAATGTCTTTATTGAAATTTCATGAGAAAGAATTAGAAAGGGGGAAGTTAAAAGTGAGCTTCGCCTTTTAACAAAATCTTAGCCATTTAATAATAAATTTTACTTTTCAAATTGTTTTTCCCAAAAAAAAGCTACAACTTTTATTTTTAATATTTCCAAATTACAGATGAAACATTTTAAGATTTTTAATTTATGTTCATTACAGTTCGGACTTAAATATGGTTGACATTTCTTATTATTCCCTATCTATAACTTAGCAATCAAAAACTTCTCATTTTTACATAAGTACCTATTAGCAGAATTTTTCTCATATGTTCCTGCTGAAAAAAGTTAAACCTTTCCAATTAAGTATTTCAGGTTATTTCTTAACAATTTATACACTGGGATTACCTCGCAGTGTAACAAAACAAAAACAAATCTTTATTATAAAAAAATTGTATTATTTTAATAATAAATGTGCCTAAATACAGCCTGTTTAGTAAATTTGGTGATCTGTTAGGAGTTAAGAGGAATATATTTATAGGGAAGGTGTCTTTGTTGAAATATCTCAAATTTATTAAAGAGGCAGTATTTTATTATATTTATTTATTCTTTTTTGTTATATTTGTAATATTTACATGTAATAATAACATGAAAATGAAAATAAATTATTTAAAAATGATATAAAGTATAAAAAACTTATTTAACAAGTTTCAGAATTTTTAAAGCAAAATGCTTTTATGTGGTTTTATTGAAAAAAACAAAATATAGGACCAAAAAGTATGTTAAATGAATTTTCATAAATAAATTATACATGGATCGAAGAATAATTCATTATTGTTTTAAGCAATCTTCTTAATCCATTTCTTCAATTCATCCAAATTAACAGATCCGTTTTTGTTATATGCACAAGATTCAGCGAAATCAACTCTACAGTACAAGCCTGAAAAATTAAAGTCCTTTGATGGATCACCCAGTATTTTTGTAGTATTTTCTTTGGAGTCCAATTCTTTAAGTTGATTTAGCTTGGTATTGCAAAGAGTATTGCTAGAAATTAAAAGAAAAAGTATTAATCCTAAAACTCATCTACTTGTGTAAAAAATTCCAGAAAGAACATGTTTACTTAGTGGAAAATTCACTTTCTAAGTAAGAAACAGTGAATTTATGTACAGTTACATTAATTCAAAGAATCTAAACTCACAGTTCTTTCTCTAACATTGATTTAATTGCGTTAGACCCCTTAGCCAAAGTCTGGTCTTGTTTATTACACAATATAAGAATGTCAGGCTTATTTTTCATTATGATAGGGTCAACTAAAATGTTTATACAAAACATTGGCAGCATCCCTAATATTTTTAGGCACACTGACAGAGTCTACTACATATATGATGCCCTTAGAACTGTCCTTATATTTTTCAAAAAACTGCTGTCTTATGCTGTGAAATCCTGGTAGATCGGCAATTGTGACCACTTTCTACAAATCAAGAATTCGGGCATCAACTTATTAAAAGATATTCATAAGTGAAATATGGTACAAAGATATTTTACTGAAGCTCTGTATAAGCTTAAATCCTTAAAATATATAATTTTTATTATAAAAACTTACCCCATCACTTTTGTATTCATCCACATTATCATGACTGGAAGTGTAAGTTATTACATGTTTATTATGAAATAAATGAGAGTAAATAAGTGTTTTTCCACTTTCGTTTAAGCCAGTTAGTAAAATATAACGTCTACTTTTTTTAAGAACTTTCTTGAGGAAAAAAAGAACTAAAAAGTATTTTTTTAATACAATTCATAACCTTAAAATTGGAAAATACCTACCTACGGTTAAAATTATTAAAAATACAGCTATGAGAACGGGTGAAACTGATGAATCTTCTGTGGCCATTATGACATCAGGCTAATGTATGTATTCTTTTTATTATTTAATAGAAAAATCAAGAATTGTCCGTTCCTCACCGTTCCACAAAAAGAACATATGTTTTGGACACCTCCTAAATTATGACGTCAAATTATAGACTTCTTTTTTGTAGGACTTATCGTAAACTTTGCCAGAATTCATAAAATAAGTTATTCCCATTTTACCCTACAGCTATGAGATTAAAGCACCCAAATTATACTAAAAAAGAAGTGGACTTTGACAAGTTAACCTATTTCAATTCTTAATAACAAAGTGTCATAATTTTTATTTTTTGAATTAAAATTTAACAATTTTCGTTGCAATGGTACCGGAAAAGTATTTAAAAAAGGTCGTCCTATCTTCCGATGTATATGCGATATGCATTCAGCATGCTCTAACAACGGAAAAGCAAGAAATCATGGGCTTGCTTATTGGAGAGGTAAAAGAAAGATTTTCTTTATTTTGTGCATAATATTCTAATTTGATCATTTGTAATTATATTACAGATTGACGAAGAAGAATGTGTTTCACATATAACAGCTTGCATGATTCTTCATAGAAGTGATAAACAGCCTGATAGAGTTGAAATATCCCCAGAACAACTCTGTGGTGCCTCCATGCACGCAGAACAATTAGCTGCAAATCTAAAGAGACCTATGAGGGTTGTAGGATGGTACCATTCACATCCACATATTACAGTGTGGCCTAGCCATGTTGGTATGTTAGTTATAGGATGGTTAAGATTTTTTTATTTAATTAGAATTTTTTTAAGATATTAGGACTCAAGCTACTTACCAAATGATGGATCCTCTATTTGTGGGGTTAATATTTTCAGTGTATCAAAGCGATCCACGTCTTAGAAATAATCAAGTTCAGTTGACTTGTTTCCAAGCCTGTCAGGGGGTCTCGGAACTTGAACGAAGGGAAGTGCCATTGGTCGTCGAAAGAACACCATTAGAACACTATAACTTGGAAGGTAGATCTGTTATTATTATTGAGAAAATTAATGTAATAAAATAATTTTATAGGTATTGCAAATCTTCCGAAAATCCTCATTCAAGAAGAAGTAGAAAGTCACAGTATTAAAGACAATGACAACAACGACCCCATAGCCCGACTTCATAATGATGCTTTCAAGACTTTAGCCTTGGTTCATATAGTTTCAAAAGTATCGAGACCCATGTTAGATGACTTTGTTGAAAGGCTCAGTGCTACAAAATTAAGAATTAAAGAGTTGGAATCTATCAAAGCTGGTTTATTACAAGAACTGGGTAGATAGGTTATAATATCTTATAATATAAGCCTAATTTCAATATTTTTAAGTTATTTTGTAAGACTTGTATTTTGTGTGTATTAAAATATATATCAATAAAGATTTCTAACTTATTTCGAGGAAGCTAGGAAATGTGTGCACAAACTGGCAACGTCAATTTACTACTTTTTCAAAAAACCACTGATTTCCCGGAATCAGGTGGGCCTTGAATTAAGAGCGCATGCGATTTTCTCAACTGAGTAATGCATTGATGCCAAGTTATTAAAATATTTAAAGAATTTCAAGTAGCAAGACTTCTACGATTTTTCAGTTTTTCCAATCGTCTTCAATTCGATTAATGAGAAAATGATTTAGACCTTCAACAAAAATTAATTAGAAAGCATGTAATCTTTTATGACTTCCTAAAATTTACCTGGAGAAAATTTGGCAATAGGTAAAATTAACCACCTGTGGCGCGACGATGCCACTTTACTTTCACCGGGCATTCGGCATTGCAATTTCTTGTCGAAGATCTCGAAAAGTCAATGACCGACACTTTTTTACTGTTAAAACCAGCTAAAAATCATGTGATTGGGTAAAAACTGGTGCCAAACCGTTATTTTAAGAACCTCGAGGAATCCTAAGAATCTAACAGGCATAGAAACAGTGTCCTTTGTCCAAAGACTCCGTTTGTTTTGGAAACAGATGTGAACAAGGGAGTCTGAATTTTTGACAAATGTCTGTGTTTACATTTGGTTCTTGTGAAAGTGTTACATTTTTTTAGAATTTTTCAAAATGTTATACTAGAAATTGACGTGACGCGGTAACCCATGCAGTTGAGAAGTAAAATGAATGCATATTTTTAAATAAATTACAAAATACAAGTTGGTAAAAATGAATGAAGAAAAGGCTCATAGAAAAATGCATGAACTATTTATGCAAGTGCTGAAAAACAGGGACTTGTCTAGAGCAGGAGACTTGTTTTCGGTGCCAGATGCTATTATAGTTAATGACTTGACTAATGTGGTAAGTGGTTAATCTGTTAGGTAAATATGTAATTAATTTTTTGAGTCGATCTGAAGGTAAATATTCACTATGTTGTACTTCAAGGATCAGGAGCATTTCACTAATTTCCTTGCTATACATATATTACCATATCTTTATGTAATGCTGGTAATTTCATGTTAATATTGTTGGAATGCCATGTGTGTTATCTGTGTTTGGGAGATAGTTGTAAGCCAATTTTAATCAGGAATAAGATTTTGGTAGTTTTATGCATATATAATTGGAGTAGTGTTGATTCCCTAAAAAAAAACCTATTTTTAGAGAGATTATAAAATCACAGTTGCAACACCAAAAATAAAAGTAATCTTCAATTAACAGTAGACTTAAACTTGTCAAAAAAAAATCTTAAATCATTCCTATCCTCCAGAGTAGAGTACATGATATATGAATTTTATGATTATGTGATAACATAATTCTGTGATTTATTTTTAGTCTGTGTTATGTATTGTAAATATTTTATATATTTGAATTTTTTATATTTTACCAATTATATGATTTTGAATTATATTTTTTGTTATTGTACCAGTGTGACATTCTATATTCACTTTTGGATCTTTTTAGAACAAATAATAACTTCTGTTTTAATAATTAGAAGTGGTTTGTAATTCAGTTTTGGAAATACTCTCATTTTTGTATGTGTTGCCATAGGATATATTTTCAAATACTTTTACTGTAGTGCCATGTAATTGTGACAACCATATATCTTTTCTCAAAAATGAGGCATCCTTCATTTGAATACTTTGAAACCTTAGTTTACAGCCAATATTATTCTCTAAGCAAGTTTCTGATTCTATCAAAACCTAGGCATTATAAGCATAAAACTTTACGATTTTCTTTATTGACATAGTTTGTTGACAATTATCCTATAGCTGCATACTCTAGAATTTGAAATTAAACTCCGTTTAAAAGTTCTATTCGGACGTTTATCTTTAATTTTACTACAACACTCATATACAGTAATACCCCGCTTAGCGCGACCCCGTTACGCGCGGTTTCACTATAACGCGAATTTCAAATTTCGCGCTCATGTAGTCATTAACTTCTCTATGGTCGCGGGGGATCCCCGCTTTCTCTGAATATTCTCTTTGAAGAATTGGGAATTCCCTGTCCTTCGACTTTGTTCTATGGGGATTTCCTCGTTCGTTTCGTGTGTTCATTTGTTCCGTAATGTTAGTTCGGTCGGCTGGCAGTTTTGTTTTAATATTTATTGGAGATACATACATACATAATTTAACCCTACGTTAAAAATGCCGCCTGTAAAGAAAAAAGAGCGTAAAAGCGTCACTTTGGAATTGAAGATGAAAGTGTTAAGAAGAATGGAAAATGGAGGCAAAGCAATAATTGTTGGGAGAGATTTTGGACTCTCAGAATCGACTGTGAGAACGATTTATAAAAATCGGGAAAAAATTAAAATCTCCAGCGAAGGTTCAACACCTATAAGTGCAACAAAACTTTCTCGTTCGAGATCATCTATCTTAGAAAGAATGGAGAAATTACTGTCAGTCTGGATCGAAGATTTGAATAAGAAGAAACACACCACTAAGTCAAGATCTCATATGCACAAAAGCAAAATCTTTGTATGAGATGCTGAAAACAAAAGAAGGAGAAGGGAGTGCCACTCCGACTTTTGCTGCCAGCAGAGGCTGGTTCCATCGGTTCAAGCAGCGTTCTAATCTTCACAATATCCACATAACAGGCGAGGCGGCCAGCGCGGACATTCAAGCTGCAGCTGAGTTTCCAGACAAGTTTCAAGACTTCGTTAGACGAGAGAAAATTCCTGCTTGTCTCATCTTCAATGTTGATGAGACCGCACTTTACTGGAAAAAAATGCCATCTCGAACATTCATTTCTAAGGAAGAACGTCAAGCCAGTGGTTTCAAAGCTGCGAAAGATCGACTAACACTTCTGCTGGGTGGTAATGCCACTGGTGATTTCAAACTGAAACCTTTACTAGTGTACCATTCAGAAACACCCCGTGCAATGCGAGGCACAGACAAGACAAGTCTACCAGTTGTGTGGCGATCAAACAGAAAGGCGTGGGTTACACGGGAAATTTTTCAAGAATGGTATTCTAATAGTTTTTGCCCATCAGTCAAATCATACTGTGACAGAAATGGGCTTGAACCTAAAGTTATATTACTCTTAGACAATGCCCCAGGACATCCAACCTCACTTGATACGCCCAGAGACTTAAAAGTGTACGTAAAGTTCCTTCCACCAAACACTACGTCAATATTACAACCTATGGACCAGGGAGCAATAGCAAACTTCAAAGCTTATTACCATCGCCGCACTTTTAGCCAACTAATTCATGAAACTGACGGGGAAGGAAGACAGTCTATGCGAGAGTGGTGGAAGTCATACAACATTATGAAGTCTATTCACAACATAGAAGAGGCTTGGAAGGAAGTTAAAATGAGTTGTATGAATGGGGTGTGGCGTAATCTTTGGCCAGATGTAGTGGAAGCACCTAGAAGAATTGTCCAGATGCAGAGACAAGTGCTTGAAGACATTGCTGCAATGATTGAGGGGTCTGAACTTGAAGATGTCACGGTAGAAGATCTCGTAGAACTTGTAGCAACGCACGACGATCCTATTAGCAATGAAGATCTGATCGAGTTACAGAATAATCCTATCTACGATGAGGAAGAACAAGTAGAAGAGAAAGTTTTATCTTCAGGGGAAATACAAAATGCACTTTCAAAAATTTATTCAGGTTTGGACATATTGCAGAGTATAGACAATAATGATGACCGTGTCTTGACCGTGTGTCAAACAATTAAAAACAGTGTTGGGTGTTATGAACGTATTTTACAAGAACGTAAACAAAACGTTACCCAAAAGACAATAGATGTATTTTTCCGTAAAAAATAAGAGTACGTATTGCATAAAGTGTTCTTAGAATTAAAGTGATTGATTAAAATGATTTGTATTTTTTTGTATTAAATTTTGACTATGTTTAATCATAAACCTCGATATACGCGAATTTCAGTTAACGCGATTTTTTTCGGAACGTATCCCTCGCGTAAAGCGGGGTATTACTGTACATACATTATTGTAATCGTGGTTATAGCAATAACGTATGGGTAAAGATAAAACATTTTTCAAAGTGTTTTTGTCCTAAAAATAAATAATTTGTTAAACATGTTAATATTATAACAAATTCTGCAGTCCAATAATACAATAGAGGTGGCCATAGTGTAGTGGTTAAGGTGTCTGCTTTCTACACTGGAGACTTGGGTTCATATCTCGGCTCAGGAAAAATAATAAAAAAATTTACAACCTCCCTCTCTTAGAAATGTAAGACAAACCACCCGTAGTCCCCCCCTTTATCTCGAAAAGTACTGATCAAAAAATTTTGAAAAAATTCTGGAATATTCTCCACGGGGTGTAGATTGAACGAAAATTATCACAACTTTAATAATTTATCTGGTATATAACAAAAAACAAAAACTTTAAGGTCATCAGTTTTCATTTATTTGTTGTGTGTTTTGTGAACTCCCTAATTATTTTATACCTCCGTAACAAAATTTTTTATTTTAAAAGCAATTAATGGTCTGAACACTAATTGCGCAAGTCCAACTTGCACTTGACCGGTTATTCTTTAATAACCTGTTCCAGGTTTTGGCTTTTTTTCCATATATTTAGTAAAGTAAGCAAAATTCCTTTACAGTACAAAAAAAACCGTCGCCATTAACTTTCCAGAAGACGACGTTTTTATCGTCTTTGGAGGTGGAGAGCCGTTATAAACCCATTGTATTGATTCTTGCTTTGTGAGAGGATCCCAATAAAACACCTAAGTCTCAACGCCTGTGACAATTCGCAAAAAAAAACTCTCTTCATTCTCACCAGTGTTTGCTCTGGTGTCAGGAGTTTAAGAATCCATCGTACAAAAAACTTTTTCATCCGTAAATCAGACACATAATCTTGAAAATGGTAGTTTTGGATAATCCAGTTTCTTTAGCAAGCATGGGGATCTCCATTCATCAATCTGACAAAAGCAAATCGTCAACAAGCCTCCTGATGGTGTGTTCAGTTTTTGGCTCAATTGACCTTCCTGATGATCCTAAAGTATGAGTCTCATCCTCATCTAAGTTGGTTAGGTTGAAAATAAGATCATTTCTGTAGACCTGGAACATTATTTCATGAATAAATTTTGGTCTAATTGCCGCTTTAGTGAAACACTTTATAACAGCGCCATCCTTCAAATTAGTTTCTTTAGTTTTTGGGAAGAAAAAAAAATCGTCAAACTGCAAAACTCAATAAACTCGCACAAAATTGCGTAACGGTACTTAGAGCAGTGAGAGTAATTTGATAACTACGAAATTCTTTTACTCGTTTTCGTGACTAGGTACAGGGTGATCATTTTTAAACGCCTGGCCCCATTTTATGGAAAATTGTTGAATATTTATTTTTTTTTTTTTTTTTATGCAGAATGGTATAGTGCATGTCAAGGAGTATACTGGCGTATTTGACATTTGGTAGTGAAAACGACGCTGGGCGCCGCGACGCCACACACTTTCTCTACTTTTTAGTGTTCCGTACGGAACACTTATAAGATCACTTCGGTGTCTGTCTGTCCGTCTGTCACACCCGATTTTTTCTCCGAAACTATTTGTCATAGAAAGTTGAAATTTGGTAATAATATAGGAATTGATGGCCTCATCAGAGCCATGTAGTTTTGAAAGTTAAATTTTGACTTAAGGGGTTAGTTTTGGGGGGTGAAATCGGAAGTGAAAAAAAAAATTTTTTTACTAGGTAATCGAGTGTGGTGTCAAATGAAAGCTTGTGAAAACACGAGTAAAAAATATATATATAATGTAATACTTGCGCGCACTTTTCTTTGTATTATTTTTAAAAAATCGCGAAAAATCGCTGTCCACCCGCCTTATCTCAAAAGTACTTATCAAAAAATTTTGAAAAAATTCTGGAATATTCTCCATGGGGTGTAAATTGAATGAAAATTATCACGAGTGCATTACCTGTAATAATTTATCTGGTATATAAAAAAAAAAAACAGAAATTTCAAGGTCATCAATTTTCAGTAAAGATTGGAAATAAACTTTGTTGAAAACTCATTTGGGGTGTGTTTTGTGAAGTCACTGATCATTTTATACTTCCGTTACATTTTTTATTTTAAAAGCAATCAACGTACGGAACACTAATTGCGCAAGTTCAACTTGCACTTGACCGGTTATTTTCCATCAACATACCTTTTGTAAAACGGCATTGGAAAGCCCAATTTTTTTTCAACATTTTTTCCTTAAACGTTTGGCGGTTTTCGAGTAATTTATCTAGTAGGAGGCTCTCATACTTTAATCTGACAGTAATTATAGTAATATTTAATAAAATATCTTTGAACAATAAAAAAGAATATATTATTTTATATCGCAAGAAAACTATGTAACTTTTAACATTACATAACTTATTACATATTTATAAAATTAAATGTTTTAAATTTAAAAAATAAAAAAAAATCGAGAAATTTTCTATCTCTTCCTTCTTCTATCATGCATTTTTCTCCATTTTTTTCATTAACGCTTGATGAGTGGCGTTGTAAATAATTTCTTCAGATATACCATTGCACACATCTGATATTTTTGCCTTTAAGAGCTCAATATCATTTGTCGCAGTTTTGTATACAAGATCTTTAACAAACCCCTACAAGAAAAAATCTAACAGCATAAGGACTGGTGACTTAAGTGCCCATTGAATAACTGAGCTGCGACCCCTATCCATCTTCGTTGAAGCCGTACTCTCTAACAGCAGCATTTGTATGAGGTGGTGCTCCGTCGTATTGATGCCACATATGCCTTCTTAAAGTAAGAAGAACATTTCTAATAAAACTGGTGGAGTATTACCCAAGAAATTAAGGTATCTATTTTAAGTTAGTGCTCCCTCAAAAAAGTATGGTCCAAGTAAATGTCTCCCTATTATCCCACACCATACATTAACGCCATAATGACCTTGATTTTAGATTTGATTAACGTTGTATGGATTTTCGTCAGCCCAGTAATGATAATTTTTTCTGTTAGGTTTCGCCATTGCTGACAAAATGACTTTCATCTGGCCATAATATATGATTCAGAAAATAACTTTCTTCGTTATATTTAATCATCATCTCTGCTACAAAACTCTCGTCGTTCCGAATCAAATTGTGTTAATAACTGCATGCATTTTATAGTCATGGTATTTGTTAGTTTTAAGAGATTTTTGACTAGCCCCATAAGATACATTCAGTTGCCTGCTTGCTTCTCGGATTGAATTATACGGATGGTTTTGAAAATAGTGCATAATTTCGGCTACTTTTTCATCTGTGAAAACAGTTTTCGTTTAGAAATACCTTTGTGCCCAGAAAATGCATCCATATTGCTCCTCAAATTTCGTTCTAATCGACAAAACATGGTGAGATCCATAAAAAAGAATCATATCTACCTTTTCAGCGTGGGACATCACTTCAACCAGAAGCTGCACACTGTTTATTTAGTTTAACTCTATTGAATTGAATAGATGTGTAAATAGAAGCTGTCAGATTAAAGTATGACAGCGGCCTACTAGACAAATTGTTTGAAAACCGCCATACGTGGCATACTGTCATGGCAACCGCGATGACCAAAAAAATAATATTTTAGAGGGTTTTTGCTGCATAACTTTTTTGCAAAACAAATTAGAAAAAAACAGTTTAAAGAAAAAATGTTAAAAAAAATAGGGCTTTCCAATGCCGTTTTACAAAAGGTATGTCAATGAAAAAAAGTTGTTTGGTGTCGCGGCGCCCAACGTCGTTTTCTCTACCAAATATCAAATACATCAGTATACTCCTTGATATGCACTATACTATTCTAAATTTTAAAAAAATACATATCCAACAATTTTCCACAAATCCGGGCCAGGCGTCTAAAAATGATCACCCTGTATACCAGGTGTACAAGTATTAAATGCTGATTTCAGACAACAGATGCTGCACCAATGCAGTTTGTGCTATAAAGCTTTGACACTGCGCCATTTTGTTGTGTCATCAACAAGTGTCAGACGCGCACGAGTGATAGATTGGAAAAGTGTGTGCATAGTGTTGTGTTGTTGTGTTCAATGTGTCGAAATTTATACTGAACAAAGAGCATTCGCGGACAGCATTAATTTTTTGTTTTCATTTGAAGAAAACTGCTGTTGAATCATACCGATTACTTCGAGAAGCTCATGGTGAACATGCTCCATCGCAAGATTTATGTGAACGATGGTTTCGGCGTTTCAAAAAATGGTGACTTCGATGTTGCAGACAAGGAACGTGGAAAACGCCAAAAAAATATGAAAATGAAGCATTGTTGGACGAAGATGATTCGCAAACGCAAAAACAACTCGCCCAGCAATTGGGCGTTAGTCAACAAGCTGTTTCCAATCGGCTACAAGAGATGGGAAAGATTCAGAAGTCGGTAGATGGGTACCATATGGGTTGAACGACAGGCAAATGGAAAAGCGCAAAAACACGTGTGACATTTTGCTCGCTCGGTGCAAAAGGAAGTCCTTTTGCATCGTATAGTTACAGGAGATGAAAAGTGGATTTATTTTGAGAATCCTAAGCTCAAAAAATCATGGGTAGACCCAGGCGCATCATCCACATCGACCGCAAGACCGAATCGCTTTGGCAGAAAGACGATGCTCTGTATTTGGTGGGACCAGAGGGGCGTGGTCTATTGTGAGCTGTTAAAACCTGGGGAAACAGTTAATACTAAACGTTACCAACAACCATTGACCGATTTGAACCGTTCACTGCTTGAAAAAAGGCCAGAATACCGAAAGAGGCAACACAAAGTCATTTTTCTTCATGACAATGCTCTATCACATACGGCAAAACCAGTTCGCGACACGTTGGAAGCACTCAGCTGGGAAGTTCTACCCAATGCGGCTTACTCACCAGACTTGGCTCCTTCTGATTATGACTTGTTTGCATCGATGGGTCACACACTTGCTGAGCAGCGCTTTGGTTCGTACGAGGATGTGAAAAAATGGCTCGATGAATGGTTCGCAGCAAAAGGGGAAGATTTTTACTGGCGTGGTATTCACAAATTGCCCGAAAGATGGGAAAAATGTATAACAAGCGATGGAGCATACTTTGAATAAAGTACTTTTTATCATTCTTCCGAATTTAACATGTTTTTTTTAGAAAAAAAATCCGCATTTCATACTTGTACACCTGGTATAACTTTAAAAAAAATCTTTGTAGTTTTATGCATAAATTTATTACATTTTGTTTTTAAATTTGTCTTTTATTATATCTATATCTCTTAAGCAGCACTATGAATTACAACCTGAAGTTTAAGAAGCACCCATACCATTTGCTTATTTTTTTAGATTAAAGAAATCACATCAATCGCCTCCCTTCCTGACTATGTTAACAATGATAATGATCAAAGTGTTGTAGAAATATGCATAACAAGGTAAAAATGTATTTAAAATATATTTTGTAGTACTAATGATAGTGTAAACTATGCCAAAACGTCGGCAAAATTTTGAATATTAAAATGACGATATGTTAAAAATATTTTATAAAATGTGTTAATTTAATCTAACTAATTTTCATGTAAAGTCCGTCCATACATATAGTGAAGTGACTAACTGATTCCTATTAGTGCAAGCTGTAAAATTCAAATATGATTGAACAGGTCCGTACTTTGCTTAGAATTTAATTATTTTGGTTTTTGGAAAGATGCTAAACCATGTTTATACTATATTTTATTTATGTTTATTACAAATCATCTTATTATTACCAATTATTTTTATTACAACTATAAATTATTACTTTACGCATTAAAATTAATTACATTATTCACTTAAAATAGTATCAATATCGCTATCATTATCATTGGTTCTAATTATTAGTTTTTCTATATTATTTGCAATATGGATATATGATTTTTCAACTTTTTCAACATGTATGACAGAGTTCACCCAACTCTGTAGAGGTATATTAAAAACTTCGGTTTCCATAAGTTTCAGTACACTGGAATTAACAGTGCTGCAATTATTATTATGACGAATGGCAGATTTCAATTAATGCCAAATATGCTCTATAGGATTAAATATACAATGGTATGGTGGAATCCTTAAAACTGTATGCCTCATATCCTTCGCATAATTGTCACAGACATATTCCTTTTTAGTGTTCCGTACGGAACACTTATAAGATCACTTCGGTGTCTGTCTGTCCGTCTGTCTGTCTGTCCGTCACACCCGATTTTCTCCGAAACTGTTTGTCATAGAAAGTTGAAATTTGGTAATAATATAGGAATTGATGGCCTCCTCAGATCCATGTAGTTTTGAAAGTTAAATTTTGACTTAAGGGGTTAGTTTTGGGGGGTGAAATCGGAAGTGAAAAAAAATTTTTTTTACTAGGTAATCGAGTGTGGTGTCAAATGAAAGCTTGTGAAAACACGAGTAAAATATATATATATATATATATATATATATATATATATATATATATATATTTTATATATATATATATATATATATATATATATATATATATATATATATATATATATATATAATGTAATACTTGCGCGCAGTTTTCTTTGTATTATTTTTTAAAAATCGTGAAAAATCGGTGTCCACCCGCCTTATCTCGAAAAGTACTTATCAAAAAATTTTGAAAAAAAATTCTGGAATATTCTCCACGGGGTGTAGATTAAACGAAAATTATCACGAGTGCATTACCTGTAATAATTTATCTGGTATAAAAAAAAAAACAGAAATTTCAAGGTCACCAATTCTCAGTAAAGATTGGAAATAAACTTTGTTGAAAACTCATTTGGGGGTGTGTTTTGTGAAGTCACTGATCATTTTATACTTCCGTTACAACATTTTTTTTTTATTTTAAAAGCAATCAACGTACGGAACACTAACTGCGTAAGTTCAACTTGCACTTGACCAGTTATTTATGTTTAAACTCTTCAAAACTTCTATCAATTACTGTTTGGTGTAATCTTCGTGACAATAAATGTCATTATCGTACATGTAGTTTTGAATTGTTACTTTGGTATCGTTTGAGCAGGGAGCTTTAACTGCCTAGTATGATATCTATCTATAGCTTGCGTTGTCCACCACAATTACACTATTTGGAGGTATGTTCGGAATTAGCTTGTTTTCGAACCAATTTTCAAATAATTCGGCAGTGGTGTACTCATGGTAATCTAGAGAAGAATCTTTTATGTTCTTTGCAGACAGGGAGAGTGCATTCGGAATCCATCCATCATTAGATCCACCATGTAAAATCGTAATCCTTTTACCTCTATTTGATGGTGCTTTTGTTTTACAGTTATCACTTGAGTCAACTCCACCCCTTTCTGTAGTATCGTATGTGTGTCGAACCATGTTTCATCCAAGTAAATAATTGGCCTTTGCTCGTCTCTGTAAAACCTTATTTTTTCTAAATATTCCAGTCGCCATTCCTGAATTCTCTTGGACTCCAATAAAACTTGTCTTTTATTAAGTTTTTTTAAATTTAAAACCCATGTGTTGAATACACTTCCATAATGTTGTCCTACTACATTTAATCACAGTTTCATGTCTTTCAAGCCTTTTCATTAAATTATCCAATGTGGGCACACTTTGTTTCTTGTATATCTTGTAAATTTTACGCCGTCTTATAGCTTGATAACTTCCATCTATAGTTGAGAGAATTCCAGCCTCACTTCTTTTTTTCCTCACTAGAATAGGGTTGTTTACAATTTTCCATACCGTTGATGTTGGAATATTCATTAACGTGGCCGTTTCTTCTAGCGCTGCTGGCTTGCTAACATTACCACGTTCCATTAGGGTTGAATAAACATTTTTTACAATTTCCTTGGCATCAGTAAATAAGTGTTTTCTACTTTTGCACGTGGTAACATTAACATGTTGAGATGCACTTGACTAAGCTGCTCTATCGCACACGAAGTAACAATAATTACAAAGCTTAAACGAAGTGGCGGCTGTATTTATATTACTAGACAATAAGTGCTAATATGGATTATGCAAGTTATTTTCGGGTACATGCCATGTTTTATAACCACCATTAAAATCATATTAAAACTTCATTAATAACACAGGTCTGCAACAAAAATGCTGTCTGGATGTTTTCAACTGATTTCTATGTATTTAGGTGTTCTGAAAACTAAAAAAATACTCAAAAAATTCCAGAACGTCAGGTTATTTTGCAAAACGCAAAAGTTTATTATAGAAAAGGGTTTTTTTGGGCTAACTTGAAGTCATAAATAAATAGGTACAATTTTATTTTGATTACTGTTTTTAAATGTATACAGGCCATAACTATCATTACTTTCTAAATAAAGAACGCCCTGTGTGAGCTAAATTAACAAACATAAACGTTGTAACGAGAACGTGCGCGCTCCGATAGTGTAGAAAGTGGCGCGGTACAATTACGTGTTAACTCTTCATTGTTTTATAGATCTTGGTTCAATATAGTGCAATGTCATCTGTGCGGAAGTGTGTGAATTCGTCTGACAGTTTCTGTTATATTTGTGGCGAATATATGACAATAAAGCAACAACTTAATATTAGGTACTTTGTAAAAAAAGTATACTTCACGTATTTTGACTTAAAACTTGGAGATCAGGATAAAGTTTGGGCACCTCATAAAGTCTGCAAACGATGTGTTGAACACCTTCGAAATTGGTTTAAGGGCAAGAAAAAAGCTTTCCGATATGCGATTCCTATGGTATGGCGCGAGCAAAAGAACCATAGTGATGATTGTTACTTTTGTTCGTGTAATGTGAAAGGGTATAATTCAAAATGGAAGCAGTCCATTTCATACCCCAATCTGCATTCAGCTATTCGTCCCATCCCTCATGGGACCGAAATACCAGTGCCCAAGGCCCCTGCTACCTTGGAAGAGATTCCAAGTTCTGACGAAGATGGTGCTGTACCTGAACCCGATGACAAGTCAAGTTTTCAATTTGAAGATGACAGCAGTCCGAAATTGTTTTCCCAGGGCGAGCTAAATGATTTGGTAAGAGACTTGAATCTTCCCAAAAACGATGCTGAGTTGCTTGGATCAAGGCTCAAAAGCAGGAACTTACTTTTGCCAGGAGTGTCTTCCTCCTGGTTTAGATATCGTGAGAAGCAGTTCACTTCCTACTTTGCCCAAGAGGACGAGTTGGTTTATTGTACCAATATTGAAGGTTTGATGGATACATTTAAGATCTCATACGACCCAGCACAGTGGCGTATTTTCATAGATTCTTCAAAAAGAAGCCTTAAAGCATTTCTGCTTCACAATGGCGGTTTCTATGCTTCCATTCCTGTCGGTCATTCCGTACACCTCAAGGAAACCTACAAGAACTTGGAATTTGTTCTTTGCAAATTAAAATATAAAGACCACGGTTGGCAAGTGTGCGGTGATTTAAAAATCTTGGGCATGTTGCTCGGACAACAATCTGGGTTTACCAAATTCCCTTGCTTTTTGTATCTATGGGATAGTAGAGACCGAGCAAATCATTGGACCAAAAAGTGTTGGCCTCTGAGGGAGCTTAAAGTTGACGAAAAGAACGTCCTGCATGAAACTTTGGTGCCTCCTCATAAAGTTCTTCTACCACCGCTTCACATAAAGCTGGGATTGATGAAGCAATTTGTAAAGTCACTTCCAAGAGATGAAAATTGCTTCAAATACTTAATATCAAAGTTTCCAGGCCTCTCGGAGGCAAAGTTGAAGGAAGGTGTTTTCGTTGGACCTGATATTAGACGGCTTATGGCTGATCCACAATTCATCACAACCATGACGGATCCTCAAGGAGAAGGGTGGATTGCCTTTAAAGAGTGTAACATTCATTTTTTCCTAGATTTTAAGACCATGTAATGTTACTGATTTTTCCATTTCAAATTGTACTTATTTTCATTTTTGTTCCGAACGGTATATTAAACAGGGATTCCCAGACGTTCGGTATATAGTGAGTTGTGCGGGTTCCTGACCGAACCTCTCGCTACGCCGCGATTGGTGGAATGTTTGATCGGCAGTTTTGATTGGAGCGTCGTGATATTACTGGCAAAAGTCGCACGATTATTTAAGGCTCCGCAGAGCTTGAAAGAAAGGTTGTTTTCGATCTAGCCGCAACCAGGCAGTACCATCAAGCCGCTGCCGGGCTGTTTTCCATCTAGCCGCAGCCAGGCAGTACCGTCTAGCCGAGAGGCTGATTTTCCATCTAGCCGAAGTAGGCTAATTTTCATCAGAGCCGCTAAGTAAAAGCACCAGTGTCTTAAATAAAAGCCGTAGTGAGCTTTCTAAGTGTTTGTTAAGAAAAAGTGTGAAATCGGGCGTAGTCGATCACAGCAGGAATAAAAAAAAACAGTAAGTCAACAAAACTCCCTTCAATAGACTTATTCGAGAGTAGCACCTTAACTGCAATGAAAAACAGACTAAAAAGTGAAGTGTAAAGCACGATTTCTCGTCTTCGGGGGTTATAATAGTCTAAAAATTTTAATGTAACAACTACTAGTTAGGCTAGAATTTGTTAGGTAAAACTGTAAAGGTTAGAACTTTTCATTTTAAAACATGAATAAATTTTCTTTTTGTTGATTAAAGCTAGTGTCTCACTGAATACTTATTTTTCTTTTCAGGATAAGTTGTACTAGACTAATTCTTTTTAGTAATATCCATAAAACACTTCAGTTTTTTCTCATTTTTTTAGCTGAAGTTAAATCCTTTCTATTTTAAAATGAGTGGTGCCCAAAAAACTTGTACAACTGAGGCTTTTTAAAAAAATAGAAAATAATTCCAAAAAGACGTAAGACAAATATCTCTTACCCATATCTCTCTACCAAAGAAAACTGAGCTAGTGTTTCTTTAATTTCTTTAGTTCCTTTAAAATCAGGTTTCACTCAATTCATTATCAGAAATTAAAGCGGGGCTGCAAGAAAATTGTGCTCAAGCTTGGGGCGTCCAATATTCAAACGGTACAAAATGACGCAGTGTACGTGGGGCGCAATTAAACACTATTTCATAGGCTACAAAATTACGCCAAAGCTTGGGGCAACATTTTTCACACGTTACAAAAAAGCGCTGTCAACGCGGGGCTTTTGGAATTTTATTTTTTAAAAAAGGGTTCAGTGTACTAGCTTTCGAACAAAATAAAAGCTCTAACTTTGCAGATATTTTTATTTCATAATACTTATTAAACGAAACTACACTATAGCAGTAAGACAAAAGCAGGAAATTTGTAGAATTTTTTTATTTCAATTTATCTGATATAGATATTTGAATTTTGTTGTCGACTCTAAGATAAGAGATTCCTACTTTTTTCTTAAAAGCTACCTTTATAGTTCAGATTAGCAGATGTGCTGGTTTACTTTAATTTTTACAGTGTTAAATTTATTTTGCGGTGAACCAAGAACAAAAAACAGTACGTTTTTTTCACCGATGTTTTGCATGAATATTAAAAATACTTTGCTGATAGACGAAACGGTATTTGGAGATTTTTTTGTTGAAAATTCTTAAGATATCTTAGTAAAGGAATTTTAATACAAGGCGATATTTAGAATTTTTTTTGAAATTGTCGAAGATTTTTTTAATGTTTAGTAAAGAAGTTTACATATTTTAAGTGCCTTTACATATTTTTTATTTAGACTATTGGGAGCACAGGAGAAATATTTTCACGACTTTTTAAACAGTTCTTTTAAATAGTATTCATTTATCATGGAAGCTTTAAATTTTAAAGTCAATCACTTACTGGAAAATGAATTAGACTATGAACTGAAAATCCGTCGTACTTTCTCAGAACGTCCGGTCGCGGATAAAAGAAAAGATTCTAACGAGGATCTTAAGTAAAGAAATATTCCAATAGATCAGGTAGGACTAAATAGTTACAAAAAGTTTCTGATTTTTTTAAGTCTAATAAAAATTCTCCTCAAGTTAAAACTCCTGCTTCTCCAAATGGTCACATGTCTCCTTTATTCGTGCATAAATATTTAGATAATGGACCGCATATAAAGATTATTAGGTGCCCATTTCTCGGCTTTACTTGACTCTGGTGCAAATGCCTCCGTTATAGGTCAGAATGGTATTAAAATTTTAAGTCGTTTAAGTATAAAAATATGCCATGTCAAAAATAGAAGTGTTACCACTGCAGATGGCAGCCGTCTAAAAGTTTTAGGTACGGGTGAGTTGCCGCTAGTCTGCAATGGTCATTGTTTAGTAATCTCTGCTTTAGTAGTACCTTCTCTATCACATACTTTGGTTTTAGGATGTGATTTTGCACAAAAATTCGGAATTCTAGTAAATTTTAAAAATAATTCGTGGTATCCACAGTCCCTAGAAGTCAACTCTCAAACAAGTTTTAAAGATTGTTATTAAGAAAGTTCTTTAGAAAACCTTTTCTCGCGTCTATGTACCCTAGATGATCTCTCGCGGACGGAACGCTTAAAGGCAGAAAAAGTAATAAGCTCTTTCAAAGAAATAAGTAGTAAAGATAGGTTAGGCCGAACGAATAAAATCACCATGTCTATAGATACGGCTGATGCCAGTCCTGTAAAGACAAGGCCCTTCGCCATGTCTCCGTACATGTCAAAAGTATTAAATAAGGAGTTAGACGAAATGTTGAAACTCGGAGTAACATCGTCTAAGCTATGACGGAAGAAAGCTCAACGAGGTCAGCAAATTTGATAACTATCCATTACCGAACATCGACAGAATTTTGTAAGGGGTTAGACGAAATGTTGACACTCGGAGTGACATCGTCTAAGCTATGACGGAAGAAAGCTCAACGAGGTCAGCAAATTTGATAGCTATCCATTACCGAACATCGACAGAATTTTGACATCACTCAGGAATGCTAAGTATGTATCTTCGATAGACCTTAGAAAGGCTTTCTGGCAAATTCCTTTAGACAAATCCTCTAAGGAAAAGACCGCTTTTGCAGTAGTAGGCCGAGGTCTATTTCAGTTCGTCACTATGCCGTTTGGTCTAAAGAACGCTGCTCAAACTCAGCAACCTTTAGTGGACGCTATATTTGGTCCGAAATATGAGCCACATATTTTTACCTATCTCGATGATATTTTAGTAACATCGGAAGACTTCGAATCGCATATTCGCTTACTTAAAGAAGTAAAAGATAAATTGAAAGAGGCCGGACTGACGATAAATTTGAGCAAATGTGATTTTTTTCAAAACTTCTCTAAAGTTTTTAGGCTATATTGTAGGCTCAAATTCCTTGCGTACCGATCCGGATAAAGTAGCAAGCATGGTTAATTATGCGAGACCTACTAATACTACGGAAGTTAAGCGTTTCGTAGGAATGTGTTCAAGGTATAGACGTTTTATCGAGAATTTTTTCTACCTTGTTGTCGCCTATTAATGATCTTTTGAAAGGACGAAAAAAAAGGACAATCGATAGATTGGACAAAGGCAGCCGAAGAATCTTTTATAAAGATTAAAGAGCTATTGGTTTCAGCTCCAATTTTATCCCAACCAGATTTTTCCCAACAGTTTTATATTTCTAGCGATGCTTCTAATACCGGTTTAGGGGGCGTCCTAACACAGAAAATCAATGGTGAGGAAAGAGTGATAGCGTATGCCAGTAGAACTTTATCAAAGGCTGAACGTAACTATTCGGTTGTTGAAAAAGAATGTTTAGCCGTACTCTTTAACATCGAAAAGTTTCGACCTTACATCGAAGGTGTTCCTTTCACGGTCATAACAGATCATTATAGTTTATTGTGGCTTAATTCAATTAAAAACCCTAGTGGCAAACTGGCGCGTTGGGCGATTAGGCTGAGACAACACACATTTACTTTAATTCATAGAAAAGGAGTCCACAATGTTATTCCTGACGCTTTGTCAAGAATCCCAGATCATACAGCGGACGAAAACAGTCTTAATGCACAGATTGGCGTAAGAATTGATACAGTTGATATAGATCGTATAGATGGCCAAAAATGCGTTTTGATATCTTAAAGTTTGTGAGGACTTGTGAAGTATGTGGAGCGCAGAAATCTCCAAATACACTACCTATGGGACTGATGGAAAAGAGAAAACGGTTAATTACCCTTTTCAAGTCATAGCAGCTGATCTAGTAGGCCCATTTCCACGTTCAAAAAAGGGAAATAAATGACTTTTCGTAATTTCTTGCTGGTTAACAAAGTATACCGTGTTATTTCCTTTGAAAAGCTCTAAAGCCGAATGCTTTTTGAAAATTTTAGAAAACGATATTTTTCTAATCCACGGAGTTTCATCGCTTCCGATATGCGATAACGGTACTCAGTTTACTTCTGAGTGTCTTAAGAGCTTAAGTGAGACATATAGTTTTAACATACGTTTCAATCCCGTGTGCCCTCTACAATATAATTTCGTTCAAAATAATATTCATTGATTCACGTGATAATTCGGGATAAAGGAGTTTCAAAGATTCAAACACGAAGTAACCAGGGTTTACACCGTCTTTCTTAGTTTACGGCAGACAGATACCTCTATCTGGATCGTATTATAAAAATTTAGATTTGGATGTCAATGTTGACAGCGAAATAATTCCGAGTAACAGGGGTGCGTACGCCGAAAATTTAAAGGGTTTAAAAGATATTTTCACCGACGTGCGTAGTAGGATACATAAGGCTTATGAACGGAACAGTAAGTCTTACAACCTTAGAAAAAGGGATTTTGCCTTTAATATAGATGATCATGTTTGGCGAAAAAATAAAATTCTTTCCAGTGCAGCAGATAAATTCACATCTAAGTTGGTACCTAAGTATGTGCATTGCGTGATTAGAGAAAAGATTTCAGATTTAGTTTATGGTTTAGTTAATTTAGATGGGACTAAAATAGGACGATGGCATATTAAAGACTTAAAACCATTCAACGGACCTAACCCTAGTGAAAGTTTGTCAGAAGAAGAATAATTTATATTTACATTATCTTAATTGCCTTACTTAATTTTTTTTTGATGTTGCTCTGTAGAGGTGACGACCTCGTTTTTTTTGACTGTTATAAAAGTTGAGCAGAGGATAGCTTACTTTTATAGTTAATGCTAAGGTTTTGGGTACTGATCATATCCAAACTTAGGTTGATTGTAGTTGATGTTTAGCATCGACTCAGCTGTTGCGAGCTTGCGAAAGAGTCACACTCAGGATTTATCATAAGACTGGTATGTCGGTGGTCGCGGGATTTGATTTGCTTATGACCCCAAATAATATCCAGTTCTTGACACTTGGAAGCGAAATTTTGATTAGAGGCAATCCAAGGTGATCTTGAGTTAGGACAAGCGCAAGATGTAGCTCGTGTAGTGTGATGTAGAGTCAAAATTTTTAAGAGCAATTTCAAAGTTTGTTACCCGAGTGGGTGTATTTTTATTACCTTAATGGTATATTTTGGGTGCAATTAAGAGTAAATTGATTTTGGTTTATCCAGTAAGTCTAAGACTTGGATTATTTTGATTTAGATCTTCTTCTGAATTGACAAACTGAGGGTATTTTCTATTTTTTTTCAGAGCCGTTTAAACGTTACCTTTGAGTCACTAATTTTTTTAAAAATTTTTTTGCATAGACTCATAGGCGTATGTTGAGTTTTTACGGTATACTATCAGATTGATAGAAAATTGAAGTTCTGCAGGAGAACTAAAGGCTGATCATTTACAGGGGATGAGAGCAGAGTAAGACAGTCGTTTCACAAAGAAATGATCAAAATCTGATACCGAGATGAGAACCTTGTCAAGAGAGGCTAAGCGCAGTGAAGGAAGATTCCTAACCGAATTTTTAGATTTCCAAGAGGTAATCTAGAAGTTTGGGCTGACAGAAAACGGTTATGCCTGATACCTGTAGCAGTTTCTTCTAGAGGCTATTGTCTAGGGAGACGATTAACACCATGATCGAATATTTTAGCTGTCAACGATGTTTTCTTCTTGTTTCTGATTAAGCTGGAAAAGCTCATGTCGTCTTCAAAAGTTTTGTTGCGTTGCCACCGAAAATTTGAGAAATTTTTGCTTCATGTAGCTTTTTAAGCTCATTTTCGTTTTTTTAAAAAATTTCGTTAGAAGCTTGGTTAAGTCAACCTTGTAAACCTTTTAGGTTGTATCCCATGAGTTATTTGTTTTTACAGGCTGTGATGCACCGGGTGCTAACAGATGCCGTTACGACGTTTGGCAGGGAGTTAGTCTTCCTGAGGGACAGACTGATTGGAAGGGTAGTCTATGGGGGGCGCACGTTTAACCTTTGGGACCTTTAGAGGTTTTGTTACCCAATGGCTATTTCTATTTGAGCCAAAGGAGAGCCTAGCTACTGTAGTCGACCTCAGCTCCAATTAGCCTATTAGTGGTGACAGGCTGTTGGCAGTAGTGTGTTTCGGAACACCCTATTGATTAAATTTTTTTTGACTTATGGTGGTGTGATAGACACCGTTTCAGTTTAGTGGATGCTATAATCTACTCCCTTTTGTTGGTGGACTCCAGGGTCACCATTTCCGTATTTTATTGTCTCCACCATTCAGTATATCGTGGTGAGGTGTTTGTCTCCTGTTATGTGGGATGGATTGAATGTTTTTCGTTGTTGTTCTAGGGCGAGACCAGTACACGAGGGTTCTTCATGCAACTTGAAGAGGCGCAATGCTGGTTAAGTTTTATATCTCAGAGTAGCCACCCTGAAGAATGACGGAGGGCGTTTTTTTTTGGCTCATGTTTCTAGTCAGATTTGTCACTTTGGTGCGATGTGCCGAAGATTTGATTAGCTTTTGCTAAGAGCTTTCACCAAGCTCAGTATGGAGTTATCATAACCAAGAGTTTGGGATTTGAACTCCTGTATATATGTCTGTATATATTTCTGTATATATTTCTGTATATATTTCAGTGTATGTTGGTTGCCTGAGGGCATGTGCTCAAAATGCGAGATTTTGAGTCGTTTTGTTTATGGACTCCCATATATAGGATTATGACTTTAGGGAGGTCCTATTTCGAGACTTGCTGTCTCACATAGTTGTGCTGGGAATGTTTCCTTGAATGTTAGTTGCGCGCGGACTAATCATTCTGTTCTTAGTGAACATTGCTTTTTGAAGCAGGATCATTCAGTTTGGTGAATTTTAGCTTTTATGGCTATTCACTGTGTTTAGGGTGAATTTTAGCTTTTATAGCTATTCACTGTGCCTATAGTGATATTGTTAGCTTTTATAGCTGCTCACTATGTTAAAGGCGAGATTGTTCTTTTAGAACGCAGACTTTGTGTAGTCGAGGACTATTTACAGAGTGTTTTCTTGGCGAGGAGCCGAGGTTTTTTCTGGCGAAATACCAGAATGTTTTCTTGGCGAGGAGCCGAGGTTTTTTTCTGGCGATATACCAGAGTGTTTTCTTGTCGAGGAGCCGAGGTTTTTTTTCTGGCGATATACCAGAGTGTTTAGTTGGCGATGAGCTGACGCGTTTTCTGGCGATCAACCAGAGCGTTTTCCCTAGCGATTTTAGCATGTCTAGATGTCTTAGGACGTCGACATTGCGTTATAGAGTGCGATTATTCTCTGAGTGCGACTAGTAGTGATACTAGATTTAGAATGTTCTCTTAGTGATGAGCTAGAGCATGGATGGCGATTTTTCCCGAGCGTTTGTCTGGATATTTATCCAGATATTTTTTTTTTTTGGCCTTGTGCTAAATGGTCTGACAAGACTTTTTTTCTTTTTAGTGTAAGTGTTTGCACTAGAATCATTTTTTTATTTTTCTTTATTTAAGAATTTTTCTAAATTTCTTTTGCTGATATAGAAAATTTTCAGACAATCCTTAAAATATTTTAAGGGGGGTGTTCATATTTTATTTCAGTTCATTTTTTTTGATTTAGACAAGAGTCTAGACAAAGTTAAATTATTTTTTTGTTTTGGTAACGATAACAGAGCTGATTCTTTTATATAAGAAGACCGCGATTGTTACTTTGAACAGGTATTTCTTATGTTCATGCAAGGATTTTTATTTACTTTTTGATGTACTTAACCTTAGTGCTTAATTAAGTTAGGTCTAGTTATAAGATTCTTGTGTACTTGCAAAGATTTTCATTTGGTTTCCATTGTACTTAATATTAGTGCTTAATTGAATTAAGTCTAGTAGTAAGGTCCGAAGTTTGTAATTTTGTTTTAAGTTCTGACCTTAGTATTAAGTGATAGTGTACCACTTAGTACCTTTTCATAAGTAGCCTAAGTTTAATAGACTAGTGTAGTCTATTTCTTTTTGGAAGGGGGTAAATGTAACATTCATTTTTTCCTAGATTTTAAGACCATGTAATGTTACTGATTTTTCCATTTCAAATTGTACTTATTTTCATTTTTGTTCCGAACGGTATATTAAACAGGGATTCCCAGACGTTCGGTATATAGTGAGTTGTGCGGGTTCCTGACCGAACCTCTCGCTACGCCGCGATTGGTGGAATGTTTGATCGGCAGTTTTGATTGGAGCGTCGTGATATTACTGGCAAAAGTCGCACGATTATTTAAGGCTCCGCAGAGCTTGAAAGAAAGGTTGTTTTCGATCTAGCCGCAACCAGGCAGTACCATCAAGCCGCTGCCGGGCTGTTTTCCATCTAGCCGCAGCCAGGCAGTACCGTCTAGCCGAGAGGCTGATTTTCCATCTAGCCGAAGTAGGCTAATTTTCATCAGAGCCGCTAAGTAAAAGCACCAGTGTCTTAAATAAAAGCCGTAGTGAGCTTTCTAAGTGTTTGTTAAGAAAAAGTGTGAAATCGGGCGTAGTCGATCACAGCAGGAATAAAAAAAAACAGTAAGTCAACAAAACTCCCTTCAATAGACTTATTCGAGAGTAGCACCTTAACTGCAATGAAAAAACAGACTAAAAAGTGAAGTGTAAAGCACGATTTCTCGTCTTCGGGGGTTATAATAGTCTAAAAATTTTAATGTAACAACTACTAGTTAGGCTAGAATTTGTTAGGTAAAACTGTAAAGGTTAGAACTTTTCATTTTAAAACATGAATAAATTTTCTTTTTGTTGATTAAAGCTAGTGTCTCACTGAATACTTATTTTTCTTTTCAGGATAAGTTGTACTAGACTAATTCTTTTTAGTAATATCCATAAAACACTTCAGTTTTTTCTCATTTTTTTAGCTGAAGTTAAATCCTTTCTATTTTAAAATGAGTGGTGCCCAAAAAACTTGTACAACTGAGGCTTTTTAAAAAAATAGAAAATAATTCCAAAAAGACGTAAGACAAATGTCTCTTACCCATATCTCTCTACCAAAGAAAACTGAGCTAGTGTTTCTTTAATTTCTTTAGTTCCTTTAAAATCAGGTTTCACTCAATTCATTATCAGAAATTAAAGCGGGGCTGCAAGAAAATTGTGCTCAAGCTTGGGGCGTCCAATATTCAAACGGTACAAAATGACGCAGTGTACGTGGGGCGCAATTAAACACTATTTCATAGGCTACAAAATTACGCCAAAGCTTGGGGCAACATTGTTTTCATACGCTACAAGAGGTCATAGAGAAATTTTTAGGCAATAACAAAGACCCTAACTACAAACAAATCGTCAAAAGAATGTTAAAAGCATTTCAAGCTTTAGGTTGCCTAATGAGTTTAAAAGTACATTTTCTTCATTCCCACCTCGACTTCTTTCCAGAAAATTTAGGAGATCTGAGTGAAGAGCAAGGTGAACGATTTCACCAAGATATTAAGGAGATGGAAAAAAGATACCAGGGAAGATGGAGCGTCTCAATGATGGCAGACTACTGTTGGACGCTTCAGAGAGACCTTCCAGATGCTTCCTACAAGCGAAAATGTACCAAAAGGAGTCTCACTGGGAAAACGAAATGTGTTTAGTGCTTACTAATGATTATATTTTAGATAAAAAATAAGTTTTGTTACGCAGTTATAAATTAAAAAAATTTTTTTTAGTCTTTTATCTTTTATTTTAAGATGATAACTTGTTTAACATAGATACCTACATTGTCAAAAAACGTGACGTTCTATGACAAAGTGAAAGTCATTTTCGGATTCAGTACACCCAAAAACATAAGAATTACGCAAAAAAAACCAAAACAGCTCTCAATTTTTTTTTTTTTGCAGACTTGTGTAATTATTTAAGATCGAGATTTGTTGTTTACTAGCACATAAAACGAACAGATATCATATTTTTAAATACGGTCCATGAGTTACCTGCTTCTGAAGTGCCCAAAGAAAACCATAAAATTTTATTTCATTGTCTATTTATGGTTAATGGTTTATACCTTTTAAGGATTAAGTTTAGTCACTTCACTATATGTATGGACGGACTTTACTATAAGTACTGTTGTACCCAGTTATTATTTTTTTATGAAATTTGGTTTAAAATTTATGAAAAACTTTTGCATACAATTTTATGACAACTATGTATTTTACGCGAAAATAAACTTCTATCTGTAATAAACAGAACCAAACATTTGTCACCAATTTTAACTAAAAATTATACAGTGTGTCCCAAAAAGTTTTATACAAATGAAGAAAAAGTTTATCTTACATATTACAAAAAATTTTATTCTTGAGAAAAAGTTCTGCATCACATGGAAATCCATAATCAAGTATCACAAGTTAAAAATATTTGATGGTACAGTAGAACCCCGGTTCTCCGAGGTAACGTGGGGGGGGGCACCCTCCTCGGATAACTGAAAACTCGGATAATCCGGATTTGTTTTTTATTCATTCAAAAAATAAACACCAATACTTTAAACCGATATATTAACGTTTTTAACATATAAATAGATACATACATTATAAAACAGTGAAATAGGTATCTATGCGCTTCTGCTTCATATTGCATCTTCTTTTTCTCGCTGCAATGTTTCTCCATCTATTAAGAAGAAGCAAATCCGCTGGTGTTGCCTATGGTTGTTGTTCGATATACCTAAAAGCTTTTTCCAAAGAAGCAAAACCTTCTTGATGAGAGATCTTAGTGGGAGACTGTTCATCCACCGCCGCTTCGTCATCGTCATCTGATTTTTCGGTTTCCTGAAAGGCATTCGTTATTTCTTCAATACTCATTTCTTCTTCTAAATCATCTGCTGTAATCCATTCAACAAGATCTTCTCTTGTCACATTTTCGCAACCTTCTAATTTTTGCATTAATTCAAATAAATTTTTTTTCTTTTTCTTCTATCTCGGTGTCAAAATTTGAACAGGACGTTTCTCCATGGCTTCTCAATTTCAAAGCTAATTAATTTAATAGAGTATCATCTTCACTGTCATTATAGTCCTCAAAATAAATAACTTTTGACCAAGATTTTTGAATAGTGGTAGTACGCACAGAATCCCAAGCTTAACTTACCCAGTAAATAACATTTTTCAGTGTAACCTTTCTCATCCCATTGATAATATCCTCCTTTTCTGTGTATTCTAACAGATATTCAAGATATAAACGCCTATAATTTTTTTTAATGTTTTCAAGGATGCCTTGATCCATTGGTTGCATTATGCTGGTTACATTTGGAGGAAAAAATTTTACAATAATATCGCCCACATGAAGTCCTTCTCCAGGTTCAGACGGGGCATTATCCATTAACAAAATTGCTTTAATAGGAAGACGGTTTCTGTTCAAAAATTTAGTCACAGATTACACTAACTCTTGTTCAAACCAGTTAGTAAATAAAGTCGCATCCATCCATGCGCTCTTCTGACTTTTGAAATAGACTGGTAGGGCTTTGGGTGAGATGTATTTTAAAGCTCTTGGACGTGCACCATCAATGGGATTTTGTGCTTGCCAGATGCACTGGAAGTTACCATTATAGTTAATCTTTCCTTACTACGTTTGTGCCGAGGAGCTGATTTTTCCTGTCGAGATGCCAATGTTTTTGATGGAAGCATTTTATAATTCAGACCAGTTTTGTCATAGTTGTAAATTTGATCACATGTGTATCCACAATCTTCGATTTGCTTTTTAAAGTTCTGCTTAAACTTCTCAATTGATGACACATCAGCAGAAAGTTTTTCACCACATACAGTCAGTTGTCGTACACCGTACCGTTTTTTTCCAGCGGTCAAGCCATCCAGAACTGGCGGTAAAATGATCTATCTCTAGGAATTGCCTACTAATCATTATTGCTTTCTATTGTAAAATTGGACCTGACAGAGGCACACCTTTTGACCTCTGTTGGTTAAACCACATGAATAAAGCTTGGTTAACCTCTTCATAGTCGCCGGTTTTCATTGATTTTCTTCCTGAGGACGAGGAGGCTTGATTTATACACCACTCTTCTATTTTTATGCGGTTTCTTTTCCAATCTCCAACTGTTACCTCACCTACTCCATAATCTCGTGCAACAACTTTAATTGTCTCTTCTGCTTCAGTTCTTCTGATGGCTTTTAATTTTTCTTCAATAGGAACGACGATTCTTTTACGCTTGTTGTGCTCCATTATAATACGACAAACAAAAAATTCAAACAAAGCAGTTCGTATTAATTACACTTAACTACCAGAACTCCAACCAAATAAACTTCGTACTCGTACTTCGCCGTAGTAAACGCTATAACGCACTGCATTCACGCAAACTTACATGCTGAAAAAGTCCAAAAACATAAATAGGGGCACCCCTCACACGGGCCAGGGTGCTTCCCCGAAGGCCCCGAGGATTTTAAATGGAAATATGTACATACATATTTTAGAAGCTCGGTTAATACGCAGCATAGACGCGCGTACCTCGGATAATCAGGTTCTTAGATTGGCTCGGTTAATCCGGAGCTCGGATAATCGCGACTCGGTTAATCGGAGTTCTACTGTAATTTATAATGAAGAGCAAAGTGTGTTTAAACTTAAATAAAGAGCAAAATGTTAATTGAAATGTTGATAGGAACTAAAAAATTATGCTCACGTTTAGATTTGTGGCCTTCCTAGTTAAAAATTGAAAAAAACTCCGGTAAACACGTCAGTAATTGTTGGATTATTTATTGAATAAAAGAAAACCAAATCACTACAAATTTTAGGCTGAAAATAAATGAACATATCTTTGGAAATACCTAACAGCTGTCCATAAACTTAGTTCCTATCAACATTTTTAATTAATATTTAACTCTGTATTTAAATTTAAACACACTTTACTCTTCAGTATAAATCATTATTTTTTATTTTCCTTGTATACCATCAAATACTTTAAACTTTTGATGCTTGATTATGGATTCCCAGGTGATGCAGAACTTTTTATCAAGAATAAATTTTTTTGTGATATATAACATAAACTTTTTCTCCATTTATATAAAACTTTTTGGGACACACTGTATCACATAATACCATTTTTTTAGGGTAACCTCATGTATACGTGAAACAGGTAGTATAGAACAACATACCGATGCATTGGTAAATCTATTAGAGTCATGTTTACATCACAATTTACAAGTTTCAAGTAGGGATGAGGATCCTCCCCATGCCAAGATCTCTAGCGATATTATTTCTTGTATATTTTTGGTAAGATGTGTTGTTTTATTAATAAAATTGAGTGGGGCTTGTTTTTTTCTATATTAAATGCGAAGAGTAAATATCGTTGAAAATGCTCTATACTACTAAGATTCTCTTTGTTTTAGAACTATAGTAAAAAATCGGTAATGCAAAAGGCCTTACCAGTAGCAGTTAAGTTTTTGCATAAAGGAAACAAAGAGTTATCTCGAAATATGGCCTCATACTTATCTCTGGCAGCTATGGAGCACGCTAACTTACTTACACCCCATGTACAACCTATCATGGACTCTATTATTTCTGGTAAGTAACAGTATATTGACGTGCATATGAAGTTTTATTCCGTTATTTTTAGGAAACTACCCCCTCTGCAGGGTTCTTCCAAACATCTATGAAGTATCTTCGGAACCGTTTCAAGGTCATGCGATGGCGTTGGTGTCACTCTTGCCACATTGTGACAATCAAGAAAAATTAGCACTTCTCAACTTATTTTCATCGATGGCCAAAGATAAACCATCAGTAAGTTTGTTTTTGATAATTCAGGCCATTTTTTTGAATCTAATAGTTTATTAACACTTGCGCCTTCTTCCCAACTTGTGAATATTTTTTAAAATTAGAGAACTATGTTTTTTGGAATAAATATCTTTTGTTGACGATTTTTGTGTAATTTAAACTTGACGGAAGAATATAATTAGATATGAAATAAAGTAATTTTAAATAAAAATTATGTATCTTTGGGATGTTTTGTATTCATATATGAGTCTTTTTCAAAGATGGCATTGTTTTCATTGTGGGGCGTTTTTCGATTAGCAAATCGCCCCGTTCTTGCATAATATTAAGTTACATCTGCCTTGGTTAACGGCATGAATAAAGGAGACGTTAATGGTGGAGACTGACTTGTCGAGCATGCACTCTACAGTTCGGTGTCCATTTGTCTGTCACACCCGATGTTCTTGGGCACTATTTGACATCGATAGTTGAAATTTGGCATAAATATAGGAATTGATGGTCCAATTAGAGCCGTGTAGTTTTGAAAGTTAAATTTTGACTTAGATACTTACTACAACTAAAGTTAACAAAAATTAACTTAAATTAACTTCAAATATTGCTTTTAGAAGGTTTAATTACAAAAAAATTTTAACATTTAACAAATAATTTTATTATACTAGTCCTAGGACCTAGTGTGAACCCTGTGCTTGAAGTTCTTTAGAGAGTTTTCTTATATCCGGTTCATGTCTGGTTATTTTCAGTGTCACACATGCTTCCGAGTTGTCTGTACGGGTTTAAAATCACTCTCATATGGTAAAAAAGTTGTTCACAGATATAGGATGATCCGAAAGCTGTAAGCATGGCAAACGCTACTTTCTTAAGTCAAATAAATTTCTCTGGTAAACTCATCCAACAACTGAGTATCTCGTTTGAATGATTCTGGCAGTCACCTTCTAATACCCTTCTTAATTCTACAAATTTCGTGTTCCATAACTCGGAGCTTTTAAATTCAATGTATTGAAGATCAAAATCATTAATGTCCATCCATGAGAAAAGAGATATGTCAAAGCAACTGCTGGAAAAATCCATTAAATCTGGTTTGATTAAAAAACCGAACATAGGACCATGTTTATCAAAATCCTGACCCCTCTCGATAAACTCCTCTTTTAAATTAGTCATATATTTAAGAATTTCGTCTGTTAGTGCACCATCGTCGACACTGGATATATAAGTTTTTAAATTTGGAAAATATTTAACATATATGTGTTTGTAGTAATATCGCTGATAAATAAATCTATTTTTAATTTGAATGTTTTCCAGAATTCATATAAATCCAGAACTGTTTTGCCTGAACCTTGTAACTTTAAGTTGAGTTCACTGAGATGGTTTGTAATATCAGTAAGAAACATTAACATACAGATCCAGTTCTTATCTTCTAGTTCAGGATAAGCATCCACTTGATTTTTTTCCAACAAGAACGAATTAATTTCGCCCAGACATTGCACAAATCTAGAGAGCACTTTACCAAGGCTGAGCCAGCGCACATTATTGTGCAATGGTATATCTGAATATGCACTTTCTAATTCCTGCAGAAACGCCTTAAATTGTCTATGGATCAGGGAAGAACGACCGACAATGTAGTCAACTATTTTAACCACCCTATCCATCACGGATTTAAAACTTCCAGCGAAGATTTTAGCGGATAAACTCTCTTGGTGAATTATGCAATGAAAATTCAAAATTGATCGACCCATGCGTTCAATAAGAAGGGAAACAAATCCTTTATGTCTCTCAATCATAGCAGGACCGCCATCTGTCGTTACGCAAAAAAAATTTATTTAAATCAATGTTCCGCTTTTCAAAATGTTTAATTCTGAAAATATATCCTCTCCTCTTGTAGTTCCTTGCAATGGGAGCAGACAAATCAGCTCTTCATACACACTGCCATCATCGAAGTATCGCGCAACGATTGCCAGACGGGCAATGTCATTAATATCGACACTTTCATCCAATGCTACACTAAATACAAAACTCCGTTTGATAGCGTCTCTCTGCTGTTTTTGGACATTTTGTGTCATTTCAGTAATTCGTCTCTCGATTGTCCGCGCTGATGCCGGTATATCCCTAATCCTGGCCAATATTGTATCCTTATTGGGCAAGTCGTCGAATAAAATCTCGCCAGAACTCAAAAACGTTTGCTTCATAAATTCTCCGTCAGTGAACGCCCTACCCTTTTGTGCCAACGATTGAGCAATTTTGAAACTGCATTCAGTTACCTGATTTTTTTCTTGGAAAACTTTGCTAAGAATGTTGTCTGTTTCTCGTATTGTTTACTTGCTCTTTGAATTGCCTCCCTTTTATCAGCGTTATCTTTAAATGACGATTCATATTTTATCTGGAAATGTCGTTGAACACTACGCTTTCCCGACATAGGACACATATGACCCGATCGTTTTGCTGTACAAAACCGTAATCTGTTGTCCATGAAGTTTGAAATGATCGACCTTCTGTTTCTTCGCGGCCATAACGCAACGTAATTTTAACTTTTAAACTTTTCGGCGACTATTGACTGGAACGGATGTTACTTCTATACTAAATGATCCAAACGTGTAGCCGCTTGCTATATATAGAAAAATAATGTTTCCAGAAAATTCCAATAATTACGTTTATTAAATTTCTTAGAACAAAAATTATTATCTACAATGCGCCCATTGCAATCAAAGGGACGCCTAGAAGTTAAATCTAACAAAAACTAAAGTTCGGCAATATAAAAAGAGTTGCGGCGCGCGTCGGAACGATTGAAGTCAAGTCAAACAAAAACCGCCTTATAGCGGCTCTTTTGATCTGAATTGAGGACGTTTATTTGTGTTTTCGCCTAGGCTTATATTTTGAGGCTTGCCGTCTCTAATACTTGCCGAAATTAAAGCCAAACCAATGCATTCAGCAAAATTATAAATTACAAAATATATATTTTGTAGTTTTTGGTAATAATACCTAGTGACCTATATAATATATCGTTTTTGTTTATATCGTTAAAGTAATACTGTCTTCGATTATTTACTTAATTTCGAAACATGTCACAGATTACAGAATTAATGTGTAAACTTTGAATAGGTACGCGTGCCATTCAAAATTGCTTGGCGTGCCAGAGATGGCACGCGTGCCATAGGTTGCCGACTCCTGTTCTAGAATATTCTCCATAAAGTGTAAGTTTAGCGAAAATTATCACGAATGCATTACGTTTGATAATTTATCTGGTATGAAGAGAAACTATGAAAACTGTATTGCTTGACGATATGGTGGAGGTTTTTGTAATATACTTTTCCAGTACATTACTGTTATCCAATAGAGCGTCGTTTTTGTAGAAAGACATCATTTTATTTTGTTTGTTTATAATTAAACAAATATTTATGTATTAAAAATATTTGTTTTACACTTTTATTACGAGATTCTAGATTGGGCTAGATTGATTTATTGGCTATTAGGTAGCTAAGATGCTATAACTGTTATACATTATTGACTAAAAAAAAACGTGAAAATACATGTCTGATCTTAAGATATAAACATGTTAGGGACCTAATTAACTTAGCCTAGGTAAGGATTTTATTTTATTTTGCACTTGACCTGTTTTTTACTATTGGATCACAATTCACTAATAGGAGACAGAGTTTTCACGGCTTTCTGTCACAATTATAAACCTTTTTTTTTCACCATAGTTACTAGAAGCAAGCGTACCCCAACTTTGCGAGTATCTCTCTAGTTCTACCACGGCAGCTCCTACTCTTCAGATTTTCTTACATATGGCCGAAAAACAGCCAACGTTACTGGCAGATCATGTGAACGCAGTGAAACAAGCTGCCCAGAGGCATCCACAAACTGTATGTTTGGCTGCACAGATTATTGGGGCTGTAGGAAAGTTAAGTAAGGTACTGTATTTTTCTTTTGTTGAATTTAAAAAGGTATTTTTTAAAATCTGATCATTTTACTTACGATATTTTTAGGATAGGGCTCAAGATGCACTAAATTTTGTCTTAGAATATCTCCCAAAGGCTGACAGAGGATCTCAAAGTACGCTTTTAAGGGAAGCTACACTTTTGTGTAGTTCCTACCCAGTCCTATTTACAGATAAGGTGTTGGCTGGAGTGAGACAAAGACATCACACCAGGTAATAAAATATGTAAAAAATGTCGACTTGTGAATGCAACTAAAATATCTGGTAAATTCGGTAAAGCGGCATTTTTTTTACGAGAGTTACGAGAGCCAACTTTCATCACTCAGTAAGCTCACTGACGAAACTAATCAACAGAGACAGAAACAACAGTTAAGGATCCTTTTTACTCCAATCTTTCCTACTTTTATAATTATTATTTCTACCGCTTCCTACATATTCCCTCTTACTCTTATATGACCTTCCCCTTACCAGCTTATCACTCCACTGTTATTACTCCATTCCCGGCACCCACCCTATCCTACCTTTTCCTACACTTTCGTTCTATCTTCTCTTAACCTAACCTTAGCCCACAGTTATCCTTGCACTTTTTTTTTCTTTACCACCACACCTTTCTATACTACCTTCTTCTACAGACAGATGCTTCTAGAGGATTTTATTTTATCTCACCCACTTTTATTGCTCCTATCCCCACGTTCTTACTATTCTTTCTTTCCTACTCCTATATCGCCCTATCCCGTTTTACCCTTACATCATTCTACACTCTCTTACCTCCAATTTTATTGTCTGTACCACTACTACTTTCCATATCATATATTCTCCTAAAAACAGGCCTTATCAGAGCCTTCATTTTATAGAGATATACTTTACTGTCTTTCTTTACTTTAGTACGAATCAGCTTTCACAGAATAATCAAGTAACGTCCGGCGGAGTGACCATAGTAAAAGTAGGAGGACAGCCTATTTCAGAAAAAATAAACCCCCAAATTACTACGACTACCGGCTACACGAGAAGAGCAAAATTAGGGGATTCTAGAAGTACGGGAAGGTAAAAGTTTATAAATATTTTGGAGTAGTTCTTTGTGGCTCCAGTGTCTATAGAAGATGTAGTGTTATGATTTTCGAAGATCATATCGCGGCATCTTCTGTGAGCGCGGGGTCTAAAAGTAAACAATGTATGGGTATTTTTATGTAACTTTTAACATTAAAAAACACTACTAAGAAAGGTAGAGCATTCAGAATTAGAATAATTGTTAGTAAATATTTAATTAAATGTAGGGAAAAAAATTACATTTTTTAAATTTGCGTTAATTTTGATTAGACGGTCAGGTTAAGGTGAGTAGGTGAGCTATGTATGTTCCAGCACAAAATTTATAATATAATCTCAAACTTTACAGTAACGTGCATCTCACCAGCGTGTGTTATTTGCATTCGATTTGCATTGTCAATTGCTTATATATGGCCGGGCATCTGTCAAGGCTGCTAAGTCTTGTTAAAACAAAAGCGTATCTATAAGCAACGGACGATTACTGGCCAACATGCACATACCTGCGCCTGTAGAATAACACCTGCCGGTGAAATGCGCGGCAACCTAAGGTTTGAGTTCAGGTTACGAATTTCGTGGCGGTACATACATAGCTCATGAACTACGGTGTTATTTTTTGATTTGAATGTGTTTTTATTTTTTTTCTCTTCTTGAAAGAATCGCGCTCTTTTTTAATAATTCTATGCCGCTTATGTATTTTGTGTGCACCAACAATTTAGGATGGATTCGGCAAAGAATCAAATTTTTATATAGCAACAATACTGGCTATTGTCATACTTACACTTAGCTTTCACTCAAACTACCGAATGCGAGGTGTGAGTTATTTATACCATAGATTTTTTTCTGTACCAAACCTGTTCGGGTGCTCGTATTTGATTGTAGCCGTGTTGAACCGTTTCAGTAGAGACCCGACTCGACAAACCGGTTCTGTGACAAGCGACCCACCTCTGTAACTAGTTCATATTGACCACTCTATAACAGCTCGAATATCGGTTTTTGGAAATCTGTCTACCTAATGAGCCTTCTTCTATCCAGTGTCGGACATAGGCCTCTCCTTTTAATGGGTATAAATAAGCCAAATTTATACATTATGAAAAAATATCCGAAGTTGAGTACGGGTTAAGCGTTTACCGAGTTTAACACAAAAGCCAATCACAATTTTTTGTTGAAAACATATTTGTCGTTCTTCAAGACACACCGTCACCTTTACCGCTATAACTGGATGGAAAAAATATTGTAAACAGCGGACTCAATACTATTGTGTTACCGCTTTTGGCAATAGATACAACAATTAGCGCTACTGCTTTTTTATTTTCAAAACTTTGTTTTTTCTTGAACTGAGTGTGTACAGGCGACTACGTAATTATCCATCAAATTTTTAAAAGTTACACCATAATACCCATACATCTTTAGTATAAAATAAATTAATATATTGTATAATATTAAGTGTAGAAACTAATTCGGTACCTTTTTTGCGTTAACTCATTGTTTATTTATTTTCTGATAGAGTACGACTGAATCAAGGAAAATGTTCACTCATTATTCTCCACGCATTTTGCTCACTTTACAGCCAGCTGGCGGATTCCTTCTCTAAAAAAAAGATGGTGGTTTCGAACCCATGAATTCGGTTAAGCTTTTTTTGAGGCCCTCCTATGAAATGAAGTCGGAATCGGCAAGATGATGTTGCTGCGACTGGAATAACTAGTATCCAGCCAGAGACCATGTTTGGAGAATACGCTGAGTGAGGGAGAACGACCCCTCCCCAAGAAACAATAAAATCCCGCGAAGTTTCTATCATGTGTAACCCGACATTGTCCGAATTGCTGGTACCATATTTTAAACGTTCTCTGCGTCATTACCTTTTCCCAAAAATAGACAAATCATTTACGTAGTTTCAGACGCATTTTTTTTACTTCTGAAACGCAGTGCTTTAAATGCTGCCTCGAGACTATTGTGAAGTTATGTGAATAGCAGCATCGCGTGAAGTGGTGATCGTGTTTCTTTATGATTGGTTGTTAGATATATGAGGATGGCGGGAAATAACTCAAATTTGAAACTGAATTTCGAGGTATTATTTCAAAAGTACCCAATTAATTTGTACACCTAATATATCATTTTTCAAGATTAGTATAATCTGTGTTATTGTAGGTTACATACCGCGCAAAATAGTAACACTCACAGAAGTATGACTAGGTTAAATGTGGCTGGTGGGTCAGTAGGGGGTTTACATAAGAGCATGACGAAATTGAGTACATCGAGGTAATAATATTGTAGTATTTGTTATTAACAATAAATTGTAAATTAAAATATACAGGGTGTGTCCATGTGGTGTGTAATTCTTTGATATCTCGTAAAGTATTTCAGACAGAGAAAATCTTTTAATTCAAGCATTCTGTTGTATATTGTAAAAGTGTTTGCAAACATTCTGGCTATAAACTAAAAATAAACATTCATTCTAAACCCGTTTTATATGTAACTAGTTGTAGTTAAATAGATTCTGAGATAATGACTTTTGAACATTACATTTTTGGTGGTCAGCATAGCCAGTTTGCATAAGGCAGCTCTCATGTTGACATTATATGGACACGCTGTAAATGTGATTCTAAAATTTTTGTTTCTAGTGGCTTAGCGGACGAAGATTTTCAGTAACCTTCCTATTATGTAAGTAGGGCCTTTCTAAGATAAAATAGAAGTCCTCGGGCGCTTTCACTTCCCAAATATGATTCTAGTACACGTTTCACTCTGATTGGAGATTGTTAGCTGGATACATTCGAGAAAAAATTGAATTTTCTGCAAACAAAGTACAGTAGCATGTAAGTGGTATTTTTAATACAACGTGGAACGCCAAATAACAGAAGAGATCAGCAGTAACAGGCTTGTTATATGTTTATGTTATAGGTGACGATATTTTGTTGAGGTCGCAGAACGCTCGATTGCTATGGACTGCATGTAGCCGACAAGCTTGTTAGAGCAAAAAGTGGCATTAGGTTAGTGTGCGCGCCGGGCGATGTCTATTATTTTGGAACATGCATACTTACATAATAGAAAAGTACTGACAATCTTCCTCCTCCAAGCATAAATTTTTTCCTGTATGTTAATTTATGGACACTGCGTACACATTCTCTTTAGTTATTAACTTTTATTAGAGAGATGAATAACACCTCCAATTCCTATGCCTTGCCCACATCTCCTGTGATAGTAACTGGCAGCAACAACAAATGGTCAAGCTCGAATATTAAAGTGTCCAGTGGTGGCGTAACAGTCACGACTATATCGCCACCAAGAATGCAAAGACCTTTGAGTCAAGGACCTTTAACACTTCTGACCAATCATATTGGACACGTAAGTATTTTTTTTTCTAAGATTAAACACAGTTTTTTCCTTTATTTATTTCTTTGTCGTCAGTGTACAATGAGATTGTCCAGTGGTGCTTGGAAATCTTATTTTTATTTTCAGTCTACACTTACTCGAACCCTCTCCCCTCCGCCACTACACATCAACAACAATTCAGTCACTGTCAGTTCCGGTTATACGGGGCATATATCGAGTAATAATCAAGTAAACATCTTGACAACCGGGACCAGTTCGATGACGCAGAATATTTCTGTGATTCCCAGCAGCCCGCCACCTGAAATGCTTAATAATTCGCATAGTGCTATGAACAGTGTACCATCCATGGGCAGTGGTAAGTAGTTCATAATTCTGTTTAAGCCTTGTGGTACAGGAGTACTTTAAGCCAAGTTTGACGTCACAAAAATTTTTCTAGAAAGTATACCCTGTCTGTCTAAAAACTCCCCGGACTGTTTTTTTTTTAAGCAGCGCCATCTCGTAAACAACAGTAAAAGCTTGAACTCACATCTGTAAACCACACAGTGCTGAGTGGTAGATGTGCGAACTGTATGTGTCGTAGTCGTTATGCCACAGAAGTGTGATGGAGCAGCAAGTAATGATCAAATTTCATGTGAAACTGGGTAAAATAGCTACGGAGACATTTGAATTTTTGAAAAAAACCTTATGGTTATGATTGTTTATCGCGTTTACAAATGTTTGAGTGGTTTAAACACTTTAAGGAAAGACGAGAGTGGCTCAAGGATGATGCAAGGACAGGGGGTCCCAGCATAAATTCAGCCTACCTATACGTTGTGAACATTCATCATCTTCTACAAACCGACCGTCATCTTTAATGCAGATTGATGGCAGAAAAGCTCAACATCTCTAAATTAAGCGTTCAAGACCTTCTTCGGAAAGAAAGAAGTGTATGCGAAGTTTGTCTGACACCCGGCCAAAAACATCAACGGGTCAACGCCAGCCGACTTCATCGAAATGAAAAATACGGACAATTCCTTTCTGCAGAAAATAATCACGAACGATGAGACATGGTATTACCAATAGGAGCCTACCACAAAAGTGAGCAATAGCTCGGTAGTGGTTGGCCGAGATAGAAAAAAATGTAATTGACGAAGTCAGGCACAAAGACAATGCTCGTCGCATTTTTTGTATGTGGAGGAATTATCCGCAAAGAATTTGTTCCCGAAGGTACTACAGTGAGCGCCAGGTACTACATGGGTGTCATGGAGCAATGATTTTTTCTTGCTTCATGAAAACATGAGCAAAGGATTTTTTCTTGCTTCATGAAAACGTGCCCGCCCACACGGCTGGGATTGTGCGGTGCAGTTTTTGGTGCGAAAGCAAGTGTCCTTATTCCACCACCCTCTTTATTCGTCTGATTTAGCCCCTAATGTCTTTTTTTATACCTAAATATCAAGGTCCACATGCAGGGTGTGACGATTTGGAGGACATTAAAGCCACTGTGACGGCGAGTAACTCTCAAAACAGAATTTTTCTAACAGTTTCCGATGGTTGTACGAACGTTCGGAACTATGTATTGAGATCGGAGGGGACTATGTAGAACATGAAGAAATAAAATGTTCATTTTCAATCCGGAAACTTTTTGGACAGACGGTGTATAACGTTATACCTATTACCCGTACAAATTAATTCGGTACTATTTTTGCGTTAACAAAATGTTTATTTTGGACACTATACAACTCGAACAAGAAAAAGATTCCTGCTGATTCTTCACACATTTTGCCCCCTTCTCAGGCAGCTGGCGAGTTCCCTCTCTGAAAAAAAGAAAGCAGTTTCGTGTCGATCAATGTATGTTTTTTGTGATATCCTTCACTGAAGTGAAGTGGGAATAGGCGAGCTACCGAATAAATAGTAATCAATCGGATTCACGTCCAGAGAATGTGTCGCGTGAGAGAGAGAGCTTCCCATCAAATAACCGGCCAAGTGCAAGTCGGACTTGCGCAATTAGTGTTCTGTACGTTGATTTCTTTTTTCCGATCTTTACTAAAAACTGATGACCTTGAATTTGTTTTTTTTATGTACCAGATAAATTATTAAAGGGAATTCCCTCGTGATAATTTTTGTTCAATCTAAACCCTATGGAGAGTATTTCAGAATTTTTTCAAAATTTTATCAGTACGATGAGATTGGGCTAAGGGAGGGACAGCGATTTTTCGCAGTTCTTTAAAAATAATACAAAGAAAAATGTGCACTATTATTACATTATATATATTTTTGCAAGCTTTCATTGCACACCCCACTCGATGACCTGGTAAAATTTTTTTTTCACTTCTGATTTCACCTCCTAAAACTAACCAAATTTTAACTTTCAAGACTACCCGGCTCTAATGAGACCTTCAGTTCCTATATTAGTGCCCAATTTCAACTTTATATGTCGAATAGTTTCAGAGAAAATCGAATGTGACAGACGGTCTGACAGACACCGTAGTGATCTTATAAGTATTCTGTATGGAACACTAATAAAACATAAAATCCCGCATCGTTCTCGTAAAGTTGTCCGGAATGTTCCTAGCTCGAAACTAAGGATGTGAATAGCAACATCGCATGAAATGCTTCTTCCTGTTCTTCTTCTTCTTCTCTTACATAGATTGCGCTATCTATGTAGGCTTTTGCCTGTTTTTTCTCCCTTTATGCCTCTTGCGACGAGGACGTCCAGCATTCTTTCCATCTTTTTAATGCTCTGCCTTGTGATCTTTTTCCCACCGGTATTTGTGTTTGTGCTTTCTTCACCAATTTGTCTTCGTTCATTCTTTCTATATGTTTCTTCCAGCATTTTCTTCTCCTTTTTATTAGTTTGGGTACGTCCTCTATTCCGCTCTGTTGTCTGAAATCATCGTTTCTTACTCTGTCTCACTTTGTCTGTCCCAGCATGAAATGCTGATTTTGGAAATAATTTGGCTTTTAAACTGAATTTTGAGATATTTAGTTCAAACGTACCGATTTAATTTGCACACCTAATATATTCAGGAACATTTTGTGATAATATTGTCTGCACATTTGTTGCTACTAACTTATCTTCTTGTTTCCGACTGGTCATCAATCCTTATATTTTATAAACAAACATTCTCTGTATCTTATAACGGCAAATTTTAAAACACCTTGTTTTTATTATTTTTTTGCATACATATGGTAATGTGAATTTATTTAATGGTAAGTTTGCATGTACTAATAGATGTTTGTCAGTAAGTTACAGGAATTAATGATTAGAGATGTGAGCCCAATACCTGCCCTCTGCCTGGGACCGCTGTTTAAGGTCCGTCAAAGAAATTCTTGAGATACACACACAGTTTGACAAAATTTAACGTTAGATAGCGCAACCACCAAGGGTTGATTAACTTACGTATATAAAAATTCATATCAGCGGCAAAATTCAATGAAATTAAATAAAATTTTAGCAGTTATTTACTGTTGGTACGCTACAACACAATTCGTCTCGCTGGCTGATGTGAGTCCAATATTAAAAGCATCCCTGCCATCTGGCGAGAACCGTTTTAACGTTGATTTTTGACAAACTGTGGATGTGTCTTTGTGGAGAACTCCTCTATCGATCTGTAACTTGAAGCAGAGGGCAATTATGTTTTCAGCATTGGGCTTACATCAGCTAGAAATACTAATGTATCTTGTACTGTTATATTGCGCTAGTACTGTGATAAGTACTTAGTGCCCTGTTCTTTTCTATGTTCATCTTAGCTCGGCTGATGAGTCGTGATATGACGAAACGGATCCTGAGATGGTTTGACAGATGGGAAAACAGTAAATAACTGCTAAAATTTTGGCAGTTGATGTCGATTTTAATATATTTTTATTGTATTAACAGGTTACATGTAATGTTTTTTTTGCTTATAGGAAATGTAAATATTAGTGGTCCAACAACGGTATTTCCAGAAGGAACAATAATAATAATACCAGCGTCACATTGATCAACCAAAATTCCATAGCTAATCAAAGAATGAGCGTCTTTGAACCATACCCAATGAGAGATACCATACAGGTAGGCGAGGAATATTATAATATGTTACCTATTATTTCTGTCAGTGTCTAGAGATGTCTTAATTTTGTTTAAATTTTTTCTATAATTACATCAGTTATTTAAATATTTAACTTAATAAACTAATTATATTATTTCCACCCTGTCTGCACCCATTAACTTCTAAAAAGGCCGGGAGTATGTTAGCGCCTGTCTTACCGCTTGTTTCACACCGAATTTTCGGTTCTAAAATCTCTGACATATTGCTAACAAAAAATGCAATAAGATCCTATTAAATTATTTAAAGTAGTAATCTTAAGGCCATGACTGTGTTGATTTTTTTAGCTAATCAATGCATTTCAACTTTAGATTCCGCTAACTTTTCGTATTTCCCGCAAATTAAACTAAATTAGGCAACAATTTAATTTTATGACATATTTTATAATTAATAATAGCGTCCCACCTGGCTTGGCATGAAAGTTACTGATCACCACTGTGAAATAAAAAAGGATCTCCATCTCCACCTTGTCTTTACTCTTCTTTCAACTACGCCCTACTACTTTTACCCTCATTATATCATCAATATATACAGTCACTCTACTTTTAATGTTTAAAACTCATTAAAATTCATTCATGTAGACATAAGTATGTTTACTGATGACCATATTTTTCTCAAAGGGTGTTATTATTTAAGTCTGAATTATAATTTGTAGCATTTCTGCGAGAAACACTTGGATAAAATCAAACTTTACATGGAAAAAGTATCTCTGAGAATACCATCTCCGGCTAAATGCACTATTGAAGAAAAAAGGCAGAAAAAATCGGCGAAGCTACATTTCGCCTGTCAAGCTAGAGGGCAGCATTGTTTGTATTCGAAGACGTATTTTACAATGAGGACCAGAAATCCTAGAATTTGGATTCATTTAATGTTTATTTCATTACAGGTAGGCAAGACAACAGTTATCTGTACCAATATAATAAAGAAGTATAATTTGTTATTTGTTTGTTTGTTAAAGATAATCTCTGAAACTACTGATCTCATTTAAAAAATCTTTTACTGGTATGTAGCCTGGACTTTTTGGATTAACATAGGGTATATCTTATGAGGACAAAAGGCAGTTAACTGGTGACAATTTTAGTGACGCAAGGCAACGTAAAAACGGTCAAGTGGGCGACTTTTTGCTAAACGCTGCCTTTACAGTAAAAGATATATAAAAATGATTTATAGAATGATTGTAGAACATAAATGGGTCTACCAAAAAGTCCGCATCTATCGCCTGAGGTTAACCCACACAGTTAAAACATAGGTCTTAAAAATAGACGTGGCCAAGTGATAAATCTGTCTGTACGTTCTTCATTACATACATTTCATGTGATAAAAATTGCCCTTTACACCAAACCATTGGGATAACTAATTTAGATTTACTAGCGTGTTTTTGAGTAAGCTTGACTAGAATAGAGGTACTTACACATGCGGTGACACAATTTCAAAAATATAGCTATCTTGGACGGCTTGTGTGAGAGTCGGGCGAGACTGTCCTATGTATGGAAGGATTATAGACCTTAATTTCTAATGTAGGGGTGATTTTAAGGTCATACTGTATCACATAATCTAGGTAAGATGTTCAACGTAGCACGGGGGGCGGGGCAAGCCGCAGTGGGGAAAGAAACCGCCGCGAGCGAGCAACCCTCTGGGTGAAAGGCGGCAAGCGGGGAGCGGGCGGCGACGTCGAGCGTGCCGATGCGCTCGCGCGGTGGCAACTAATCCCATCATCTATTGTGTTATCCTTCAATTTTGTCGATCCATGTCCTGCGATCTATCTGATTTTTTTTCGTTTTTAAGTTGACTCTTCGTTTGAAAAGTTTAGTTCGAGTCACGCAGGATACCTGTTATCACAAATAGGCTCCTACGTGACACGAACTAGATATAATTTGTTGATTTGGTCATCATATTTTGTTTGTAAATAATTATTGTTTCGTTTCTTATTCCTTGATGTTGTGTTTTTAAAGAAAAAAAGGTTTTTTTTTTTTTTTTTAAGTAGATTGTTGTTATAGTTTTTGTTATTCGTAGTTTTAAGATTCTTTCATTCTTTTTGTAGGTACTTTGTTGGTATCAATAGGTACTAAACAACAATAAAAACCTTTTTTTACATTTTTTTATTGTTATTAGTGTATTTTTGTTTAATAAGGACCTAGGAGTGTGAAATTCATTTAGGCAACAAATATTATTTTATTAATCTTCCTTATTTATATACTTGATGTTTCACTGTCACTTAGGGACCTATTTTATTTAGTTTTGAGTTCTTTGCTATATAGTAAGCGTTTTTCCGAATTATCTACGCAATGTTGTGGCCAAAAAACCTTTTAAAAGAATAACACTTCCACGCGAACGAAGTCACGGACGGTTGCTAGTTTATTATAATCATGAAACAATAGTTATCAATTTGTATGTATGTACTACTAAGATGCTCTAGAAACGACGTGTGTTGTATGAAAATATTATATATATTATAATGAAATGACGATTTTTTTTCTAGGCTAGGCATTCACATGCACTTAGTTCAAGGGACACACAAGTGGCTAGTTTAAAACATTGTTGGGATATCTTGAAGGCTGAAAACAAAACTTTTTTGACTTTGGTTACTAGTGCATTTCCTTGTTCAAAAGTAAGTTTATTTTGAAAATTGAGAAGTAATGTCATATTGATAACCTGTACAATTTTAGGAACGTGCACCATTTTGTATTGTAAATTTTATTTCAATAAAATCCCTTAATTTCACTTCTTGTTATTAATTTCGTGTCAATATCTTTTACATATTACTGTAAATTTTATTTTAAAATGTTCTTTAGGATCAAGAAGCACTTCTAAGTGAATTAAGACACGCTGGCTATTTTGATGTGTTTCAAGTTTGTCCTCCTAATATAGGAGGCTCTTCTGATCAGCTTGAAGGTAGCGGACCGCTAAGTATCATAGGCGGGGTCAAGTGGGGCTGTTTTTTGTGTGCACATCCCGAAAGAGCCATTGGATTTTTAAAAGGTAACACTTTAAAAATCATATATTACTGATTATTATTACACAGAATTTCTAACCTTTAATAGTATATTAAATTTATTAGAAATGTGACGTCCGACGATTCTATTGCATGAAAATGAAAATATATCTTAGAAATTTGTCTTTGAATAAAGTAATTTCTGCTTTTGTCTAGGTGATACTCAGCCAGTCATTGAAGGTCAACTTAAAGAGAAAAAAGGGAAATGGCGACTATTCAGAAGGTGGAGGACAAGGTATTTTACCTTGTCAGGAGCGCATTTGTCCTGTAAGGGCGCTGTAAGTATCTCTTTCTCACTTTGCTATAAAAATTTGCCAGTAAAAGTTATAGATTACTTTTAAGAACTATTAGCACTTTTGGAGATTCTACATTCTTTTGATATTTTCTTTTAAACTGAGATCCATCAAAAGAATAATAATTGTTACATTTTTACTTTTAATTAGCTTGTTTTTTTCAAAACCATATCATTGCCACACTAGTTCCGTTTCTATATAAATTTTAAAAAATAGTAATAAGAAAACTGATGATACAGTAAATTTATAGGGCATTTAGTATTATAACTCTAGTAGTAGTAGTAGTAAAGCGAGTAGGTGGTACATTGAGTCCCTGGTGTCACCTAGATCTAAGAGTTCTTCTGTAAGTTCCTCCCCACTGAGTCGAGTCGGGGTCGTAGCCCTAGTCCGGCAATTTCTGCCAAGAGACATAGGCTACTCACCCTGACCTCTTGTAGATCTTTGGGTTCACAGAATAGTTGACCCCAGTATTTATATCTCTTGACTATTAGTGCAGGATATTCGCACAGAATGTGTATACTGTCCTCGCTTTCTCCCTCGCGTTTGTTTCATAAGGAGTTTGGCTTGACGACATCCCGCTCCTGTACTCCAAGAGAGTTGGTGTTCTTTATCCAACCAATCCCTGATTTTGTTTTTGCCGAAAGCGAATGGAACTCCTACAACCTGTTCAGGTGAGTCCTCCAAGGTGCCTTTTTTGGCTAGTTCGTCCGCTATTTCATTTCCAGATATGCCTTGGTCTCCTGGTACCCACATTAGGGTAACTTTGTTGATACCTCCTAATGTGTTTAGTTCTTGTACACATTCCCTGATCAGCAAGTTGTCTCTGGTGGATTTGGCAAGAGCTTGTATAGCTGCTTTACTGTCGCAGCAGATTAAAATTTTCGTACTATTTGTAGTTTTACACGTCTGAGGATAGCTAACACCTGAATTTGAAAAACCGTGGCCATATTGCCCATGGGTATACTTTCCTTGTAGTTTAATTTATGGCAAAAGATTCCCGCCCCAAAGCGGTCATTAGCTCCCGAATCGTCAGTATACCAAATGTCGGTATTCGGTCTGTTCAGAAGCTTGTGCATGTCTTTCCTCTCAGGGATATGGATAAAAAAAGATTTAATCACTTGTCTTGTTTTCGTGATTTTATCTTGTTTTAAGACAAATGGGCGTTAATGGAGGAATTTCAGACCTGAGCGTCCCCGGTCCCCATTCCTCCATTCGCCTTGACATTTCAGTCTGTACGCTGTTAATCTCGCCGTGTAGATGATAAACTGGTTCAGTGGTGGGACACAGAGTGCTACTTCTAGCTCCGTTGGTGCCATTCTCATAGTCCCCACTGCTGCCCTAAGGAAATTCCTCTGTAGGCTGCGCAGTAGGTTCTTTGACCCCACCGTGCCCACTCTGAGCCACCAAATCACTGCTGCTTACGTTAATCTAGGCAATAGCACCGCCCTGTATATCAACAGTGCGACCTTGGGTTGCATACCCCAAGTTTTGCCCAGAGCTTTCCTACAGGCCCAAAGGGACGTGTAGAATTTGTTCCTCTTTTCGTTGAAGTGTTGTTTCCAGTTTAGTTTTGAGTCCAGGCGAACTAAAGATATTTCACCGAGCTGGTGTAAACCAGTTCATCGCCCTAGAAACTAAATGGTGCAATTTCTTGGGGTTTGTATTTCCTGGTAAAGATCATGGCGTTGGTTTTTGATGGATTGACCGTTAGTCCTTTTGCCATGCACCATCTTTGAGTAATCCTAAGGGCCCTCTGCATGATCTCCTAGAGAGGTTGTAGAAAGTTGCCTCTAATCACTATTGCCACATCATTGGCGTAGTCATAAGCCTATAGGGTTCTTAGTAGGTCATCCACCACCATGCACCACAGTAGGGATGACAAAACCCCTCCCTGAGGGAATTCTAGTAAAACGAGAAAAAAACTTGTCACTTTTAAGTTATCATTAAGAAATTATTGTTAGATGATGATGATGATGTTGTTATTGGTGTCTGGGCGCAACAAGTACTAAAGGTTATTTAGGGCCCCTTGTTCTGTTTATCTAGATTTTAAAGTGTATTTCTAGAAGGAAGTTACGAATATTTACTTTCATGTGTTCAAAAGATTCAATTATTTGTTTCATGCTAGATGGAATGTTATGTCTGTTTCTCTTATTTCTGTAGTGAGCTGCCTCGAAAATGTGTGACGTTGTAAGGAGTGCATCACAGTCTGGACATGTGAGCGGTTGTTCCCTGTTCATAAGATAACTGTGAGAGGAGTACGTATCTCCTGCCGCTAATCTTCCCCGGGTTTGGGTTGTCGTTTCTGTTCATGTTGACTGAATGCAATGATGAATAGACATTGGGTTTGATGGGCCAGAATTTATTATTAGGATTTTCCAGATCCCATCCTAGTTGGAAAAGGGATTCATAGTTCGATTTTAGGTATATATTAAAGTCTGAGTAATGGTGTGCTCCTATGATTACGTTCCCCTTTTCAGTGGCCATTTTGGCATAGAAGTCCGCTCTGTCATTTCCCCCATTTCCTATGTGACTAGGTGACCATAGTAGCGAGATTGAGTAATGCTTTAGTGAGGCAGTACACATAAGATTTGTGATCTGCCTGATATAGTTGTAGTCTAGATTTTTTCATTTGATTACTATCAGAGCGCTGAGGGAGTCAGAAATTGTTATTGGAGATCCCACGTTATTACGAAATTTTGTTTTAAACCTAAATCCATTATGAGAATGATAATTCTGCTTATATTTTTATCCTTATTTCGTTTGTTCTCTTTCAATTAATACTGCTCTTACACTATTTTTACTTGTGTAGCCGCTTGATTTATGGTTTGGGACATTGAAAAGAAAAATTGTTACATAATAAAATGATGGAACCATTACTACGTTCAAATTTGTCGATCCATGTCCTGCTATCTATACTTTTAATTGTTATTAGCGTATTTTTGTTCAATAAGTACCTAATAGTTAGAGATCCATTAGTACCAAAATTCTATTTGAACAAAAGAAAAAGACCTTTTATTTTTAATACTTTTTGTTTTTGGTAACAATTTATTATTTATTTTTTATGAGGCAGGTGTATGGCAAATATGTTCATTCGATGAAAAGTTTTAAGAGAAGTAGGAAAAATTGTTTTGGATTAAAATAATCCTTGAGATTATTGACGTGACAATGTACTTTTTTCAGAGTGGAGGTGATACAATCGATGTCCACCAAATCCGATCGGTCCGCGTGTCTCGCGGCTCCCGCAACATCCCAAAAGCCTTCGAAATATTCACAGAGAACCAAACATTAATACTAAAACCAAGTGATGGTAAAAATGCCGAAGAATGGGTCCAGTGCCTAAGCATAGTCGTGGCCCACTCGAGAGAAGCGGGAGGGCAAGGAGGTAAAGAGAATGCTAGAGGGAAGAGTAATAGTTTGCCTGCGAGGGGTTTGGGAGGTAGTCGGACGCATATTTAAAATGAGAAATCAAATTTTTCAGTTTAGACTGTGTTGACTTTCCAATATTTCGTACATCATATTCCAATTTTGAAAGCTACAAATTCCTCATGATGTAATCGTAGACGAAACATCGGAAAGTAACTCTTATTTGACTGAGTCTAAAATTAAAAAACAAAAATTATAATTTTTCGTACGATTTAAGCCGGGAGGGCTTCTGTTGTAGACTGATTCCTTTTTTAAATGCAGAACAAAAACCATACTGTTATTTTTAACTCACTTTGAGTACTAAATCAGAAGAAATCATTGTACTTAATAGATTTTAGAGATATTTTAAGAGTATTTTAAGATTTTAGAGTCGAGTCTGTGTTAAGTCATTTCTTCTTTTTTTCTTGAGCAATGACAAAAAAACGGCTTATGGAGGTATTAGTTTCCAAGATATTTGGAATTATCAGTTACTACAATTGGTCTTTGTACCAGTGTATTTTTAATAATATTGAAATAAAGAAAGCTTTGTGCAGGCACTTTTTAAAAGTATAACATAAAATATTACATTTGGTCTTATAGAGATATTCTTCTTCTTCTAGTGCCTATTCATTACCGAATGTTGGCAATCATTCTAGTAATGATAATTTTGTTTGTTGCTGCTCTGAATAATCCTGTGGTGGATGTTTTGAACCAGGTTCTTAAGTTCTTTAGCCAGGATATTCGTCTTCTGCCGATGCTTCTTTTGCTTTGAACCTTTCCTTGCAGAATGCATTTCAGTAATCTATATTTTGTTTCATTCCTCATAATGTGCCCCAGATATTCCAATTTTCTACGTTTCACTGTGCACATAATCTCTTTTTCCTTATTGAGTCTTGATACTTTGTCCATTCATGATATTTTGAGGATTCTTCTATAAGTCCACATCTCGAATGCTTCTAGTTTTTTTGTTGTCGCCTTAGTCAGCGTCTAAGATTCCACTCCGTATAACAAGATGAGACTGACTGCATATATAGCATCGGAGGAGTCTGAGTTTCAGTTTTAAATTTAAATTATGTGTTTTTAATAATTTAGACATTTGAATGAATGCTGTTCTTGCTTTTTCAATTCTTGATTTTATTTCTTGAAAATGATCCCATTGTTCGTTTAGTACTGTACCGAGATATGTGTATGTTGACACTCGTTCCACCACTTTTCCGTTGATAGTAAATTGTACTCTACCAATTCTTTCCTTACTAATTATCATGACCTTTGTTTTTTTGATGTTAACCTCCAGGCCATATTTTTTACTAATGTTAACTACTCTGTTCATTAAAAACTGTAGTCCTTGTGCAGTGTCGGCAAAAATAACGGTGTCATCGGCATATCTAAAGTTATTTATTCGTTCGCCATTTAATAGTATTCCTGCTTCAGTATTTTCTAGGGCTTTTTGGAAGATTGCCTCTGGGCACATTGTGAATATGAGAGGTGACAGTATACAACCTTGCCGTACTCCTCTTAAGATTTTTATTTCTTCTATTTTATCCTGGTTGATTTTAACAGAAGCTGATTGATTCCAGTATAGGTTTTTGATTATGCCTAAGTCTTTGCCGTCAACTCCATTATCTTGCAGAATTTCTAACATTTTGTTGTGTTGAACTTTATCAAATGCCGATGAAACAGGCATATATATTAGCATTCAAGTCTCTGCAACGTTGGAAGAGCACTTGTACACTAAATAAGGCATCTCTTGTTCCAAGACCCTTCATAAAACTAAACTGTGTTGGTGATATTTGTTCTTCACAGAGTTTGTACAACCTTTTTAAAAATAGTTTCAACAAGTGGCTCATGAGGCTTATAGTTCTATAATCACTGCGTTTTCTGGCCCCCTGTTTTTTTAGCAGAACTATAAACTCCGATCTCAACCATTCTTTGGGTATTTTTCCACTGTTGTATATTTCATTGAAAATGATAGTTAGTTCTTTCTTGAAATCTTCATCAAAGAGTTTGATGATCTCTGACTGCACCTCGTCTGGGCCAGCGGCTTTTCCATCCTTGAGTGATTGTATTGCTGCATCAACTTCATCCAAAAGGATATCCGGTCCTCTTATTTCGTTCGTTATTTGTTGTTCTGCTCTTATGTCTGAAAACAATTCTTTCACGTAGTTTTCCCATGTTAATTTTATTTGTTCTATGTCCACAATTATATCTCCTTGATCGTTTTCCATTTTTCCTATTGATTTTTTTTTGGATTTTCCTGCTATTTCCTTGACCTTCTTATATACACCAAATGTGTCATGCTTTGATTGTGATATTTCAATTTCTATGCATTTGTCTTTGAGTTCCTTTTCTTTTGCTTCTCTAATTTTCTTTCTAATCAGGTTATTAATGGACCTATATCTGTTCATGTCATTATTTATTTTGTTCTTTCTTCTTTCTTCCATTAATCTCAGAATTTCATCCGTCATCCAGGGTTTTCTCTTGATTACATTTGTGGTTAGTATCTCTATCTTTACTCTTTTCGTGACCTTAACAATTTTACTAATTTTTTTCTTCAACTTCTGAGCTGTTCTTTATATCAGTCAAAGCGTTACTTAGCATGTCCATGATTTGATTTCTTACTTCTGGTTCTCTGATTTTTCTTCCATCATAAATAGTTGTGTTTTGATTTATTTTCAGTTTCTTCCATTGTACCCTAAATTCGGCCATTAACAAATTGTGATCAGAGTCTATATCCGCTCCCGGATATGTTTTGGCCACTTTACAGCTGTTTCTATATCTTTGGTTTACCATTAGATATATACACTCCTGGACAAAATTAACGCAACAATATATTAAATCATACAAATCTCTATAATGAATTAATTTTAATAATTTTTTATGAACATTGGTTACACTAAAAGTTAGAAAAAACTTATTCGGATACTTTAAAAGGGAATTAGTTACCAAATTTCTCTATAAGATTCGAATTAAAATTATTCTTAAGACCTAATAACAAAATCGTTGAAATTATGTAACAATGAAAAAAATAAACTGGGACACTAGTAGCAAAATTAATGGTGTAACTGGGACACTAGTAGCGTGTGTTGCCTCCTCTACTTCGGATGACAGCGTTTATGCGCCTAGGCATGCTTCTAATTAAATTTTGGATAAAATCTTGAGGAATTTGCTCCCATTCTGTGATAACTGCATTTTCAAGTTCCCTCAGGTTTCTAGGTGCAGGTATATGATGTTTCACATTTTTCTTAAGGTGATCCCATACATGTTCTATCGGATTCAAATCCGGTCTTTTTGGTGGCCATTGCATAATCGGTATATCAACTTGATTAAGATAATCGGGTACCTCCCTAGCCACGTGAGGTCGAGCATTGTCTTGCATAAACAGGAAATTGGGCCCCACAAAATGACCGAAAGGCATCACATGTTCTATTACAATATTCTCAAGAGAGTAGTCAGCATTCATGGATCTCGTACGGACAGGAACTAACTCTGTGCGAGCATCAAAGCAGATGCCACCCTAGAACATAACAGAGCCACCGCCGAATGGAATCCTTGCAGAGATATTGCAAGGAGCAAACCTCTCTCCTGGTCTTCGCCATACTCGCTCACGACCATCTGGTTGTTTTAGACTAACCCTAGTTTCATCTGTGAAGAAAACGGGTTTCCAATCATCCACAGACCAGTTTTCGTGATTTCGAGCAAAACGTAACCTGGCAACTCAGTTCTCTCTAGTAAGCAAGGGCGCAGTGGCTGGTCTCCTACTGTTTAATTCAGCTTCATTTAACCGTCTTCTGTTTTAGAAGAAATTGTGACATAGCGAACAGCTTCGAGTTTGTTTCTTATTATAGAATTAGTGACAGTCCTGTTTCTTAAAGCATATTGTCTTATAAAAGTTCATCTAGGTCGCTAGTGCATCGTTTTCGCCCTTGCCCTAGCCTTCTAGAATAAGTTCCTACTACTTCATTTAAGCATCTTACTATACGACTTATCGTGGAACGATGTTTGCCTAACAAATTGGCAACATAACTCTGACAATATCTCTCGTCCAATAAAACTGAGGCTCGCACTACCTCGTGTTTAGTTAAATTCCTTGTTCGATTCATTTTTCTAATTCTTCGGGGTCAAAAATAAAACAGTCTACCACAAAAGTATTACTTTGAAAAAGGGAACAATTTATAAGCTTACTTTTAAAGAAAATCTACCGCATTATTACAGAAAATTGTTTATCTTCTAAACGAATTGTTTTGATTTTTGTTATGAACACCGAAACAAAATATGCATAGCCTACTATTCAAATACTCGATAAACTTTAAAACTGACATAAGAAAAAGATAAATTAATTTTCAGATTGTTGCGTTAATTTTGTCCAGGAGTTTAGTTAGATGCAAAATTGAATCAGTGAATGAATTTTTCGTTTATGATTGCTGCATCTTACACATTGTATTAAAATAAGAGTCTTTATAATAAAAAAACAACATTTATAATAGGTGAGATTTACTAACATCAATTCAGAAGAAAACAAAATAACAGAAAAAATCCAGATTTGAATTTATTTACTTTTTCGTCATTTTTCAGATAATACTAAATAACAAGGTCAATATTTTGCCTAAAGATAAGACATTGAGATTTGAGTGGTTAAGTAGCTTATTTTTCAGAAAACACTACAAATTTTTTATCCGATTTAAGTCAGGATTCTAAGCTGGCTCCTCTATATAGAAATTTATCTCTAGCGCCTCATACATATTTTTCAATATTATTTAAAATTAAATTGTAAAAAATGAATCCTTATTTTTAATCCAAAAATATCACATTCTTATTGTTTCATTAGCAATTATGCGGCTTCACTCCAATTCAAAAACTTTCTTTATATCCGATTATTACAATGTGCATGAGAAACAAATTTAACTGAACATTCTGCCAGTCGTTTTTTTAGTGTTCCATATGGAACACTTATAAGATTACTTCGGTGTCTGTGCGTCCGTCTGTCACACCCGATTTTCTCCGAATCTATTTGACGTAGAAAGTTAAAATTTGACACTTATATAGGAATTGATGGTCCTATCAGAGCCGTGTAGTTTTGAAAATTTAATTTTGACTTAAGGGGGGTGAAATTGGAAGTGAAAGAAATTTTTTTTGCTAGGTTATCAAGTGGGGTGTCAAATGAAAGCTTGAGTACGAATTCAAAAATATATATAATGTAATACTTACGCACACTTTTCTTTGTATTATTTTTTTTTTTAATTTTCAAAAATCTCTATCCCGCCCTTTTATTTCAAAAAGTACTAATCAAAAAATTTTGAAAAAATTCTGGAATATTCTCCACAAGGTGTAGATTGAACGAATATATAAAAAAATAAAAAGTCATCAGTTTTCAACAAAGATCGGAAACAAACTTTTCGGGTATAAATTCATGATAATTTTTACCTCCGTAACAAATTTTTTTATTTTAAAAGCAGTCAACGTATAGAAAGAACACTAATTGCGCAAATCTGACTTGCACTTGGCCGGTTTTTTTAAATAAGTGTTTAATAGAAATGTAAAAGTTGAAATGCTGTTACTGAAAGAAAGTGTTTGGAACTCGGTGACGTGAAAATTTGATTGTGATCATTAGAAATGATGATAAATTTAACTATATATTTCAGTTCTGTACAATATTTTCAACATTTCTCATGTCACATACTCTATGTTTAAATTCGATGATTTGTGACATTCAAAAATAAACATGAGTTGTTCACACAATGACCACCAAATCATGAAGTGTATAATTACTATTGATCCATGTGTTGAATTGAGAAAAATAATGAAAAGAAAACTGAAAGTCTACGTCCAGTATTCATGTTGTATCACATCGTTCTCTGTAACCTTAAAAAAATGTTTTTCGGCAGAAATTGGAAAACCAAATTTAGTCCAAAATACTTAACTAAAAGAGTATTCTACAAAAAGATCTGATAGTTGTACATATTTTAAATCGTAAAAAGTATTTTTATAAGTATTGACAGAATATTTCAAATCTATTTTTATATTTATACATATTAAGGTCTTAATTTTTATCATATTTGTATATTTTTATTTTTGGTTGTTACTTATTTTACAAACATTCCAGAAAATTTTTATATAAATATTGTATGTTTTTATTATTATTGTTATAGAATAAACATATTGCTTTTTTAATTTTTTCTTTAATTTATTGGTTCCTATTTAATTGCAAGAACCACTGGTGTTTCAGAAACTGAATTCGGTGGTATAGCCAGGAGGGTGGGGTATATGGGGTATGGGGGTACAAGGGGCGTTTTTTTAAAGAAAACGAGAGAATATTAAGGGCGAATCTATTTCTAGAGGGCGGGGGGCGTCAAACGGCAATTCGGGAGCGCAAGACCCTCTAGCACTCCAACTCCCAAAGCTTAAACTCCTCTCAAAACAGTAAACTAAAAATCAATGACCGGGGGGAGATCTCACAAAAAAGAACCCATCATGTCCAGTGGAACTAAAAATTTCCGCCAAACTTAAAAATCGATAACCGGTTTTGGCGAGATTTTTCACAAATAAAAACCTTACAATGGAATTCATTTGGGCCATCGCGCGATAATATGGGTTCTCAGTAAAGAGGGAAATTGAAAATAAATGGATGTCCCAGGTGTACGGTAGTTATGGTCCACCTTGTTTTCAAGTAAAATTTTGGTTTAAACTGTTCAACAGGGCTGAAACTCAAGATGTTCCCAGATTAGGAAAATCGATTAAGGTAAGAATTGAGGAAACCATCAGACTTGAAGATTTTGCTGTCAGATAGATGAATAAAGATATTGAGATAAAAAAAAGTTTCTGTACTATAGATTTCTAAACTCCTTACACTAAGCAGAAACTGACGAACAAGAATATTTATCTTGGCAGCTGTAAACAACGATGAGAGTTATTTTTCTACGGCGACAAGACTCGAGTTTGCTACTGGGATTTTCCCATGAAGCAGAAGTCGATATTTCTGCTTCATGGCAGAAGTATCGACTTCTCCGCCTCCAATAAAGGCGAAACACGGTCAGCTTCTAGAAAGTTGATGGCGATCCGTTTTTTGGGACAGAGTATTTTGCTTATCTATACCAATATAATAAAGAAGGAAAGCTTGTATGCTTGTTTGTCGAAGATAATCTCTGAAACTACCAATCCGATTAAAAAAAATCATTTACTGGCATGTAGCCTGGACTTTTGGGAAGGACATAGGCTATATTTTAGAGGGGTAGAATAAAGATATAATAAATAAATAATTTCGGTCCTAATAGAGGCCGTCAAGTATACAATAGATTGTATGTTTGGCTGTCAACATTAACCCTCGGCCGATTATTGTGTCATCTACATAATATTAGTCTGTTTCATATCCCAAACAACACGAATTTTGTCACAAAGCATATTGACATATAAGAATTTTCTCACAAAACATCATCGAGATATTAGAATAGAGGAGGTAAAGTAAAAAAACCTAGTATAAACGAAAGCGTGGCGTCATTAAAAAGGGAAAAAAATAATATGAGTCATTCTGTCTCTTACTCTTCTTTATTCTTCGTTCGCTCTAGACGAAATAGGAATAACATTCTCGTACAGGGCCTGCGCCGAGTAAGAGAGACAGAATGACTTATATTATTTCTTTCTCTTTCTAAGAGTGCCACTCTTCTTACCTCCCTGTTCTAATATCTCTATACAAAACATACTATACAACACTCCTATATACACAGGAGGGCTATGTAGTTATATTTAAATGTTTTATGACAAAATTCTTGCTTGAATATATGGTAGGTAGAAGATGTACAACTATGTAACAATAATTGAACTGCCGCAAAATTCTCATGGGCCTCAAATCTGCATTTTTCGACCCACTTCGGTGTATATCCGCATGCCCAGGAGTGAGACACAGTTGCCAACTTTATGTGAAGATAACGCAACTGTAAAATCTTTGCAAATATATTTAGTGACAGTTAACAAAGTAATTAAGTAATGTTAACTTTAAAATGTACTGTCACAAAGTAACGGACCAATCAATCAATTCAATTTTTCGACTGTCTAGGGTATTGTTAGTGTCTAATGGAATTAGGTTAGGTGGCGAAAGGACGTTATGAGACTGTCGCCAACTCTATGTGAAGTAGTATTTTTTCGGCTGAGGCTGATCATCGTCGTCGAGGTGTGTGTGGTGTTGGTTGTAGGTCAAATTGGCGTTAATGTTGGGTGACCAAAAGGTCCTTATTATGTTGATGAGGGGTGTTCTAGACTCGGTTAAGAAGTCTTTATTATGACGATGAGGTTTATTATTAGAATTGCCTTGATTATTTTTACTGTGTAATGGGGGAGGCTAGATGTGAAAAAGGCGTTAATGAAGTTAGTAGTTTTTTTTTGATAAAAAATTTGTCAAGAATACATTAGAAGAGGGTTAGACTCGTTTAAAAAGTCTTTATTATGACGATGAGATTTATTATTAAAACTGTCTTGGTCATTTTTAGTGTGTAATGGGGGTAGGCCAGATGTGAAAATGGCGATAATGAAACTTTATTACCAACTGGTAGTTTTTTTGGACAAAAAGTTTGTCAAAAATATATTAGAAGAGGGTTAATGGTTTGAAAAAAAAGGTTGTTAAAAAGGCATTATAGGAGGATTGATGTGTGCATGTTGTTAATATAAGATGCTTTTTTGTTAAAAAGGTGGTCATAAGGCTTAATACGGTTTTTTTTTTCGTTAAAAAGTAGTTGAGAAGATATGAGGGTAGAAGAGGGTAACGGTCGTCCAAACATAATTTGTTTGTTATGGGACCCGGGGAAGAGACTCTTAATGTGACGTATAAAAAAAAATTTTAAACTATCTTAAAAAAATATATATTTTAGACATACTGTTTTTGTCTACACTAAATAACAACGAACAGTAATATAACAATTCTGGTGCGAAGCCGGGGCGGGCCGCTACTAGAAGAATCCACTAATATGGCGATGTTTACGAAAGAATGATCCAAAATCTGAAGCAAGCTATTAGAGACCAACGCCACAAGGCTCACACTATTAAAGCCGTTACTAAAAACTGTGGATACACAGAGTTACAGATATCCACCCTACAGCCTCGATTTAGCACCCTGCGGTTTGTTTTTGTTTAAACATGTGAAGAAGAACTCATGGACCAAAAATTTTTCGGAGATGATGAATTGAAAGCTGCTGTAAGGTTGTTTTTGAGGCACTCTCAAAAGATTTTTATTTTGAACGAAATAAAACTCGAGAATTACTGGAGTAAATGTAGAATGATCTAAAAAATTGTGTTTTATAGACTATTCACTCAAATAACGGCTACTCAGTAGGATTCTCTAGAAGACGTAAGAATTCTAATGGCGCCTGTTTTATTAGCACATCTTCTATCAAATCGTGTCCCCGCCACCTGTTATTTATCTAGGGATGCTTTTGCTGCCCATAATTTCGGTTGACTAAAGTTTACATTGAGTTACATAGCTTTACAGGAAATAACTTTAATCTATAGTAGATATATGGAAAATTATGTTTTTGTTAGTTAAGCTCTGCGAGTCTTCCTGTATGCCCTCAAAAAATGACTGAAATCCTACCAAATGACCCAACCCCTACCTCCATTTCAACCCTTATTAGAAGCAATTCGGGCAACAGACAGATCCACTGAAATGAGAAAATGTATTTCCCGTTATTGATTAGCCCAGCGTTTCTCAACCTTTCAGTATTTGCGACCCAATTTTCAAACATAATTTTCATCGCGGCTCCCCCCCTCTCATACAATAACAATGCATGCAATAACAATGTATTTCCAGTATTTTGATGCTAAAGCTACACTATGACCTTAGTTACAAACCACCAAGAATAAGTAAATTTATTCATATTTGGAAACACATATCTGGTGCGTTGACAAAACTAGAATCGATGCCTCTCTATTGCTCTCTGTCACGTCCACCATATCAGTAGCGGCTTCGCGAGAAGTTCCGATTTGTCTCGAACATTCGGAAAGTCTGCCCAAAAGTGTATAAATGCTGCACCTCGTTCGATTACAGCCCGTCTCAGTCGAGTTGATCCTTCTACTGCTATCGGATTTATCGTGAATGTATATGTTGTAATTTACGTGTTAATTGAAATTCAAGGCAGTAAATTTATATAGAATCATGGATAAATTTTTAAGTGGGCGTAAGCGAACATTAGACGATAGTGAAGCATCAACAAGTGTACAGACGAGCGTGGTTCCGAAAATAAAATCAGGAAAATATTCTCAAGAATACTTAAATTTAGGGTTTACTAGTACTGAAGTAAATAAACAAGAAAGGCCCCTGTGTGTTATTTGCTCAAAACTCTTGGTAGCAGACATCATGAAACCAAATAAACTTAAAAGACATTTGGAAACGCTTCATAGTGAGTACCTTAACAAACGAGAATTCTTCGAATTAAAATTAAAATCATATGTGAAGCAGAAATCATTTTTTAAAAAAACTTTGTGAATGAAAAAGCTTTACTTGCCTCTTACAAAATTTCATATAAAATAGCTAGATGTAAAAAGCCTCACACCATTGGAGAAGAGCTTGTTTTGCCAGCAGCAACTGAAATTGTAGAAACTATGTTTGGAGATAATTTTGCCAAACAATTGCTATCCATACCTATATCAAATGATACTGTTACCCGTCGAATTGGTGATATAGTTGAAGATGTACAGCATCAGCTTTTCGGGAAGTTGCGTGACAAATTGTTTTCAATTCAGCTTGATCAGGCAACAGATAGCAATAAAGATGCTCATTTCATTGCCTATGTTCGATTTTGTGATGGTACTTCAGCAGTAGAAGAACTATTTTTCTGCAAACTAATAGAGCTCAAAGCAACATCATTCGCATTATTTGCTACGGAGTGGAAAAATTGCGTCGGAATATGTACCGATGGTGCCCATTCAATGTCTGGAAGATTTCAAAGTGTACGAGCACTTGTGAAAATCTCCACTGTGTGTGTGTGGACACATCGTATGATCCACAGAGAAGCTCTGGCTTCCAAAGAAATGAGTCCTGCTCTGTATATTGTGCTCACTACAGTTGTAACCGTAGTAAATTATATTAAAATAAGACTAAAATCTAGAATTTTTTCTGCACTTTGTGAATGCGTTAAAACATACAAAGCTGAAGTTCAACACGTGAAAGTTGTTTAGTAACCATTGAAAATCATCTAGCCATGTTGACAAAGAATTTTAAAAGGTATTTTCTTACTGACGACAACTTGGTAGCAAGTTACGAGCGGGTTAGAGATCCATTTCAAAATACTCTCGAAGGGCTCTTAACTTCCGAAGAAGAAATCTTCAAAGACTTCACGGCAAGTGGCGAAATTAAAAGACAATTTGATAATAAATCACTCTTTGAATTTTGGACAGGGGTGAATGATGAGTTTTCTGTACTGAAAACGAGGATTTCGTATACTATTACCATTTTCAACATCCTACCTTTGCGAAACCGGATTTTCTGCGGTGGCTGCTTTGAAATCCAATTATAGGTGTCTATTATATTAGTGTAAATGTGTATTTTATTTTTTATTATCAGAATGTATTTTGTTTTTCTTTCCTTTCAATAAATTATATTAAACGTTTTTAATGAATGTTTTAATAATAATTTCTTTTTGCTCGCGCCCCCCAATAGTGTAATTACGCCCTCCCTAGTGGGGCACGTACACAGGTTGAGAAACGCTGGATTAGCCTTAAATGGGAAGAAATAAAAAAAAAACTGCTGATTTTTTCGCTCATATAATACTACAATAATATATCTAAGAATCCTGAAGAGGACACGTAATAGAATATATTAAAACATATTACCGTAATTTTCTACCGAATGCTCAAAAAATTCGCTCATTATCAAAAGTAGTAAAAATTCCTGTAATGTTATCTCAGTTAATACTTAATCAAGAGATAACATTAAAGGAATTTCATTTAATGTTACAATTACCTTTCCTTGAAACGATATCGCTCAAAAATTAAAGGTTTCTTTAGTTCAACAAGTGAATCAAATTTAAAATGTTAGTTGGTTAGTCGGATTGCGCAATTAGTGTTCCGTACGTTGATTGCTTTTAAAGTAAAAAAATTTTGTTACCGAGGTATAAAATGACTAATGACTTCACAAAACACACCACAAATAAGTTTTCAACAAAGTTTTTTCCGGTCGTTACTGAAAACTGATGACCTTGAATTTTTTTTTTTTATAGGTATACCAGATAATTACTAAAGGTGGTGTACTCGTGATAATTTTCGTTCAACCTACATCCTGTGGACAATATTCGACAATTTCTTTAAATTTTTTTAATCGGTACTTTTCGGGATAAGGGTGGACAGTGATTTTCGCAATTTTTTAAAAATATTACAAAGAAAAGTGTGCGCAAGTATTACATTGTATATACTTTTGAACTAGATGACCTAATAAAAAAATGTTTCCACTTCCGATTTCACCCCCAAAAACCAACACCTCAAGTCAAAATGTAACTTTCAAAACTATGCGGCTCTGATGAGGCCATCAATTCCTGTATTAGTGCCAAATTTAAATTTTCTATGTCAAATAGTTTCAGCGAAAACCGGGCGTGACGGAGACCGAAGTGATCTTATAAATGTTCCATGTGGAATACTAAAAATGTGTTTTTTTTTTCACGAATAAGGGAAATAAAAAAGAACAAATACTGAGACAAGTTTTGTATATAAAATTTTTATTTCTCTTACCAAGTATAGATACACAATCTTGTACATAATTATACAAAGAAAAAAAAAATGTACAACATATTTTTAATTTTTCACCCATTAACACTGCTTACAATTATATTTTGAAAAAATTATCTACTAAAAACTACAAGTCAACATTTCGCAATTTTCTTAACTGTATCATGAATCCATCATTAGGTCTTATACAAGATCTGGCCTTTTTAACTAGTGCGAAGGCATTTTCAAAACTCAATCGATTTTTCAATATTAAATAAGCTATTACAATCGATGCTGACCTACTAACTCCGGCGTTACAATGTACAAAAACGTTTTCGTTACAATTTATACCATTTTCAATAAAATGTATGCAGTCCTTGAGATATTTATGTAAATCTGTACGATCAAGATCTAACATTTTAACAAACTTATAGGTTATGTTACGGTCCTTCATTGGAACATCAACGCCAAGACTCAGTACATGTTTAATATTATAATTTTCCAAAACGGCAAGATCGCAACAATCTTGTGAGCCCAGATACAAATATTCAATTATTTTTGCAGGTATATCGTCAGGTTTAGTATCGACTACATAACCGGGGCACGTTTCGTCCAGTTTCTTTATGTTAAAATTAGTTTCGATGAATTTTTGACCGTCTTGATGAGTAACGATGGTTTCTGTTGGTTTTAAGTTGGTCTTTTTTTGTTGCAGTTGCGAGAGAAAACTCATGTTCACTCAAGTATGAAATTAAGTTCAAAGAAAACGGGTTTATTTTTTAAGTTTCAAAGTAGAATAAAATTGAATTGGTTAGACTAAAGATTTATCTGATATTTTTGGGATTATTACTTATTAATATCGACAGCCACTAAAGTAATTTGGGAGCGCCGATGAAAGTGAATCGAGAGAAAAACTACGTTATAAATTACGTTACTTCTTCTATAGCAGGTTGGACAGAAGTAGAGCTGGAATAGAAAGCTTGCAAATAATTTGCAGTTGTCAACTCATTTGTTAACTAACGTAACCTACCATTTGACCAAATTACTAGAGTGACTGTTTTGAAATTTAACATTTAACGATAATTCTTAAAAATATTTGCCTAATCCCTAATTATATGGAACTATTGCCAAAGAAGAGCTAAGAGAAAAATAAACATATAGACTACTTTAACAAAAGCAAGTGGCCAAACTCATTTAGATAAAATAACCTTTAAATACCCAATAATAAAGTTACTTAAATTTTCACTTTACTAAAAAATTACATCTTTAAATTTCTACTATAAGGTGAATGATATTTATTGAATGCGCAAAGTAAACAAAATAAAAAATCAACTATAATAAAAATCCTCTAAAAGCTATTTAAACCTATCTATACCCTTTTCGTTTTTCACTTCAGCTATCTGTCAATTGCTCTTTGATCTGGACCGGCTTTTACTCCTGGAGCGCTCTTTAGACGCATCCCTAGAACGGGAGCGATCCCTGGATCCGGATCTGGAACGATGTCCATTCTCCTTGGATCTAGAGCGAGAACGGTCATCTCTAGATTTAGAGCGATTTTCACGTCCATTCTCTTTAGATTTAGAGCGCTCATCGCGTTCTTTATCTTGAGATCGTGATCTAGATTTGGATCTAGATTTAGAATGGTCTTCGCGCGGTTTTTTAGCGTCTCTCGAAGCTGAGCGAGATCTGGATCTTTTGGCAGACCGACTGCGAGATCTGGAAGCCTTATCGTCTTTACTCTTTGATCTGGACTTGCTTCTGCTTTTAGATTTACTTGCGCTGCGAGATCTGCGTCCTGATCTAGACCTTGATCTACTTCTAGAACTGGAGCGCGAGTCTCTGCGTCTACGGCCACCGCTTTTATCTTCCACGACTCTAATGCGTCTCCCATTAAGGTCGGTATCGTCGAGCTTTTCAATGGCGTTCTTCATGTCGCTGCGACTGGCAAACTCAACGACTCCTTCATTCTTGCGATCTCGGTGAGCATCTGCATAAGTTACTTCGCCGGCCTGACGCATGTAGTCCTTCAAATCTTGCCAGGAAACCCTGGTAGAAAGGTTTTCAATGATTACTCTATGGCCGGTACGTGTAGGAGGGCCATAACGGTCTCTTCCACCAGTTCTTTCCCTGTCTCTTCCTCTGGAGCTCCCGCCAGAGTCGCTTCCCCAGCGATCTCTTCCTCTAGGAGTACCGCGAGCCCTTTCGACCGTCACCCTTTCTCCCAGTAATCTCTTACCATTTAACTCGTAAACAGCATCTTCAGCATCTCTGTAATCGTCAAATTCTACAAAACCATAACCTGATTTGATGGTGACTTCGCGCATACGTCCGTAGCTCCTGAAAAACCGTTCTAAATCGCGTTCGTTCGTTCCATAAGGTAAACCCCCTATGTATATCCGTGATCCTACCATTTTAGAAAGCGATTAATAGCCTAACCAAAGCAATTTTTTTATTTTAAAGATGTCAATTACAATTTTCTTCGTTGTTCAACTTCTTTCTACTGCCTTTTACAATACTCAAAGTATTTTTTCTTACTAGTACTCTATATCACAAAGGTAAAGCCCGTAAGGAGGTAAAGTTTTCACTCTCGGATCCCAGCTGTGTTTTGAAGGTACCTCAAGCATAAACCTTATGTCATTCAGTGATATTTGGCCTGTGGCTGCCGAAAGGATCGTCGCAGCTGTACGCCGTACCTGAAATTAAATATAAGCATGAATTAATAAAGA
>CM032456.1:34493811-34501311 GCA_019049505.1 Pachyrhynchus sulphureomaculatus | reverse complement strand
TTCAATCTACACCCTGTGGAGAATATTACAGAATTTTTTCAAAATTTTTTGATCAGTACTTTTCGAGATATGGGGCAACAGCGGTTCATCGCGATTTGTTTAAAATAATACAAAGAAAAGTGTGTGAACATATTACATTATATATATTTTTAAACCCGTGTTTTTACAAGCTTTCATTTGACACCCCACTTGATGACCCAGAAAAAAAAATGTCACTTATGATTTCACTCTCCAAAACTAACCCCTTAAGTCAAAATTTAACTTTCAAAACTACACGGCTCTGATGAGGCCATCAATTCCTATATTAGTACCAAATTTCAACTTTCTATGTCAAATAGTTTCAGGGAAAATCAGGTGTTACAGATGCATGGACACCAAAGTGATCTTATAAGTGTTCCATATGCAACACTAAAAAGTGCACACACTTTGCAGGACAATTCTTAAATAGCTACAAAAGCAGCATGTCTGTGGAAGTAGCAATTTATGTAGGTCTAGAGAGTTTTAGATTGTGTGGGAAAACACAGTCCTAAGCAGTTACTCCAAAGGAGCTAATTCTCCATATAAAAAAAGGGTTCTTTAAGAAAGTAGTACAAGGATTAGAAAACTAAACCTTAACAGATATACTAAACTGTTTTACTATGGTATTTATTAAGATTTTTTAATGAATTATTCTATGCATAAAAGTAATATATTATCACAACATATGGTTAAAACTATAGCTGTTTTAAGTTTGGTCTTTAAACCATGTAATTCCTATAAGTGTCATCTAATAAAAGACACTATAATTATGAGAGGTGGTTTATATATTTTTGATGATAAACGTGAATTAGTGCAAATATTGTTAATAATTTATTACATTTACAAGCTATTGGTGTAACATTTTAAAAAATGTTTATTATTTTCGTCATACTTTTGTATAAAATACTTCAAGTATATTCCAAAAACTGATAAAAGATAATCCATAATACCCCAAATTTAGATTGCATAATACAATAGAAAATTATGCAACAAATCACTTCCCTTGTATTAATTAATTTTATGAGTTAATATAATCTTTTGTACTGTATGAAATTATTAATGTTTTCCCAAAACAATTATTTTAATCACTGCATCTCTTGTACATATTTTGACAAATGTAACATTTTTTACTATTACATGGTTGAAACACTTATTTCCAGAACTGGTTAAAATGCGAATATACCATTTATATAAACAAAAAACATTATGCCATTTATTATGTAATTTTTTTAGGTCGATAGTAGATCTAGGAATTTTGGACCTCACATTTCTGTTTTGGATTATCATAATTTTGGCATAGTCCATTTCTTTCCCTTTTTGTTGCTGGTTATGAGGCCTCAATAAAACCGAGTCCTCCTCACAGAGGGGTCTGGCAGGTTGTAGCACCACCACTTTTTCCTTTTGTTAAAACTTTTAGTTACCCTAACAAATTCTGTGTTATCTATACAGCTTACAAATATGTTGTTGATATGGTTTAAATTAAAATAAAATTGTAGTTAATGGTATCTTTCTTTAAAATGGTTCAAATGTTGTTTGTCAATAAATGAAGTTAAACTGTTTAACGCCGTTTAGATTAACAGTTTCTTAGCTTGTTGAATAAAATATAAAAAAGAAAAAATATACAAAATGCAAAATAATATTTTATTATACCAATTATCTCGCTTGAGCAAGGAAGGCCTCACATTCAGTCCAGCTAGGTTAGCCAAGGCCAAAGTGGTAGGTAGAGCCCCCCTCGTGCCATATTGCCAAAGCGCCCTGGAGCCCCCTATTGCGTTGTTACCAAGCGGCCTCGAGCCCCCTTTTGCGTGGTTGCTAAGTGGCCTCGAGCCCCCTTTTTGCCTTGTTGCGTACTTGCCAAGTGCCGTCTGGCTGGTCCTTGGAAGCCATTTTGCAACACTGCGGCATCGGCACGAGCTAAACAAGCGGTCATGTTTTAATTGATTATTTAAAAACATTTGTCGAATATACCAACATCTACATAAACTACAAGTCTTAGTTTTTACTTACGACAAAGCACCAGAACGTTCTTCGGTAGTTTTTCAACAAAAACTTAGGATTTATTGTAGAAAATACTCGAAAGTGATTGAAAAAACGTGCACGCAACGACGCACGCTCAAGCGAAAGAATGCTAGTTAAAATGACAGACACAAATGACAGTTGGGATGTGGCAATTTTTACTTCGAAAGTGCTACGACACGCGTAAATCGGACTTTTAAATATAGCGCTTAATTATACGATAAGAAAATATGACATCACAAACTGATTTTAATTATATTATATTATTTATATATTATATATATATATATATATATATATATATATATATATATATATATATATATATATATATACATATAATAAAATAGGATCAAATTAACGTATTATAGCTCCATGCGTAGTAAACTACATCACAGTGTCACAATCTATTATTTGGAGTCCTCTACACATTCAACTCGAGTCTTTGATACAGCACTTACTTGTTTATACAAAAATCCTTTCGCTTTAAAATAAACATCTAAAATTACATGACTATGAGGTTCAGTATTTTTAATTCCACATATAGGCCAACTATAAAAAGGACTAACTCCCATTTCTTCTCGTTTCCGCTCAATAATGTTAATACTATGAATTTCTCTTCTTGTTTGTCTATCTTGATGTGGTGTTTTTCCCATAAAAGTTCGAAAATCATGATAGCCTTCAAACATTTTGGCTGCTTGATACATTCTATCTAGACAAAAGTTGTCAGTGCTAAAATACAGTGTAAACAGAATAAATAAACGAAATTGTAAACAGAAACTGTTTTTTAATACTTACTTGTGGCTGTAAAACAGAATTCTTTGAAACTCCTCTATAGGCATAAAGTGCAATAAACTTGATTTATTAAGTCCATCGTGTTTTGCTATTAGCATTCTGTACAAATATGTTCTTGATTTAACATTTTTCTTACTATGGAAATCGTCAGATACAATTTTTGTATTTGTTATCCTAATAGGAACTTCTTCTTTTAAGAAGTATCTATTTAAAGTTAGTGTAATTATATCTGGTTCATAGACAAAATCATTTTTTTTCCACGTAGATCTACGTGACACGTTGCATTCAGTGCGTGAACTCCAGCATCAGTTCTAGAAAAATATAACTGCTGCATATTTGACCTTTAAACGCCGTACGGAATTTAGCATTTTTGAATTTTCCCGCCTGTATTTCAAGAACTACGCCGGTTTTTATATTTTATTATGTATTAAATAATTACCTGCTAGCCATAGATACAATAGGTTCATGTGTTATGTTAAGTTTGTCGAGCCCCATTTCTAGTCTGCCTTGTATTGTAGCAGGGTCACAAACTCTTCTAAAGTCTCTTGCAACCTGTCTTTGGGAACCCCTAAAATTATGTTGTAAAGGCGTATAAGTGTTTTGTGTCAATAGAAACTATTTTTCTTACCTAAATGTGGTTCCTATATAAGCGAAATTTAAAAAATACCTTGTAGAAGCCATATAATTTCGGTTGTATAAAATACATGCACCTGTAAAACGTTTTAAAATGTGAGGTTATGGCCGATCAAACTGTAGGAACAAATATTGCACGTTGTATTCATACAAAAATTGCCGTCAGAGACTTTTTGGCATTTCTTCACGTATCAGAGTATCTGATGAGCAATTTGCTTAGTTTTTGGTCATGATAATGAACCGATTTTCAGTATAAATTTGTCACATAGATAAGATGTCAAAAGGGCGGGAGAGGGGTTACATTAAATATATATTATTTATTTATTTATTTATTTATTTATTTATTTATTTATTTATTTATATATATATATATATATATATATATATATATATATATATATATATATATATATATTTTGAGGTTGATGAAAAATCTGAAAACTGTTTTTGGTTTATTATTTCCAATTTTACCACATCATTTTATTTTACTCAACTTTTTTTGCAATTGACATCTCACTATCATTTAAAATATTGACTTAATTGGATTAAGTTTTTTTAAGCATGAGAAAGTTAAATTCAGTATTTAATTGAAGGTTTACAAGGGAAGTTCTAGGCAAATCACTTTGCTGATTTTTTTATATGAAATCTTTCTTTTGATAATTCAAATTAATCAATATTTATTAAAGTTTATTACAGTTTTAAAAACCAACTCCATAGTTAACTTACAAGAGAGTATAAAGTATATATTTGTACAATACAAAGCACAATAACTAAATCACAATTTTGTTTTATTATTCAAAAAAATAATCTATAGAGTGTAGTAGATAAGGTTCTGTATTTTTTATTAATATAAGCAATACCTTCAGAGGTACTACAAAATCTAAAGCTCTAACTGTTTTTCCTATATATACAAATGATTGCTTTTGCTTCATTAAGTATAATAAATTATTTAGGTAATAATTAGTAATGAGTACACAATACTCATGAAAATCTTTACACTAGTATTGTTAATGCTGAGAAATTACACAACAATACATTACATTGTCTTGAATATACTAATATGAAATTTTTTATGTCAATTAGCCACCATTTCAAAAAATACTGATAAATATGCTCTAATTCTTATAACATTATAATGTTGTCCTTTATTGTAGTGACTGTCAGATGCCACACATTAATAAATTAGTCCTTCTATCATGAGCCATTTTCATCATTATTAATATCACCAACCAATATTTCTTCTGCATCTCTATTCTGCGAATCACAAACTTTATTAGTGTAGTTTGAGTTTGCCTTTAACCAAGTCTGGGCCTTGTCTACTTCACTTGTTATCACTATAAATAGCTCTTTATCTTGTGAATCCAATTCATTTCTTATATAGTTTAATAAATCTTCTTGCTAAAAAATAAATATCTTGTTTTTTAAGTTATGTATTTAGCTATGAAGAAAAACAATTTTTTTTACGTATTTACTATCTACCATACTATGTGTTTCCAGAATTGTTTTATTTTTATCCAAAAAAATTTTTTTCTTTTCACATCAAAAACATTATATACATATATATATATATATATATATATATATATATATATATATATATATATATATATATATATATATATATATATATATATGTATATGTATATACAGTGGCATGCAAAAGTTTTCTGCCAGTGACATTTCGTACTCTAATTTATTAAAAAAAAAGATTAATGATTTTTAATCATTATGAGATGTAAGTATGAGATATAGGAAACAAAATAATATAGTAAAAGAATATTATTTATGTTTGTGAATATATTTATTATTATTTTTATATTTATATGTGCAAAAGTTTCCGGCCACTTTGTACTAAGAGAAAAATTATTAGTCCATATGCTCTATAATAGACTTAAATTATATTTTTATGTTAATATTTTGTAGCCATAACCTTTGCAGCGATAACAGCCGCACAACGATGTGGCATTGACTCAATCGATTAATACAAGCAGGTGAAATTTTATCCCATTCTTCCTTCAATGATTTGAATAATACGGCTCTATTTGAATATGTATGCTTTCGAACTTGACGATCTAGCGTTTCCCATAAGTATTCTATTGTGTTCAAGTCCACAGATTGAGATGGCCAGCTTAAAACTCTTACATTTGAAGCAGAAAACCACTGTTTTAACTTGGATGTACGTTTGGGTCATTATCCTGCTGAAATATCCAATTCTGCAGCAATGTTTCTTCAGCATATGATAACAAATTGTTTTCTAAAATGTAAATATCAGCGTTCATATTTCCGTTGTTCTCGGCCCAACACCTTGTGCAGAGAAAATTCCCCAAACCATCACACTTCCTCCACTGTGTTTTACAGTAGGAATTTGGTACCGAACATCATTTCTCATACCAATAGGACGTCGTACATGTTGTCTACCATCGCTTCCAAAAAGATTAAATTTAGATTCGTCTGAGAAAGCTACTTTTTTCCAATCTTTGATTGTCCAATTTAGGTGATCTTTGGCAAATTGTCATCGGGCCTGCTTATTCTTTTTACTGATTAATGGTTTTTTAAAACCTATATGGCCAAAAAGTCTCACATCATGTAGTCTTTGTGTCACAGTACTATGACTAACATTAGCTAGGTTTTCATACTTTAGCTCGCATGCAATTTCGGCAACAGTTTTCTTGACATCCGCAGTTGATTTGTGTTTAATGATATGATCTATTTTTTTAGACGTTTTTTCTTGGTCTTCCACTACGCGGACGATCTTTTAAACCATATCCACAACGGTATTTTACAATAATATCGTTCACGGTTGATTTACCTATCGATAATAATGAAGCAATCTCACGAGAAGACTTTCCTTCTTTTGAAAATTTTATTACTCTCTCACGAATTTGGATTTGCATATGCCGAGCCATGTTTATGCTCCCGCGACCTTTTATGAACTAAATGTCAACATTCAACGCACTATTATTTCGTAAATACGTCTTTGAACGTCCTACTGCGTCAATGTATATTATGTGGCCGGAAACTTTTGCACATATAAATATAAGAATAATAATAATAAATATATTCACAAACATAAATAATATTCTTTTACTATATTATTTTTGTTTCCTATATCTCATACTCACATCTCATAATGATTAAAAATCATTAGTCTTTTTTTTAAATAAATTAGAGTACGAAATGTCACTGGCCGGAAACTTTTGCATACCACTGTATGTATATATATATATATATATATATATATATATATATATATATATATATATATATATATATATATATATATATATATAATATTGGAGGACTGATGTTGGATTGGCTTGCCTGCTATTTGACTGGATGAACACAGACTGTCTGCTTTAATAACTACTTATCAGATAGTATACATGTCCCCTCTGGAGTTCCTCAGGGATCGCACTTGGGTCCTCTTCTGTTTAACTTATTTATTAATGACTTGACTCATTGTTTTGCACATAGTGAGGTCCTCCTTTTTGCCGATGATTTAAAGTTGTATATTGAGGTGTCTGCATTTGATGATTGTTATAGACTTCAGACAGATTTGAATTAGCTTGTATCTTGGTGCAACGACAATGTTATGGAGCTAAATGCGACTAAGTGCCGTTCTATCGTTTTCAGTAAGTCCCGGACTCAGTTAGATTATCCATACAAGATCGGGGATGCTGTTCTTGAACGAGTGTCTGAAGTCAAAGATCTAGGGCTTATTATTGAGTCAAAATTAACTTTTATACCTCAGTTACAGAATATTATTTCCAAGTCTCTCCAGCTTTTGGGATTTATTAAGCATATTACACTGGGCTTTAATAGTATAGCTGCAATCAAGCAGCTGTACTGCTCACTGATTAGAGCTCGTTTAGAGTATTCCTCCAGTGTATGGAGTCCTTGTTATGGTACTCACGTTCAATGCATTGAGAGAGTGCAGCACAAATTTCTGAGATACATTGCCGTTTAAGATCAATAGACTTGAGCTTACCTACCCTCAGATAGAATCTGAGCTTCACATTCAAACTTTACAAGATCGCA
>CM032456.1:34492308-34493711 GCA_019049505.1 Pachyrhynchus sulphureomaculatus | reverse complement strand
TTCTTTACAAGGTGTACCAATAAAACAGATGCTTTTAAAAGCATTTAAAATTCTAGTGCTCTCTAGGAATCTTTATGTTCTGTTGACATTTAGAATGTTGTACAGCAGTTTATTTAGCGTCATTTTTTTAGTTTAAGGGGTAAGGCTACTCCAGGTCCCAGGAAAAAAGGCTAATTTCAGGAATTTCTTTCAAGAGTATAATAAAAGCAGTCGAAAGTTTATTTGAAGTACTTTATTAAACAAATATTTTAATATACAAAAATATTTTTTTTCTATCTTTTTAATTCAAAATGGCCGTTTCAGCATCCAAGACAAGGCACCTTTTATGCGGGGCCTGAAAGGAGCGAAATGATTGCTCCCGTAGATTTCAACCTAGGACAAAAAACCAAAAAATTTTCATTGATATATGTCAAGAACTAGTGGATAACTTACTGATTTTGCCATGAGTTATTACCTTCCTTTTTTATAAACAATGTTTCGTGAAATTTTTGGGTTAATAATGTGCACCATTTTTTGAAAAAACAATATTTTCAAATTTCTGTACTTTGTCCACTAGTTTTTGACATATATTAATAAAAAATTAGTGGCTTTTTATTCTCGGTTCGCCCGTTTCAGACCTCGGGTGAAAGATGCCTTGTCGTCTTGGATTCTGAGGTGGCCATTTTGAATTAAAAATATAAAAAAATATTTTTCTACATTAAATTTTTGTTTAATAAAGTAATACAAATTCTCGAAATTAACCTTTTTTCCTGGGTCCTGGAGTGGCCTTACCCTTTAAGGTGACTTTCAAGCGTTTGGAGTAAATAAAAACATGGTTAAAATGATAAAGTATTAACTGCTAAGAATTTTTCAGTATATTGAACATAATTTTGTTTTATATCTCTAGTGTTATGAGGCTTATCCCTATAATTTTATGAATAATATAATTTACTTTAAGATTGGCACATAGCTTTGCTTTTAAGGCGTAATTGGAAACAGATCAGGGTAATCTGTTAATTAACTATACAAATTAGCACTTTGCTGCATGTTACAATACATACAATATACTTCTGATAAAGATCAGTCCAAATTTTATCCTTCTATGTTTATGTTTTTGTCCTTTAACAAAGAATATATCAGACAGTTAGGTTAAGTCGTTTCTATTGAGAGGTGATTTTTTTTTCCACGCCAAATTTTTATAATGTTGGCAACAGTTAACATATATTTACATTTTTATTTTCAATTTTGGTAAAATGTATTTTAAAATTACGGTAGCTAAAATAACCGGTCAAATGCAAGTTGAACTTGCGCAATTAGTGTTCCGTACGTTTAAAATAAAAAAATGTTGTTACTGAAAACTGATGACCTTGAAATTTTTGTTGTTTTATATACCAGATAAATTATTAAAGGCAATGCACTTGTGA
>CM032456.1:34469808-34487308 GCA_019049505.1 Pachyrhynchus sulphureomaculatus | reverse complement strand
TCATTTTATCTTACCAGCTACAACATACGGAGCCCAGACATGGGTTTTAACTAAAAGAACAATATAAAAACTACAAGTTCACCAACGAGCAATAGAAAGGGAGATTTTGTGTGTTACTTTGAAGGACAAGAAAACTAATAAATGGATTAGACAACAAACAAAGGTGGATGATATCACTAAACGGATAACATCTCTGAAATGGAGCTGGGCGGCCATGTAGCGAGAGCGACGTATAAGTGGAGTGGCAAGATCTCTAGGAGAAGACCATGGGGTGAAAAGCGAAGCATAGGAAGACCCCAACAGAGATGGAGCGACGATCTGAAGAGAATCGGAGGGCTTAACTGGTATCACCAAGCACATAGAGAAAAATGGAAAGATTTGCGAGAGGCCTATAGCCGACAGTGGATAGAGAGCGGCTGAAGGAAGAAGAAGACACCTGATATATATATATATATATATATATATATATATATATATATATATATATATATATATATATATATATATATATATATATATATTATATATATATATATATATATATATACATATACATATATACATATATATAATATATACATATACATATACATATACATATACATATACATATACATACATATACATATACATATACATCCCTTTTTACTACATTCATCATCGCTTCTTAAATGCTAATATGGTTAGCGAAACGCTCGTCGAGCGCAAAAATAAAGCGTTTGTTGTAATGGTGATAATTGCTGTGTAGTAACTCCTTGTTTCCTGGGCTAAAGGCTGCACGGGTAAAACTTTATATGGGAAATAACCCTGTTTCTGTAAAGTATTTTGAATCCTGTAATATGTTTTTACCAAGATATTATCAAGAATGTATTATACAACCGTCTGATTTTCTAAAATGAAAAAAATAGATATTGGTTTTCGTTTAGTTTCCATAATAGATACTTTGAAAGTGCATAATAATTGCAAATTCTTATTTTTCGTAGTTTGTTCTTCTTTGTGCAGTCCTTTTCTTTCCCGTAAATATTGTTTCAGTTAATAGGTTCATTCTTGAAAATGTATTTAAGCTAGAGATTCTTCGTTAAATGACATCTGGTATATTCTCGTTGAGCGTGCCGTTTCTTATAACCATTTTTAATAAATAGTTTGTATATGTACAGTTTTCACACTCCAAGAGTGCAACCCTTTTTATACTAACGCTTATTTTCAACGTGCCTCTGTCAAAATTCTTAATATAAACTAAGACTACTATCAATGTGCGTTATTGTCAAACTGAAAAATTATATACATGGTGTTTCATTTAAAAAATATGAAGCTTATGTTATATGTCAAAACGCATTACTTTAGTTGTTTTTTTTTTACATCTGTAAAAGCGCTGCAATTTCTGTATTTAGCCTACTTCTTTAAGGAGTTGCATACACCTAAAAATAGTTTAAAGGTTATTAAGTGAATAATACAAAAGAATGGCGATTTTATATTTTTATTGTAACATACTTTAAATTAGAAATTTTTTTTTTAAATATATTTTAAATGTTAACATTATTTTTTATTAGGTTAAATCAGTGATTCCCAAAGTGGTTCAGGTGGACCCCCAGGAGTCCACGGGAAACTCGACGGGGGTCGACGTTGGCGTGAAAAAAAATGGGGGTTCACCAGTTGTAAGTGGGGGTCCATGAAAATTTATCTGGTTTCGATAGTAAAGAACAAAAATGTTGGCTTGGCTTTACCTATCAGTGTAGGCAGATAATCCACTACTCAAAAAAATTAAGGGAGCAAAAAAAAATTCCAAATTTTTTCGGTGATTTTTGACAGTCTGTATTTCGGTGAAAAATGGTCGTATTGAGACTTTAAAAAAAAGCATTTTGAAGCTTTAAGATTCTAATTTTCAGATTTTTTGGCTAAAATTTTTTAGGAGCTACGGTTCTCATGCAATCCTAACAGAGAGCGCGAAAAAAATAATATTGCAAATATTTTGCTTTTTTTTTTGGTCCACGAGCTTGAAAAAAATTTTTTCAGTTAGGCCGGCATATGGATCAGATAGCCCGTTTATTTAGCATTAATTTCTTTGTTTTAAAACCTCCCTTAATTTTTTTGAGTAGTGTATTTTAAGAAGGTCAGCGACTGTTACTTGTAAAAACTTGCATATTCGATATTCAGTACAACGCGCGTCGAGACTTGCAAAGCGCCGCCCGCCTGTCCGCAACGCAACCCGTTCAGACGTACAAAGGGACGAAATACGACTTGTGCTGTGCTTGCAATCTTGCATGAATTTGTTTGATTCTTCACCAATATAAATACGAATGCCAAGGACAAACGTTACTCATTTGTTTCCGGAATTTTGAAAAGAATAGTGTGAGTGAATCGATGTCAGTGTTTGCCAGTGCCGGAAAAAGTAAGTACCTGCCTATTTGTTATTCATACTTTTATTTTATATTGTAATAATATTATATTTGTTATGTTTACGTGTAGTAGGTAGGTAATAAAAATTAAATACTGAACAGGGCCATTATTCGATACTTCTATAAAAGAACAGAAAGCCGAGAAAGATTGAACTTTTAGTACTTTTTATTATAAAATTATTTATTTACCCGACTGTGGTGATTCACTAAAGGAGAGATATATGATTGACCTGCATGTTTGTACATATTTCAGTGCCCTCGTAGTTGCTAATGCTAAATGACTAAAAATATTTTCATAAATTGTACGTGTCTTTATGTACCACTCGTAACGTACATCAAAGTAATAAATAAATCATTAAAATCGCGGAGTTTTGATGTCAAAATATTCTTTAAAAAGTATTTTCTCTCGAATTTACAGAAATGTATCAAAATATAATAAATCAGAAAATATTTTATATTACATTAAAATAGGTTCAGCCGTTTTGTGAAAACCTCTATATGGGTCTTAGCAGTTTATTGCTTTTAATACTTAAAATCAGTTTTGCCACCGGCATTTTGGTTTTTTCATTGCAATAATTAATTAATCCTATTTTATTCTGTTAAAATAGCCATATCCTGTTAAAGTCGCCTTATGATTACTAAAACAGACATTTTTTTTTTACAGGGTAACTGATACGAAACATGGCTGAATCTAAGAAGAAATGTCGACAGTACAGTGTTGATTATTTAAAATTTGGTTTTCTTCCATCAAAGGCAGACAAAAGGCCCATATGCCTTTTATGCAACAAAGTTTTGAGCAATGACTCTATGAACCTATCGAAGCTCGAAGATCATCTAAGAAGGTGTCATTCTGATAAAATGGGTAAAGATTTAAAATATTTTCAAACATTGAAGGAAAAATATGAAAAGAGACCCACCGTGCACAGTATGTTCGCTTCAACGTCTCAAAGTAACGATGATGGCTTGCGGGCATCTTACAATATCTCATTGCTTATAGCGAAATCTGGAAAACCGCACACCATCGGAGAACAGTTAATTTTACCCGATGTTGAAGAGGTTTTAAAAACTGTTCTTCACAAACCTCCATTTGAGTAACAACACTGTACAAAGACGTATTGATGAAATGAGCTCTGATATTGAAAGCTTCTTGTGTAATTATCTGCAAATAACTCATTTTTCTATTCAACTGGACGAGTCAACTTTACCTGGTAATGAAGTATCATTATTGGCTTATGTTCGATTTGTTATGAACGAAGAAATCCATGAAGAGCTGCTATTCATGAAAAATTTGGAGACGGACACTAAAGGCGAATCAATATTTAATGTCCTGAGTAATTTTTTTAAGGAAAAATCGATTCCATTTACAAACATTATTTCGGCGGCAGCAGATGGAGCTCCTGCCATCTTCGGGCGATATCATGGGTTTATAAGCCATCTTAAAAGAATTATACCAGGAGTAACTGCAGTTCACTGTGTCATCCACCGACAACACCAGGTAGCGAAAAATTTGAGTGATAGATTGCACCAATCGCTTCAATTTGTGATTAAAGCAGTTAACAAAATAAGAAGCAATGCGTTGAATACCCGTTTATTTGCACAATTGTGCGACGAAAATGATGAAGACTTCCAACGATTGCCCTTGCGTACTGAAGTACGCTGGTTGTCGAAAGGTGCATGTTTAACAAGATTTTACTCACTTTTTGAATCAGTTTTAGAGTTTCTGGAAAGTAAAGATCCAGATTTAAAAGAAAACCTGATCAAATTGAAAGCAGACATCGCGTATTTGACAGATTTGTTCAAAAACTTTAATGTCATTAACTTGCAGTTTGCAAGGGGACAGCCTAAATTTAATAAAAACAAAGGGTGTAATTTCGGCTTTTCTTGGAAAATTGAAATTTATGAAGCAAAATATTAGTCGGCGCGAATTCTCCCAGTTTCCAAACTTGTCACAGGCAGAATGTCTTGATGAGGATATTCAGACATACGTTCAATATTTAAATGCCCTGCATGATGACTTCAAAAATAGATTTGAAGATATTCTGACGATGGAAATACCACCATGGATCATAAATCCATTTGATGAAACGGAAGTGGCGAATGTGGTATTACAAGAGGAGCTACTCGAGCTTAGCACCAATGAGGAGCTGAAGGTGAAATTTAAAAAAGGCTATCAAACATTTTGGCTGCGGACAGAAATACCCGAAAAATATCCTGGGCTGTGGGAAATTGCGAGAAAACTTTTGATAGCGTTTCTCTCGTCATACTTTGTCGAAAAAAGTTTTAGTGTCGTTACAAACCTATTAACAAAAAAAAGGAGCAGATTGAACATCACAGAACGGGGATATTTGCGGTTATTCCTTACAAAACTGAAGCCAAATATTGATAATTTGCTGTCAATCCATCAAGTACATCCCTCTCATTAAAATTATGACTATTTTTTTTTAATTGTAGATTTGCATTGTTGAAGTTGCGGTACGCTATTAATGTTTAATTTTAATTCTATTAAGTCTGTAATCATATTATTTTAATAAATAGAACACAAGAAAATATATTATTTTTCTTTTTATTTTTACGACTCCGAATTTAGGGTTGGAACTCGGCCACGACTCAAATTTCCATCGTTAGATCTAATCTTCACATTTTTTGACGAGTTTTGGGAATATGGTAGAAATGTAGCAGCAGGGGGTCCACCAAAACCAGTAAAATTTTGAAAGTGGTCTACGAGAAAAAAAAAGTTTGGGAACCTCTGGGTTAAATAAACCACTGATGAAAACTATAGCGCCATCTTGTCTGCAGAATAACTTCACAAAAAATAATCCAATATGTAAAAATTAAAGTAAATCTTGTAAAATAATGTAGTAGTTAAAAATTATTGAAGGTTTTTTTTTCAAAAATAAAAAATTTAGGCGTTTCGAACTTTAGTATGAAATTTTCGACCAAAAAATTTATGTTCAATTATGTATAAAAAATTTAAAAAACTCTCGATATTTTGTAGAAAAAGTAATTATTAAGATTAACAAAAAGTTAAAAAATATTAAAAATTGACTGAGTAATATTGCAGACATTGCATTAAGACAGGTAGCGGTCCCAGTCCGATGCCAGGTCACATTCAGTGCTATAACTTTGTAATGGAATAGAATTTTCTTAATTTTTTTTTAAAATAATTCTTAGAAGTACAGAGAATAAAAATCGAATTTTTAAAAATTCGGGGTGTATGGAACCCCTTAAGTAAGCCAGTTAAAAAGGTGGTCCGGTCCGTCACTACACAATATTTCTTTATTCAGTCTATTTTTAAACTGTTTTTAGTGTTCCATACGGAACACTTATGAGATCACTTCGGTGTCCGTCTGTTACATTCGATATTCTCCAAAACTATTTGACATATAAAGTTTAAATTTGGCACCATTATAGGAAACGATGGCCAATCAGCGCCGTGTAGTTTACAAAGTTAAATTTTGACTTAAGGCGTTCGTTGGCTGGTAGGGGTGAGAAAATTTTTTTTTCTAAGGTCATTCAAGGTAAATCAAAGCTTGTGGCAACACGAGTTCAAAAATATATATGATGTAATACTTAAGCACACTTTTCTTTGTATTATTTTTAAAAAAATCTGTCCTATCTTGAAAAGTACTGATAAAAAAAGTGTCGAAAAACTATAATATTCTTCATATACTGTAGATTGAGCAAAAATCACAAGTGCATCACCTTTGACGATATATCCGGTATAGGGGGGTGAAATCGGAAGTGAAAAAAAAAAAAATTATCAGGTTATCGAGTGCGGTGCCAAATAAAAGCTTGTGAAAACACGAGTTCAAAAGTATATATGATGTAATACTTGCGCACACTTTTATTTGTATTGTTTTGAAAAAATGTATCCCCCCACCTTATCTCGAATGGAAAAAAATTCTGGAATATTCTCCATAAACTGTAAATTGAACGAAAATTATCACGAGTGCATTACTTCTCACAATTTATCTATATTAAAAAAATTACGTGCCTTGACAACATCGAGGAGGTTCCCCGATAGTATGGTGGAGATAAATATATTTGCAGTACCGCGCGTCGTTTCCCCTAGCCACAAAATAATTTTATTTTATTTGTTTGTAATTAAACAAATATTTAAGTAGTAAGTAACTTTTATTACTAGATTCTACAGTCCCTGGCCAAATTATTAGACGCACTGCAAGATTTCATGTAAAATATTAATTACCGAGTGATATTGTACCATTTTATTATTTTAAATTGATTTGTTTTTTATTTTTTTATTATCCAATCAATTACCTATTTATTTGACATAAATAAAACAGCATTAATTTAGAAAAGCATAAGTTTATTAAGTTTTAAAGAAAAGTGAAATTAATGTTAGTAAAAGTCAATATTTAGTTGAGCCACCTTTAGCCGCTATCAAAGCTTTAATTCTGCGCGGCATGCTATCAATGCAAGATTGTACTGTCTCCTGCATTTGAGGATGATGATTCCACACATGAATAATCTTTTCTAGGAGCTGGGTTTTGTTGGTAATCACATCTTTAGCCACTTCTCTTTTCATCAGCTCCCACACATTTTCAATGGGGTTCATATCAGGGCTATTACCCGGCCAATCCAACAGAGGGATATTTTTTTCTGCCAAAAAAGCTTTAACAGACCGAGCAGTGTGGCAGGGAGCTCCATCTTGCATGAAAGTGAATGGTTCCCCATTTGGAAACCATTCTCTGAGCTGCGGAATCAACCGATTTTGTAATACTTCTTTGTACTGATCTTGCCTCATTATTCCTTTGACGACGTACAGACGTCCAGTGCCCTTGCCGCTGATGACTGACCAAATCATCACTTTGGTGGGATGTTTAACCGTCGGGACGACACAATCAGGATGAAACTTTTCTCCATGACGACGACGCACATACTGAGCTTTATTCTGCAAAATTTCGAATGTGCTTTCGTCACTGAAGCAGACCTGTCAAAAATAGGAAAAAATATATAAACTTCCATGTTTATTTGCTTTATTTAACTGAAAATGATAATAATGTATCAATTATTGATTAAATTGCTGTATCTTACCGATCTCCAGAAGTCCACATCTTTGTCTTGCCATTGTTTGGCCCACTTCAGGCGCTTTGCTTTCATTGCAGCTGTTAACTTGGGCTTCCTGGCGGGGCGACAGGCCTTAAAATCTAATTCTTTCAATTTTCTTCGAACAGTGCGCTCAGAAGCATTTACGCTAGCATCCTGGAGTTGTGATTTTATTACCTTTGTGGTAGCAAATCTGTTTTCTACACAAATTTTCTTCAAACATTTCTCTGACCGTGGAGTGAAAATTGGTTTTCTACCGCATGCATCTTTCTTTTCTTTCTTTTCGGGCTTAATTCCTTCCCTGACTCAATTTTCTTTTTTATGCGTCGTACACTAGCTTCAGAAACCTCCAATCTTCGTGATATTTCTCGGTTTGTAAATGTTTTCGCAATCAAAAGGGCCTTCACTTCAGCTTTTTTACGTAGTGAAAGATCGCCTTTTCTACCCATAATGAAAATAGTCCAATTACTTTTTTAAAACACTGCATACAAAACAAACTAATAACTGAGGAGTACAAAACTGTTAAACAAACAATCACAGTCCATAAAGCCACAGAAACACGTCCGTACCTGACTCGATTCCGATCGCGACTGGTACAGGTTTGTACTTCTTTAAGTTCATGTATCACTTTGTCAACACAGTGTTGCCATATGTTAAAAATAAATACAAATATGTAGTCTACAACAATTCTTTTAAATAAAAATCAATAATATTGTAGTTTAAATATACCATTATTGCATAAAAAACTCTTAAGAAACATAAAATTACTAAAAAAAAAATACAGTGCGTCTAATAATTTGGCCAGGGACTGTAGATTGGTTTATTAGCCATTAGGTAGCTAAGATGCTATAACTATTGTATATTATTGACGTGAAAAAAACATATTGTATCTTAAGATATATACATGTCAGGAACTTTTTGTATTTATTTTAAAAGCAATCACCATACGGAACTTTAATTGCGCAAGTCCGACTTGCACTTGGCCGATTTTTCTAATAAATATTATTTTGTCGTACTGATAAGTTCAAATATTAATATGTAACAATATCAAATTTTTAATGATACTGACAGGCTAGAAATCCGTACTTCCAAAAATTTGACCTTTGCATAAAATATAAAAAAAAGAGATTTTACCTCAGCTGACCCTACGAAAGCCTCAAATTTACTTTTAATAAATTGTTTTTTTTTTTTAACAGGCATTCTGGTACTCGCAATAATTGCAGTGCAAATAGCAGATTTTGGTCGCACTGAGGATTCAACTTCAGAACCAGATATCCAAGAACAATTTATGTCTATAGAAAAAGAATTTCCAAAACAAGATTTAGACTTCTGGCGTACCATTAGAGTTAGTATACAAGAAATTCCTGTACTTGATCAACCAAGAACAATCATGTTTTTATACAACAATAAGGCTGAGAAAACTCTAAACAAGATTTTAAATAGAGTATCTGATATTGGTGTATGTCGTTTGAGGAAATGTTCAGATAAACCCGTTATTATCGAAGGAGCATCTTTAAACACAACTGAAATAATTAACGATTACGGAAAAATTATTTCGAACTATCGAAATGGCCTTGAAAAAAATGGGGTTATGATAATTAAAAACTTAGAAAAAGTTCCAGGAAAATCTGCACAAGCTTTTCATAGTATTTGCGATGACTACAACCCTGTAGTTAAGCATGCTCTGATTTTGTTCACTGTGAAGGTGGAAAAGATACCTCAAGGATATACTGGAAAATTTATTGAAGACTTTCTCTTGAAATTGTGGAATGATATCGGAAGAGACGATAAGTTTTATCCGCTCTTCACAAGAGTAACTAGTACAGTGCTATCTGTAAGACCTTAATAACTTGGGAATAAATTGTACTTATTTTTTACAACTATTTTAAATAGATTTTTATACAGCATTTAAATTCACATGTATTTATTTATTACTTTGCTCTAGAAGGAAGTGAATTACAGATGTAAGGCGGGCTTTTCTGGTTATAATTATTATATACAAAAACTTAAGACTTCGTTTCTATTATATTGCTTTTTTAACCTAAATAGATTATGGTTCTAAATTATTGTAGCCACCTATTACGATTCTTAATAAAGTTTTGTTAAAGTTATTTTCGTTTTTCATTTATAACAGTCTTATCCTTCCTAAGATTCAGTACGGCGATTACATCTACGACTCCACTCCCGAATCATACAAAAGACCCTTAAACTCAATACAAAACCAGGCACTGAGACTGGCCACTGGCGCCTATAGGACATCACCTATTGCAAGCCTGCAAAGTATTGCCTCGATTCCACCACTACATTTAACAAGACAAAAATCGTTAATGCACTTCTACGCAACAGGAATGTTTTTAAGCAGCACCAAGCAACCCTTATACCTAAACCGTCTAACTAATATCCAACCAAAAAAGAATACCATTCAATACAGAATGAAATCATTTCTCAACCTACATAACATAATACTAAAAAACCATAGACTCATCAAGCTTCCCTATATTTCTACCATGGATGGTATCTAATCCAAATCTTGACTTATCCTTATTGAAGTTAGATAACAAAAACACTCCAAATGAATTAAAAAGACAAACTTTTAGAAGTTTAATATCTCAAAAATATAGTGATCGCTACCATATGTATACAGATGGCTCGAGAACTCAATCAGGGGTAGGAGCATTATTAGTAACTAACTCTACCACAAAAAGATTTAAACTGCCAATCCACACCACAGTATGTATATTGGGCAGAACTATTAGCGATTAGGGAAGCCCTTAAGATAGCCATAACATCCAAGCTATCCACTAAATACCTAATAGCCACGGTTTCACTAAGCTCAATCAAATCAATAACGTCAAAAAACTTTAAAAACAGGTACGTCCTTGACATCTTTGATCTAATACAAATTGGTTTCCAAAGAAAAGTTAACATCACAATCATGTGAGTCCCCAGCCACTCCAACATCAAAGGAAACGAAAGAGCTGATCTGGCAGCCAAAGAAAGCACCAACCGAGGAACTTTAATCTCCACTTCCAGCATCCCTTAAGATTTCATATCTCTCATAAAAAGCACTATTCAAAACATCTTTCAACTAGAATGGGACCTACTGGAAGGACCAAATAAATTGAGCGAGTTCAAGCTAACTGTCTTTCCTCCTATGGAATCTGACACCCTCACCAGAAGAGAGAATGTCATATTGAGAAGAATCGCAATAGGACATACACACTTAACCCATTCTCACTTACTCATGAACGAATTACCACCAAAGTGTCAGGTCTGCAATCAAACCCTAACAGTAAAACACATACTGCAACACACTACCAGCCGATAAGACTAAAATATGGTATAGATAACCCACTACACCACATTCAGGATCAGGAACACATAAAATCACTATTTAAATACCTAAAAGATATAAACATAATACAAAACACGCTCATAACACCATCCAGAAATACGGCGCCAAATGACCACAGACGTCGACGCGCCTCTTCTTAATATCCATCCATCCATCCATCCATCGTTTTTCATTTACTTACTTTTTAAAATTTGACAGGAGCTGAACGCTTTTAAAAATAATCTTGTAATAGGGTCGTCGAAGCAACAGATGGATATATAGATATTTATTGATTACTTTGTACACGATTTGTAACAAGTCAGAAGGATAAAAATAACACTTATCTAAAATAAAATAAAAAAACATTTAAGTGCATACAAATAGATCTTTATTTCCAAATAATGAAATTTGTTGGTAAATACTAACAATAATATACAGCGAGTAAGAACATGACTGCTCATATTCTTGCCATCAATGTATTCTTTGGTGTAGTAACAACGGCGCAATTACCTTAGTAAGTTGTCCAATCGCCTCCTGCATCATTAAACGCCTGGGATCTTCGAGGCATGCTGTCAACGAGATTTTCTGCAAACTGCAATTTTTTCTCTTTACAAGGAACCAAACATTTTCAATAGAATTAACGTCCGGCAATTATGAGGGCTACTCTACTATCTTATCGTGAGCCCAAGCGAGCCGCTTCGCGACGTGATTTTCGCGCGGCAAAAGTTTCTTCAACGTGCTTCTGAATTGACATCCTCAGCACGAAGATGTCGAATGTTCTCGTGGGACACTTTCAAACCCAATTTTCTTAACTTTGCCGCTCCTGACGCAGCGTCAATTTCGGGTCCCGTGACAGCAAAGACACGATTCGACTTTCGGGGTGACTTCGCCTACCGACCCACGTTTTGGTAAGCCGTCGACATTTTACGTCTCGTTAAAACGATTTACCCACGTATTCACAAACGATACCGACTTTTGAATATATTTAGCTGCCGCAGAATGTGTCACTTTAGGCCCCTTTGGATGGGAACAAACAAAGGCTGCCTCGAACCGACGCGCAAACAAGTGTCTCATTTTGGATTTTACGTGATTTCGATGAAAGTTCGGAATCGACAGATGCTTTTACTAAAATCCCTCGTTCCCTCTACCGATTTTTTTGTTGAATCGCATCTACCAAAAATGAATTATCGCGGACACGTTTTCACTTGATAGAATATATATATATATATATATATATATATATATATATATATATATATATATATTTATATGTATATATATATATATATATATATATATATATTATATATATATATATATATATATATATATATATATATATATATATAACACACACTATCGTCAGAAAGTATTTGCCCACCTAGAAATTTTAATGTAATTGCCAAATTTAATACCTAATTAAATCCGTTTATTATATTAGGTAAATTTAATTGTTTTTAATTACCGTCCATCATAAAGTTGTTTAGATAGTTTAGATGTTTGAAATTAAAAACCAATTAGAACAAATTTCCAAGTTTTGCATGATAATCATTTTGAGGCGATTTCTGAGAATTCCAGTTAAAGTAAGAACTCATTTCAAGTCTCTAGGGATTATGGAAATTCCTAGTGACATTTTATGATAAAAACTATGCTATAAATACCATTGCCCATATGGAAATTAACCATTCGCAAACAGTACTTTACCATTGATACGGGCTCAATTATTTTTGTGAAAATGCTCAAAACGGGCTCTGATAATTGCGAGACATCAAAATGATCACCCGAGTCGACAAATCGCGAGTGATATGCGAATCCCAAGGAGAACGGTGGACTAAATCGTAAAAAAATGTCTACGAGACATGGAATTTTAACCAAAAACGTTCAGGAAGGGCTCGCTTTGAAAAAGATGGATGGGATTCCATCGAAAACGTCAGCGAAAACCGTCCATCAAGGGACTTCAAGCTAACACGGGATACCCGAAAAACCACTACTACATTTCACACCCGTGAGAACATTCGTCAAAACATATATATATATATATATATATATATATATATATATATATATATATATATATATATATATATATATATATATATGTATATATATATATATATATATATATATATATATATATATATATATATATATTAAGTCTTTTGATTTCATGAACATTAAACCCAAGGAAATTATATATATGTATGTATATATATATATATATATATATATATATATATATATATGTATAATATATATATATATATATATATATATATATATATATATATATATATATATATATATGTTTATATATGTAATATATATGTATATGTATATATATATATATATATATATATATATATATATATATATATATATATATATATATGTATATATATATATATATATATATATATATATATATATATATATATATATATATATATAGTATATATATATATATATGTATATATGTATATATATGTATATATATGTATATATATGTATATATGTATATATGTATATAAGTATATATGTATATATGTATATATGTATATATGTATATATGTAATATATATATATATATATATATATATATATATATATATATATATATATATATATATATATATATATATATGTATGTATGATTGTATGTATATACATATATATTTATACATATATATTTATATACCGGGTAACACAGTCAATATGTAACCCTGTAATTTTTTTACTTTGAAAGTTACATATCTGCATTTTTAGATACCAGAATGGGACATTATTAGGCTTTTTTATCACTTAAGAAATATTTTTAACTACTTCCGATTTGACCGGAAGTGACTGTAACTTTCTTACTACTCAGTATATATCACCACTACACCAAACACTTTATTTTTGCACTCGACGCGCGTTTCGCTAACCATGTTAGCTTCATCAGGAGCGATGATTGACTATCATCGCATTGAGTCAATCATCGCTCCTGATGAAGCTAACATGGTTAGCGAAACGCGCGTCGAGTGCAAAAATAAAGTGTTTGGTGTAGTGGTGATATATACTGAGTAGTATCATTGTGCCAAAGATTCCACATTCCCAACTTAGTTGTAACTTTCTTATTTCTAATGGAACCCTGTATATTTTTTTTTTTATTTATCGGTTTCAATTCGCTTTGAAATTCTCTTTCTAACGATGTATCACAAGTTGACATTTGTTTGACAGGTGAACGGCAAAAACTGATTTAAACTCTTAGACTTAGGCGGCCATGGCGGATATACATACTAGCAATTGTTTTTGTTCGTTTTATCTCATTTTGGAAAGAATTAAGACGTGCCATTTTCGCGAGTCTAAGTGACTCCTACAAAATTTTATGCTCTATTCAGTTACAGAATTTTCTCTTTAAACACATATTTTTTATTTAACCTAGTTACACATTACAGGTTTTTTGCCAACACACATCTAATAGAACTATCTAACGCCAATTGGATTTAATATTATTTTCAGAAAATAAATCGTTTTATTATGCAATAATGTGATATCAACAAGTTCCATTACGGACTTAGTAGGCTGTGATAAAACAGACGAACCGAAAGTCGTGGTTGCTGCGTGTTACCAAAATGGCCATTATTATTGTTTACTTTACTTCAAAAATAATTTTTCGTTAACAAAAATGTATACACCGGATGAAAAAGTAAACATGTTATTAATTTATGGAGAGTGCAGAAAGAATAGCCGACAAGCCGCCGCCGAGTTGTACATGGCAAGATATCCCGATAAGAGACACCCACCCAACAATTATTTTTTAAGGGTAGAGCAGCAGTTTAGAAGGCAACCGATTGAACCTGCTGATGTATTTGTTGGTGACGAAGAGTCAGAAATCAATGTATTGGCCATTGTTCAGGTAAATTCTTGAAAAACCATTTCACCAAACCATTTAAATGAGGTTTTGTCTTTAGAATTCCTATAATTCATCTTCTTGTACGTAGTAATTTGTGTAGACATGTTTTATCCTCGCATAAGGCGTCCAATCTTACTAGTCGTCCACGAAAAAAAACTACTCGAAACTCGAGCAACAGAACAAAAGCAATTCTAACTTGGGGGAGCCAGGGGTTTTTTTTTTTCGAGAACTCGCCCTTCTCCCAGTCATCAATTGAGAAATTGGATCTTGTTAATTTTCTATTGTAGGAAAGGGTCCTTTTTTGTGAAAAATCTCCAGTTTTCAGTAACCTACATTTAGTTTCCTGTGTTGGCAAGGAGCTTAGCGTATAGAGTTCCAGTGCAAGATTTCTTTTTTCATCAGAGGACTCCCTCCCTATCCCCCTTCCCCGGTTGTCTTTTGGCGTCCACCCGTCAATATTGTATATAACAGACGCCCTTAAAGTCGTAAAACTTGTTCTGATTTTTGCTGAGAACACTAACGTTTCAGCTGAGAGTAATTTTCCATAGTAGACAACTAAACTGAAAAATATATTTCATAAGCTCATGGTTATTTTATTTCGTAAATGGTCCAAAAGTTTGACCCACATTACAGATCCTTTGAGTGTTAGAAATTTTACTTCAAAGTAAATATATATGTACATAATTTGTACCATAACAAAGTGATGGACGCTAACAATATCAAATAAAAAATGATACTCGTACTTCTAAACAGTTTCTCTCGATCGCAATAAGAACAATTTTAGAATGAGTTAATAAGAATGATAACCATTAGAAATAGTTTATTATATATTTAACCCATTAAATAGAATAGACAATTTGAGACATACTATAAAGTGTGTAAAAGTGATTCTTTTAATTTGTCGAATTTTTGTCGCAAAATCCTCCCATTTAATATCAACCCTAAAAGGTTCAATATACCAGAATATTGGCCCTAAACAAATATTATCTTTCTTCTGTCTATTTTGCTTTTATTATGACAAACAATTTTGGGCTCCGTCGATAATACACCACTAGAAAGACCACGTAGGTAGACTTTAGAAACTAGAAAATGACCCCTTTATAATGATCAAGTTTTCTACCGTATTATTAAACACTTCTGTAAAAGATAAAATAAAATACAGACCCAAAAGATCTATAGCGGCTCACACAAAAACATTTTATTTTCAAGAGATAAACCATGTTATTCATGAAATCGCTTCTTGCCAAATCAAGCATCCATTTAAAATTTCAGTGAGTGCGGTAAGGATAAGTAGAAAACAGTGGAGTAAATTGCAACCTTGCCTTATGCCAAAACTTACCTTACTCCACTTCCGTGCAACACCGCTAAGAAAGCCGAATGGTCGTCTACTGTCTTGTAATAAAATCTGCTCTGGATACGTACTATTGTTGTCAGTTATATTTGTTAATTTAAATGGCTATATATATATATCTCTCTCTATTCGTTTCCCTCAGTCTTGAGGGTCGTGATCTTTCTGGAATGACTTCACTGTTCTGTTCACTATTTCTTTCCATTTCTCTCGATCTTCTGCCAAGTGCAACGATACATGGAGTGGTTGATCCATAACTTGTTTTATTTGATCTGACCATCTTGTTGGCGAACGGCCTCTACTCCTTTTACCCTGGACCTCTCCCATTATTATTAGCCGGTCTACATTATTGCCTGGCCTTCTAGCTACATGTCCAAAATACTGAAGAATTCTTTTCATGCATAGTGATGATAACCTTACAGTTACATTTAGTTCATTCAGTATAGATTGATTAGTTCTTTCTGGCGGGTCCAGGATATTCTCAACATCCTCCTATAGCACCACATTTCAAAGGAATCAATAGATTTACGTTCCTTCACTCTAAGTGTCCAGGATTCTACACCATACGAAAATATTGGAAATACTAAGGTCTGTACGAGATTTAATTTCGTTCCTTTAGCTATGTACGGACTTTTCCATATCTTAGTAAGTCTCGTCATAGCATTTCTTGCTAGGGATATTCTTCTTTTTATTTCATTCTCGCATCCTCCCATACTACTTACGGATGATCCTAGATATACAAAGGTTGTTACTCTCTCAATGCCATTGAGTAAGTCGGATCTTACTATTTGGTCAGACTTATCGACTATCATCAGCTTCGTTTTGTCCCTATTTATGGTCAGACCTAGTTTCTCTCCACTTTCTTGCTCTATCCGATTTAAAAGTGTAGCCATCTCTTCCTCAGTCGCTGCAAATATGGTGGTATCATCAGCGTAACGCAAGTTGTTTATTCGCTCACCTCCTATTAGGATTCCACCATCCCATTCATTCAACGCATTTCTCATTATAAATTCACCATAAACATTAAATAATGTAGGAGACAGAACACAGCCCTGTCTTACACCTCGGCGAGGATGAAACTGATCGGATATTGTATTGTCTATTCTCACCACTGCAGTGCTGTCCAAGTAGAGGTTTTTAATCAGTTTAATCAGATGGTAAGGAACACCCATTTGCTCTAGTACCTCCCAAAGCTTTTTCCAGTTGACAAAATCAAAAGCCTTATTATAGTCTATGAAGCACATTACCATAGACACATTATACTCTCTACATTTCTCTATCAATTGTCTTATGTTAACAATCTGATTTCTTGTGCCTCGTCCTTTAACGAATCCCGCTTGTTCTCTAGAGATTTGTTGGTCAACATAATATCTTAAACGATTATTTATGATATGTAGCATTACCTTACTTGGATGTGATAATAGAGATAATGTACGATAATTACTACATTTACGGGTAGAGCC
>CM032456.1:34294808-34464808 GCA_019049505.1 Pachyrhynchus sulphureomaculatus | reverse complement strand
ACGAACATAAATAATATACAACACTTGACGAAAGAAAATGCAGTCCATATTACAATATAGCAAAATTCATTGTTTTGTTTAAAACATCAAGCTGAACATTCTAAGCCACAATGTTTAAACGAAAAGTCCATACGGCGATTTTTTAAATTTGCAAATTTGTTAATCACTAATAGATTACAATCACTGATATCTTCTATCATTTTCTTTTCTATTGGCAACATTCCCAATGCTGAAAGTCTTTCTTCATTCATGGTACTTCTCAAAAACGACTTAATTATTTTTAAAGTGGAGAAATTTCTTTCAGCTTCAGCACTTGTCATCGGAATAGTAATAATTAGCTGCAGTAAAGTGTACGTTGCGGAAAATACATTTTGTAAATTATTTTCGATTATAAATCGCAAACAATGCACCCCTCCTGACAAATCTGGGCGTTTATGAAGTTCAAGTTCAGTTTGTAATCTGATGTGCGATGGGAATTTATTTTCAAACTCCGAGAACTTAGAAGACATAAACAGAAGCGAACCACTTAAATGACTATTAAATGAAAACATTTCCTTAATTTGAATTAATATATAATCACATACTTCTTTTGCTGCAACTACTTTCATTAAATAAGGATCTTCCTTACGTCTTTTATTCTGAAAATGAACTACATCTTCAATTAACGTAAGAATACGCTATACATTTTTCAAATATATTAATTGCTGTGGCTATCTGTGCAGGAGCAGAAGTCAATTTTTGCAAACTGTCTTATAGCATATCGGCGTGTGGCATAATTTTATGAAAAAATGTTAGCCAGAATAGAAATTGGGCATTACATAATATTCTACGGATTGCAGAGGCTTGATTAATTGAGATAAATTGTTTCTACCTTCTCCATACATTCAACAGAGGTTCTTGGACAGTGTACAACTTCATTTAATATTTGAACCCGCTAAGGAGAATTTGAAAAAAAAATCGTAATATCTGTTTTATTAGAAAAGAAAATACGTACTTCTGCATTCTGGCTAGTTGCATGAGTTAAAATTAAATTTAGTTGATGAGCATAACACTGAACATAATAGCCGTATTTATAATCTTCTTGAATAATTCTGTTTATTCCACCATGGTGACCATTCATAACATTTGCTCCATTATAGCTTTGTAAAATTACTTTTTGGTGTATCCGCAACTTTGAACAAAACATCTTTAATACAATTTGCTAAACTAATTGCATTATGATCTTGGAGATCCAAAAAAGCCCAAAATCGTTCAGTTGGGGTACCGTTTTTAAAAATATATCTGAAAACCTTTGAAACTTACAAGAAATATCTGTAGTCCCTCTCTGCTATAACAGAGATGAATTGGGCGTCTGGTATTTCATTCTTTATAAATTCATGGCAAACTTGTAACATTCAATCTAATAATTCGTTCTGAATTATTTTTGAAGTACCTTTGAAGACCATAGATTTTTCAAAATGCTCTTTTAAAGCTAGATCTAACTTTGCACTAAAATTAATTAGACCTTTGAAAATGTCCGGATTTTGCGAACCATCCCTTTCATCATGTCCTCGCAAAGCTAATTCGAAACATCCACAGAACTTTATACAATTTTTTTTTTTTTGACAAAACGTATCTGTTTTTCAATACAATGTCATTATGTTTTCCGATACCGCTTCTGTAGGCACTATCCAGTTGTTGTTTTATATCAACTTTTCCCAAAAGTTTTAGTTCTAACTGCGAATTTATATGAACCTGCGAACTTTCACGCTTTTTAATGTTTTGTGATAAGTGTGCCAGATCGACTATCCCACTTTTCCCTCGACTCGCTTCAGCACTTTCAGATGCAAATAGCAAACATGGAAAACAAATCAAGCTGTTTTTAACACTGTCATTCATGTTTTTCATAAAATTCACTTTTAAAAGTCCTTTTAAACTCGCGTTTTTGTCCCTTACTTACTTGAGTAATACTAAGATTCAGAATCGGTTTTTCCGCAGGTTGGTCTTCAAAAGGCAACTTCGAAAAAATTTTATTTTAAATAATTCACTGTATATTTAAAGTTTCTTTTAACGCCTAACAATTTACTACATCCCGGCCGTGTATCCATTTTTTCGTTCATTACATCAATGATAATCAGTTTATATCTATATCTAATTATATTCACGACTTAATACTAACAATACACCTTTTATTAGAAAATATTGAGCGCCAAAACCAAATTTAACTACTTTGACTGTAACCGTTTAGATTAGATGTAAATATAAACGAATCAACACGGCGCTTCTATCCCAATCCAAATCCGCAAGATCACCAACTAAGTGTGAACCATGGAGAGAGAAAAAACGACGAATTTATATCTTTGTATTAGAGTGAGACACAGTTTGCCAGAACGCAAAAACGTATAGTTCTTGTAGTTTGTGAGCTTAGGGAGCTTCAGTGACAACTCGAGGTTTAAGGGTACTTAAAGTATTAGGGTTGTTATAAATTGTTCACTTTTTTAAAAGACGTTTGTATGACTAGGGTATAATACAAAATAATTTGCATTTTGCCTTGTTGTTGACAGGGGGTTCACGTGCTCATGTGCTCCTATAGAGGCGCTGCCACTGGCCACTGATGAAACCTACGGCATCTCCTTGTCTGTAGAATAACTTTACTAAACATAATCCAAACTACAAAAATAAAAATTAATCTTTTAAAATAATGTAGCAGTTAAAAGTTTTTCAAAAGTAATTAAGATTTTAAAAAAGAAAGATAAAAAATATGAAAAATTGACTGAGTAATATTGCAGATAGTTTCTGAAAACAGGTAGCGGTCCTAATCCGACGCCAGGTCACATTTAATGCTATAACTTTGTAATGAAATGGCATTTTCTTAATTTTTTTTTTTTGAATAATTCTGAGAAGTATAGGGAATAAAAATCCGTGAAAATAATCGAATTTTTGAAAATTCTAGGTGTATGTAAACCCTCAAATGAATTAAAATGCAGCTGTATAATTAATAAAGTTGTTTAAATCTATTTTAAGAAATTAAATAAATTGAGTTAAGACAGCTATAATGGCCTAGAATATTGGAAAATTGTAAATAATGAAAAATAACAATTTTTATATTCCACTACTGAAAAATACCTATAACATGATATATTCAAAGCAACCGGCTCTCACCCCTCCCAGCTCTTTTCCTTAAAGTATTATCACTTAGAAGCTATAGGTCCCTTTCTTAATTCAAGTATTATATGTGTGCTCAATTTACAATCGATATCTCATTTCATGCAGCAGTTATCGAGACAAGGCACAAACAAACCAACTGAATTTGAAAACTATAGTTTTCGTAATCTAGGGACGCGAAAACATGAGCAAATGTAAAAATCTCGGAGGTCAATTTGGTCGTTTTCCTTAGTAGTTAACTAACTCTACAATTTTTTACTTTGATAGAATGACTCTGGGGGTTTCCCCCTCCAGTTGTAATTTAGCACCTCCCCCGCTCTATAAGTAGCTCTATCTTTTAGCGTTCTCTTTTTTCCATAATGAATCGCCCTTTGTATTCAATACAATTTTGATTCTGACATGTGTGGTGGCGTGTTAAAGATTTTAAAGAGTTTATTTTTATTTAAATTCTTGTTTTGACGTTGGGAACAATACTTATAGGCAAGCGATGTTAGACTTTGGTATAACTCCTAAACTACTGAACAGGTCTATTCAATTATTAAATGTGTCGGGTGTACAAATTAATTCGGTAAAAACATATCAAAATTTGGTTTAGAACTATATCCCGTCACAGTTATGTGTAGAAGTACCAATTTGAAAGACGCAAAATTATCCTGTGGTGCCGCTATTCATATAACTCGAAATACAGTCTCGAAAGTTGTACTATTTAAGGCAGTGTATTTCAAATGTAAAAGAAGCGCCTAAAGCTGTGCAAATATTTTGTTCATCTTTTGGAGAAGGTGCTGTGACATACCAAACATGCATAATATGGTTCCAGAGATTTTTAAGCAGTAACTTTTGAATCGTGAGCAGGCCAGATTCTGAGCTTGTTCTATTTCAGTTAAACAGGCAGATTCAATTGCGCTCAAATGTTTTATATTTGAAGTTAATTCAATTTCATGAAATGGATTTTCCGAATAAAAGTGAGTACATTTAAACGATATAAATTGATTACAATAAAATTTGATTATCATTAAATTATTGTAACGTTTAAAATATCACTTTTTTAGAACTTTCAAACATCAAAATTAAAATATTTATAAGTTAAAAGTCCCACGACATCCCACTGTCAAACCAATTTTATCGTGTTTTCTAACTATTTTTAATAATATAGAAGCAAAATCAGCTGCCCACACTTGCATATTTTTTTAAAATAAATTTTATATAAAAAAGTATGAATAATGTTATATCTATCTTTATAATACATGATACTCAAATCCCTGTTAATTTTCATTTAATACTAGCATTTTTCACATTTTTAATTTCAGATCCTTATCAGCGTCATCGAAAAGCCCCATAGTCGAAATTTCATGAAAATATGACAAAAATTAACATTTTTGTCCGCATATCGGATCCGTCATTTTGTTTTTCACATTTCTAATTTCAGTTTCTTCATCAGCAACCTTGAAGAGCCTTATAGTCGAAATTTCATGAATATATGACAATTTTTATCAATTTTGTCCGCCATATTGGAGCCGCCATTTTGTTATTTACATTTTTTATGTCAGATTCTTAATCAGCGACCTCAAAAAACCAGATATGCAAATTTTCATATAATTCGAATAACACCTTCATATTTTGACCACCTTTTCGGGTTTTGGTCCCAATGTGCGACGTCAGGCCACAAACAGCAAAGATTCATGTTTTCTTTTGGACGGAAAGTTTTGCTTCCCGCTTTTGATTACTATTTATTTCGGTTGCTGTAACATCATCTTAATAAATCCTACTTCACCTCAATGGAAGACGTCAGAAGAGCATAACCGAATACATCGAGTTGAAACTTTCGTCTTTTTAGTGTTCCGTACGGAATACTTATAAGATCACTTCTGTGTCTGTCTGTTTGTCCGTCTGTCACACCCGATTTTCTCCAAAATTATTTGACTCAGAAAGTTGAAATTTGACACTAATATAGGAATTGATGGCCTCATAAAAGCCGTGTAGTTTTGAAAGTTAAATTTTGACTTAAAGGGTTAGTTTTGGGAGGTGAAATCGGAGGTGAAAAAAAAATTTTTTAGCTGGTCAACGAGTAGGGTGTCAAATGAAAGCTTGTGATAACACGAGTTCAAAAAATATATATAATGTAATACTTGCGCACATTTTTCTTTGTATTATTTTTAAAAAATTGCCAAAAATTGCTGTCCCTCCCCCTTATCTCGAAAAATACTGATCAAATAACTTTGAAAAAATTCTGGAATATACTCCACAGGGGGTCAGGGCCGACTCTAGGCGGTAGGCAAGGTAGGCATCTACTTATAGCGGCAAAATTTAGGGGCTGCAAAACCGCCTGAACTGCTAGAGCGCAAAAAAAATAAAACACAACCCACACCACCCACCATAGTTATAATGACTCTTTTGAATTTTATATGATGTTTATAAACTTAAAGACGTGTATATAAATGAATTACTGGCACATTGTAAAGATCACGAAAACGTCTTGACAGATGGTGATTCGTCCGTCATTTTTACCTAAGAAAGAAGGTCCAGTTGACGTTCTTAAATTCATTACTTTCCTTAAAATTGGGCCAAATTTGAGCATAACTGTTGCTACCGGCGAAAGAACTTTTTCTAAATTAAAAATAATAAAAAATTGTTTAAGAACTATGACTACACAAAATCGTCTTAATGAGTTAGCAATGTTGGCCATTGAACACGAATTGAGTAGTAAATTAGATCTGAAAGAAATTATTCGCGATTTTGCAGAAATGAAACTTGGAAAAAAATTGTTTTAACTTAGGTTTGGACTTTGTATATTATTGTAGTAGTTTTGTTCATTGTTTTAAAATTATATTTAAATTATCTCTGAAAATATTAGGTACTAGTTTTAGTTTGTAAGTTCGTTGTCGTTAGCTCGTTAAAAATGTAAACTTTGTTTTTCAATAAAACAATTTTTCGTAAATCTGTATTAGTATTATTAATATAGTTTTCTTTAAGGTTGGCTGCGGTGGCATTTTTTGAGTTTGCCTACGGCGGCAAAAAAGCTAGGGCCGGCCCTGATAGAGTGTAGATTGAACCAAAATTAATTATTTGTTTAGTATATAAAAAAATTCAAGAATATCAGTTTTCAACAAAAATCGAAAACAAACTTTGTTGAAAACTCATTTGAGGTGTGTTTTATGAAGTCATGGATCATTTTATACCTCCGTAACAAAAACTTTTATTTTAAAAGCAATCAACGTACGGAACACTAATTGCGCAAGTCTGACTTACACTTGGCCGGTTACTTCTGAAAGGAATTTACCAGTTGCCCGAAAAGTAGGCAAAATATGTGAGAATATTGGGGAACATTTTTTCTGATCATGTTTTAATCTATTCGTAAATACATTGTTAATGCAAAAAAATACCTAATTTATTTATACACTTAATAATTTCAGAGTCAAATAGAAGAAAATACGGAGGCGCGACCTCGATTCCGTATCACTTTACGCCTTGCGACTTTCCACAAAACAAGATCTTGAAAACTGTTTACATTCGTAGGAGTTATTCACTACAGCAGCCTCGAATTGATTTCTATTTAATTACTTAAAATAAACTATACAATAGAGACCTTCATTGAACAGCCAATTTCTCCTGAGTCTAACTCTGTAAATCAGCCGAAGAAAGAACTTCTGGATTAATATCAGTGGCGTTCCATTGTTATACAAATTAAATATAAATAAATGTATCACTCATTTTTTTTAGTTTAAAGTTCAATTTTACTGACGCATTTACTATTTAATTATCTAATTAATTTCGCAGATATTATTCATAACTTCTAAAATTCAACTTATCTGAATTAAAAGCCTCTCAAAATCACACGAGACTCTGTTTTTAAATGTTCCCCTTTCGTTCTTCTTTTAACCACTCAGCCGATTTGTAATTGTTATTTATATTAGTAGCTCAAGTCGAAAAGTATTTAAAATGTAATTCAAAAGTCGTTCGAGTCCCGGCTAAAGTACTTTTTTTTTAAATTTTCAAGTATATATTCATCTGAATACTGAATATTTGGACGTAATGCGTGGGTAGTGTGCCAATCAAATTCTATCACTGTTCAGAACAGTGTATTTTATAACTTGGGGTATTTTGTTAACAGTTTAAAGTACTCACACCGCCAAATTTATTCTATTTAAACATTAAATAATAAGAGGCACACAGGCCTGTTAGAACAAGAGAGCGACCCAAAATTTTGTCGACTAACCGTCTGCCTAGTTGTTCAATTATTTAAAATTCAATTGCGGTCTTACAGTTAACACTCTTCCTTTCAGTGTTGTTTACATTTCTTCCTTGATTAAAAAGTCTTAGCAGTGAGGTGTTCGACTGATACTATCCCAGATCACATTTCGCTTTGGTACCGACGCAAGTAAGCCAAAGCAGCAAAAGAAGGGAAGTAACAGAAAAAAGAATAATACTGTAAAGTGATTTGGATCGATACGACTTTTGTCGATTGAATACAGCAACGATTTCATTTCGCTGAGATGCCAACGGTCTTCATTAAGAGATGATGTTGTTATACGATCGATGAAAACAAGAAGGCATATAATCGGAAAAAACAACAAACAAACTCTCCGTCCCAATAGTTGAAGATCTTTTTGGTCGGTTGTTGAGGAAATTAGTCAAAGTTTCACTAAATCAACTATGCCATTACTTATATGCCAAACAGTATTATTACACCCGTTAAAAAAGGCACCTTGTTAGCTGACATCTGCTTCACATTTTATTGTGAATTTTCGGCTCAAAACGTCACCCACTATGCCCAACGTAAGATGATAAACGCTTGATATTGTTTTTAGACAGCTTGTCATAAAACTTGTCTTAATGAAGCTAGGCATCAAAAAAGCTTGTGACGCTGATAAAATGCCTGTCATTGTGCTCAAAAAATGGTCATCGAACTAATATCAGTTCTTTATAGGTTTTTCAACCTATCCTATTAAGTAAAGAAGTAATCTGAAAAAAAGGAGTTATCTTCTCACTTTTATAATGGAATACATATTAATTGTTTAATAATTACCAATACTAAACCTCATTATACGACGTTCGATACGTGAATCGCAACGTTCCGTCTCTATAAATCACACCTACCTCAAAACATATTCCTCAGGCGTCGATCAATCGATCGGTTGCGCCTACGTGGACGCCCTCGCACGCGTCCCGACGCCGGCGCTTAAGCGGCGTCCCTAAATAATCCTAAACCAGGCTTCAACCAGCCAGGCTGGCCGACATCGTGAAAGACATCCCTGTCTGGTCACAAGTGACATTGTTGTGAATGATGCACTGAATTGTGGTTCGAAGCTGCTGGTAAGTAATATTTTTTTGTTGTTTCGTTCCGACATGTAAATTGTTGATAACAGGCTAAAAATATTTATAAAATACTTTTAAGCACCCACCTGTTTGTGGATGTGTTCATTCATAAATCTTGGGAGCCAATATGGGAGCTCGTACTTCAAAGAGTATTAACTACGGATATTCAATGTTTCAAGGAGAGTACTTATTCATAAAGAAACTGAATATTAATTTGACTAATATGCAAAACATGTTTTATAGACAATAACCATCCCTGTTGAGAACTTCAACGGTTCATAATAATCGTTAATGTCTCAACCCACATATTTTGGATCGTTCGTATTTAACATATGTATGTATACAACGTAATGAACTCAAAACTAGGTTGATATTACGAGTAATTTTTTTTTGGCTAAATTATATTAGAATATAATTGAAAGATGAAAATTAGTAATTTTAAAAGAGATTGCATATGACATTTATTCATTAAAATATTAACTTCCAGGGTCTCACATTATTATGCATTGTATGTAATTATAAAAAAGGAACCTTGTTTAAGTATATAATAACCGAATTGATAAATAAACTTTGTTTTTAAAAGAAAAAATGGTAACAAATGATTACCGAACATTCTGTCTTTCCTAAAAAATTGGGCAATACAAGAAAAGTCCCCGTTTCATCCAATTTCAGTGAATTGCGTCTTTAAATGGAAAATAAAGGTATCCTTGACGTCAATATTTATCTACGCATTATATGATCATTATTACAATAGTTATTTTAATAACATAATAGTAATAAATTACGTCTCAGTAAGATTGATTAATGGGTAAATTTGGACATTATAGTCATTTTAGTTGTATGTAATGATCTAAAAGAGACGGCTATAGCGTAAAGGTTAAACGTGTCTGCTTTCTACGCCGGAAACTCGAGTTCGATTCTCGGCTCGGAGAATAATAAATTAGAAGAAAAACGTTAGAACGTGACGGTCGTCTCTCTCAGGAAGGCAATGGCCAACCACCGGTAATGTCATGCCTAGTAAAGCAATTCGGAGCCGGCATTAAACTGTAGGTTCCCTTTGTCTCTGGAACACTTTAAAAAAAGGCACGAACCACAGGCAAGGCGGAGGAACGTCTACATAATTATCGGATTCACATTTCCATGATAAAGAATTTTTTACCTTTTGTATACCTGAAAAAATCAACTTTCGAAATTTTTTTGTCTTAGGATTCTTACGAAAAGCAGTTTCCAGTTTTGATTGGTCTGCCTGTATGTCTATCTGTTGGCCATCCGTTCTGGGGGAAGGGGGAAGATATACATTTTTAGTGTTCCATACGGAACACTCATAGGATCACTTCGATGTTTGTCCGTCTGTCTGTCACACCCGATTTTCTCCGAAACTATTTGGGATAGAAAGTTGAAGTTTGGCTATAATATAGGAATTGATGGCCTCATCAGAGCCGTGTAGTTTTGAGAGTTAAATTTTAACTTAAGGGGTTACTTTTTGGGGGTGAAATCGGAAGTGAAAAAAAAAAAATTTATGCCAGGTCATTGGGTGGGATGTCAAATGAAAGCTTGTAAAAACACGAGTTCAAAAATATATATAATGTAATACTTGCGCATACTTTTCTTTGTATTGTTTTTAAAAAATTGCGAAAATCGCTGCCCCCCCCCTTATTTCGAAAAGCACTTTGTTGAAAATTCATTTAGAGTGTGTTTTGTGAAGTTACTGATCAGTTTATACCTCCATAACAAAAATTTTTATTTTAAAAGCAATTAACGTACGGGACACTAATTGCGCAAGTCCGACTTGCACTTGGCCGATTTTTTTTTTAGTTTCAACAGTATTACGAGATTTTTTCTGGTTCTTAGTTGCGCTAATGAAAGAATTTTAAACATAGTTATTTATAGTTGAACATGTAAGTGGTAAGATGGAGCTGTTTCGGAAATATCATGTTATGCCTCCTTTTCAATATTCTTCGGATAGAGGAATCTGAATAATATGTTTTTTTTTCGTTATTTCCAATTTTAACAGAAATAGTATGTAGTGAGAGTTCCTAGATAACGAAATTATAGTCTTCCGTCGATTCTATCTATTTGTTAGCACGATAACTCTCGAATGAAATGAGATATTGATTTCAAATGTGGTAAACATATAATTTTTTTTTATGGATCTAGCAGACGTGCTACAGGGAAGTCCCTAAAGCGCTACAGGAGCGACACGTGTGCGGAGAAGGCGATTCACGTTGTTCTTGAATCGCTGTAAATTGTACTCGGTGGGAAACATAGTCCTGGGCAAATTATTCCAAAGGGATGATGTTCTCTATTTAAAATACTGCTTGGAAAGCGTTGTACGAGGAGTAACAAGCTGAACCTCATTCGGATGTGAAGTATTAGCGCGACGTGTACTTCTAACATGCACCGCTCTGAGAGGAATTAAACGGGCCACATCCTTCGAACACTTTCCATGAAAATACTTGTCGAATAGGCTCAAGTCGCCAACCTTTCTTCGATGTTCCAGCGAATCAAGGCCGCCGGTCAGTTCCGGGTCTCTAATCAAACGCTCTTCTCTGAACAGAATTCAACAAATGCAGTGTATGTTTGGGAGCGGAGCTCCAAACATTGGAGCAGTATTCCATAGTGGGTCGAATTTGAGCTTTGTAAAGAATTAACAGTGGAGTGTAAAGCTTTCTGGTTCGAAATAATATTCCCAACTTTTGAGAAGCTGTCCTTGCTATGCCTGCAACATGTTCATGCCAGGACATATATACTTCCAAATTAACGCCCAACAAATTGAATGACGATGTTAGAAGAATGGAATGCCCCGACATAACTATGTCGGTTTCAGCAACGTTAACTTTTTTAGAAAAAACTGCCGTCTGGGTTTTTGTAGCGTTAAATTCCACTGGGTTACTGTCAGGTCTTTGTTAAGTTGAAAGATTTCCTGCAGTCTGCGGATATTCGTCTGAGTAGCCGGTGTCTGAGCGTTCAAAGTGAATGAAGAGATAAGTGTACTGTCATCTGCAAAGCTGTAGATTGGATTCTCGGTCTTTTCCAGCAGATCGTTAATATAAATGAGAAAGAGAGTAGGAGACAGTGAAGGTGTTAGAAAGAAATCCGTCCATTGTCATTCGTGAAGAACACTCTCTGAGGAAACATGAGAGCCACAAACAGAACTTTTTAGACATGCCATAAGAACGTAGCTTAGCCAACAGCCCATAGTGCCAAACACGGTCGAATGCCTTGGATATGTTAAGAGCAACTACTCGAGATTCTCCAAAGTGTACAATTGCGGTGTTCCAAACATGTGTTACATAAGTCAGAAGATCTCCTGTTGATCTATTTTTACGAAAGCCATATTGATGATCGCTAATAACGTTGAATCCTTCAAGATATTTTAGAAGATGCTGATTGATAGCCTTTTCCATAACTTTCGATATTATTGAAAGCAGTGCAATTGGTCGGTAGTTATTTGGCAAGGTCTTCTTGCCTTTTTTTGGTTACGACTGAACTGTGGCACATTTCCAGCAGGAAGGAAATATTCCCTTTCTGTAGGATAGGTTGAAAATTTTACAGAAAACTGGTGTTAGTTCCCTCGCACAGTTTTTGAGAACTATGGCAGGTATTCCGTCAGCGCCAGATGCCTTTTTGGTGTCTAGCTTCTTCAAAATACGTTTTATGATACGCTGTCTGAAGACAATATCGGGCATCCTTGACTGCACTATGGGAATAGTAGGTGGTGTTTTTCCTGGGAAATCGACAGTAGAATGTTCGCTTTCTCAACAGGTGTCGTTGCAATAGAATTATCTGGCCGTGTGAGTGGTGGTATGGTGGATTTGGTGAAATTTTGACTAACTGCCTTAGTGACTAACCAAAAGGACCAGGAATTGTTGGGATAAGCGAGAAGTTTGTTTCTAATCCGTTGACTGTGTGCCTCTTTGGTTTCATCGATACTTTCTTTGCACCTGTTCCTGGCACGAACAAAGGTGTTACGATTTATGGTGTTAGGATTTTCACGCCATTGTCGGTATGCAAGATGTTTAGAAGCTACAGCTTCTTTGCATTTTCGGTCAAACCAAGGCTTGTCATTGGAAGGGCATTTCTTCGAAAAAGGGATGTAAGCCTCCATACCGGCCAAAAATAACATTGGAAACCTCCCTGGCGCAGTCAGATGGGTCGTCGGATCGAAAACAAACGTTTAACCAAGGGAAAGTTCGAAAATATTCCATGAGATCTTCCCATTTAGCAGATTTGTAGTGCCAAATCTTACGCGGATTAGGCTTCTCTCTGTCACTGATTGGTAGAATACTCGATGTCGAAAGTAGTTTATGGTCGGAAGAACCTAACGGCGGATTTACGCTGACCGTGTAATACATGAATGTGAAATACGTGTGATACATTTGAATATGTGAAACTTGTAATACATGAAGTAGGAATATAACCTGTGATTTTTGAGCGATATCCTTTATAAGATGAGAGGTGGGTCAACTATTTGAAAAAGATGTACTGGGAAGATCACTTCATCATATTTTTAAGAACACACTATTACAGACCAACCTTATATCTAAAAAGGGAGATAAGAAAATACCTTCGAATTATAGGGAATAAATCTGTCGAGCACCACACTAACACTCGTAACAAAGATCATAAAGAACAAAAATCATACCTCCTTAGAAGATGAGCAACAAGGGTTTAGGTCAGGTAGATCCTGTACAAACGCCATTTTTGTCCTCAGACAAATACCGGAGAAGTCTATTGACTACAACAAGCCCGCCTATATATGTTTTATTGACCTGCAAAAGCCATTTGAGCGTGTCCAACTGAAATATGTTATATATCTCCTCTACAACAGGCAAATCTCATATAAAGTAATTAAGACTATAGAGAACGTATGCACAGCGAACCAAATCCAAGCAAAGATAAATTGAGAAGTTACCAAACCGATGTAAACTTGAGGTGGACGGAGAGGATATTAAACAGCAAATGACGTTTAAATATCTAGGGATAGAAATATCTACTTATGGCGATGTTGAAGCGGAAGTAAGAGAACAAATGACGAGAATCGCAAAAATAGCAGGGTGCCTAAACAACACAATATGGTGTAACAAAAATATAAGAATTGAAGCCAATTCGAGACTTTACACAGGCCAGAAACATCCAAACCAAAGACTACTGGAATCAACAGAAATGAATTTACTTCGCAGAATAGCTGGAAAGACACTTTCGGATGGGGAGATAAGTGAAGATATAAGAAACAGGTATGGGTTAGAGAATATCAACGATTGGGTGATGAGACGGAGAAGAGAGTGGAATTACCACATTGGTAGGGCGGAAGATGGAAGAATAGTGAGAATTGCTCGTGATAGGTCACCACTAGGACATAGGAATGTGGGCCGCCCTCGAAAGAGGTGGTGTGATGGTCTGAGTGTGGCGGAATAGGGGCGAGCAGGTGGATGAGATTGAACAGGCGAAAAGCCTAAGTGAGAAAAAGAAGAAGAAAGACTATTACTTATATATTTTCTAAGCTTTTTTATGAATATCAGTAATTAATCCTATTTCTTACTTTTCCCTTTAATATTCTATCTTTTGAAGTAAAAACCAACCAATTTTTGGGTGTCACAGTCACTCAGTTTTCTAATCAAAAGTTTTACATTAACACTCCAAAAACACGAATAATATGGTAACCAAAATGGTCAATTTTGATAAAAGTTCCTTAATAAAAAGTTTCTAAATACTGAATGTACCCGAGGCATTTTATTAGTTTTTGAGATGTAATAATGACAGTGACAGACGTTTGTCACAGAAGTCATGTAATAACATCCATGTGGTAAGTTTTGCTCAAATTAAAATCTTTGTTTTCTGCTTTCACAATGTTATACTATTCGTAAATTCACCGTAAATATTGTACGTTAGGCAACATGTATAAAACTAAGAAGACTTATTTTATAGACTATTTTATTTAATTTCTGGGATAGTAAATTCGTTTAAATAATTTTCAGAAGTATTGCAATCCTTCCAGCAGTTTATCACCAATTCTCCTAGACCGTGGTATTTCAAAATTAATCAAGAGAATGTAATAAAAATTTTAATTAGTAAACTTTAACCTTTTGCCTAATGTATGAAATAAATGTTTAAAATCAATAATATAAAAGTTAAAATTTCATACAAGCCTTGACGTCATAGTCATTGTTAAATAATGGTGGCACAGTAGTAATCAATTCGATGTGAACAGTAAACCGACTCGATATTTTAAAATAGGGATTTTACTTCTGTGCTCTTATTAAGAATACATATTTCAACAAAACTCAAATTCAATTTTATCGATTTATAGTAGTTTTTTTCTTGCAGTCTTTTAGTTGTTTCAGTCGTAAATTCAACCTACAGATTTTAATAAAGAGTTAAAATATTAAAATTTTAATCAGTTAATGTACTAGTATATTACGTCAACGGACAACATAAAGCATGACTTTCTGATGCACCGACTTCATGAGAGTCGTATAGATAATACGGATATACGAATAATAAGACAGTCAATCTGCCGAGATCAAAATTAATAAGAATATTTCAACAAAACTTTTCAGTGTTTTAAGGTATTTCTTACGAGAAGACAGAGAGTGCATTATGTTAGAGAAAGACGCGAAATAATTTGGTTTTCAAAGTATAATGAGTGTGGCAACGTAGCTTCTCGCTTGCTTGCCGCAGCACGCAATCACGTGTGATTGCATTGCATATATTAGTCCGGGAGCTCAGTGCCAAAATACCTCATCGGAGAGTGGCAGATAATAGTATCACTTTGTTAATTGTGCCCCCTTAGTGTCTCCAGGTAGTTTAAAGCCTCAACTCTGGTTCCTGTTCCTGGAAATATGCTTTAAAGCTGGTGGACGAACCCAACGCTGAGAGGTAGATATTTTGAGTATAGCTTCATTTCTATGAAATATGACTGAAAAATGAATATCTGTCATGGATATGGGGTCAATCTAAAGTTATGACGGTTCAAAGTTGCAAAAAAATGGACCCACCTGAACCCATAGAGGAGCGAATGTAATTTGTTTTAATATGTTCTTTGAGGTTTGTAGATACTAAAAATAACTTTATCTGCCATAGAGTCTGGTTCTTTATTAAAATGCGCGCGCCTGTGTTACAACGCGCGCGCCCGTCCTCTAATTTGTTTTTCTCTCAAATACTATACACATGCGTCAGTGTCTCGAGAGACCAATCACCATTAAAACAGTTACAAGCAGATTAATACATTTATTTAATTTGCAGTGCAATTTCGTTCTATATATTTTTTTTATATTTAACCTTTAAATTTTGTTTATATTTATTATTTAAAATTTATATTCAAAAGCCCCAAAACCCCTTTTAATACGCAATTACGAAAATTTAAAAAAATAATTTTTTGTAGCTATATTGGATAGTACATATGAAATTTTTGATTTTTAACATGACATGATAGATACGAGTGATCCAAAAAACCTCAAGAACTAAAATTTTAAACATTTAAACCGTACAATAAGTTTTGCCGCATGCCAGTACAACAGTGACCAGCAAAATCTAAGCTTTTTACGAGCTCTACCCAAGTTTTTTAGATGAATTTTGTCCTGCTGTCTGAATTTCTAATCCATTTTTCCAATTTAAATAATTAAAAATTAAGAGCGAATAACTTTATTTATATGCAATTAAATAAAAATATTTGTGTTAAATTCCCAAAGAAAAATTAATATAATTCTAATAAATTGTCAGTAATAATAAAATATTTAGGTTTTTGAAAAAATGAACAGAGAATTTAAATTTAGCGAGTAATATTAAGTTAGTATAAAAAAAAATTATTTATTTGTAACAAAAATTAATAAATTTTTAGCAAAAATGGATTAGAAATTTGACTTTAACGTGTCAAAAAACATAAACTCATGCATCACAGCTAAGTAATAATGCGAATAAAGAAAATCAATTTGTTTATAACTTAAGCTTTGCATTAAAATACAGAAATTCTGATGATAAAAGCAGGGACTAGACTTCATGACACATATTCGGGATTTCATCTCGTATTATAATATTCGAACACTGAATTATTTATCTGCCGCTATCGAATAAGTTCAGGTGGGTCCAAAAACTCTACAGGTTCAAAAATTCGTAGAAATTCAAAGAACCAGGATCTAAAGCAAATAATATTTTTTTACTTAATTTTGAATCCCAAACTAACTATATCTCGAATATCTGCCACTCAGCGATGAATTCATTTTTTTAGCCCATATTTTTCAAGAAAAAAAGTTTACTCTCGCAGGAACCGGTCTCCGTGGCAGATATTAAAGCTATAGTATCCTCATAACTAGAGACCGGATTATATGCAACATAAAAATCTTGAAATATGCATGCAAATATGCATGAAAAATGCTTAAAATATGCATGAAAAGAGTCAAAATATGCAATATTAAATAATAATAAAAGTAGTAATTTTTAGTTTTTTATTTCAAAAACAGCATAAAACTAACAAGTTATCGACGATGTTTAAGTTTAATTAACAATTATTTAACATTTTTTAAAAAAAAAACAAAGTTATTGTTCCAAATGTTGGGTAGTATGATTGTGTCTTCGATCACTTAAAATATTTTTATAAGTGGAAAAAGACCGTTCCACATCCACTGAGGCGCTAAATGATCTTAGCTGTCGATGCGCCCTGCCCAACAGAAACAAACAAAACAAACATCCACTGAGGTAACTGGGCAGTATTTGAATTTCGGTGCTATGTTAGCACTTATTGTTTTTGGCAAAAGTTCACCCGTCCCATTAATAAAACTAACAATTTGACACAAAGGTTCAAAGCCTGGGTTATTGCACAAAATGTTTTCAAACTTTTCTTTAACTCTACGCGGGAATACATCTGGCAATGTTGAGTTTATTTGACGAATTTTATTCATTAACTGAATTGATTCGATCAACGCCAAACCTCGAGTTTCAAGCTTTTTAATACCCGCAGGTATGTGGGAAAAGTGAGTGCTAATCAAAGCTATGTTTTTTTTAATATCAGAATCGTTAAATGCTTCCTTGGATTGACGAACTGCCAACCCACGACGAGACACTTTTTTTTGCGGGTGGCATGGTACACGTTAAACTTTAACACAACACGTTAAAAATTGCAAAAAGACTACACTGATGCAAGCACGTCAACAATAATGTTAAAGCTGATATCTTGTTTTAAAATAAAAATTCATCTTCGAGAAAATTGTTTATTTGATCCACGCTCAAACAAATATTCTTAGAAACTAACTACTTATCACTTAATATCCCGACCAAGAAACACAAAGGAATGTTTAGACTATTGCAGGTAATGTTCCGGCGATAAGATCGATTCTAGACGGTGACATTAACAATACCCTGAGCAATTCAATTGCCTAGTAATCCGAGAAATATTGTAAATATAGGGAAAATATGCATCATTACTAGATTTTGGGTAAAATATGCAATAATCGGTGAAAATGGTCTAAATATGCAAATGCAAATGAAAATATGCAAATGCATATAATCCGGTCTCTACTCATAACATACAAAACTGCCGCTCTACGATGGGTTCATGTACCCTCAATTTTTTGCAACTTTCTCCCTCCATAACCACGGCAGGAATTGGAATTTGGATCTATAAGTTGTATTTTTGGTTCTGTTTGTCACATTTAATAAGTGATATATTTATCTGCCGCTCTTCGATAAGTCAAAAATCTTGGTTGTGAGCCCCCGGACTATAGATGATTTAAAATTTGAAAGAACGCCTGCATGCGAGCGAGTTGTCTTTTTCAAGCTACGTTGCCACAGCGAAAATTCACTCCATAAAATTCTATAAAAAGTAATACTTATCTAATATTTTTGCAATAACTAGATGGTAAAGTGCCGTCGTATTTTAACAAACGATAGCAAAATAATTTTTTTACATATATATAATTTTTTGTGACTTCTTTTTAATACACATACAACAACAGAAATTGTAAAAAACGCATGCTTTTGATCGAAGAAAAAGTGTGGATTCCTATCTTATACGTGTTAAACATCTGAAACTTTTACAATTAATTATGGCAAAACGGCGTGGCAAACCATCTTTATATTGAAACAGTCAATGCATGATGCTAAAATCTATTATTTCTCAAAGTTTCAAGCAAAACTACTTTTAACAGTTACTCGTAAGAAATACCTGAAATAGTGTTGGGCAGGGGTGTATACTATCGCCAGTATTATTTAATATCTATATAGAGAAAATATTTCAACTTGTTCTAGAAGATGAATGCAAAGGGATAAAAGTTAATGAAAAGCCTATAAATAATATTCGGTATGCAGACGATATTGCAATAGTTGCCAATAATATGGAAAATCTGCAAATTCTAATCAGTAAGCTGTTTAATATTGGCGAGGAGTATGGTCTACGTATAATTTTTTTTATTATTACTATTTTAATTTTTTTTTTAATTTGGAGATTGTTCAAACTGTTAAAAGTTCTTACTTGTATACTCTGATTATTATTTGAATTGTATCATATTCTTCTTTTATGTAGCTCATTAGTATAAACATTATTCCAGTAATTGGGCCCTGGCGTGTTGGAATTGAATGTATAAATAAATAAATAAATATTGAGAAAACCAAAATGATGGTGATTAGTAGACATCCCTAAGAGGATGCATCTCTCTTTATAAAGGATCAAGAGATTAAGTTACTAAATTCAAATATTTTGGCGCTGTCGTCAACGAACGATGAGATTGTGATGGGGAGGTTAAAGTGTGGATTGGCATAGAAAAGGTTACTTTTCTAAAGTTGAAAAGACAATTACCGCTCGCCCTGCGCCTACGGGTATGTCTGGCCAGTCCCCTTATATGGTGTAGAGACATGGTCGTTAAAAGTGAGATCATTGAATCGTATCGAAGCTTTTGAGCTGTGGATACTGCGACGTTTACTACGAATTTCTGGGACGGAACACCTAACTACTGAAGAAGTGCTTCAAAGGGCCTGGGTGGAGAGGCAACTACTTAATATCGTAAAACAAAGAAAGGTGGGAATAAAAATTGAAACAACTGTTTAAGATCACTACTTATGTTTATTATATTATTGCTGACAATTGTTTCGACACACTGTGTCTTCTTCTGGAGCACGATGTAAATTAACTAACAAAGTATGTTACGGAATATATAGTTTACCTAATTACAAGTACTAAATTCATTACCAATATTTACCTTAATACCTAGAACAAGTTCAATAAAGGAGACCCTCCCCCATCTAATTGATCGTTGAGTAATAAGCCTGAGGATTTTTTCTGGTTAATTTCTACCTGTTCTAAACAATTCAGTAATTTTCCGTTCTTTCCATTATGCACAATTTTGAAATCTTCATTGAACGTATGATTTTTATCTATTAAATATTTAACATAATGAGATTTGTTATTTTTCATTCTATACCTTTGTTTATGTTCCTTTATTCTTTTATAAAAAGATCTGCCTGTTTGTCCTACCATATATACAGCCTTGGCCAAAAGTATTACTTCATTTCTTGTGTTTCAGAGTAAAAAATTAAATTTGTATGTTTTGTAAAATCGTATATTGAGGTAAAATTATGAAGTAAATTAATATTTGGTGTGTCCGCCTTTAGCTTTAATTACAGCAGCAATTCTTTGGGGCATGCTGCGTACAAGCCTGGTACATTCAGTTTTACTTATGGCATCCCACTCATCCATCAAAGCGCTTTTAGTGCTGCTTTTGATGGTATGCTATGCTCCCGTATCTTGCGCTTCAGAATACCCCAAAGATGCTCGATAGGGTTTAGATCTGGAGACTGCGCGCGGCCAATCCAACAAGACAGTGTTATTGTCTCTAAACCAACGCATGGTAGAGGCTGATTTATGACAAAGCGCATTATCTTGCTGGAATTTGATGTCGTCTAAATTAGTGTCGCCAAAAATGCGCTTTGGCGAAGGCATCAGTACCGTTTCTAGTACATTTATGTACTTTTGGCTGTTTAGGCGGCCTTCACAAACGAACATTTCGCCGACACCTTTAGCAGCCATGCAGCCCCAGAGCATAATGGTACCTCCTCCGTGTTTTACAGTAGGTACCACGCATTCTGGATGGTATTCCTCGCCGACACGCCGCCTCACGAATGTCACACCTGACCTTCCGAATGGCTGTAAGAATAGAAAAATACTCAATTTAAAAATTAGTTATTATTTAAAACGGATTAAATCAAGAGTAATTGTATGTAGTTATTTGTTAAAATAAATCATACAAAAACTTACCTCAAAGTTGGATTCGTCGGACCATACAACATTATGTTGTATGGTCCGACGCTACTTCGCTAAAATGTTGGTGCTTCAGAGCCCACTCTAAGCGTTTCTTCCTATTGGTCTCTGAAAGCCAAGGCTTCTTTCTAGCTTTGCACCCTCTTAATCCAGATTCTGTCAGTCTTTTCCTTGCCGTTCGAGAACTAATCGGTATCCCAATCTCTTCCGACAGAGCTGTAGCGAGCTCAGATGATGTTTTTTTTTCGATTTTTAATAGACTCGCTGATGAGTTTTCTGTCCTGTCGCTCATTAGTCTTACGTTTTCTGCCCGTTCTCATTTTGTTGGCATGGGAGCCAGTCTCCACAAATCTTTTAATAGCACATTGCACTGCGCACCGAGAATATACTTGGGACTTGCCTTGTTCATGTAGAGTTTGAATTTTAATTCGTTTTTCGATACCAAGGTCACTTTTCACATTTCTCAAATATAAGAATGTCCAGTTCAGAAATAAAACACGCACTGAAGCTTCTTGACACTACAAGTAGTAAAAAGAGACTGAAAAAATATTAAAAATATTTTTCAAAAAACCTCATTATCGCAATTTTGTGGTTCAGGTGTTTTATGGACCTGTAAAAGAGATTGTCTATTGTTTAAGTTAGTTTTTGACAGCGCCGCCTATAGTATTGTTAAAACAATTAGTATTTTTTTTAATATTTTATGATTTTCACGTGTTTATTAGGGGTGCCTAATACTTTTGGCCAAGGCTATACGTTTTGTTGCAAGTACCACAGCATAATTCGTAAACCCCCGTTTTATTTTCTTTTTTTTTTGTTTTACTTTTATTATTTTTAATATGTCGAGCTAAAGTGGTACTTGTACGGAAAAGCGATGTTTAAATGATTTTTATGTAAAAAATTTTGAATTTTATTAGTCAATTTTCCGTTATAAATGAGTGTATGCAATTTTTCTTTGTTTAGTTGTTTGTACGGGTACACCAGTCCTATTGCTTTTTTAAATTGTTTTTTAATTAAAATATTATTTACGAAATCGCTCCTGTACCCATTGTTTATACTAATTTGTTTATTTTATAAAAGAATAAAGGAACATAAACAAAGCTAGAGAATGAAGAATAACAAATCTCATTACGCTAAACATTTAACAGATGAAAATCATACGTTCAATGAAGATTTCAAAATTTTGCATAATGGAAAGAAAGGAAAATTACTGAATTGTTTAGAACAGGTAGAAATTAACCAGAAAAAATCCTCAGATTTATTACTCAACGATCACTTAAATGGGGGAGGGTCTCCTTTATTGAACTTGTTTTAGGTATTAAGGTAAATATTGTTAATGAATTTAGTACTTGTAATTAGGTAAACTATATATTTTGTAACATACTTTGTTAGTTAATTTACATCGTGCCCCAGAAGAAGACACAGTGTGTCGAAACAATTGTCAGGAATAATATAATACACATAAGTGATGATCTTAAACAGTTGTGTACATTTTTATTCCTAGTTATTATGGATCTCCATCAAGTAACGGCTAAGTCAGTGCAGTATACAAAGAAAGGTATCTTATTTGGAACATTCAGGTGACCGCTACTCGATGCCAAAACTTATTTTCAGGGAAAAACGGAGGGTCAGCGATGACCCAATAGAAAGCCGCACTCGTAGCTCCCTGAATATCAGTGACTGTGTGCAGTTACGGACGCTGCCTCCATTTTTTGACTAGCAGAGAATAACTCCCTCAATATGAACTGAAAAAATGGTACAGAGACCTCGAGGGATACAGGGGACAGGAAGAAGAAGAAAAAGAAGAATGTACTAGTAAAAAAATCTACCTAGCTGTTTCATTCCATCTGAAAAAAATATTTTATTTGCGCTTCAAAAAAAGACGCTAAAGCGACGTTTAACTATCATCTGAGGAAAATTTTTGGTTCCTGAAGTTTGCCTTCAGATTTTGAACTTTGAACAAAAATAAATCACAGGGTGAAATCGGAGCTAGGTGGATGTAGTAACTCGATAAATCCACAGCTTTCGGTAATGGTTTGAACTGTACGAGCCTTGTGGAACTAAATGTTTTTTCTTCAATGGTGTGCTTTAAGTTTTGGATCGTAAACCTCCTCATTAATTCTATATCCTTTTTTCATGTAAACAATAAGCAAAAATCCTTCACAGTCTCGAAAAACTATTGCCATCAACTACTGAGGTTTCTCCTTATTTGTAGGTAGAAAGCCCTTTTCATTTTTCGAACTTCATGTGGGATATTATGTACTCGTTCATATGAGATGCCTACCATCTTAGCAACCTCATGAGGCTTAGTGCGACGATCTTCCATTACTATATCATGAATTTTATCTACTATTTCTTTAGAAGAGCCTAAATCGGGCGTCCTGAACCCACATTTAAATTCATTTATTCAGTAATAAATGATCTTGACAGCTGATGCAAAGTCTCCATCAACTTCCTTCAGTTCAATTTCTACCTGGGCCGCATTCCATTTTTTTAAATAAAAATATTTTATCACTTCACGATACCCTGCTTTATCTATTTCTACGAAACGCATAACTGCACATTATATCTGTTTGAAACTTTAAGAACAACTGTTACCAGAATCATGGTTACTAACAGTAGCTTAACAAAATTTCCCACCATTTCGTAGAAATTTGCCAGACCCATCAATCCACACTCGTATAGCCGACTTGGCCTGATTGCTTTGGAGGTAAGCTATAATTATCCAAATGAAATCTAATTGGCTTCTCGATTACTCTTCCGAGCCCCTTAAAAGTGTTGTTAGAATGCTAATTAATCATAATTGATTGTAATTTATAAGATTGTCCACCTTAGCAAAGGAACAACTTGTGCTATTTTTATAGGCATAGCACACGTACTGCACGAAAATCCCTAAAGTTCTACAAGAGTGACGCCTATGCGGAAAAAGCGATGGACGTTGGTCTTGAGTCGCTGTAAATTGTACTCAGTGGGAAACTCAGTCATAGGCAAATCATTCCAAAGGGATGAAGGTCTCCATCTAAACAACTGCTTGAAAAGGATTGTGTGAGGAGTGACAAGCTGAAACTCATACGGATTTGAGGTATTAGCGCGACGTGTACTCCTAGCATGCACCGCTTTGAGAGGAATTAAGCTGGCTATATCTATTGAACACTTTCCATGAAGATACACAAGTCTATTCTACAAACAATAGGCTCAAGCCAGCAACCGTTCTTCTTCGACAATCCAAAGAATCAAGGTTGCTGCTGAGTTCTGGGTTTCCAATCAGGCGAACAGCTCTCTTCTGAATAGAATCCAATAAATGCAGTGTATGTTCATGAGTGTCTTCTCAACGCTTCTTTATGGAGTGGAAGCATGGACTTTGAAGCAGAACAATACTAAAAGTATTGAAGCTTTTGAGATGTGGTGTTATGGATTGATAGGGTAACCAATAACGAGATTCTCCGAAGACTAAACAAAGCCCCAGAACTAATGAACACTGTTAAAAAAAAGGAAGCTGGAATATTTGGGACATGTGCTGAGGGGAGAAAGGTATTCACTGTTGCGGAATATTATGCAAGGAAAAATTAAAGGGAAGAGAAATGTTGGACGAAGAAGAATATCGTGGTTGCGTAACTTGCGCGACTGGTTTGGCTGCAGCTCAATTGAACTGTTTGGAAGAAAAGCAAATAAAGTGAGAGTAGCTGTGATGATTTCTAATCTCCAATAGGAGTGGCACTCGAAGAAGTTGTTCATGAAAATGAATATGTCGAATTTTCAAAACGTAATACCCCAGGCGCGTAGAGGAAACTCAGAATTTCGCACTGCTTTGCAATCAGTCCCATGGATCTGAGTGTAACAAAAATTTGAAAATAAAAGTCGTATGCCCGCAGTACATACACAACCCAAAGAAACAGAATGGTACATAACAACTTATAATTCAAGTACTTTAAGATCCGAAGAAAAAAATGATTGAATTGGAAGAAGAACTGAAAAATATAAAATGGACAGTGTTGGGCTTAGCAAAAGTAAGAAGAACAGGAGTCTTGTACCACCCTAAAAAGTGGACATAAATTTTTCTATAAAGGCAATGAAAGTAAGAAAATCGGAGGAGTCGGTCTACTGATACATAAAAGAATAGCAGAAAATGTTGTTCAGTTCAAAGCCATATCGAGTGATTTCAGTAGACAACATAAAAGAAGAATTACAATGGAATTAAATAACAAGTCCCGAGAAATAGGTCTAAAAATAAACTTCGAAACATAAAAAATAATTTAACGGCTGACTTGTATATAAGTCTCGTTAGCTTGGGCTGCGTTCGGAAGGTTACAATCGACATTTAAATTGGACATCCCAAATACAATAAAAGCCAAAGTATTCTATCAATATGTACTGCCGGTATTAACATATGGCCCTGAAATGTGACCTTTAATATATATATATATATATATATATATATATATATATATATATATATATATATATATATATATATACATATATATATATATATATATATATATATATATATATATATATATATATATATATATATATATATATATATACATATATATATATATATATATATATATATATATATATATATATATATATATATATATATATATATATATATAACAAGGATTTTCTACAGCTGACGCTGTCTTCCTTCTCTCAGCCTTTGATTCCATCCGTTTCTATCTTCCCAGTCTCCATCTGTTAGGCCCCTGTCCTCCACATCGTCTCTCCACGATCGTCTGGGTCTTCCTCTTTTTCTTCTCCCTATAGGGCTCCACTCCATTATTTTCTTTATCCACCTATTATCTTCGCTTCGTCTTATGTGTCCAAACCATTTTAATCGTTTTTTCTTCAATGGTGTTTATTGCGTTCTCTTTGATGTTCATTCTGCTTCATATTTCTTCATTTGTTATTCTTTCCATACGTGTCACTCTACAACATCTTCTCCAATACTCCATCTCTACCGCGTTAATTTTAGATTTATTTCTTTTGTTGATCGTCCATGTTTCTGACCCGTATGTCGTTATGCTTTGTATTATTGATTTGGATATACGTGTTTTGTTTCTCTTTGTAATGTGCTTGTCCCACAGGATCGAATTTAATTGTCTTATGCATGTTCGCGTTTGTCCTAATCTAGCTTTAATCTCTTCTTCTGATGTTGCGTTTTTTGAAATGATGGTTCCTAGATATTTAAATCAATCGGTTCCTTTGATTATTGTTTCGTTATCTACTTCTAGATTCTCCACGTTTCCCTCCTTTGTTGTTAGATATTCCGTTTTATCAATGTTTATTGCTAATCCTGCTTTAGTGTATTCTTCTTTCAGTTTTCTTACCATATAACTCAGGTCTTCCTCATCTTGCGGTATGATTACTTGGTCGTCTGCGAAACTTAGAGTATATAAGTAATCTTCTCGTATTGAGACTCCCATTCCACTATAATTTTGCTTCCATTTTTTTAATGTTTGTTCGAGGTATATTTTCAATAGTGTTGGGGATGTAGAGCATCCTTGTAATAGGCCTATTGATGTTTGGAGTCTCTTCCCTATTTTATGTCCTATTTTTATGTTCACTGTGTTGTTTTCGTAGAGAGCTTTTACTGCGTATAATATACGCAGCTTTAAATAAAAGTATAATAAATAAACTCCAGGTTACCCAAAGAGCCATGGAGAGGAGACTGCTAAATATTAGACTTCAAGATGGTATTCCTAGCATCGAGATACGAAGAAGATCAAAAGTGACAGATGTAATACATCGAATATGCATATTAAGGTGAAATTGGGCGGGGCAGATCGCAAGGCTGAATAATAACAGATGGACACGCTGTTTAGTTAAATAGAGAGGTCTAGAGAACACAAAAGGTGCAGAGGTAGACCACAGACAAGATAGACCGACGACATAAAAAGATTAGCCGGACTCGTTTGGATGCAAAAAGCCAACAACAAAGCTCATTGGAGACAACTTGAGGAGGCTTACATCCGACTATGGATGGAGTAAGCTAATGATGATTATGATGATCATGTTTGGGAGCAGAGTCCCAAACATGGGAACACTATTCCATCGTTGGTCGAATTTAAGCTTTGTACAGAATTAACAGTTATTGTAGAGTGTAAAGCTTTTTAGTTCAAAATAATATTCGCGGCTTTTTAGGAACTTCCTTTGCTCCCAAATTAATGCCTAGTAAATTCAGTGAAGAAGCCAGTGGAATAATATCGTCACTCAATTAAATAGCATTCAGCAATGTTAACTTTTTGAGTTTGTTCAGCGTTAAATTGTACTTGGGTACGGCATAGAATTTCTTTCATGTCCTTTTAATATGAACGACTTCCTGCTGTCTGCGAATAGTTGTATGAGTAGGCAATGCTTGGATTGGATTCTTGGTCCTTTCCAGCAGACCGTTAATGTAAATGAGAAATAGAGTAGGAGACAGTATGGAGCCTTGGGGCATACCGGCGTTGATAATGAAGATATTAGAAAGAAATCTGTCCACTGCCATTCCTAAAGAATGCTCTCTGAGGAAATACATGAGGCATAAGCAAAACTTTTCAGATATACCATAAATGCCTAACTTCGCCAACTAAATACAGTCGAATGCTTTGGATATATTAATTGCAACCGCTCGAGATTTTTTAAAATGTTCAATTGCGTTGTTCCACACATCAGAAAAAGATCTCCTGTTGATTTTTGCTCACGAAAGCCATAGTGATGGTCACTAATAATAGGAATCTTCCTAGATATTTTGAAAAGATGCTGATTAACAGCCTTTTCCATAACTTTATATTACTGAAACCATCGCGACGGGTTGGCAAGGTCTTCTTGCCTTTTTCATGTATCGACTGAACTGTAGCGCATTTCCAGCAGGAAGAATTTAAAACAAACGTTTAACCAAGGGGAAGTTCGAAAATATTTCATGAGTTCTTCCCATTTAGCAGATTTATAGTGCCAAATTTTGCTCCGTTTAGGCACCTCTCTGTCACTGGTCGGTAGGATACTCGATGACAATAGCAGTTGATGGCCGGGAGAACCTAACGGTAGATTTACGGCGACAGTATAAGTCTCTGGATCGGTGGTTAAAAACAGGTCCAGAAGATTGACGAACTTTCCCCGTCTCGATCAGGGATCCGTGTGGCTTCATCGATAAGCTGAGTAAGGCCACAACTGATTGATAATGATTCAGAGACGATAATTTTTCGTGGTTTTTGATTGGATGAAGAGCATTTGTTAAGCACAATTATTTATAGTCAAACACATAAGTGATTAAAAAGATGAAGAATGAGATTATAGGGGTTTATTCGAATACGTAATATGTCTTTGTCAGACTTCTTGAAGTCGAGTCGTTTTATTTTTTAATTATTTCCAATTTTAACATTAATCGTATGTAGAGTTTAGTTGCAGTTATAACAGCAACTGATCGAAAGAAAATTAGAAATGATTTTTTTTTTGTGATCCAGGGACCCTGAAACGTAAAGAAATGCAAAAATTTCGAATTTTGTGAAGGTAAAAAAGTACATCAATTTCTAATCATATATTATTAATCTGTCTATACGAATTTTGTTTTCCGGAGCCTTAAAAATCCTACATATTTGCTGTTCTTTATTTCTATTATTGCTAAAAATGACTCAAACGTCAACACAAATCCTACTACAGTAAATATTTGCCAAACCCTTGTTATGATTTCAAGCAATGAATTTTCGATTACTATTTGTCGACTTACCCTCTAATCCTTTGGGATTGCTCTTTTCTATATAAAAAGTTTAAACCGTTTAATCCTTGTAGGTATATAATATCAGCTTGTTTCTGACAACTTTGTGTCAATACCAGATAACGGAAAATTACCATAATTTTATTGGTCTCTATACATTATAATCTTCAGGATTTATCAGGATGGTAATTATTATTATTTTCTGAACGAAGTTATTAAACCTTTCAACAAAGCTCTTTTTGAGAGGTTTTAGTAATTATATTTCCATAAATACCTTGTTTTTGGAAGAACTTATGATATACATATAATACCTTTATACCTTTTGTATTGAGATTGCCCATTATAGTTGTATTGTTAATTAAAGTCATGTTTTGGCGTTGAACAAGAAACTGTTTTAATTCATAATTTATGGAAATCATTATTTTACAACCTAGAATATGTAAATAAGTAAGTAAAACTGTGAAATTGGTCGCTCACCTATCGATTTCATGGATGCTGACCGCTTAGACTATAGAATTTTTTAGTTGAATAATACTCAAAGATTCAAGAACAAATTTACTTTTTGAGCCCTCTGTATGTAGACATATCGACACCACATGTATCGGGTGTCACCTACAGCATCTCTTTGTATACTAGCTATCTGCCAAGGAATAAAGTAAAGAAAAAAAAAATAAATAAAAAAGACCTCTATTTTTCGTCGGTTTGTCTTTTTTGTTGGCACGATCATTCTTAAACGGAATGAAATATTGATTAAATAGTAATGAAATAATAGTATAATACATACATACATACATATATACATATAGATATATATATATATATATATATATATATATATATATATATATATATATATATATATATATATATAAAGGGGAATTCATTTAGAGGTACTTTTTGTGATGGGGATTTAATTGCAGATTGCGCATGCGTCGTGTCAACTGAAGTGGCATTCCTGTTCAGTAGTGTTTGACAATTCATAATGGAAAGACTTAGACCGGCATAGCGTCTACAAATTGTTCAACTTTATTACGAAATGGGCGTTCTACGAGGAATGTGTATCGGGCGCTTAGAGCAACTTATGGTCCACATAATCGGCCTACCGAACGCACAATTCGCTCTACCATCAATAAGTTTGAGACCCAATTTTCATTATTGGATAATGCTCGACCGAATAGACCACATCCAGCACGTAGTGAAGAAAATATAGGGTCGGTAGCGGAGAGTGTACGCAAAGACCGTGAAGTGTCGATTCGTCGCCGTTCTCAACAGCTTGGCCTGTCATATTCAACAACTTGGCGTATTTTACGTAAGGATCTTTCTTTAAAAGCATACAAAATTCAACTAGTGCAACAACTGAAGCCGACCGACCTTCCGAATCGTTTCCGTTTTAGTCGTTGGGCTCTTGACAAGCTTGCAGAAGATCCACTGTTTCCGAGAAAAATTTTGTTCACCGATGAGGCCCATTTTTGGCTTAATGGGTTCGTGAATAAACAAAATGCCCGTATTTGGGGTGATGAACAACCTGAAGAGGTTCAAGAGCTGCCATTAAATCCAGAAAAAATAACTGTTTGGTGTGGTTTATGGGCCGGTGGAATAATCGGTCCATATTTCTTCAAAACAAAATGGTGACCGTTATCGCGCCATGATAACAGACTATTTGATGCCAGAAATTGAAGCCCGTGGTCTCGACGAAATTTGGTTCCAACAAGATGGCGCCACTTGCCATACAGCCCGTGAAACCATGGCTTTACTGCGAGAGCAATTCGGCGAACAGATCATTTCACGCTTTGGACCAGTGAATTGGCCGGCTAGATCATGTGACATCACACCTCTTGACTTTTTCCTTTGGGGCTATGTAAAGTCCAAAGTCTACATGGATAAGCCAGCTACAATTGAGGCATTGGAGGCCAATATTACTCGAGTCATTGAGCAAATACCACTCGAAATACTCACACGCGTCATTGAAAATTGGAACTTCAGAATGGACGTTGTTAACCGTAGTCGCGGACAACATTTGAAAGAAATTATCTTTAAGAAATAATTGTAAAGAATGGTTCTTTTATATGATAATAAAGATTATAAAATAAAATTGTTTTTATTCATTTTTTTTTATTTAAAAAAAAGTATCTCTAAATGAATCACCCTTATATATATATATATATATATATATATATATATATATATATATATATATATATATATATATATATATATTTGTTGACTGTAAGGTTCTTTGATCTTGGTATATATATTTTTTATAATTTACGTGTTCTTGGAATTAGATCATTAAAACTATTCTTGGATCTGATATATATTTATTGACGTTTCGATCTTCTTACTTATTACTGAGCTATCAGGGGTTGTGAATTCAAACCTGGATAATAATCTTTCAACTTGTAATTTCCGAAAATTATAGGCCGGTACATATCTACAGAGAAATTGGGAAAAGTGTTACCGACTGAACCTCTAAGCCCCATATTTTAATTGGGTTGAGAGAGGTGTAATCTGAAGATCCAGGTTAGAATCTCGATCGAGGTAAGAACTGTTTTACTTATAATTTGTCATAGATGTATCTATACCACTATCTTAAAATCTACTTAAATTCTCGACTGGCCTCGGTTTCTGACACACTCCTCAATAAATTGATCTTCTTTTTGAACAATAAATGAATAATTTCTTTCTCAAGAAAAAATTCTTGGAGGTGTCGTAAGGTTTGCAGTAATGATATATTAGAGAACAACGAGCTGACGTCAAAAGAACAGAGAATTTGCCTTTGTTGAGAGCCAGATCTCTCGTTTTGTTAATGAATTATGAAGAATCTGTTCATTTCAATTAAATCATAATTTTAGTATTGGTTAGTCTTTAATCTCAGGTTTAGTCAATCATCGCTTGCTTCTGATAATGCTAACATAGTTAGCGAAACTAAAGTACAACAATTAATTACTGGTGTAGTAGTGATACTTTTGGTGTGTAGTTAAATTGGTTTGAATGAAATTAATATATATTTTATAGTTGTAAGTTGAGTACAGATTCTGAACGAACAATTTCGTTTCGTTTGTCTTTTTATGGAGTCGTTGGTAGACATGAAACCCTTAAAACATTAAGCTGTACAAACAGTATTCATTTTTCTAAAGCAGCATTACGAATTATATTTACAGGAAAAAAGAGAATTGATTGTGTGGCATACGCTGCATGCATTAAAGATAACTTTTTTTTATCATAGGGGACATTAACATTGATTAGTATAGTTTTTACTAATGTTTGTTTAGTAGGATAATGTGAATGTATTGAGCAAATTTAGGTTACAAAAATAGTGAATTTTATTAAGGAAATTTATTATTGTGTAGTGTTAATAGTGTTCTTTTAAAAGTTCTGCTGTATAAAGTATACTGAGTTATTAATAGATTGATTAAAAAAGTGTTTGATCGTAAATAGCAATTGAATTTACAATATAACGCTCAGAAAGAGTAAATTATCAAAGTCGGAATTTCTTTATTTTTTTCCTCGATGGATTTTAATACACTGATTGGCAAATATATATCCTATATACGCTAATACCTACTTATATAGTAAATACTTTATACTTAAATCAAACAGTTACAGAAATATTAATATTTAAAAGGTTTAATTTTTACGCTTTAACGAACCGTAACGAATAGCACATTTTGGAGTAAAATCATTTTCTTCAATTTGTTTTATGGTTAGTATATAGAGAATCATTAACATCATTCCGTTTGAAGAATACAGAGGAAAACCACCATAATCCAAAAAATAATAACCGGTCAAGTGTAAGTTGAACTTGCGCAATTAGTGTTCGGTACGTTGATTGCTTCTAAAATAAAAATTTTTGATACGGAGGTATAAAATGATCAGTGATTTCACAAAACACACCCCAAATGAGTTTCCAATAAGGTTTGTTTCCGACCTTTACTGAAAACTGATGACCTTGAAATTTTTGTTTTTTTATATACCAAATAAATTATTAAAGGTAATGCACTCCTGATAATTTTCGTTCAATCTACATCCCGTGAAGAATTTTTTTTCAAAATTTTTGGAACAGTACTTTTCGAGATAGAGGGGGAACAGCGATTTTTCGCGATTTTTTAAAAATAATACAAAGAAAAGGGCGCGCAAGTATTACATTATATATATATTTTTTACTCGTGTTTTCACAAGCTTTCATTTGACACCACACTCGATTACCTTGTAAAAAATTTTTTTTTTCACTTCCGATTTCACCCCCCAAAACTAACCTCTTAAGTCAAAATTTAACTTTCAAAACTACATGGCTCTGATAAGGCCATCAATTCCTATATTATTACCAAATTTCAACTTTCTATGACAAATAGTTTCGGAGAAAATCGGGTTGTGACAGACAGACAGGCGGACAGACAGACACCGAAGTCCTCTTATAAGTGTTTCGTATGGAACACTAAAAATAATACCCGGTCAAGTGCAAGTTGAACTTGCGCAATTAGTGTTCCGTACGTTGATTTCTTCTGAAATAAAAATTTTTGACAACAAAACACACCCCAAATGAGTTTTTTAACAAGGTTTGTTTCCGACCTTTACTGAAAACTGATGACCTTGAAATTTTTGTTTTTTTATATACCAAATAAATTGTTAAAGGTAATGCCATTCGTGATAATTTTCATTCAATCTATACCCCGTGCAGAATATTCCAGAATTTTTTCAAAACTTTTGGAACAGTACTTTTCGAGTTAGAGGGGGGAGACAGCGATTTTTCGCGATTTTTTCAAAATAATACAAAAAGAAGTGTGCGCATATAAGACATTATATATATTTCTGAACTCGTGTTTTTAAAGCGTTCATTTGACACCCCACTTAATGACCTAGTAAAAAAATTTTTTTCACTTCCGATTTCATCCCTTAAATCAAAATTTTACTCTCAAAACTACATGGCTCTGATGAGGCCATCAATTTCTATATTAGTATCAAATTTCAACTTTCCACGTCAAACAGTTTCGGAGAAAATCGAGTGTGACAGACTGACAGACAAACACCGAAGTGATCTTATAAGTGTTCCGTACGGAACACTAAAAATAAAATTCCAATATAGGGGGAGGTGGGGCACATTGATGCAAGGGGTACAACCACCAACAAAATCTGAATATTGAGAAACATTATTCGAGTTGCGACATCACTAAAACATGTCTATGCATGTTTGAGTAAAACCGTTGCGACCGCGTCGCCCGCTAGTTAACCGTTGGCATTTGATAAGAGTAGATGTGTTTTTAGCGTGGCCAACTAAAAAATCAGGTGATATATAAAAGTGATCCGATGCTGTTTTACGCTACTTGGTTAAGATTTAATATTACCAAAGGTAAGTAATTTTATTGAGTAATTAGGATTCCACGTGATTTTTTAATAAGTTCAGTGGTTTTATTAAGAATTGTTAGTTTTTTGATAATGTCCATTGGGGTATATTGATACGCTAAGATACGGGGTACATCGACATTTATTAAAGTGCCCCGCTAGTGTATAAAAGTGCCCCGCTAGTGTATAAAAGTGCCCTGCTAGTGTATAAAATTGCCTCGTTGGTGTACAATAGTGCCCCAATATACAAGTTTGCCTAAAATTGCTAAACTAGTTATTCTCTTTTTAAGAAAATGATGCTAACTTTGTATCTAAGACCAATAGAAGATGTATCGACGAAAAGAACGTAAAGTGTGCTAATTTTATTTTTTATTTATTATTTATTATTACGACATCCTCGCTGATATCCTTGGGATATGGAAAAAAGGTAAAATCCCTACTGAGGCGGAGAGGTGAGCGATAAAAAAAAACCCGAAATTATAACGAAGACCTTGTCTATACAGAAGGCAGCTGAGAAATACAACATCAAAGCTGCAACTGTAACACCGTGTTGAAAAGTTTCGAAATACTGTTGAAGGAAATGAAGCGTCAACTTCTAATAAATATAAGTCCAAGTATACTGTTGCACAAGTTTTCTCAGCTGAACAAGAGAAAGCACTTACTGAATATTTATTGAACTGTAGTAAAATGCCCTATGAGTTGCCTTTGCAGCAAGACTTATGAATATGCGTAATACTTGGGGTGTAAATATCCAGAATCCTGGAAAAAAAAATCAATGTGCTGGAAAAGATTGGGCGGAAGGATTTAGAAAGACGAATTAGAATCTAAGCCTCAGAAAACAAGAAAATACGAGCGCAGCAAGAAGTTTCGAGTTTAATAAAACCGCGGTCACTGCCTTTTTTCATAATTATGAACGTGTAATGATGCGCTATAAATTTACGCCTGATATATGATAAATCTGGACGAAACTGGGATTAACACAGTCTTGCCTATACTCAAAGTTTTGGCTGAGAAGAAACAAAGACAAGTAGGACAAATTGTTTCAGGTGAACGAGGAAAACTGGTAACATTTTGTAAAATAGTTACTGCAACAGGCGTTGCTCTTCCTCCTGTGTACGTCTTCCCATGTGTCCATTATAAAGAGCATTTTAGGATAGTGCTTCGGAAGGAAGTCTAGGTTTGGCAAAGAGAAGTGACTGGATCACTGCTGAATTGCACCTTCAAATCTTACGTCATATTCAGCGCCAAATTTTATGCACCAAAGACAATCCCATTCTAATCATATGTGACAACCATGAGTCTCACATTTTATTTATTAATGATATTGTATATTTGTCTCTTCCACCGTAACACAAGCTACAACCTTTAGACGTCAGCATTTTTGGCCCTTTTAAAGACAAACTGAAAATCGCTTTTAACGATTGGCACATTCGAAATGTAGAAAATACTTTGTCCATATATAATATTGCTGAACTAACAAAATCCACTTTTCTGGAATCTTTTACCCCAAAGAATATTACGAGTGGGTTTTCAAGACCAGGCAAAAGACTTGCATTTGGAGATGACTATTTAGCACCAATAGAAATATTCGATTCGAGTTCTTAAGATAATGTGACAAGTGAAGAATAAAGACAACAGCCAGATTTTGTGAACATGTATGATAGCCAAACTGATGAGGTTGCCGAAAACTGTGAAGATGACGAGATACCAGTTGTTGAAGCCGACCACGTTGGAAACCAAATGGAAGAGGATGGAACAATATCTCCTAATGTCATTCCGTCTGCCTCTTGGTCAGTATTGTCCCCCGAAGTAATTCAAACATATCCAAAAAAAGCCATTGATAATATTTCCTCCTTGAAGAAAGGAAGAGAGGAAGGGAAATCCAGAGTCCATACTGATATGCCTGAAAAGAATAGATTACAGGAAGTTGAAGTTGAAGCAGAAAGTAAAAGGTGAAAACGGCAAAAAATTTATTGGGGTGAAAAAAATGTCATCGTTCACAATCTAATTCCGATACCAGTCAAAATGAATCTGTGAAATTGAGTGATGACGAGTACGAAGATTTTAAGGTTGCGACATACATTTCGCTGTTCTCAATCCTAAAACTATAAACGTTGGAGATTTCCTACTCATTAAATTTGAAAAGAAAAAAAAACTGCCGTTTACTATGTGGCGAAAGTCAATTCTAAATATAATTTGACCGATTATCAAATGTCATATCTCAGAAAAAAATCAGAATCTTGTGCGTTTGTCTTCCGCAGTGTAGAAGACAAGGCAACCGTTGATTTCAAAGATGTTGTTTTGTATTTGCCCAAGCCAAACTTCTCAAAGGGCACGTTTCGAACATAGTCTCTTTATACTTTTTCTATTGACTTTAGTGGCTGTAATAATAATATGCGACAGACCCTAAATGTTACGTTATCCTATTTTTTATAAAAGCAATTATTAAAATTACTGTTTTTAAATACCTGTCAATTCCTATACTTTTTAAGTTTGTCCAAAGTTTTTTTGTTAAGCAGATGGGTGTTTGAGGAAGAATTAATATAAGTTTTTATGTTTTGTTAAAAAAAAACTGCAATAAAGTTTATGCTAATATGAAACACTGTTAATTTTGATACTATTTAAATTTTCAGCAACACTTTGTAAGGCTGACTATAATCTCTCACAACAAATATTGATGTTTTCATTAAATGTTTGTAATTCAATTCACCATTCTTATACAATTTATTTCGTATCAAAGTACTCCATTCAATGTATCTAAGTAACCCGTAGGTGGGGTAGAATGATACAAATCCCGTTTTTTACCCAAGTCATTATATTCTCATTATCTTCATACTTTAATGGTTCTTTTCATTGCTACTCGTATTATAATTTTAATTAAGGATGCCATGCATGAAGCAAAAAAAAGTAACATTTGACTCACTTTTGTTACATAGAGTTTGAGATGGAATTTTTCAACATCAATCTGCCCCATTTCCCCTACGCTTTCTCTATTTTTAGAGCTCCGTACGTAACACTTATGGGATCACGGTGTATGTCTGTCTGTCTGTCTGTCCGTCCATCTGTCCGTCTATCATACCCGATTTTCTTCGAAACTATTTGACATAGAGAGTTGAAATTTTTCACAAATATGGGAACTATACTGTCACTGTGGTTTCGGAAGTTAAATTTTGACTTAAGGGGTTAGTTTTGATGGGTGAATTCGGAAGTGAAAAAAAAAATTGCCAGGTCATCGACCGGGGTGTCAAATGAAAGCTTGTGGAAACGCAAGTATAAAAATATATATGATGTAATACTTACGGACACTTATCTTTGTATTATTTTTGAAAAATGACCAAAAAGCTGTATCTACCCATCCTATCTCAAAAAGTTTTGAAAAATTCTGGAATATTCTCCATAAGGTGTAGACTGAACGAAAATTATCACAAGTGCATTACCTCTGATAACACAGCCCCACAAAAAAAAAGTGGGGTATACTTTTGATACGATATATCAGATCCGCAGTATTTTTGCCCGCTGATCACGAATCTGACGTCAGAATATCGCCATCACATCTCAATTTTTTTTCTAACCTCAAACAATAGGTAAAAATTAGTAAAAATTAAGAAAAATATACTCCTAAAAAATTGATTCAAGCTTTTTCATGAATCCAAAGATGTATTAATATGTATGGCAGATGTTTTCGCGCCATTTTGAACGCCGAGAAAATTCATCGGTCGATTTTTATTCTTCTACCTGCATCCAGGGCACCTCCACGTGGTGACGGTGGGCAACGGTGCTACTACACTAGCCGGCAGAGTCCCTGGATAACGGCTTAGATGCCGTCATGGCAGGTAGAAGAAAGAGAATTACGATGCGGGGACTCGGAAACCCAGTATCGGCGGTTGGTCAGGGTGGGAAAGCGGGCCCGCAGCCGTCGTCATCCAGTGACCGTAGCTCTTCATGTGTGGGTGACTTGGCTCATGTAGAGTATAATGCTACAAGAAAACGGTCTCACGGTACAAGGACTTTTCATAAGTGCGATAAAAACAGTGATTCATTTTGTTATATTTGCTGTCAACACGTATTGAGTAAAATGGGGTCACCGATAACGGATAAGATTAAAACCTTATATAAGGATTGTTTTAACATTGAAATACAGCACCAGGATACAGATTGGGTTTCCCACATCATTTGCAGTTCTTGCAAAATAATGTTGTACATCAATAAGAAGGCGATTAAATATTCCAGACCAGCAATATGGAATAGACCATACAGTGAAAATGATTGCTACTTTTGTATAAATGTTGTATCTAGGCATAACCGAAAAAATAAAAGCAGTATTACTTATAACGATGTTTCGACAGTAACAAGACCAACTAAACTAATTCCGCCTCCTGAACCACTTGATGCTGATGTTATGGAAACAAATGATTTCACCTTATCAGTTCATGCCGAAAACATTGAGACTGTCGAAAAAGATTCAAACACTGTTACTAATGAATGTTCTAGTGACAACTTATCATATACTAGTGACACAGATAAAGAATTTCTACCATACAACCGTAAACCAGAACCAATACTCGTATCACAGTCAGAACTTAGTGATCTAGTCAGAGATTTAGGCTTATCCAAAGATGGTTCAGAGCATCTTGCTTCCTTTTTAAAGAAAATACATTTACTTAAGCCAGAAGCTACGATTTCTTATTATAGAAACAGAGATGAAGAATTTCGAAAATATTTCACAATGGACGAGGAATTGTCACTTTCATATTGTACCGATGTAAAAGGTCTAATGGATGAATTTCAAAATAACTCATACGATCCTGAAGAATGGAGACTGTTCATTGATTCTTCTAAACGGAGCATTAAGGCAGTTTTGCTGCATAATACCAACGTTTACGCTCCCATTCCGATTGCTCATTCCACAGTTATGGAAGAGCAATATGAAAAAATGAAGCAGCTTTTGATAAAAATAAAATATGCTGATCATAACTGGAAAATTTGTGGAGATCTGAAAATTGTAACAATATTGCTTGGCCAACAGTCAGGGTTTACACTTTATCCCTGTTATAAATGTCTGTAGAATAGCAGAGACAGGGAACGTCATTATAAGAAAAAAATTTGGCCAACAAGAGAATCGTTCACTCCTGGTGAAAATAATGTATTGTTTCCACCATTGGTAGATCCAGGAAAAGTTCTTATTCCCCCGCTTCACATTAAGCTTGGACTTATGAAGCAATTCACGAGAGCATTAGATACAAACGGCCCATGTTTCAAATATTTGCATAAAAAATTTCCGAAATTTTCTGAAGCTAAAATTAAGGCAGGCGTATTTGACGGGCCACAAATAAGAAAATTGTTTCAAGATTCATTATTTGTTACTAAAATGAATAAAGTTGAAAAAGCTGCTTGGCTTAGTTTTAAAGAAGTTGCAACAAACTTTTTGGGAAATAATAAAAGTCCTAAGTACAAAGAAATAGTCGAGAAAATGGTAAAAAATTTTCAAACATTAGGTTGCTTAATGAATCTAAAATTACATTTCCTGGACTCCCACATCGATGATTTCCCAGATAATCTTGGTGACTACAGTGAGGAGCAAGGGAACGTTTTCACCAAGATCTGAAAATCATAGAAAATCGGTATCAAGGACGATGTGATGACCATATGCTAGCGGACTATTGCTGGTCGCTAAAAAGAGAAACAAGTCCTCAAAAGCATTTGGGCAGAAAGCCTTTGAATAGGTCATTCGCGGAAAAAAGAATCAGATACAGCCAAAAAAGGAAAGTTAGGCGCGGGTCTAACCTTCGCAATTCTAGGGCTTAAGGGTCTACTATTTGAGAGTATATGGTTTAAAAGTCCTGGTTTTGAGTTTATTGGGTTTCATTTTTAAAGTTACAGGGTTATTGAGGTCTATTTTTTGAGGTTACAGGGTGTGGGAGTCTAAGGTTTCAGGGTTTAGGGTTTAAGAGTATCAGGTTTGAGGATTCCCCAACTGTATACCAAATTTGGTAGGAATCGGTTGGTTTTCAAAATTTTTTTGAATTTTGCAAATCCGACCTCAGATTGATGATCAGCAACCCAAAAAACCCCCGTGTACCAAATTTGGTAAGAATCGGTTGAATTTTAATTTGAATTCGTTTTTGCATTCGAGAAGCACTATATCTGTCTGATTTATTGAGGTTAGAAAGAAAACAGAACTGTATGGCTTAATCCAACCAATGAATATTAGCTTAGCGTGTCCGAATACATATTAATACATCTTTGCATTCATGAAAAAGCTTGAATCAATTTTTTAGGAGTATATTTTTCTTAATTTTTACTATTTTTTTACCTATTTTTTGAGGTTAGAAAAAAATTGAGATGTGATGGCGATATTCTGACGTCAGATTCGTGATCAGTGGGCAAAAATACTACGCATCTGATATATCGCATCAAAAGTATACCCCACTTTCTTTTTTTTTGTGGGGCTGTGTAATTTATCTGGTATATAAAAAAAACAAAAATTTCAAGGTCATCCGTTCCCAACAAAGATCAGAAGCAACCTTTGTTGAAAACTCTTGGGGGTGTATTTTGTGAAGTCACTACGTCCATAACAAAAAATTTTATTTTAAGAGCAATCATCGTACGGAACACTAATTGCGCAAGTCTAACTTGCACTTGACCGGCGTTTTTTTTGGTTAAAACATCTTTAAGTAAATATTCGATATCTTCTGAGCAGCAAGTAAAAATAAATACGACATTGTTTGATTACCTGAAATGAATTTGGTAATTTTTTGGAAAACACAGAAACCCTATTATAACTGTCCATTTAATGTTTTTTTTTTAGAGATAACCAAAAAGGTTTTGTTTTATTGAATCTACTAAAGTAAAAAAATCTTCAAACTTCGTCTGTGCGACCTCACAAAAGGCGATCCGGTTACAGTCCCTCTTTTTTAACATTCACTTCACTCGCTGGAGATTGTCCCGGAACAATAACAAAGGGTTCGGTATTGTTTCCAGAAAAAAAAATTACTTCATTATAAAACTTTTAAGTTTGACATTTTTAAATTACCTTATAATGTCATTATTCAAAGTTTGGGGTAACTGATTTTTTTTAAAGTTATTTACCTAGACTTGAAAATCACGTGACACAAAAAAATTATTGGTTGTCGTTGTTATAAGTTTTTTGGCGAAATTATATACGAGTTTCTTGCATTTCGCAGTTCTTACGATTTTTTTTCCGAATAATAGGTGAAAGTAATTTGGATCATATTCACAGTGTTAAAGTTTCTTACTAAAGACAGAGATGGTCCAAAACTCGTTCATGGAAGAATGCCCGAGATGTACGGCAATGATGGCCCGTTTTATCTTCAGGTCAAATTTTTGTCTACGTAGTTTTGATGAGTCCAAGACTCAGTTCAGGATGAGCCCAGATTAGGAACACCGGTTGAGGCAGAAACTAAGGCTACCATGTTGAAGATTTGCTGCTGTCAGACAGACGAACGAGGATCCCAGTGCTTGCTTAAACAGCTGGAGTACACGATAAAACTCAACAAGATTTTCACGAAGATTTAGGGATGAAAAGAGTTTCTGCACGATGGACGCCTAAATTAATTTCACCAGAGTAAAACATTTAGCCGCTTTCGAGGACGATGACACTTAGTTTTCCCGAATTGTCACAGGCGACGAGACTAGGGAGCTCTACTGCGATCCTTTCACGAAGCAGAAACTGATAAAATGGGTCCATAAGGGCTCTCTAAGCATCCAAAAACTCAATCGTCTTCTGGAAAGTTGATCGCGGCCGTTTTTGGGGATTGTGAAGGAATTTTGTTTATTGAATACATGGAGAATGGGTCCAAAATGAATGGAGGGGCTAACGGAAAGACAATCTAATATCTGAAGCAGGCAATTAGAGAAAATCTCCAAATTCAAGAAGAATCAAAACTTGGTCTTGCACAACCGCAGGGTAGATAAGGCTCACACTGTCTACGCCATTACTAAAAGCTGTGGATTCACCGACTTACAATATTCATCCAATAGCCCTGATTTAAGATCCTGCGACTACTTTTTGTTGAATTATCTGAAGAAAGATCTTAGGGGCCGAAAAATATCATCAGATTATGAGTTAAGAGCCGCTGTAGCAGTTAAGCCGCCAACGAAAACTTTTTTTTAGATGATATGAAACCACTCGAGAAACGCTGGAATAGGCGGATTAGTGTAGAAAAATTTTTTAAGGTCTGTGTGTCTTCCTTCAAAGCTAGGTTGATAATTTAAAAATACATCCTCGTATATATATATATATATATATATATATATATATATATATATATATATATATATATATATATATACACAGTTGTGGTCAAAATAATAGCAGTGCTTACTAAATTTTTATCAAAACATATTTATTAAGTTTTTTTAATAGAACAACTAAAACAGAAATATGGTAACTTTGAAGCCCACCTAAGATGCTCAAAGTAATATAAGGCTAATTAATTAAATTCTTAAAAATCAAAGAAAAACGACAAATTTCTAAACATTATGGTGGACAAAAATAATAGCAGTGTTTTACTAAAATTACTGTTAAAAAAAACTGTACAACTAATTAACAATATTTTTCTTTTATGAGCATCAGACACACCTAATACTTAATTGTAAACCCTTTATTGGCTATGACAGCTTCACAACGTCGCGGCATAGAGTTAACCAAATCTGGACATCAAAAAACAGGAATGCTTTTCCAAGAATCTCTGATTACAGCCCAGAGCTCGTCTTGATTCTTAGGTTTTTCACGTGCTACGCTATCTTTAATATCGCCCCACAAATTTTCTATCGGGTTCAGATCTGGGCTTTGAGCTGGCCAATTTAAGACATTAATTTTTTTCGTTTCTAAAAATTGTTTACATAATCGACTGCTATGTTTTGAGTCATTGTCATGCATAAAAACCCATTTCATATTCTGCATAGGGCAACATAACGTCCTGTAAAATTTCAACATAAACAATGGCGGTCATTATGTTTTTAATCCAAAATACAGGCCCTACTCCGAAGTAGGAGAAACATGCCCATACCATTATTTTTGAACCTCCATGTCTTAATAGTGTACTGTGGCTGATATGCGGTTCCTAAAGGGCGTCTAACGTATGTTCTGCGGCCTACATTTCCAAATAATACAATTTTGCTTTGCGCCTTTTAAATAGAGGCCATTCAATATGTTCCTTCGCGAACTCTAATCGCCTCTTTCTGTGTCTTTTATTTAACAAGGGTACTTTACGCGGACTTCTTGCTGGTAACTCTGCTTCTTTAAGTCCTAGAAGCTACATCCACTCCCACAATCTCCTGAAGTTGTGTTGACGAAGCAAATGGGTTTGCTTTTGAAACTCGAACTATAAGTGTGTCCTGTCTGGATGTAGTTTTGCGTTGACGACCGCGAGTTTCAGGTGTAGGTTGCCATCTTAAAGCGTTTGCTACCATTTTAGCTGAGCATCCCAAAATATTTTAAATCTGCATGTAAGATTTGCCATCACGACGCAATTTTCTTATCAATTCACGTTTTTTTTGAGAATAGTGCTTCTTCCTTCCCATACTTGTATTGAAAACAGAAAAAGTGTTGATGGATCTGACACAAAACTATTCTCAATTTGACAATTTAACCGAACACAAGGAGCAAAAACCATTTAGGTTTGAAACACACCAGTGTTAAGCGAACACTGCTATTATTTTGACCAAGCAAAATTCATCTCCTGCTACAAAAAACGTAAATACTTTGTTTATATTTATATTTATTTTCATATACATATTTTTTGTTGAAACTTCAGCACAGTTGATAAGTTTTTAAACTATAAAATATTTTTTGCCTTAATGAAATTTTGCAGTTACTTTTCAACAGTTTTAGTTATTTTTATTGAACCACTGCTATTATTTTGACCACAACTGTATATATATATATATATATATATATATATATATGGTATATGTATATATATATATATATATATATATATATATATATATATATATATATATATATATATATATACACCGGGTGTCCCACAAACCAACGTATTCCCTCCGAGGAAGTAAATATGACTTTAGTGAAAAATCGTTAGATTTCGAGATATTGACACTTTTGAATTTCGTGAAAATCTACGCCTAAGATCATTTTATCGAGGGCCACAACTACAAAATTTCTTATTCGAATATTGTAATTATTGTTACGCAATCTTGAATAACCCTACTGTTGTTCACATTTCAAAATAAAACTAACTGTGTTAAGTCTGTGGGAAAAAAAAAATGCAAGTATTATGAGCTGAAAATATCTTTAAATCTAACAATTTTTCACTCAGGTCACATTTACATATTCTGGTGAGTTATGAGCTGGCCTATCAACTCTCGAAGGGAATATTTTGGTTTTTGGGCCACCCGTATATATAACATTACCATTTAAATACATAAATCTAGGTTTTTTTAAAATTTGTTTCGATGATTATGTAAAATTTCGGACAAAATAAAGAAAATTTTTCTCATAATTTCCTATGTACTTTTACATTTTTATAGTGTACAATTCTTAAAGATCTCCCTCCGCTACTTCTTTCACCCTCTTTCTCAGAAGCAGTATCGTTAAAAAACTATAGATTCCTTACCCATTTAAATTATTACGTCAATACCAAATTTAAATTCAGTATTGCGTTTTATTCAAGATTAACAACAGATCGCCACCCCAACAGAGACCCAGGTACACCGACGAAAAGCGGAAACTACGTTTTTCGTGATTTAGAAACAGTGAAACGTAAAGAAATGAAAAACACAATACCTTCCTCTGGCAAGGAAAGTAAAAAACGTCCCAACCTAGGTAATACCTTGTATTGCTGAGTTAGCTGAGGTTTCGTGAGGTTTTTAGGGTTTAAATCATTCTTTATGCACATTTTTTTTTTCATAACGACCCCATTTTCCTTAAGATTTCATATAATATTAGAGAGAAAAAGCCGTTGACAATTCACATCCCACACGTATTTTCGCGGAACAGCGTATTGATTTTCTACATTCATTGCCACTAATATTACACAGAAAGAGATAGGTAGATACCGAGAGAGTGATGGAAAGATATACAGACAGCTAACAAGTGGTTTTTTCGAGCCCAACGTCGTAATATTCATTATTGTTGAATAAATGTTGTGGGCGGATATTATGCTTGTAAACGTAATTGAACTAAATAAATCATTTTGTATTTTGAGTGTAATAATAAACGACAATAGCATGTACTGGATTATATTATGATATGTATATTTTTTTAAAAAGATTAAAGCGATTTTGCTGTATCTTAGTCACGCCGAAGGGACGTTACGTGAGGGGCATCAGTTATAACATCAGATTGACGTCATACGTTGTTGTTGAATTGTTTTTCTTTATGAGAGGGTTTTCTTTGTCCGAAAAAGAGGCTTTAGACTAAGTATCGGGAGATGAATGTGCTTGGGAAAAGCACAGATTATAAACACTATATAATAATAATATTAAATAAAATAAGTTTCTTTGGATAAAGTTCGTATTCAGTCTATACTCCAGTGATTCCCAAAGTGGTTGAGGTGGACCCCCAGGGGTCCACGGGAGACTCGTCGGGGGTCTACGTTGGCGTGAAAAAAAAATGGGGGTTCACAAGTTGTAAGTGGGGGTCCACGAAAATTTATCTGGTTTCGATAGTAAAGAACAAAAACGTTGGCGCTTGGCTTTACCTATCAATGTAAGCAGATGATACACTACCTAAAAAAATTAAGGAAGCAAAAAAAAAATTCCAAATTTTTCGGTGATTTTTGAGAGGCTGTATTTCGGTGAAAAATGGTCGTATTGAGACTTTAAAAAAAAGCATTTTGAAGCTTTAAGATTCCAATTTTCAGATTTTTTGGCTAAAATTTTTTAGGAGCTACGGTTCTCATGCAATCCTAACAGAGAGCACGAAAAAATAATATTGCAAATATTGTGCTTTTTTTTGGTCCACGGGCTTGAAAACAATTTTTTCAGTTAGGCCGGCATATGTTTATTTAGCATTAATTTCCTTGTTTTAAAACCTCCCTTAATTTTTTTGAGTAGTGTATTTTAAGAAGGTCAGCAACTGTTACTTGTAAAAACTTCGATATTCAGTACAACGCACGTCGAGACTTGCAAAGGGCCGCCCGCCCGCTCGCAACGCAACCGGTTCAGACGTGCAAAGGGACGAAATACGACTTGTGGTGTGCTTGCAATCTTGCATGAACTTGTTTGATTCTTCACCAATATAAATACGAATGCCAAGGACAAACGTTCCTCATTTGTTTCCGGAATTTTGAAAAGAAAAGTGTGAGTGAATCGATGTCAGTGTTTGCCAGTGCCGGAAAAAGTAAGTACCTGCCTATTTGTTATTCATACTTTTATTTCTTATTGTAATAATACAGTTAATTTTACCCGCTATTGAAGAGGTTTTAAAAACTGTTCTGCACAAACCTCCATTTGACGTACTCAAAAGAATTTCTTTGAGTAACAACACTGTACAAAGACGTATTGATGAAATGAGCTCTGATATTGAAAGCTTCTTGTGTAATTATCTGCAAACAACTCATTTTTCTATTCAACTGGACGAGTCAACTTTACCTGGTAATGAAGCATTATTATTGGCATATGTTCGATTTGTTATGGACGAAGAAATCCATGAAGAGCTGCTATTCGCGAAAACTTTGGAGACGGACACTAAAGGCGAATCAATATTTAATGTCCTGAGTGATTTTTTTCAAGGAAAAATCGATTCCATTTACAAACATTATTTCGGTGGCAGCAGATGGAGCTCCTGCCATCTTCGGGCGATATCGTGGGTTTATAAGCCATCTTAAAAGAATTATACCAGGAGTAACTGCAATTCACTATGTCACCCACCGACAACACCTAGTAGCGAAAAATTTGAGTGATAGATTGCACTAATCGCTTTAATTTGTGATTAAAGCAGTTAACAAAATAAGAAGCAATGCGTTGAATACCCGTTTATTTGCACAATTGTGCGACGAAAATGATGAAGACTTCCAACGATTGCTCTTACATACTGAAGTACGCTGGTTGTCGAAAGGTGCATGTTTAACAAGTTTTTACTCACTTCTTGAATCAGTTTTAGAGTTTCTGGAAAGTAAAGATCCAGATTTAAAAGAAAACCTGATCAAATTGAAAGCAGACATCGCGTATTTGACAGATTTATTCAAAAATTTAATGACATTAACTTGCAGTTACAAGGGGACAGCCTAAATTTAATAAAAACAAAGGGTGTAATTTCGGCTTTTCTTGGAAAATTGAAATTTATGAAGCAAAATATTAGTCGGCGCGAATTCTCCCAGTTTCCAAACTTGTCACAGGCAGAATGTCTTGATGAGGATATTCAGACATACGTTCAACATTTAAATGCCCTGCATGATGACTTCAAAAATAGATTTGAAGATATTCTGACGATGGAAATACCACCATGGATCCTAAATCCATTTGATGAAACGGAAGTGGCGAATGTGGTATTACAAGAGGAGCTACTCGAGCTTAGCACCAATGAGGAGCTGAAGGTGAAATTTAAAAAAGGCTATCAAACATTTTGGCTGCAGGCAGAAATACCCGAAAAATAACCTGGGCTGTGGGAAATTGCGAGAAAACTTTTAATAGCGTTTCCCTCGTCATACCTTGTCGAAAAAAGTTTTAGTGTCGTTACAAACCTATTAACAAAAAAAAGGAGCAGATTGAACATCACAGAACAGGGAGATTTGCGGTTATTCCTTATAAAACCGAAGCCAAATATTGATAATTTGCTGCCAATCCATCAAGTACATCTCTCCCATTAAAATTATGACTATTTTTTTTAATTGTTGATTTGCACTGTTGAAGTTACGGTACGTTATTAATGTTTAATGTAATCATATTATTTTAATAAATAGAACACAAGAAAATATATTATTTTTCTTTTTATTTTTACCACTCTGAATTTAGGGTTGGAACTCAGCCACGACGCAAATTTCCATCGTTAGATCTAATCTTCACATTTTTTGACGAGTTTTGGGAATATGGCAGAAATGTGGCAGCAGGGGGTCCACCGAACCCAGTAAAATTTTGAGAGTGGTCTACGAGAAAAAAAAGTTTGGGAACCTCTAGTCTATACATTCTTTGATCAAAGAGAAGTGAACTTTTAATGGAGAATAAACACCAATTATATTGGTTCAAATCATTTTAACTGTTGTACTCTTCCTCAGTCCTGGATCTAGCGTTCAGCATCATCAAAGCTAAATAAGCTTTCTTTACCTATATTTCTTTAAATCGTTAAAGATTCTTTAAATCTTAATTCGGTCGACATTCTAATTTGCTCAATACACTTTTTGTCCCATTATATTTCACGTTAGTAAATACTGCAAGTATTTGATACATTTTTATGCCCAGGAATAAGAGATACACGTTTAGGCCATTGTTTCCTTATGTAGTGAGACTCCTTATCCCTGCTATCTCTTTCACACAAGAAACAGCAGAATTTCGTGTATTCTAGTTGAAAACCTAACAATAAAGCTATAACCTTCAAATCACCACACACCTCAGATATTTTAGTTCTATACTGAATTTTTTCTAACAGCAATTTCATATTTTTATATGTCTCCTTCATATCACTGGCATGCGCGACAGGTATTGATGGTAATTCATTCCCATTATGGAGTAGTACAGCCTTCAAACTGACTTTTGATGAGTCTATGAACAATCGCCACTCATCTGGCTGGTATTGATGTCCAAAAAACTACATGGTCTTCTTTAGAGAAGTAGTCACTGAAATCACTATGGCGTCTACGATAAACGCATATCCTTGTATCTTTTTGGAGTAGATCCCAACTTTTGAGCCTGGAACTTAAAAGCTCAGCTGACTGTTTAGACAAATTTAAATCCCCTAGAAGAACATTAAGATCTTCTTGAGACATAAAGTGAGGTTCTGATGAACTACTTGCTTCAAATGTAGGGTCACTTCTCTTGCTTTTTCCGTCTTCAGTAAGAACTGGGTCGGAGTTGAAGTTGTCATATGGAATCTGGAAACTTTGATACAGGATACTCTTCACTATGTGGCAGAGGTCTAATTGCAGATTCCAAATTGGAGTACTTAACTGTATATTTTGTTTTGGACGTAATTCCTTTAATGTTAGTTAAGCAGAAATAAGTTAAATGGTCCTTCTGTTCCCTCCAAATCATAAGAACTGAAAACGGCATATGATGAGTACCATTTTTTCCAATCAGTGAGAAGCTTAACACATGATACACAGCATAAATTTGGGGCCCAGCCTTTATCAAAAAGACCAGCTTTACACCCAAAATAAAGCTCATAACGTTTTTTCACAATTCGTCTCTGAGACTTGAAGGTCAGTTCACCACATACGTAGCAGAAGTTGTTTGGTTGATTTACACACTTTCTTGGCATTTTGAAACGTTTATAAAAAAAAACTTACAAATAAAAACAATAAACAGCACAAAAATAAGTAGGTACACGTGTTACCAGACTCACTACAATTACAATAATGGCTACTGGCCATCTGCTTGCTAAAAAGTGCAATATTTGTACAATATAGGACAGGTTTGAACATCATTAAGCCTGGACATGTTTTAACATGAAAAAGTCTGCCTGGTACCAAAATTATTCTGAATAGAAATTCCCACTTCTATATTTACAAGAATTATAAAAATGAAATCCTAATATAGACAAGTATATTACACAAAAATGACTGTCACAAGCAAATTATGCCTGATAGAAGAAATCTGATAACATATGTGAATTCAGCATAAAAAACTGAACTGGGGTCTCTATTCAGTTCCCTTGTGAAAAAAATCATGTTGACCAGTGTTGTTAGAGGTAATGCATTCGTGATAATTTTCATTCAATCTACACCCTGTTGACAATATTCCAGAATTTTTTCAAAATTTTTTGTTCAATACTTTTCAGGAGTGATGATTGACTAATCATTGCTCCTGATGAAGCTAACATTGTTAGAGAAACGTGCGTCGAGTGCAAAAATTAAGTGTCTGGTGTAATGGTGATATATACTGAGTGGTTTCTATGTCAAATAGTTTCGGAGAAAATCGGGTGTGACAGACGGACACAGACAGACACAGGTACAGACAGACAGACCGACAGGCACCGAAGTGATCTTATAAGTGTTCCTTAGGGAACATTAAAAACCAGATAAGAAACGTTTTTAAAAAAATGAGGTTCATAACAAGAGAGTTTCGGGCCAAAACTTAGGCTACTGAAAATCATATGGGAATCTTAAAAACAAACAGCAGAAATAGTAAGAAAGAGGGGATCAGTGCCATATGAGATGCTCAGAACTAAAATAATGGTAAGTGGTAGTTGTTATCATTAATAACGACCTCGGCCGGCCTCGGTAGTGTAATGGGTTAAGAGCCGGCATATGGAACCGACGGTCGCTGGTTTGATTCTGGTACTGGTTATTTATGTATTTTTGGGTAGTACTCAATGCCATAACACCCGGAATAGCACGACCGCGTTGCCTTAAAAGTGAAATCCAATTGTGTATGTTTCGGCACCTGGGCAACGTTTCCGGATATCAGACTTCCCATTTAATATATTTCATTAGAGATATAGTAAGAAAAAGGGCTGCGGTGAAAAAAAACGCATACTGGAGAAATAAAAGAGGAAATAAAGGAAAGATTCAACTTGACAAAACATTGCAGTGAGAATAATAAAAATTTGTAAATTTCATCAAATTTTCAAAAGTAATTGATTAACTCTTTGGCAATCCCAGTATTAATTTACTGATTTATGGATGCTAAAACAACTATACTCTGGGGGGAGAATGCTGGGCGAAATAAATGGATTCCCTCTGCATAAATAACTATATTTTAAGATAACTCCAAATAGAGAAACGACTCTCGAGCAAAATCCAATTAAAATAAACTGGACATGTGATGTAAAAAAACTTAAACCACAAGAGAATACACATAATCCAGAATAAAGTAAAAGGACGAAGTTCACAAGGAAAATTCCAAACGCGATCTATCGACCAAATCACAGGAATCTGTAAAAAACTTAAGAAAGAATGTTTTATATATATATATATATATATATATATATATATATATATATATATATATATATATATATATAATCATTTATTAGTTCCAAGAATTACAATAGTTATAAACATGACATGGAACATTGTACAAAGAACAAAAAGGTAAAAGAACATTCACAAAAACACATACATATGTTTATGATAAAAACAAAAGGCTCAGAAGACATCATTAAAGACAGTCAACGGAAGCTGAAAAGCATCCTTAACAAGCAGCAATAAAATTAACATTTTTATTCATAAGTTAAGTCTGTCTGAATCACTAAAGAAACTGTCTATAGTATAATAAGCTTTTGATAATAAAAACTTCCGTATCTTTGTTTTGGCTCTTACTTGCGGTCATTTTCGAACGCTCTCTGGGAAACTATTAAATATTTGAACGGAACAATATTGTACACCTGTTTGGATATAACTACAATTATACTTCTCAATTACAAGATCTGTTTTATATCTAGTTTCATAATTATGTCTGTTTTGCACATTTTTAAAGAGAACCTTGTTAATACGAACAAACATAAAGGAGTCCAAAATAAACATACTAGTTAAAGTTAAAAGGGATTTACTGACAAAGCCATTCCTACAGCTTTCACGACAATGCATCTTAAAAGTAGCTCTGATACTTTTTTTTTGTAATTTAAAAATTTTGTCTACTTGGGGAGAATTTCCTCAAAAAATCAAACCATACCTGAACCTGGACTACACGTAAGCATAATAGGCCGTCAAGGCAGCATCAACGCCCACATTATTTGATAAGATTCTCAGTGCATAACAATATTTGGAGATACCAGCCGCGACATTCTCCACATGCTGTCTCCAATCAAGTTTAGCATCAGTATTGACGCCCAGCAAAGACAGATGCTGAGTGAGATGTTTGAATATCGCTACCCTTGTAAGGAAACGTGAGAAAATGACCAACCCTCCTGCTAAAAACCAGACACTGTGTTTTTGAAACATTCAGTAGAAGGTCATGGGTTGTAAAATAACGATCTAGAATTTCACAAGCGTTCCCCACATCAGCGACTATCTCTTGTGGAGTGTCACCACTAAAGATCAGGGTTGTGTCGTCCGCATATAGAACTGTAAACTTTCCTGTAATGTTAGGCAATTCGTTTGTATAAAGTATATAAAGCATCGGGCCTAAAATAGATCCCTGATGTACACCCCTCGTAACAGCAACCCTGTCTGAAAGAAAAGACCTGCCATAATTATCAGTCTCCATCACTTGCTGAGTGCGACTATTCAAGTAGGAGGCGATTAACTTTAATGTATTTCCCCTAATACTCAGGTGTTCCAATTTTATGCATAAAGCCTTATGAATGACACTATCAGAGGCTTTTGACAGATCAATACACATTGCCATAGTTATCTTTCCGCTATTTAGTGAATCTAGAACATTTGACAATGCCTGATAAATGGCTCTCATGATGGACTTTCCCTTTATAAAACCGTTTTGATTGGATGCAATCATCGAGTGCCTCTCTAAGAATCCAAGAAATCTCCCATTGATAATCCTCTCATATATAATGTTAGGACAATCGCTACAAACCACATATGGGGTCAAGGCTGAAAACAAAGATAGATATCTGTAACATGTTTAAAATCAATATGAAAAGTGAGAAAAAAATTATAATTTTAATTGTCGGAAACTAAGAATTTTCAAACCGATATTTATACGAGAGTCGCCTTTTAAGTTTTTACAAACGACCAGTAGATAGCGTTATTGAGATGTGACATTGTAAAATTTGACATTTGTTGTTAAAACAGTGGCAGCTCGGAAATTGGCCGAGTAGTTTGTTTACAGTGAGCGTTTAAAAACAAACAGTTTTGTGAACAAATGAAGGTTTTCGTTGATTTTTACGATTTTAGTAAAAGTGTAACTCGTTTAACTTTTAGTAATGAATCACCATCGGATTTCCTCATGGTCGTGTTTCCATCAGCGATGAATCTCGTGAAGGTCGGCCAAAATCGGTTCTTGTTCCAAAAAATATCGATGTTGCGTGAAACATGATTAAAGAGGATCGGTATGTGACTTACCGAGAGATAGAGGCATCCTTAGGCATATCGAAGACTGCAGTACATTTTCTTTTACGTGACCATCTAGCTGTGAAAAAGACCTGTTCCCGATGGATTCCACATAACAGGCTCGTGGCAAGTGGTGTAAGGAAATGCTCAAAAAGTTTGACCGACGACTTGCTAAATCCGTATACAACATCGTAACAGGAGACGAAATTTGGATATATTCCTACGAGCCGGAAACTAAACAACAATCAATTGTTTGTGTGTTCCAGGATGAACCGAATTCAACAAAAGTGGTTTATTCGCGAAGCACTTCCGAGAAAATGATCGCTTGTTTCTTTGGTTATACTGGACCATTGCTTTAGAGCAGGGGTCGGCAAACTTTTAAGCCCGAAGAGCCAGCCACAATAAAAATATCGATCTCAAGTATTTCAAAGAGCCACGAATTTTGGTTTCTGCGTTTACATTTTACTTGAAATAAACCGGATAAAAAACGGTAATTAATTAAAAGACGACTTTATTAATTATTATTTATTCGTAATAAAATATGGTATGTTAGAGAAAATAAACAATTAAATTCTATTCAAAAATCAATGCGAACGATGACCTTGCATTTTGGTAAGTCCGGCACATAACTAGTAGTTTTTAGTTTAAGATTCGACTCTAGATTTTGATTTGTTATTTGGATTGTTAGTTTGTTCTTTATTAAATTCATGGAAAAGAAAACTTGCTCGCATGAATATGTTGACCCAAAGATCGTCAGCACACCAAAAGCCATTGTTTTTATTTGGTCGTAGCATTCCGGCAGACTATTCCAGGTATCGAAAATTATCGCCTCAGGCTTGGGCATTTCTTTTAAAGCTGTCCATTTATGCTGCGATACCAAACTACATTTCTGCCTTTCTAGCTCTTCAAAGATACTACTAAGATTCGTTAACTTTGAATTCCACAAATTTTTAGTTTTTAAATCTAGTAATTTGATTTGAAGGGAACCAGCGTTAATGTTAAACGGGGCAAAATTTAGTTCTTTGCTGTTTGCCTTGAGGGGATTCTCAGTGAAAGCTAAGGTAGGCTTAGTTGGAAATGTGGAATATTTGGCACAATGACACTACTGGGGATATATCACCACTACACCAAACACTTTATTTTTGCGCTCGACGCGCGTTTCGCTAACCATGTTAGCTTCATTAGGAGCGATGATTGACTGTCAATCATCGTTCCTGATGAAACTAACATGGTTAGCGAAACGCGCGTCGAGTGCAAAAATAAAGTGTTTGGTAGTGATGATATATACTAAGTAGTAAGGTAGGCTTATTTATTTTGAACTGATCAAATCGTTCAGCAAAGCCATCGTTTATTGCTTTATTCGTTCTTGTGAAGTAACTGGTGTCAATAGAACCACTGTTTCCATCCGGTAGTAGCAGGCGGAGGTGGGTGGGGGATGGCTGACGTGTGCGCGTAATCGCGGCCGTACAGCGAGGTCTTTTGTTTTATATGTACGCACGGGCTGCGTGTCTGTCCGCTTTAGATTTTAATTTTTTTAGGAGAACTTAAAGTGCCACATGCGGCTCGCGAGCTGCAGTTTGCCGACCCCGGCTTTAGAGGAGCGAAGAAGAGTTGCTGAATGTTATACAAAAATTTATTTGCCAGAAGTCATCAATAAAATTAGGAAAAACAACAGAAAACGTCGCATCATTCTTCATTATGACAGTGCCAGCTCTCTCGCATCAGGTCAAACAATTGATTATTTGACGGAGAAAGAAAACATCGAATTAGTGTCTCATTGCCCGTATTCATCTGATTTATCGCCTAATTTTCATCACCTCAAGAAGGGTGTTGAATCCTTCCGAAACCCTGTTTTTGAGGTCCCAACCTCAGAGTGGAAAAAAATGTTGCGAGAATTGGTTCGAACGCATGCAGAAGTATTTAAAACTTAACGGTGAATATTCTGAGAAATAATAAAACGATTTGTATCAAATTTTTGATTTCTTTCATTGTTTTTGTAAAAACTTAAAAGGTAGTCCTCGTATGAAATATAATATAAAGACATATATATATATATATATATATATATATATATATATATATATATATATATATATATATATATATATATATATACGAGGCTGGTTTGAAAAGTCCGTGCAAAGTCCGAGAGATGGCACCACCGGCGCGTATCGAGGTCATGTTTAGTTAGTAGCATCTCTTGAATGAACGCACACCAAGTTTCAGCCATATTGGTCTATTTCTTTGTGTTTGGCATTCGTGTGAATCAAGAAAGTCGAGTGATTTTCAAGAAATGGACGAAAAAGAATTTCGTATGGTGATTAAACATTACTTTATGAAAGGCAAAACGCCTCAGGAGACTAAAGAGAAGCTTGATAAACATTATGGTGACTCTGCACCTTCGATTAGAACAGTTTATAAGTGGTTTCAAAATTTTCGGACTGGCCATATGGGCACAAGTGACGCTGAACGTTCTGGACGGCCTGTGGAGGTTACGACTCCAGAAATCAATGATCAAATCCATGATATGGTGATGGATGACAGAAGAGTTAAGGTGCGTGAGACTCGACTGAACGGGTACATAATATTTTGCATAAACATTTGGACATGAGAAAGCTATCCGCAAGATGGGTGCCGCGATTGCTCACGCTTGACCAAAAACGGAATCGTGTGAAGTATTGCAAGGATGGTTTGCAGCTGTTCCAGAAGAATCTGGAGGACTTTAAGCGTCGTTTCGTGACTGTGGATGAAACATGGATACATTACTATACTCCTAAGACCAAACAGCAATCTAAACAATGGGTTACCAAGGGGGAATCTGCACCAAAAAAGGCGAAGACCGTTCCTTCGGCCGGAAAGGTCATGGCGACTGTCTTTTGGGATTCGCAAGGGATAATCCTCATCGACTATCTGGAAAAGGGTAAAACTATTACAGGTGAATATTATTCATCGTTATTGGACCGTTTGAAAACCGAGCTGCAAGAAAAAAAACGCCCGCGATTGGCCCACAAGAAAGTCCTTTTCCATCACGACAACGCACCAGCACACACCTCAGCAGTTGTGGTCGCAAAATTAATGGAAATAGGATTCCAACTCGTTTCACATCCCCCCTATTCTCCAGACTTGGCTCCCTCGGACTACTATTTGTTCCCCAATTTGAAGAAATGGCTGGCGGGACAAAGATTTTATTCAAACGAGGAGGTGATTGCAGACACTAATGGATATTTTGCAGACTTGGACAAATCCTATTATTCGGAAGGGATCAACAAACTAGAACATCGTTGGACGAAGTGTATAAGCCTAAAAGGAGACTATGTCGAAAAATAAAAAAGGTTTACCCCAAACACATAAGTAGTTTTTATTTTTGCACGGACTTTTTAAACCAGCCTCGTATATATATATATATATATATATATATATATATATATATATATATATATATATATATATATATATATATATATATATATATATATTGTTTTTTATCTAAAGTGGAGAGAAAGTGCTTTTTAATGTAAAACTTTTTACTATTTAATGTATGTATTTAATTAAATGATAACAATACTTAACAAAATATTTTTAGTGAGTTTTCGCCTGCTGGGAACTAAAATTCTATAACATGGCTATGGAAATTCACTTTCTGACGTAACAAAAATAATACGTCAAAAATTGTTGATTGCCTCTGAAAATTGAATACAAAATTATGTTGATTTATTGTGTTTGGTTTATGAATGTTATATCTAAATTAAATTCTATTAAATAAGTATAAAGGGGAATCTAGAAGTTGTGTAGCTTCATTATTTAAGTAATCTTTAAAATTACAAAAAATAATCCAAAATATACCTATTTGTAGATATTTTTCCTTTGTTGTAATTAAAATTTTAGATAAAAAATTATATAAATTGCAGATTCCTTTTCAGATTTTTTGTTTCATTTATTTTCGAGCAATAACATCTTATAGTTTTAGAGAGTGTAATAAGAATTTTCATTTTTTGGATTATTACAGTTGATTTTATGGCGATTTTGAGTATCGTCAGCAAAAGCTACAATATTTCATATTTGACTGAAAGATGAAAGTCCAATATCTATAACTTTTATGAGGAAGGGCCAAGGGCAGATAATCTTTAAAAAAAAACCGGCCAAGAGCAAGTCGGACTTGCGTAATTAGTGTTCCGTACGTTGATTGCTTTTAAAGAATTTTTTTTTATTACAGAGGTACAAAATAATCAACGACTTCACAAAACACACCCCAAATGAGTTTTCAACAAAGTTTTTTTGTGTTTTTTTTTATATACCAGATGAATTATTAAAGGTAATGCATACGTGATAATTTTCGTTCAATCTACATCCTGTGGAGAATATTCCAGAAATTTTTCAAAATTTTTTGATTAGTACTTTTCGAAATAAGGGGGTGACAGAGATTTTTCGCAATTTTTTAAAAATAATACGAAGATAAGTTTGTGCAAGTATTACATTATATATATTTTTGAACTCGTGTTTTTATAAGCCTTCATTTGACACTCCACTCGAAAATTTAACTTTCAAGACTACACGACTCTGATGAGGCCATCAATTCCTATATTAGTGCCAAATTTTAACTTTCTGTGTCAAATAACTTCGGAAAAAAGTAGGTTGTGACAGACGGACAGACGAACACCGAAGTGAAGTTTAATGTAGTAATAAAAAATTTTGTTCCGAATTGATTATTGTTATTAAGACCAAACTTCTCTTTCTTGAGTAACAGACCGATAAAGTAGTGCTTAAAAAGATAACTATCCATATTTCATTACATTTAACACAACCTCGTTAAGTGCCTCTCATCAATATTTACTTAATCTCCTCAACATCTCTTTTATTGCATTCTCGTTGATTTTCCCTATTGTTGAACGCCAACCGGGAGCAAGAAATAAACCTCTCATCGATTTAAGGAATTTCAAACGACAGTCCAGAGGGAATAAACAACGTTCCATCGAGTAATAAACGAAATTAAAATGTCTTGAGAGGATTATTATTTTATAATGACACTAGTACGAGACGATTACTTTGTATGAAATAGTGGGTTTTTAAACTTTCTCAATTAAGAGGTTTCAGCTTTATTAAACTCTATTTTTAAATATTAAATTAGAAATTTTCAATATATATATATATATATATATATATATATATATATATATATATATATATATATATATATATATTCATTTCTTGGGCTTTATGGTTCTTTTGTTTTAAGGATAGAGAAATTACATCACGTTCTAGTTAGAAGTTTATTAAAAACGTTTCGCCTAATTTGTAGGCTTCTTCAGTTCATCTAAAAATTGAAATTTTCAATCAATATACATTTTCCTCCTTTCTTTACTTTTTTTTATGATTTTAAATTTTGATTTTACAGGACTGTTTTGGATATCCAATAGGATGCACAAATTTTTTAATTATGAATATATAAATTCTTAAACTTATAATACAATGTAGAAGGTGAAAATAATAAAAAATACACACAAAAATATATATAAAAACTTACATGTGTGGGTAGAAACGAAGACACACTTAACATTCTTTAAAAGGTATTACTAAGACGGTCACATTTTTTAAAATAACTTTAGATTTGTATAGGGAACGAAAGTCATTTTTTGGTTTGTTTATGTGTTTTTATTTATTAACTGCTATTGAGTTATTATGAGAAGAGTCCGAAATAAATATGACTCAGACCCCTAACGTCGCTTTTGTCGTTATATTGTTTTTCTCTTTATTAATAGAGATCATTTCATGGATTGATCTTTTAAAATATCTAAAAAAATAAAAAATTAAAAAAAAGAATCAAATTATTTTAAAAGATCAATCCAAGAAATGATCCGTATTAATAAAGAGAAAAACAATATAAACGACAAAAGCGACGTTAGGGGTCTGAGTCATATTTATTTCGGACTCTTCTCATAATAACTCAATAGCAGTTAATAAATAAAAAACACATAAACAAACCAAAGAATGACTTTCGTTCCCTATACAAATCTAAAGTTATTTTAAAAAATGTGACCGTCTCAGTAATACCTTTTAAAGAATGTTAAGTGTGTCTTCGTTTCAACCCACACATGTAAGTTTTTATATATATTTTTGTGTGTATTTTTATTATTTTCATTTTAAGAATTTATATATTCATAATTAAAAAAATTGTGCATTCTATTGAATATTGAAAACAGTCCTGTAAAATCAAAATTTAAAATCATAAAAAAAAAGTAAAGAAAGGAGGAAAATGTATATTGATTGAAAATTTCAATTTTTAGATGAACTAAAGAAGCCTATAAATTAGGCGAAACGCTTTTAATAAACTTCTAACTAGAACGTGATGTAATTTCTCTATCCTTAAAACAAAAGAACCATAAAGCCCAAGAAATTGAAAAAATATATATTCATTATTCCAAGGTTCAAGAAAGAATTCAACCCCAATATATATATATATATATATATATATATATATATATATATATATATATATATATATATATATATATATATATATATATATACTAGGTGTTTCGGTTAATAATGTCGATTTTTTTCGCAACATTTAAACGTTTATTTCCATCACAAAATGAATTACCTTAATAATCAAAGTATTGGCCATTGTTAGCTATATCTTTTTCCAATCTTTCTCTCAAAGACTGGATTCCGCATCAGAATTACTTTTCAACTTTTGAGGCCAACCATTCATCAAGACAAATTTTTACTTCTTCGTAAGAATGTAAGTGTTTTTCTGTCCGTGCTGCACCGTTCCAAATAAATGGTAGTCTGAAAGGGCTAAGTCCGGTGAATAAGGCAGGTGGGGTACAAGGTCCCATTTGATGTTTTCCAAATAGTTTTTAACATATTTTGCAACATGGGTCATTTTTCAACATGATAATTCATGTTGAAAAATGACTTTATCGTGTCTTTGAGCGTATTCCGGTCGTTTTTTTCTTCAATGCTCGGTTCAACTTTATCAGTTGTTGTCGTTTCACCAGGTTTCAACAGTTCGTAATACACAGCTTCTCTACTATCCCACCAAATACACAGCAAAGCTTTCTTTCCCTTTATATTGTGCACTGGTTGTGATGTTGAAGGATGGCCTGGGTCTACCCAAGCTTTTTGGGTTGAGCATATTCACCATAAGGTTCAACCAACAATCGATAACTTCAGCAGCCGTTTTCTTCAAATGATGGCGCATATTTACCTTCCAAAACGTCATAGATGTCACTAGTCTATACCAACAAGTGTATTAGTAACGCCATCTCTTACCAAAATTAACCGAAACATCTATTACATATATATATATATATATATATATATATATATATATATATATATATATATATATATATATATATATTATATATATATATATATATATATATATATATATATATATATATATATATATATATATATATATATATATATTTCTTTTTTATTTTTCGTGTTCTTTGAATTAGATCATTAAAAACTATTTTTGAATTTGTTGTATATTTATTAACGTTTCGACCTTTAGAACAGGTCTTCTTCAAAATTGGTTCATTGGTTCTAAAAGATGAAATTAGAAGAATTATTTGTAGTATGTAAAAATGTGTTTGTGACAATATTTAAAATAGGTAAATACCCCAATATAATGAACTACTTACTAATTTATACAATTAAGTTTTTTAAATTCAAAACTGCAAAAAGCTACAAATATTTTAACCCTGAAATGCACGATAAACAGATTAATTATTTATCGAAAGTTAATTCTTCTAATTTCATCTTCATTCATAAATAAATTTAATTATTAAACGTAAAATTTCTTAAATTTTTCCTTTCTCTTGATCCTACTTTCGATCCTTATTCTCCCTGTTTCTCCTTTCAATCATCTTAATCAATAAAAAGCATGATGTATGCACAAAATATTGATAAACCAAAATCAATATTTTGTGTTACCCTCCTTCTAGGCCTTATTATTGCTTCCAGCCGATTTTTCATGGATCGGGTGAGCTTTTTCATCACTGTCTGTGGGATTCTTCCCCACTCTTCCGCCGTCGCAACCTTTAAGTCCCTCGGCGATGCAGGAGCTGGATTTCTGGCTCGAACTCTTTTTTTGAGCTCATTTCACACGTGCTCGATTGGATTGAGGTCAGGAATCCACGCAGGCCAGTCTAATACCCAGTGTTCCCACTTCCGCTAGGTATTTCCGCACCGATACAGCAGTATGTAACTTCGCATTATTGTGCATTAGCACAAAGCTATTACCAACAAACCCAGCGTAAGGAACGACGTGGTCCTGCAGGATTTCTTCGATGTACCAATAAGCAGTTAATCCACCGCTACGAGTCTCATCAGTCACGAAAATCAAATCGGTTTTCGTATCCAGTGAGATGCCTCCCTACACCATGACAGAACCTCCTCCGTAGGCGACTATTTCAGTAATGCAGCACTCCAGGACTAGTCGGAGAATAAAACGGAACGCGATTACTCAGTCGACATGTTCTGGGGCAAATCGTCGCGCTTGTCCATGAGCTGCTGTCAATTTGGGTCCATTATCTGGTCTCTCCGGAGTTAGTTTAGCTTCTTTAAATTTTCTTCTGACTGTCCAATGACTAACGGCCCGACCACGAACTTGTCGGAGCTCGTGCTGGACCTCAACGCCGTTCAAGTGACGATTTCTTAGAATTGTGTTGACAATGAAGCGCTCTGAGGTACACTTTCTTCTTCCTGATTCTGGTCTCCGTCTAAAGGCGCCAGTCTCTTGGTAACGTCTGTAGACTCAGGTACAGTTGTGCAGCGACTACACGTTGGCTGTGTCCTTCTTGCAATAGACGTAATTAGTGAGCAGATATAGCAGAGATGTTGACGGTTTAAGTTCTGATAAAAGAATAATAGGAAAATGCAGTTGCATGTGTGTGATGAATAGCGCTCAACGAGTACGTTGCTGAGCGAGCAAAAACGGTTCTATTGAGTAAAACCGTTTTAATTGGCAAAACTTTTGGGAAATCCCAATGTTTTTGGTATTATTGGAAGGAGAAGAAAATTAACATTCTAATACAGTAATACCCCGCTTAGCGCGACCCCGTTACGCGCGGTTTCACTATAACGCGAATTTCAAATTTCGCGCTCATGTAGTCATTAACTTCTCTATGGTCGCGGGGGGATCCCCGCTTTCTCTGAATATTCTCTTTGAAGAATTGGGAATTCCCTGTCCTTCGACTTTGTTCTATGGGGATTTCCTCGTTCGTTTCGTGTGTTCATTTGTTCCGTAATGTTAGTTCGGTCGGCTGGCAGTTTTGTTTTAATATTTATTGGAGATACATACATACATAATTTAACCCTACGTTAAAAATGCCGCCTGTAAAGAAAAAAGAGCGTAAAAGCGTCACTTTGGAATTGAAGATGAAAGTGTTAAGAAGAATGGAAAATGGAGGCAAAGCAACAATTGTTGGGAGAGATTTTGGACTCTCAGAATCGACTGTGAGAACGATTTATAAAAATCGGGAAAAAATTAAAATCTCCAGCGAAGGTTCAACACCTATAAGTGCAACAAAACTTTCTCGTTCGAGATCATCTATCTTAGAAAGAATGGAGAAATTACTGTCAGTCTGGATCGAGGATTTGAATAAGAAGAACACACCACTAAGTCAAGATCTCATATGCACAAAAGCAAAATCTTTGTATGAGATGCTGAAAACAAAAGAAGGAGAAGGGAGTGCCACTCCGACTTTTGCTGCCAGCAGAGGCTGGTTCCATCGGTTCAAGCAGCGTTCTAATCTTCACAATATCCACATAACAGGCGAGGCGGCCTGCGCGGACATTCAAGCTGCAGCTGAGTTTCCAGACAAGTTTCAAGACTTCGTTAGACGAGAGAAAATTCCTGCTTGTCTCATCTTCAATGTTGATGAGACCGCACTTTACTGGAAAAAAATGCCATCTCGAACATTCATTTCGAAGGAAGAACGTCAAGCCAGTGGTTTCAAAGCTGCGAAAGATCGACTAACACTTCTGCTGGGTGGTAATGCCACTGGTGATTTCAAACTGAAACCTTTACTAGTGTACCATTCAGAAACACCCCGTGCAATGCGAGGCACAGACAAGACAAGTCTACCAGTTGTGTGGCGATCAAACAGAAAGGCGTGGGTTACACGGGAAATTTTTCAAGAATGGTATTCTAATAGTTTTTGCCCATCAGTCAAATCATACTGTGACAGAAATGGGCTTGAACCTAAAGTTATATTACTCTTAGACAATGCCCCAGGACATCCAACCTCACTTGATACGCCCAGAGACTTAAAAGTGTACGTAAAGTTCCTTCCACCAAACACTACGTCAATATTACAACCTATGGACCAGGGAGCAATAGCAAACTTCAAAGCTTATTACCATCGCCGCACTTTTAGCCAACTAATTCATGAAACTGACGGGGAAGGAAGACAGTCTATGCGAGAGTGGTGGAAGTCATACAACATTATGAAGTCTATTCACAACATAGAAGAGGCTTGGAAGGAAGTTAAAATGAGTTGTATGAATGGGGTGTGGCGTAATCTTTGGCCAGATGTAGTGGAAGCACCTAGAAGAATTGTCCAGATGCAGAGACAAGTGCTTGAAGACATTGCTGCAATGATTGAGGGGTCTGAACTTGAAGATGTCACGGTAGAAGATCTCGTAGAACTTGTAGCAACGCACGACGATCCTATTAGCAATGAAGATCTGATCGAGTTACAGAATAATCCTATCTACGATGAGGAAGAACAAGTAGAAGAGAAAGTTTTATCTTCAGGGGAAATACAAAATGCACTTTCAAAAAATTTATTCAGGTTTGGACATATTGCAGAGTATAGACAATAATGATGACCGTGTCTTGACCGTGTGTCAAACAATTAAAAACAGTGTTGGGTGTTATGAACGTATTTTACAAGAACGTAAACAAAACGTTACCCAAAAGACAATAGATGTATTTTTCCGTAAAAAATAAGAGTATGTATTGCATAAAGTGTTCTTAGAATTAAAGTGATTGATTAAAATGATTTGTATTTTTTTGTATTAAATTTTGACTATGTTTAATCATAAACCTCGATATACGCGAATTTCAGTTAACGCGATTTTTTTCGGAACGTATCCCTCGCGTAAAGCGGGGTATTACTGTATAACCAAAAATAATACCACTGTTTGAAAATCAAATTCAAAGACCGCTATTAAATGAAACAAAATCGTTTGTACATTAAAATTCCGGGTTTCAATCAGTTCATCTAACAATGAATTTGCACGACGTTTCGCCAAAATCTCACTTGACATTTTCAAGTGCTCTTGCTGCTGCTGCTGCTACTCGATACTGTGATCTTGCTACTGCTGCCGCCCGAAGCTAACTCAGAAGCAGAAGTAGTTACCTTCAAGCGGCAGCAGCAGCAAGATCACAGTATCGAGTAGCATCTTCAGCAAGAGCATCTGAAAATGCCAAATGCGATTTTGGTGAATCGTCGTGCAAATTCATTGTTAGACGAATGGATCGAAACCTGGAATTTTAATGTATTACATTCCCCCATTCGTGAAAACTTCTATTGTAACATATATATATATATATATATATATATATATATATATATATATATATATATATATATATATATATATATAAATATATATAAATATATATAAATATATAAATATATATATATATATATATATATATATATATATATATATATATATATATATATATATATATTTAAATATATATATATATAATGCACTTATCACAAAAAACTTATTTATTTCCGAAGTAATTTTTGAAAAAATCCTGTCTTTTGATTTCAGGCCATGCCGTGGCCCGGGCCACAATTGCGACTCATTTTGCTGCTCCTTATTTTAGCAGTTTTGGGGCCACCCGGAACATCTGCTGAAGCGAACGTGGGTAAGTAAATATTTTTATAAAAAATGTTTACACTTTGGAATTTTGGCTCATCTTTATAATTATTACTAAACATTCTTTGACCAAAGAGAAACTGAGCTTTTAGTAGAACATGAACACCTATTATAGTTGTTCAAATCATTTATTTTAATCGCTACACTCCCCCTCAGCCCTGGATATAACATTTAGCATCATCGTTAAATGAGCTTTTCTGATCTACTTTACCTTAAATATTCTTTAAATCTTGGTTGAATCGGTTTTCTAGTTTGCTCAATATACTTCTCGTCACAATCATTAAAATTTATTTTATATGTTCCACTTCTTTCACGATCATAATTTTATCATTTTTTTACAGTATATTTCTCAAATTGTCTGATGACTTATAGATTAACGTGAGGTATACCTTATTAAATATCGTATTTTGTCCTCTGCCATAGTTTGGATTATATAACAACATATTTCATTTTATTTTGCTCACGTATAAAAAAAGGTGGTTGAATTTAAGATACAGTTATGTCTATTTATTAACTTAATTAATAAGACTTCGTCATAATCATTGATTCTAGCTGTATTCTTAATATGATTCTATTTATTTTTGAACCGAAATTCATTCAAAAGGAAAGTGACTAAACCATGAACCAAAAAGTGTTATGCGGTAAATTTATATTGTCTACAATAAAATTAATCTTTAGGAAAATATCCATCTGTTACGGTATCTTCCGTGTAGGTGTCAAATTCTAATTTAACATTATTTTTAATGTCTAAGATATCCAGAAATAGTAATTGTTCTTTGTTCCTAATTTCGCAAATAGATTCACTGAACTCCTATCGGCTATTTAATTTAGAAATAAAATCATCTACGTTTGATTTTTTGTATCGAAAATCGCGAATAATATACAACAGAACCAGAAAAATCAAAATGGCCGAACAAGCCCTTAACTATAATTATATAGTAGTAATTTACAAGAATACCATTTATAATTTATTGTTATAAAACTTCTCTATTGTTTGCATTTCTTTTTTTTGCAGGCTATACTCAATGACAATACAAAATATACACTGTTTAGGATTCGTTTAAAAATCGTGCTCCCTAGACTTTAAAAAAATCGCACGATATTTTCTGTCAAGGAAATTTTATTAATTTTTTATTTTCCCGGACTTGTAGATTTCTTTCTCTGATGGACTGTTATGCTATATCTGAAAAAATAATATAGATACTATGTTGAAAATTTGTATGCAGCGGCTCGTCACTGTATTCTTTTTAATAGAAATAATAATATTATTGTATAACTTCAGGTCAAACCTAAAGCACACTTCTTATTTTTAATGGAATTTCCAACATATTAATTAATTTAATTACTGTTGTTAATCATTTGGTATCTGAAATTGACAGTTTTTTTACTAGCAGTAAATTTTCACCAGCTAAGTAAAAGGTAACAAATGTGTTTCGGCCGATTTTAAAAACCCTCTAATAACAGCATTTTTAACCAATATTCCAGCAGCCAGCAAAACTCTTCTTAATTATTTTTTTAAACTTCAGCTAGTGTTTTGTTTCATTATCTGCTGGACGAGACTGAAAAACTGAAGATACCAATGTGGTAAATAAAAGGCGTCACGAATTTCAAGGATTACATACACCCGGGCGCTGGAAAAAATATGTATATTCAAAAAAATATTTTAAGATTATAGGTCAATAATACAAAAGAATTATATATTTTTATTGTGCTTCAAATTATAAGAAAAAAAATGTAAAATGTTAACAACATTATTTTTTATCAGGTTAAATGGACCACTGATAAAAACTATGGCGCCTTCTCGTCTGCAGAATAACTTCACAAAAAATAATCCAATCTGCGAAAATAAAAATTAATCTTGTAAAATAATGTATGTATGTAGTGGTTAAAAATTGCCGAAGGTGTCTCAAACTTTAACATGTAATTTTCTGCCAAAAAATGTATGTTTAATTATTTATAGAAAATTGCCTATTAGAAAAATTAAGAAAACCTCTGGACATTTTGTAAAAAAGTAATTATTAAGATTTAAAAAAAAAGATATTAAAAATTGACTGAATAGTATTGCAGACAGTATCTGAAAACAGTTAGCGGTCCCAATCCAACACCAGGTCACATTTAATATAACTATAACTTTGTAATGAAATAGAATTTCCTTAATATTTTTTTTGAATAATTCTTAGAAGCATAAAAAATACAAATCCCTAAAAAAATGGAATTTTTGAAAATTCGAGGTGTATGTAACCCCTTAAAAGAAAAATCAGTTTTTCCGTTAAAAATACCTTCGGGTATCTGTTATTTAGATGTTCCTGCACCTGCATATATTTCCCAGTATTGTACAGGGTGAGTGAACGATAGAGTAAAGTTGATTATCTCATTTGTTTCGGGAATGACGAAAAAATGTAGTTTTAGGGAATGTTAAAACGCACAGTTTAAAACTATTTTTGAGTATACAGGGTACTTCCAAAAAGTGTGGCAGATATAAAATATGTTTTTTTCAAATGGAACATCCTATTTTCTAATTTATTTTTAAATTCTGCGTGAAATTTTATAACTTTTTTATTATTATTTTTTAATTCTAGTAGTTTTTCTAATATTGCAATTTTATGAACAAAATATTAGTTTTCAGTTTTGTAAAAAATTGCCAGTAGCGTCATTGTTTCTGGTGGTGGAATACTCATAATGGGTACGAGCCTTCTATAAAGATGAAAAAAAAGGTATATGTAAAGAATGGCACAATCTATATTATTAATATTTTTTCTGATAGATTTTACAAAACCCTCCAACTTGTATTAAGTATGTTATATACCTATTTCTAATAGTTTTCGATTTATTTTGAATTTTTCAATTTTTACCCTTGTTTTTAATACATTTACGCTATTGTGAAAACGTAAACAAATAGTTAATAATAATTTTAATATAGTTTAACTTATCTAACGATTAATTATTATGACGTAATAAGTGTTCAAAAATATGCCCGTCTATTTGAATACACATGTTTAGTTATTTTACTATATTTTCCTTCACTTTCCTTAGCATAAAGGGCGTTATTGTTCTACACGCATCCCGTATCCTATTTTCCATATCTACTGGTATTGGAAGAAAGGATTCACATAAACACGATCTTTAATGTAGCCCCACAAAAAGAAGTCTAAAGGTGTTAAGTCACATGATCGAGGGGGCCACTGAATGAATCCATACCTACCGATCCATTTTTGTGGGTAAGGATCGTTTAAAAATTCCCGAACTTCCCGGTAGTAATGAGCAGGAGCTCCGTCTTATTGAATCCACATTTGTTCCCTTTTAAAGTCATCAACTTCTTCAAAAAGCTGGGGTAATTCGTTTTGCAAAAATTTAGATATCTGGGCCCGTTAAGCGGTTTGCGCAAAAAATATGGACCAATAACTCGAAAATTTAATATTCCACACCATACATTAAGTGACCAGTGGTTTTGGTTTTGAACTTCCCGGACTCAAAATGGATTAACTGTTGAATAATAAGGCATGTTATGGTTTTTAACTGTTCCATTACTGCGATAAGTAGCTTCATCAGAAAACATTATTTTGGATAAAAAATATGGGTCGGCCTCTATTGCTCCATTCATGGTGATACAAAAGTTTACTCATCGTTCAAAATCACGGTCGTGAAGTTCTTGGTGTAGTTCCATATGAAAGGGATGATACTTGTATTTTCTCGTGGTGTGATTAGCCGTAGATTGGGATATGTCAGATAAATCAGCTAGTTGACTGCTGCTGACCTGGAGATTATCTTCAACATGAAGTAAAATCTTCATTTTTTTTTCCTCTTTGGTAGCATTCTGGTTTACTACTTTCGGTTTCGTATACTCAACGCTACCACTGCCTTCTTTTTAAAATTAATTTTTTTAATGAAATACCATAAGGTATAAAACCATTATATATAGATACACCATTACTTATTGCAGTCATTCCAAATTCTCAAACCATTCCATTAAGCACTAAGATTTTCTATATAGTATACGTCTATTAGGGCACTTCACTCCGTAAAGCCTTACTGGCAAAAGACAATTTTTTCCCGCCTCGCTCAGTATATAAACCATATCAATTAATTCATTTTCAGGAAAATCCATAACTATTACCTTTATACCTCTCTTACTACAACAAATTAAACTGTTTTTACTTGCTTAATAGACGTGTCAAAATTTGACAATGCCTACATTTTTGTTTTGCCTTCGCAACTATGACGTTATAGCGTAAGTGTATTAAAAACAAGGGTAAAAATTGAAAAATTCAAAATAAATCGAAAATTATTAGAAACAGGTATCTGACATACTTAATAAAAGTTGTAGGGTTTGGCAAATCTATCAGAAAAAAATAATAATATACAGGGTGTGCCGTTTAAAAAATTTGAGATTTTTCAATTTAAAATAGACGAAATGCATAAATTTATTTTGAACACCCTGTAGCATTTAACTCAAATTTCTTTACATATATCTTTTTTTTTCATCTCTATAGAACGCTCGTACCAATTATGAGTATTCCACCTTTAGAAACAATGGCGCTACTGGCAATTTTTTACAAAACTGAAAACTAGTATTTTTTTAAAAAAATTAAAATATTAGAAAAACTACTAGGTTTAGGTATATAACATTATTAATAAAAAACCGGTCAAGTGCAAGTTGAACTTGCACAATTAGTGTTCCGTACGTAGATTGTTTTTAAAATAAAATTTTTTGTTAAGGTGGTATAAAATGATCTGTGACTTCACAAAACACACCCCAAATGAGTTTTCAACAAAGTTTGTTTCCAATCTTTACTGAAAACTGGTGACCTTGAAATTTTGTTTTTTTTTTATATACCAAATAAATTATTAAAGGTAATGCACTCGTGATAATTTTCGTTCAATCTATATTCAAATCGTGGAGAATATTCCAGAATTTTTTCAAAATTTTTTGATCAGTACTTTTCGAGATAAGGTAGGGGACAGCGATTTTTTAAAAGTAATAAGAAGAAAAGTGTGCGCAAGTATTACATTATATATATATTTTTTACTCGTGTTTTCACAAGCTTTCATTTGACACCACACTCGATGACCTAGTAAAAAAAAATTTTTTCACTTCCGATTTCACCCCTCAAAACGAACCCCTTAAGTCAAAATTTATATTACGGTGGTATAAAATGATCAGTGACTTCACAAAACACACCCCAAATGAGTTTTCAACAAAGTTTGTTTCCAATCTTTACTGAAATCTGATGACCTTGAAATTTTTGTTTTTTTTATGTACCATATAAATTATTAAAGGTAATGAACTTGTGATAATTTTCGTTCAATCTACACCCCGTGGAGAATATTCCAGAATTTTTTCGAAATTTTTTGATAAGTACTTTTCGAGATAAGGCCCGGGACAGCGATTTTTCGCGAATTTTTAAAAAATAATACAAAGAAAAGTGCGCGCAAGTATAATATTATACATATATTTTTTACTCGCGTTTTCACAAGCTTTCATTTGACACCACACTCGATGACCTAGTAAAAAAATTTTTTTTTTCACTTCCGACTTCACCCCCCAAAACTAACCCCTTATGTCAAAATTTAATTCTCAAAACTACATGGCTCTGATGAGGCTATTAATTCCTATATTATTACCAAATTTCACCTTTCTATGTCAAATAGTTTCGGAGAAAATCGGGTGTGACAGACAGACAGACAGACAGACAGACAGACACCGAAGTGATCTTATAAGTGTTCCGTACGGAACACTAAAAAGCAGCAAAATTTTACGCAGAATTTAAAAATAAATTAGAAAATAGGATGTTTCATTTTAAAAATAACATGTCGTATTGGCCACACTTTTTTGAAGTACCCTGTATACTCAAAAATAATTTTAAACTGTGCACCTTAAGATTTCCTAAAACTATTGTATTTAACATTTTTTCGTCATTCCCGAAACAAATGAGATAATGAACTTTACTCTATCGTTGACTCACCCTGTACTTGTGATTTTATTTTATTATACATACATCTACAATACCCATTTAAGTTACATGATAAATTTCCTGATACTAAATTTATCTCAACCTCTTCATAGAATAGCTTCTTTTGCGTGGGATAGGAAATATCCTTTACGTGTTATATGGGAACAGGTGTTATACTCCAGAAAAAATAGTATATTGTTATTACTGCGATATATGTTAAAAATCAATACTCTGCAGAGAAAAGTAGTAAAGTACGAACGAACTACTTGAATATTTTTATAAGAAAAAATAATATTTATGGAGCGTATTAAAGAAATACAAAGAAAAACAATGTTTTATTAGTTCTTCCATCCATTTAAGAAAGAAATACTAAGTTAAAACCTTCACGCTGCTTGTTTTTGTTTGTCCGTATAAAGCAATTATCCAGTTAAATAGGGATTCAACCTCGGAATGAAATGTAGTTTATTGTAAAATAACTGAAAATAGGCAAAGCTCATATTTCAGTAGCCCACCCACTGCTCTCTTATTCGTCTATCCATCCCGAGACGCGTTTCGCCGTATCACGGCTCATCAGTCGGGCTAAGACCGACAAGGAAGAGATTTTTTTTTTTGTCAAGGAGAAATCCCCCTTATGGATTCTGGAGCAGTTTGCGTCACCATAAGGGTGCCCCAGAGTGCTCCAGTTATGTGGGGCTCTCCAACCTGAAGGTTTGGCATACCCACTAAAACTCCTTGTGAGCCGGGAAAACCCTTTACTCCTTTTACATGACTGACTTATTCTAATCACTAGATTGTTTAAGTTTGGGCTTAACACTAGGCTAATTCACTCACTAACACTAATGTTAAATTTCACTCACTAGACTTAACCTAACTTAACCTATTTCCTCAATGATGGAGTGTTGTGTTACAATTTATTGTGTGCTAATACTATTCAGAAGGAGTGGTAGTTGAGCCACGGCCTTAACTTTATACTAAGTCAAGGTTGGTCAGTTGTGTCATGAGTTAGTCTAACGTAAGTCTGTGAGTCTCTTGTCGAACGCACGACATTTGCAGCCGACTGACCGAGCCGCCGCCGCAAACTAGAGTGATATTACCACTAGCTTACGGACAACAACTGTTGAATCGAATGCGACAAAGAAGAGAACAAAATTTTAAGTACTTTATTCCGATACTTACGGAACACAAGGGTAGGATACAACGAATTGTACCAAATACGTATACCTAGTACTCAATCGGAGGCTGACACAGCAGCCACACGCCGACAGGGTGGTTGGCACAGCCAACACTAAAGGCAGACAGTGAGATTTGCGAGGGATCAACCTCATATCTTAAAGTCTGAGGAATGAAAGTAAGAAAGCTGAAAATTTTCATAAATCTTTGTTTTGACATTCTAAAAGTTAGCTCAAAAGTCTCGTAGAATGTCGGGTCCGCGAATCAAGATCAAACGTCGCGAAAATCGTTTTTTTTTTTTTTGCAACTATCTTGTTTCCTATGTCTCGAATAATGTTTGAAGTTATTACAAAAGTTGTAGAGCATAAAATTCATTTTTTTTTAGAAAAATACTAGTTTTCAGTTTTGTAAAAAATTGTCAGTAGCGCCACTGTTTCTCAAGGTGGTATACTCATAATTAGTACGAGCGTTCTATAGAAATGAAAAAAAAAAGATATATGTAAAGAAATTTGAGTTAGATGCTACAGGGTGTTCAAAATAAATTTATACATTTCAACTATTTGAAATTGAAAAATCTAAAATTTTTTAAATGGCACACCCTGTATATTATTATTTTTTCTGATAAATTTTACAAAACTATCCAACTTCTATTAAGTATGTTATGTATCTATTTCTAATATTTTTCGATTTATTTTAAATTTTTCAATTTTTACCCTTATTTTTAATACACTTACGCTATTCTGAAAACAAACAAATAGTTAATAATAATTTTAATATAGTTTAACTTATCTAATGATTAATTATTTTATCGTAATAAATGTTCAAAAATATACCCGTCTACCTGAATACATATGTTTAGTCCAAATACGCATACCTAGTACTCAATCGGAGGCTGACACAGCAGCCGCAAGCCGACAGAGTGGTTGGCACAGCCAACACTAAAGGCAAACAGTGAGATTTGCAAGGGATCAACCTCATACCTTAAAGTCTGAGGAATGAAAGTTAGAAAGCTGAAAATTTTCATAAATCTTTGTTTTGACATTCTAAAAGTTAGCTCAAAAGTCTCATAGAATGTCGGGTCCGCGAATCAAGATCAAACGTCGCGAAAATCGTTTTTTTTTGCAAATATCTTGTTTCCTATGTCTCGAATAATGTTTGAAGTTATTACAAAAGTTGTAGAGCATAAAATTCATTTTTTTTTTTAGAATAATACTAGTTTTCAGTTTTGTAAAAAATTGTCAGTAGCGCCACTGTTTCTGAGGGTGGTATACTCATAATTAGTACGAGCGTTCTATAGAGATGAAAAAAAAAAAGATATATGTAAAGAAATTTGAGTTAGATGCTACAGGGTGTTCAAAATAAATTTATACATTTCAACTATTTAAAATTGAGAAAATCTCAAATTTTTTAAATGACACACCCTGTATATTATTATTTTTTCTGATAAATTTTACAAAACTATCCAACTTCTACTAAGTATGTTATGTACCTATTTCTAATATTTTTCGATTTATTTTAAATTTTTCAATTTTTACCCTTGTTTTTAATACACTTACGCTATTCTGAAAACAAACAAATAGTTAATAATAATTTTAATATAGTTTAACTTATCTAATGATTAATTATTATAACGTAATAAATGTTCAAAAATATACCCGTCTACTTGAATACATATGTTTAGTCCAAGTACGCATACCTAGTACTCAATCGGAGGCTGACACAGCAGCCGCAAGCCGACAGAGTGGTTGGCACAGCCAACACTAAAGGCAGACAGTGAGATTTGCAAGGGATCAACCTCATACCTTAAAGTCTGAGGAATGATAGTTAGAAAGCTGAAACTTTTCATAAATTTTTGTTTTGACATTCTAAAAGTTAACTCAAAAGGCTCGTAGAATGTCGGGTCCGCGAATCAAGATCAAACGTCGCGAAAATTGTTTTTTTTTTGCAAATATCTTGTTTCCTATGTCTCGAATAATGTTTGAAGTTATTATAAAAGTTGTAGAGCATAAAATTCTCTAAAAATTTGGTCTCAAGCGATATTTTATATAATTAACCATTCTTGAGATAGAGCGCGAAGCGTGGAAAGCGCCTATCCGTATATAAGATAACGATATGTGAACTGTGGAATCAAATGCATGCTACAGTTTATAAAATTATTTATTTACAAATATTATAATTATTAAGAAACTTGAATTATTTATTTATTTATAAATGATATTTATAAATATTATTCATAAATAAGACATCCGTTTGGTAATATTTAGTTAATTTACTGTACATAAATAATAAGACGTTGAAATGAAATAGTTTAAATACATTGTAATTACATTTTTATTTATCATAAGTTTATCGTAAACCTATTACAATTTGCTTAAGTTAAAATGTAAGGCTATTTTTTTTACTCTGATTAGCAATAGCAGACATGTAGCTTAATGTTCCTCTTCTTCGTCGTCGTATTCCTCTTCAGGTCGTCTAAATTGAATTTCCAGACCGTTGTCATCATCTTCGTTGTCCTTCATATTTGGCTCTAAAGCTTCAAGGACCTCAGGTACATATTCATTTTCTTCATCAAGATCATTTGGATATAAAGCGTTGAGGCATGCTTGTCCGTTATGCTAGCCACAAAATGAGAAGCACTGCAACCTTACTTTTCTACATCCACAGTTCGCGCCACAGCCTTCCTCGGAATTGCAGAAAATCGTACGGAGTAGTTCTTTTAGTGCTATTGGTAATAATGTTTTTATAGGTTCCAGGGCATATATATATATATATATATATATATATATATATATATATATATATATATATATATATATATATAAATAAATACGTAATTCAAGTTTCTTAATAATTATTATATTTATAAACAATTAATTTTATAAACTGTACTATGTATTTGATTCCATAGTTGACATAGTGTTATCCTATATACGGATGGGCACTTCCCACTCTTCGCGCTCTATCTCGAGAACGGTTAATTATATAAAATATCGTCTGAGACCAAATTTGTAGAGAATTTTACGCTCCATAAGTTTTGTAATAACCATAAATATCATTCGAAGCATAGGAAACAAGATATTTGCAAAAAATCGATTTTAGCGACATTTGACTTTGAATATCTTGACTCCTGGACACGAGATTCTGTGAGACTTTTGAGCTAACTTTTAGAATATGAAAACAAAGATTCGTGCAACTTTTCGACTTTCTAACTTTCATTCGGAGATTTACCCTTTTTTTTCTCATTTATTGTGGCTTCTGTATAACCTAACCTAATTTTTTGGATGAAATTTTGATAAAAAGTATGTTTTATGAACTGAAGTTACCAGGTGTACAAGTATGAAATGCGGATTTTTTTTTTAAAAAAACATGTTAAATTCGGAAGAATGATAAAAAGTACTTTAGTCAAAGTATGCTCCATCGCTTGTTATACATTTTTCCCATCTTTCTGGCAATTTGTGAATACCACGCCAGTAAAAATCTTCCCTTTTGCTGCGAACCATTCATTGAGCCATCTTTTCACATCTTCATACGAACCAAGGCGCTGCTCAGCAAGTGCGTGACCCATCGATGCAAACAAGTGGTAATTGGAAGGAGCCAAGTCTGGTGAGTAAGCCGCATGGGGTAGAACTTCCCAGCTGAGTGCTTCCAACGTGTCGCGAACTGGTTTTGCCGTATGTGATGGAGCATTGTCATGAAGAAAAATGACTTTGTGTTGCCTCTAGCGGTATTCTGGCCTCTTTTTAAGCAACGAACGGTTCAAATCGGTCAATTGTTGTTGGTAACGTTTAGTATTAACCGTTTCCCCAGGTTTTAACAACTCATAATAGACTACGCCCCTCTGGTGCGCCTGGGTCTACCCATGATTTTTTGCGCTTGGGATTCTCAAAATAAATCCACTTTTAATCCCCTGTAACTATACGATGCAAAAACGACTTCCTTTTGTACCGAGCATGCAAAATGTTACACGTGTTTTTGCGCTTTTCCATTTGCCTGTCGTTCAACTCATGTGGTACCTATCTACCGGTCTTCTGAATCTTTCCCATCTCTTGTAGCCGATTGGAAACAGCTTGGTGACTAACGCCCAATTGCCCGGCGAGTTGTTTTTGTATTTGCGAATCATCTTCGTCCAACAATGCTTGCACTTCCACATCTTCGTATTTTTTTGGCGGTTTTCCACGTTCCTTGTCTGCAACATCGAAGTTACCACTTTTGGAACACCGAAACCATTGTTCACACCTATCTTGCAATGGAGCATGTTCACCATAAGCTTCTCGAAGTATTCGGTATGATTCAACAGCAGTTTTCTTCAAATGAAAACAAAAAATTAATGCGGTCCGCGAATGCTCTTTGTTCGGTATAAATTTCGACATATTGAACACAATAACACAACACTATGCACACACTTTTCCAATTTATAACTCGTGCGCGTACACTTATTGATGACACAACAAAATGGCGCAGTGTCAAATCTTTATAGCACAAACTACATCGGTGCACCATCTGTTGTTTGAAATCCGCATTTCATACTTGTACACCTGGTAAGTATTCTTTCTGATAGGAAATGTTTTTACCTGTATCAGTTTGTAAAAGAAGAGCCGGTAATTAGTCGATTTATACATAATAGCTCTGATCATGAATTTGGTGAAATCAGATCTTTCTAGGACCCTAAAGAGAAGGTTTTAATCTAAATATTTTGGTAAGAAAACAACGTTTGTGTATATTGGAGAAATCATGAAAAAAATATGTTTTCTACCTTTTTATATATTTGAATTAGAAATACGAGGTTAAAAACACGCTTTTTATTGCCATACAATTCCTATTTTTGTGTTTACTTTAAATTTAGATGAGAAAAACATGTGGACATAAACACAAACGAATGGATAAAAAAGTTACTGTTTATCCGACTAATGTTTCATTTTAGACAAAAATAAACAGTCGACAAAATACTGTAATTAAGAATCTTGTTATTTTGTTGTTTAATTTAGTTTGAGAATTCCTTATAATATGTTTATAAAATATCAGTAAAACGGAATGCAAAGTATACGCTCAGGTTAGTTCAGGTAATCTGAACTAACCTGTGGGTTTTGTCCAGTGGGCTAGCCAAGTTCAAAGAACGGGAAGGAAGACATAGTGATACAAAGGGCGTTTTTTTTAGAAAAAAAAACTCTAATAACTTACGCTCCATTTAAGAATCGATGAATGACAAATAAAGGTGTGTCATGAAGAGGAATCCCCAGTAAAAAGACCTAATTTCTAGAGTGAGCAATTTTTTACACGCATAATGGCGGAGGAGGGCGTATATCCTCTGCCCCCCTAGGCTAAGCTACAGATTGTGTCTAACCTGACCTAATTTTTGAGGAAGCCTTAGTAATAAGTACGTTTTATATTTAATAATTTAATAAACTTAAGACATATTTTAATTTCTGATAAGAGAGGTTTTTCATTGGTATGAGGAAAGAGAACTTCGTTAATTCTTTAGCCGTTTTATGCATAAAAGAAGGCAATCATAGACGGATGTCCGGACATGACTATATATATAAATAAGTGTTGCCACTCAGTTTACGGAAGTGGCCCAACGCCAAAATCCGTCTAAAACCACTTTTGTGTGTATCTTATACATTGCATCTTCCCGGCAAAGTGAATCCTAAAATTAAGTTATTTTTGCCAAAATGTTAATAACAAAGAGATATTTGGCTTTGATCATGGAACTTCAAGCAGACAGGTTATGCCACTTTAATAAAATTGCAATATTTAGGTTAATTTAAGTTATACTAACATTCATTTGTACTCATTTCACTCTGATCGCCAACACAAAAGAAGAATTACAAATAATGCTGATAGAATTAAATAACAACTCTCCAGAAATAGGTTTAAAAATAAACTTCGCCAAAACCAAATATTTGAACAATGACACTGAAGATAACAGCCAGGAACTGATGATGAAGATGAAAGAATAGGAGAATAGGGAAAGGCTGACTTGGATAGAAGAGTCTCGTTAGCTTGGTCTGCATTCGGAAGGTTACAATCTACATTTAAATTGGACATCCCCAATTCAATAAAAGATAGAGTATTCGATCAATATGTACTGCCGGTATTAACATATGGCACGTGGGCCTTAAATAAAAGAATAATATATAAACTTCAGGTAATCCAAAGAGCAATGGAGAGGGGAATGCTAAACATTAGACTCCAAGATCGTATTCCGAACATCGAGATAGGAAGAAGATCTAAAGTGACAGATGTAATACAACAGAGCTGACTGGGGACAATCTGGGGGTGCTTACATCCGACTATAGATAGAAAAAGCTAATGATGATGATAAACATTCATTTAAAAAAGTCTAAAACTACGTCAAATACATAATATTTTTTGCCTTTTAGAGCCCCCCACCCCGGTTGTCTAACGCTGCCTTATTCATATTCAGCTGCATGTTTCCAATTATAATTCGACTAAAATTACTGCCTCTCTTCGCTCATCTACTATATTTTCCTCTATACTCGAATTTGTCAATAAATTACTCCCAACTTACAGACGTGGAATAATTTCTTCGATGTTTTTTCCGTTTTTCTGGAAGCAATAACAGCAATAAGCCACGTTGATTGATAATGTTCTTACGTAAAAACAAAAATATTTTTTGATGCCTGGTCAATTATTTACAGTTGGTTCACAATATGTTTCCCTTACCTTAAGGATAGGATTTTCGCAAATAAAAGAAAAATTTTGAAAGTAAGGTCATTTTTAAAGCCGATAATGACATTACGAGAATTCACTACATTTTGAAACCGTTTCTTCTTCTTCTTCTTGTCAACCCAAGTTTGTCCACTCCTGGACGTAGGTCTCTTCTAATCTCTTCCATGCTTCCCTATCTATTGCTACCTTTAACCACTGCTTGCCTGCTACTACTCTTATATCATCATCATCATCATCATTTTTGTGGACGTCCAACGCTTCTTCCTGTTTCTTTGGATAACCATTTGGTGACCCAATATATCCATCTTTCTCGGAAAGATCTACCTGCATGAACCGCCCATCGCCACTTTATCCTTACAGCGTCCAGGGCTATGTCATTGACTTTGGTTCGTCTCCTGCTCGTTATGAATTCTATCTCTAAGGGAGATACCAAGCATGCTTCTTTCCCTAACTATCTGTGAAGTTAAAAGCTTTTTAGCAAATACTTTAGTGAGGCACATCGTTTCCAATCCATATGAGCTAACAGATAGGACTCAGGTATTGTAGACTTTTGAAACCTTACTGAAAATTCAAAAAAAATTTCGAAAAGTTCAATTTTTGCGATTTGTGAAAATATGTACAAATTTTAATGTATTTTCTCTTAAGAACTCACAAATAAAAGTTAAATGAACAACGGGCAATCTATCTATAAGAAATGAAACACTTCGCGCTAGGTTTTATCTTATCAGGATAGTATAGATTTTTGTGTTAAAAATAAATATATCCACCCAAGGACGTCCTTGTTAATGGGCTGTTTGCATCTGCTCCCGTGTATTCTTTCTGTTTGAATTTGAGGTGTTCCAGTGAACCTTCTTCTCTGGCATAAGAAAGATAAAGAAGCGTATTGATAAAATCCCTTTGGAAACTATGCATTTTTATCTGTAAAAGACAGACTATGCGCTATTATGCCAGCGATGTTTCAAAATTCATCGCTTCGAGAATATTTTTATTAACATTAGTCATTAGTCACAATATTTAGGTGTTATTTTTTTTTCATTGCTCTTGAAGACGATTTATAAAACATCGAGATTTGAAGAGTCAGTTAGTGTAGCTTCTTTCAGATATGATCACAAATTTTTATCAGATTCAAATCAGAGCTTGGAGGGGGCTAGTTTAAAATCTACCTATCTAACCGGGTTTTTACTAATTTTAACAAACCGCTTAGAATCATTGTCGAGTTAAAAATATCTTGGTACATTGCTTTATTTATATTCCCTTAAAGTATGGGTATCGGCGCGAACGCTGTGAAACATCATGACACTTTAATGTTATCTCCAACGTGCTTCACGGTCTGTATAAAATCCTTTGCCTGCAGTAATCCCCCCTTGCTTTTTCAGCTCTATTGGTGTCCATCAGTGTTATACCTATTAATTTTATTTTCATCGGAATTTTTATTTCCCTGTTAGAATAAACATATAGACGGGTTATATTAAACATATAATATAAATAGAGATTTTCCACAAATAAGAACGTTTTCCTGCAATGAAACTTTCCTACAGTGAAACTTTCCTACAGTGAAAACTGGTGTTCGAAGATTTTTTACAAAAAAAAAAACAATTTCATTCAATGGAAGTTTAAAAGTTTTCCCCAATAAACACAACCATCTTCTATTTCCTCACCACGCCCCTCTATTGCCTAAGCCGATGAATATAGTCACAAGATCTTGAGAAGTAAGAAAGAAGCATTGCCTGAAAACGGGTTCCAAGATCACTTGCAATTTCGTGTCATTTTTCGTAGATAATTATGAAACATGTTTTTTAAATAAAACAAGTATATATGTTACGGTAAATGTGACTAATCGGGTGATTATGTATAATTACCGGTGATTATCCATAATCACCACTAAACTTGGTAGATGTGATAAATTTATTGAATATTTAACAAATTTACCAGTTATTTTATAAAATCCACAACTCTTAATGGGGAATGTAATAAAAAACTATAACTTTACCAAATTTCGTCAATGGCATACGTCATGACTTCTGTCATGACGTATGCCATTGCTAAGCAAAGCGGTTCGTAGACTGTTCGTTATTGGCGGTCTTTTTCGCTACGCTCTCGTATTTTATAAAATATTGAATAATGACCGATATACTTGAGCGTTTTATTTCCAAGTTAATGTTATGAACACTGAGAAAGCAAACAGCGGTTTTCTGACGAAAAAAAGATATGACGACTTATTAATAAAAGTGAATAATAGTAAAAACAAAAGTAGTGGGAAAAAACCGGAAGATTATCAAAGACTAAAAAGATACGACGTAATGAAAGTGGACAATGTTGAAAAACTTATCTTTCCCGTAAGTAAAGGCAGCTCCAATGTTAGATTTTACGTGTACTTTGAAGAAATTTTTATCATAATTCATGAGGCACATTTATCAATAGGCCATGGTGGTAAAAACAGAATGTTAAAAGAACTTCAAAAAAGTACAAAAATATTACTACCGAAGCAGTGATGATTTACTTAAATTTGTGAAGAAAGTTGTCAGAAGATATCAAAGGTACCCAAGAAAGGACTTGTTGTTAGACGAATGGTTTTTCAAGAGATGAACTCAAGATGCCAGGTAGACCTAATTGACATGCGGTCGCAACCAGATAATGATTTCCAATTTATATTTGTCTATCAAGACCACTTGACGAAGTTCGTACAGTTGCGTGCTCTAAAAAGCAAACGTGCAGAAGAAGTTGCATATCTTTTAATTGATATTTTTACTATATTTGGAGCCACCAGTGTATTTCAAAGTGACAACGGTCGTGAGTTCAGTAATCAAATCGTGGAAGAAGCTTGTGAAATGTGGCCGAATCTGAAAATTGTGCACGGAAAACCTAGGCACAGCCAGTCTCAAGGTTCGGTCGAGCGTGCAAACCAGGATGTTGAAAATATGTTCTTAATTGGAAAACAATAAAACTAGTAAATGATCCGAAGGGTTAGGCTTCGTACAACTTATGAAAAACAGGGCATTTCATGAAGGCATCAAGTGTACTCCTTATGAAGCAAGTTTGGGATGCCTGTAAAAGTAGGTTTGAAAACGTCTTCTTTCCCGAATGACTCTATCGAACATCTCAGAACCAAAGAGGGGCTTCAGGCTTTAATCGAGACAGTTAATAACGCTTCTGATAACACCAATAGCGAAATAGAAGATGATTCTAATGTGGAAAATAATGAACCATTGCTAAATGACTTTCCACCTGCAGTTAATTTTGTGATTCAGAAAGAGGATGAAGATATTTTAATCAGGCAAGAACAAGTAAAGAAACATAGAATGAGTGCTAAAGAAAGTTTAAAATCCCAGGCAAGAAAGATGTTGAAAGTTTCAAATCTTCTCTCTTAACAGTGAGTTTTATGTGTTAGGAACAGAACAAGGAAAACTGTCACAGTGGTATACCAGAAACGAGTTCACAATTTGTGAAGAAAAATTTATTTTGATTGAAGATGTTCCAGATATAGCAATATCACTTCGAGAATGTTCAATGTAACATTCATTTTTTCCTAGATTTTAAGATCAATTCCATTAACTTATCATTAGTTGGGAAACAAAGCTACTTCAAAACATTCTAGGAATTATAGGAGGTCGCGATTTGTCAATGCCAATTTTAGATGAAAGTTTAAAGTTAAAAATCACTATAGTTACTAAAGATAATGTATTAGTTGCTGAGCTAGCTGATAACATAAAAGAAGTAGATGTTGCTTCAGTTTTAGGTCAGCTTGCTGCTGGAATACTAGAGTTGGATTCTACTACAGATAATGATAAAGTAGATAATAGAATGGATATACTTTATAATGAATTATTACTATCACCTCCTAAATTCATAACCAAAGATGAGGATTATAAAACTAGTATTGAAGAAAATAATAGTGAAGTTGATCCTGAAAAGAATTCAATTACAGCAGTTATCTCAAGAAGGAACAATTTTAAAAGTAGCGAAAGAAAAAACCAAAGAGAAAAATACGACACTGTTTTTCTCCCTATAATTTATATTTTATTACATTTTTATATTTATTGCAGTGACTTCAATTCTTGAGCAGTGTTGCTTAAAACAGTGATTTAAATTTTTTAGCAGTTTAATTTAAACCGGCAGTGTGTAACGCGTATTGCCGACTTGACTTATTTAGTTTGCATTAATTTTGCGCCCGGAAGTGAGCCATTTTAAAGACGTCACTTTGAAGAAGGGGCAAAAGATATATAAACGTCCATTTCGAATTTTTAAGGGCCTTTTTCCACCATGAAGCAATAGTGGTTTTTTCGGCCATGAAGCAGTAGGCCGTAGTGGTTTTCTTCTCCAGCACGCCAGATTGTTTTTTTTTCAGTGATGTAATGCAGTAACGGTTTCTAGCGCTCAAGTTTAAGGCATTTTTCCTTTCTTGAAATATCCTGCTCATCCTCTGGCATTTCGGGTCAAAAAGTGTTTAGCAACCCAAATGAAACTAGTATGGTAATGGTTGAGTCAATATTTTTATGAGAATCCCACCAGGAGAGGCTAAGTAACTTATGGAAAACCAACGAGGAGAAACCAATCCGTAAGTCATAAGCACACCAGTCTAAATATCTCACTTTCTGTCTACAAGTGCGTTTCCAACGACTACTCAATACGTGTAACTCGCGGAGTTAATTTCACAAACTTTTAATATCGTATTTTATCAAGCCTTTTATTAAAAACTTAAAAATCCTAACTTAAAGACTCTATGCCATAGTGTACACTCTTCTAGCTTAAGGGGTTTTTTTATTTACTAGATGTAATTTTTAAGAGTGTAATAAAGGTAGGAATTTTTATTTTGTTAGTAAATATATCTTTTTTTATTTAAATATGTAGTGTCTCACTAAACTCCTGCTCTTTCTTTCAGGACGCAACGGTTGTACGTAAATTGATTTTATTTCAACAACTAAATAACTCTTCAGTATTTTTTCATTTTTAGAGCTGAACTGAAATGAATGGTGCCTGAAAATAGTACAACCAAATTTTAAACCACTATAGAGACTATTTTCAAAATTTTCTCTTATCCATATTCTTTACTAAAAAAATGAGCTAGCTTATATCTAATTTCTTTAGATCTTTCAGTATTAATATCCACTCAATCCATTCTCAGAAATTAAGATATACATAAGGGGCAAATAATGGCTTCTATTTAATAAATAAAATAAGAATAACGAAAGGTGGGGCTATGCAAAATAATGCCGCAACGAGACGTTACAAAATAGCGCTCCAACGGCCCCCGCTTCTAGACGGTATAATGTGTTAGAAAATCATCTCTTTCTGGAGGTCAGGGATATCAACGATGTGTTTGCAAGGGACAGTGCAAGTCTGATAAGAGCAAATGAAAAAAATCTGGCAAACTTTGTAATTCTAAATGTCATAACAGTCTAATGTGTCTAAATAAGTAAACTTGCAGTAAATGTAAGTAAATGCTTTTTGACATGGAACTGTTTTGTATAAGTTCTAATAATAAAATTGTTTTCTTTATTCAGGTCTTTTATTTGACCAGACATAAAAGTTAGCTAGAAATACTAGGTGTTATTTAATTCAAAGTTCTGTTTTGTTTAGATAAAAATAAAATAATTGCGAGTTTATTGGTTCTTACAAAACAAACGAGTTCTAGTGTCTAAACTTAACTAAAGAGTGACTTTGGATGTTGAAGCGTGGCACTGCATGTCCTCAGCATACTTTTCATAAGATGGTACGTAATTACCGAGTGCTAATCGCAAGCATGATGACATATGTTCGTCAGTTAGTCGATTGCGATATTTTGACTTAATTATCTTCATTTCAGAAAATGCAGACTCGCACAAGTAAGTTGACCCAAACATTGCCGTCAGATGAAGAGCGATTTGCCTTAGATTCGGATATTTATCTTCAGATATAAAACACCAGAATTTTGTATCAGATGCTGTGGCTTTGAGATGTATATCTGATATAATCTGCACTAACTCATTTTCAACAGAACATGAGTCCATGTTAAACTGACTTGCTATTTCAATAGCTAATTCCTCAATGTTTTTACACGAAAAAGGATAACTCATAAATAATGCGATATTTGCCAATTTACTGAAATCATAAAAACGTATTTCGAATTGGCCCAAAATATTTGATAATTCTGCCTCATAAATATCATAATTCAACTGAGGAATCCTTGCTTTCACAGACGGAAAATTTTTCAGATCCTTTCTTTTCAGTTGATCTATCATAAGTTGCAATTTACTTTTGAATGCGTTTATTGCGCTAATCATCTCAATAATAGTTTTTCCTTTACCTTGAAGCTCCAAATTAATGGTTTTTAAATGCATTGTGATGTCTGTCAAAAATGCCAAATCAGTCAGCCATTTTCCGTTTTTTTTTTCAGCATCTGAGTGTCATCACCTCTTTCGTCCAGAAAAGCTGTTATTTCGGGCAATAATTCTTGAAACCTTTCTAGGAATTTTCCGCGACTCAACTACCACCTGACGTCCGTGTGAAAAACTAAATCAGTGTGTTCAGCTGACTTACTATCTTCCAACTGCAATTTAAAGAGCCGTCGTTGCAAGCTACGTGCACGGATAGAATTCACAATTTTTATTGCAATGCCCATAATCTCCTCCATGTTTAGAACTTTTGAACACAAAACTTGTTGATGTATAATGCAATGGAAGGAGAAAAATGGGGAAATCATCATTAGCTCGACACAATGCCATAAAACCGTTTCGTTTCCAGTCATTGCTGGTGCTCCATCGGTTATAATGCACAGTAGTTTATATATTGGTAGCTTGTAGTTTGTTACAAAATTGAAGAAAACGTCTATATATCTTCGCCACGGGTCTTTCCTTTCAGAGGAATCATTGTCAAAAACTCTTCCTTAGCCGACATGTCATTGAATACCATTCGAATAAAAATACACAGCTGGGCAGTGTCTGTCATATCGGTGGATTCGTCGAACTGTAAAGAAAAGTATGTACATTCCATGATATCATGTTTTAGTTTATCTGCCATGTCCTGACTCATGACTTCAACACGTCTTGTGACAGTCGGACGAGATAACTGAAGTTCTCTAATAGCAGACATAATCTCTTTTTTATTTTTAAAATCGCCAAATAAAGTCTCACCCGCTTCAATAAATGCTTCCTTCACAACCAGTCCATCATCAAATGGTTTCTTGTGTTTCGCCAATATATGAGATATTTTAAATGACGCGATCGTTGCAGCTTTTGATTGTTTGGCTGGTCTTGTGAACATGGTTTTTTCTTTTTTCAAACAAGTTATCAAGTCACATACTTTTCGTTTTCTTAATTCACTCTGTGACGGAAAATCCTTCTCATAGTTTTTATGAACTGTTTTATGATGCCTCTCTAAGTTCCCATGCTTAGGTATTGCAATTGACGCACGGCAAATGAGACAAATGCACTTATCCTTTACCATACAAAAGAAAAATTCTTTCTCCCAATCGTTATTAAAATGATAAGTTTTACTTTTCTTCGCCGCACTCATTTTGGACTATTTATTAATAAACTTTGTATCGATGTATCGCCCTCAAGTTACAACTCAGACTGACTCCTATTCCTGCAGGCGCAACATTTATATCGGCGCGAACGAAGTCTCGAATGTTCCCGTCAAGCACGCCGCCCGAAGTTTCTAGAAAAATCGGCGGCAATCAAAAACGCGGCTTTTTTCTTTGACAAGTACCGCGCGTTCCTTTGATAAAGCCGCCTTTTGCCTCTAGCAGGGGGTTATTACGATAAAAGAAAGTGATGAGGGGGTTATTCTGGCCTAATTGTGGATCGAATAAATTTTAGTAGTTTATTCATTACATTTTGTTTTAGTTACCTAAAACAAAATCTGTGAATAGTTCTATATCGGATTTTTTTTTTTTCGAGATCGACTCAAAAAGCACTCGCGATCGACTTGTCGATCGCGATCGACCGTTTGAGCACCCCTGAACTAGGCTTTATTTTATTTTTTAGCAGTTTTGATCATTTTGTATTTTTCAATACCTTTTACGACATATATTATATAACTTATGCTATTATCTAATATATCTGTTCTAAGATATCTTATGAAAGTAAAGTACGAAAGCGCCACTTTTATTTAATTTTTTAAATTGAAATATTATCGTAAGTTTTAATAGCCATCATGTCGTTCTTCTAATTCTTAACAACGAAATTTTTAGTGTTATTTGAAAATATTCTTTCTGTGGAATTAAGACCTCGTTACTCCACAAAATAATACGAATTTATTACACTCCCCATTACGAGTTGAGGATTTTATAAACTAACCGGTAAATTTGATAAATACTCAATAATTTATCACATTTACCAAGTTTAGTGGTGATTATGAATAATCACCGGTAATTATACATAATGACCGGTTTATTACATTTACCGTAACATATATAACTAATATAATTTTTAGTTTTATTTAAAATGTATCAAAGTACCCCCTTTTTTCGCTATTATATTTTACGTGTCTTAATTATTATGTCCAATAACTTAACAGTAAAATATTTGAAGTATGAATGTATAATGATATGCATAACAAGTTTACAGAAGCTTAATGTTAATACTATTAGTATAACCAAAGGCTATAATAACAGTGACTTTAAAAAAGTAATAACACCAGACTCCACATTAAAACTTAACAAGATTTACATTTTAAAAATCCAGTTATTTATGCAAATCTGTTAATCGTTTGTTGACATTACATAAAAGGAACCTCACCACGAAAGAAAACATTGTTAATTATTTAACTCACCCTTAATGCACAGTAAAAAATTAGATTCATTAAAAAAATTCATAATTGAAAACAGACTTATTTTATATGCTGAGTCTAGATGTTCATAATAAATATTTTTCTTGTATTAATCGTATTCAAGTAATACTCAACATTCGTGAGTATTCAAAAAATATCTTAAATTTTTTTTTTATGTGTCTAGCGCACGTGCTACAGGGAAATCCCTAAAGCACTACAAGAGCGACACGTCTGCGGATAAAGCGATTTACGTTATTCTTGAATCGCTGTAAATTGTACTCGGTGGGAAACACAGTCCTGGGCAAATTATTCCAAAGGGATGATGTTCTCTATATAAAAGACTGCCTGAAAAGCGATGTACGAGGAGTAACAAGCTGAACCGTAAACTCTCTGAATAGAATCCAACAAATGCAATGTATGTTTGGCAGCGGAGCCCCAAACATGGTAGCAGTGTTCCCTAGTTAGTCGAATTTGAGTTTTGTAAAGAAATAACAGTTGTTGTGGAGTGTAAAGCTTTCTGATTCGAAATAATATTCTCAACTTTTGAGAAGCTCTCCTTGCTATCCCTGCGACATGTTCATGCCAGGACATATTTGCTCCCAAATTAACGCCCAACAAATTGAGTGACGATGTTAGAGAAATGAAGTGCCCTGCCATAACTATGTCGGATTCAGCAATGTTAACTTTTTTCGAGAAAACTGCCGCCTGGGTTTTTGTAGCGTTAAATTCCACTTGGTTTCCACTTTCCACTGTCACCCCAAGATAGACTTTCTTCTAGGTCTTTGTTAAGTTGAACGACTTCCTGCTGTCTGCGAATATTCGTCTGAGAAGCCGATGTCCGAGCGTTCAAAGTGAATGACTCTTCATTCATAAGCGTCATCTGCAAAGATGTAGATTGGGTTTCCGGTCTTTTCCAGCAGATCGTTAATGTAAATGAGAAAGAGAGTAGGAGATAGTACGGAGCCTTGGGGCACACCGGCGTTGATAGTGAAGGTGTTAGAAAGAAATCCGTCGACCGCCACTCGTAAAGAACGCTCTCTGAGGAAACATGAGAGCCACAAACAGAACTTTTCAGACGTACCATATGAGCTTAGTTTAGCCAACAGTCCATCGTGCCAAACACGGTCGAATGCCTTGGATATGTCAAGAGCAACCGCTCGAGATTCTCCAAAGTGTTCAATTGCGTTGTTCCAAACATGTGTTACATAAGTCAGAAGATCTCCTCTTGATCTATGTTTACGAAAGCCATATTGGTGATCGCTAATAATGTTAAATCCTTCAAGATATTTTAGAAGATGCTGATTGATAGCTTCTTCTATGACTTCCGATATTATTGAAAGCAGTGCCGGATCGATAGTTATTTGGCAAGGTCTTCTTGCCTTTTGTAGATATCAGCTGAACTGTGGCACATTTCCAGCAGGAAGGAAATATTCCCTTTCTATAGGATAGGTTGAAAAGTCCCTTCGCACAGTTTTTGAGAGCTATGGTAGGTATTTCATCAGCGCCAGAAGTTTTTTTTGTGTCTAGCTTTATTAAAATTCTTTTAATGATACGCTGTCTGAAGACAATATTGAGCATCCTTGACTGCACTGTGGGAATAGTAGGTGGTGTTTTTCCTTGGAAATCGACAGTAGAATGTGAAGCTAAGAGTTCAGCCAACAAGTTCGCTTTTTCAACAGGTGTCATTGCAATAAAATTATCTGGCCGTGTAAGTGGTGGTATGGTGGATTTGGTGAAATTTTGACTAACTACCTCAGCTGACCAAAAGGACCTGGAATTGTTGGGATAAGCGAGAAGTTTGTTTCTAATTCGTTGATGGTGTGCCTTCGTGGTTTGGTCGATAATTTCTTTGCATCTGTTCCGGGGACGAACAAAGGTGTTACGATTTATGGTGGTGGATTTACACGCCATTCTCGGCAGGCAAGATGTTTAGAAGCAACAGCTTCTTTGCATGTTCTTGGTTGACTAATTTCAGAAAAACATTTCTGGAATATCTTATCGGTTTCAGATTTGGAACGTATTACCTAAAGCTTATAAGTTCTGCAACAATACTGCCACTTTCTCCTTCCTCATGACGTATATTAATTATTTAAAAACATGTGTTATTATAAAAAATGAAAACATAAAATATTAATTATGGATTGAAATTGGTCTTACAAATACGACATATTGACAATACAACTTGGTAGTTATGATAACGCTAGTAGGGATTACTAATTGGTATTTTAGTTGTGCATGATTTAGAATATAGTCGGAAAATCACCAATTTTGCAGTTTAGTATCAGCAAATACAACTTGTTATTTCACTATAAGTTTTAGTTTTGGTTAGTATGGTAGGTATCTCTTATTACGATCATTAATTGCTTACTTTCGCACCGTACTTTTACAATGCCAGCTTCAATAAAATCAGTCGTTTAGATGACATCGAATATTTTGAGTAGGAAAGTCAGTACGTTTTTGAGAACATATAAAATATTTTCTAGGCTAAGATATCACATAAATAGTTTTTCAAAATTTTCCGTACTCAGCTACATATCTGAGGACAATATTTCGATGGAACTTAAACCGTCGCTTGAAGATGCCATAAAACATATTATTGCAAGCGCCGGTCCCGTATCCGCCACCACCACCGTTCCCGTTACAGCGCTCGCCCGCTACCGCCACAGCTACCCTTACCGCTACCTCGGCCGCTCCCGTTTCGGTTTCTGCTACCGTGCCCGCTTCCGCTACGGTCATCGTTCCCGCTAGCACCACCGCGCCCCACCGATCCCGCTACCGCGCCATTTCGTCTGCTCCCGCCGCCACTTCCGCTCCTTCTCTCACTACATCGCTCGCTGCCACCACAGCTCCCGCACCCACCATCGTGCCCGATCCCTTCACCGCTACCGCTCCCGCTATCACCTCCGCTACAGCCGCCGCCACCGCCACTGCTACTGCTACTGCTACTGCTATTGTTGCTGCTACTACTACCACTCCTGGATACAAAAATTCCGGAGGCAAAATAGCCCCCAGTTAGGATCGCCAGGCAGGGCTGATTCAGGGGCGTCAACATGCAAATATCCCAACTTTAAAATAGATTTTTGTAACATGCGAGGTTTAAACTCGAACATAAATTCAGTGCACCAACACCTGCAATCAAATAAACCTCATGTACTCGCTCTCTGTCAAACCAAGATCAGTTCATCAACCAGCCTGCTTTTTCTATCCTGGGTACGACTTCTATTCTCGGTTTAGGCGTAACTTTGGAATCCGTCTTTTTGTCAGAAGCGACCTCTCTTGAGAGGAGACTCTGTAGCCCCGAACTTCGATGTTATGTGGTTAAAAATAACAACTCAACAAACCGCAAAGTTTATTTGCTGCCCTATTGACCACTAGATGTGGCTGGCCGTGGCTCGGTGGCGTAGTACTTTGTTACTGTGCGGAAGGTCAAGGGTTCAATCCCGCAGATCGGTATACTTATTTATTTAAGTACGAGTATATTTGACCTGGCCACGTACATAGGTAGTAGTTATTTGCAGAAATGCAAATAACGTCCGTGGCAGCACTACCGCGTTGTTTAAAAGGTGCCGTGAAATACAAAAATGTATATTTCGGCACAACGTTGACGGGTATTACGACATCCTCGCCGATACCCTTGGGATATGGAAAAAGGATAAAATCCCTACTGAGGCGGGAAGGCGAGCGATAAAAAAAATCTAACCTTAGAACACTTTTAGCTTCTCTTGCAGATACCATCGATTATTTACAGATTAACTATCAAAATGTCGAAATTGCCATCCTGGGCGACTTTAATGCCCACAATATCAACTGGCTTAAGTATTCAAATACTACTGACGAACAAGGTCGTGATTCTCAATCAGTTGTGGATTAACTTAACTTATTGACTAGCCAAGGCGGATCCCTTTTTGATCTGTTTTAACCACCAATCCAGAGATTTACACTTTAGCGTAAATCCGCCATTAGATTCTTCCGACCATAAGCTGCTTTTGACATCGTGTATCTTACCAATTAGTAACAGAGAGGCGCCTAAACAGCCCAAGATTTGGCACTATAAATCTGCTAAATGAGAAGAACTCATGAAATATTTTCGAACTTTCCTTTGATTAGACGTCTTTTTTTCGACCCGACAACCCATCTGACTGCGCTAAGTAGTTTTACTTACATCGAAGAAATGCCCTTCCAACGACAAGTCTTGGTTTGACCGAAAATGCAAAGAAGCTGTTGTTTGCCTACCGACAATAGCGTGAAAATCCTAACGCTAGAAATCGTAATTCTTTGTTCGTGCCCGGAACAGATGCAAAGAAATTATCGACCAAACCAGGGAAGCACACAATCAACGAATTAGAAACAAACTTTTTGCCTCTTCCAATAACTCCAGGTTCTTTTGGTCAGTCGCTAAGGTTAGTCAAAATTTCACCAAATCCACTATACCACCACTCTCACGACCAGATAATTTTAATGCAACAACACCTGTTGAGAAATCGAACTTATTGGCTGAACTCTTTGCTTCACATTCTACTGTTGATTTCGAAGGAAAAACACCACTCCATTTCGATAATCCAGGGAAGGATGCTCGATATACTCGTATATACACATATCCAATCCAAAATCCAAGGCATTCGATCGTGTTTGGCACGATGGACTGTTGGCTAAGGTACGCTCTTGTGGTATGTCTGAAAAGTTCTGTTTGTGGCTCTCATGTTTCTTCGGAGAGCGTTCTTTACGAGTAGCGGTCGATGGATTTCTTTCTAACACCTTTACAATCAACGCCGGTGTGTCCCAAGGCTCCGTACTATCTCCTACTCTCTTTCTCATTTACATTAACGATCTGCTGGAAAAAAGACCGGAAACCCAATCTACATCTTTGCAGATGACGCTTATGAATGAAGAGTCATTCACTTTGAACGCTCGGACATCGGCTACTCAGACGACTTTGCCAAATAACTATCGATCCGACACTGCTTTCAATAATATCGGAAGTCATAGAAAAAGCTATCAATCAGCATCTTCTAAAATATCTTGAAGGATTTAACATTATTAGCGATCACCAATATGGCTTTCGTAAACATAGATCAACAGGAGATCTTCTGACTTATGTAACACATGTTTGGAACAACGCAAATGAGCACTTTGGAGAATCTCGAGCGGTTGCTCTTGACATATCCAAGGCATTCGACCGTGTTTGGCACGATGGACTGTTGGCTAAACTAAGCTCATATGGTACGTCTGAAAAGTTCTGTTTGTGGCTCTCATGTTTCCTCAGAGAGCGTTCTTTACGAGTGACGGACGACGGATTTCTTTCTAACACCTTTACAATCAACGCCGGTGTGTCCCAAGGCTCCATACTGTCTCCTACTCTCTTTCTCATTTACATTAACGATCTGCTGGAAAAGACCGGGAATCCAATATACAGCTTTGCAGACGACAGTACGCTTGTCTCTTCATTCACCTTGAACGCTCGGACATCGGCTGCTCAGGCGAATATCCGCAGACAGCAGAAGGTCGTTCAACCTAACAAAGACCTGGAAGAAATTCTATCTTTGGGTGACAGTAACCAAGTGGAATTTAACGCTACAAAAACCCAGGCAGCAGTTTTTTCTAAAAAAGTTAACGTTGCTGAACCCGAGATAGTTATATCGGGGCACTCCATTCCCCTAGCATCGTCATTCAATTTGTTGAGCGTTAGTTTGGGAGCAAATATGTCCTGGCACGAACATATTGCAGGCATAGCAAGGAGAGCTTCTCAAAAGTTGGGAATATTATTTCGAACTAGAAAGCTTTACACTCCACAACAACTGTTAATTCTTTACAAAGCTCAAATTCGACCATTTATGGAATACTGCTCCCATGTTTGGGGCTCCGCTTCCAAACATACCCTGCATTTGTTGAATTCTGTTCAGAGAAGAGCTGTACGTCTGATTGGAGACCTGGAACTGACCGACGGCCTTGATTCGCTGGAACACCGAAGAATGGTTGGTGACTTGAGTCTGTTCTACAAGTATTTTCATGGAAAGTGTTCGAAGAATGTAGCCCGCTTAATTCCTCCCTAAGCGGTGCATGTTAGAAATACACGTCGCGCTGGTGCTTCGCATCCGTATGAGGTTCAGCTTGTTACTCGGCGTACAACGCTTTTCAAGCAGTCTTTTATATGGAGAACATCCTCCCTTTGGAATAATTTGCCCAGCGGTGTGTTTACAGCGCTTCAAGAACAACGTGAATTGTTTTTTTCTGCATGCGTGCCGCTCCTGGAGAGCTTTAGGGACTTTCCTGCAGCAAGTGTGCTAGACCCATAAAAAAAAATACACATATATCTATATATACGACCCAAAAATATCTACTACATTGACCGAATTCTTTCAATTGAAGTAATCAGTGAAGGTAAATGGAATAAAATTTTATGATTAAAATGTAAAATTTTTAAAGAATTGCTTAATTTAAATATATATACTTATAATGAAAATTTGAGTAAACAACCTTAAGAATTTTCGAGGTTAAAATCGTTAACCCGAATTAACCCGAACTGTAAATTATAGTGTAAGCTCAATGTTTCAACCTCCTTTAAAATTTCTTATTTAACTTGCCCGACTTACTCGTTATCGCAGGCTATAAATTCCAAAATTATAGAATGTCTTTTTTTAATTTTAAGCAATGATTTTAGTGATGTTAATTTAAATTAGGTTGGTTTATTTAGACTTATTTCGTTTCAAACAAGTAACGTTAAGATAAGAAATACGAAAATTACTTATTAAGTTTGTATAATAATTCTGACTTAGTGGTTTTTTATCACAAGTTAAGAATAATCTACTAAGCACCTGCCATCGGCAGTTACACAAGTTATTGCTGTTATGTTTACTTTTTTATGTTTATGGTTTAAATCTTGGATTTTTAATAAAATATAATTACATTTTTCAAACGCCGGGGAACTTTTAAAACGTATTATTTTTTATCATTTGACAAATAATAAAAAACAGGTTTTTATTCAATACTTCTCTCACAAACAGGTAGTTCGGAAACTAAATTTTGAATTTAAGTGTATCGTAGAGTCGTTTACTAACAGGCAGACAAACCGACGAAAATTGGTAAGCATTTTTTTTCTTCTTCTGGGGACCCTAAAACGCGACAAAAGCAAAAATCTCGGAGAGTGTTTTTGTCACGAAAACAGTACTTCCGTTAGCAATGCAACAGAAGTAAAAATAAAACGTTACGAAACAATACTAATTATAATACCTTAATTATAAATCAAGTAAAATGATCGGAGTTTTTTACGTGAACTTTTTTCCGGAACCAAAAGTAACTGCTCTTATTTTGAAGTTGAACCTTATTAAAGAAGATTTACCTCTCGGCTTTACAATCAATTATAAAGTGATTAATTTGTTGTAAAAGTATGGAGGTTGTATTAGGTTTTTATAATATTTACATACAAAAATATTTCTTTTTAGTATATTATTTGCGTATCTGTTATTTTTTAAAAATAACAAACATGCCGTAATAAAATTTATTTTTATTTATAAATTTTCAGCGTACATCATACATTGTTATGCTTCTTCATTTTTGAAAGTCAATTTTTAGAAATGCGATGAATACTAAATTCATAATTTAATATTTTATTGTTCATAATTTATATGCAGCATAATACACGCGATTTAAATATATAACACAAAATATATTTTGTTAACAATCTTATAAAACAGTATGGCAGATTTAAGAACAATGCAAACATATTGTAAATTTTGTATTTCGTTAATAAACCACTAAAATTAGTAAAATCACAAAAGATATACCTATCGCTACAGAAAAACAAACAAGGTGTAACAAAACGTCGCACAGTGTCTCGACTAGTACAAGCTAGCGGGACAATATTATTTCTTCACTTATTTCAATGGTTTATGTATATTCCAGGTATCTTAAGCTATTTTAAGAAAAAAAAAGTTGAAAAATGTGTACTGTATGTGTATTAATCGAAATATGTAGCTGCAAGACGGAAGTGGTTTACTAATGTGTCTCATTTGTTCACTATTGTCGCTAATTGTTCTTTAATTAGCTACATACGTCTACCTACTCATTATGTGTGAAAAGCACAATCATGTTTGTTTACAAAGAAATTTCTAGGAAAAAAAATAAAAATCATAATGATAGTACCCACATTTATTAATTTACAAAATATTATTTCTTTTAAAATAAATTAGTACAATAACAGTATCTATATATCAATTATTTACAATAACATGGTGTATAAGTAAAATAAATATAATATTAAATAACTTATATACTAAGGCATAAATTATAAGCAACTACAACACACAATAAAATAAGAATAATAATTACAATAAAAAAAATACCTAAACCTACTAATCACCATCAGATGAGTCGTCATAACCGCTCTCCCATTCAGTAGAATATTCAGAGAGTAAATAATCCTCCTCATTTAATTCGTGATGATGACTTACTGATGGTGTTTCGGATGGCAACGAAGGTGGGATAATCAACTGCAGAACCTCCGATGGCAAAAGTAAATTTTCTTCGCGGTAATTCTCTATACGAGTTGATAACAGGATCAGACGTAATTAAAAGCATTCTCAAAAGATCTGTATTTGTGGCAATACGTGACCGCTTCCTGGTGTGCCGTTCACGGAATCTACGACAGTCTTTATTTCTTGCCTCCTGGGCTTCTTCGGAGAGTTGTCCAATGGGAAGAAGAAAAGACTTTATAACTTCCACGCTGTGTACAAGAATTTTATGCACAGTAACGGGCATGAAATACCACGAATACAGATCAAGGTATAATTTTCTAGTACCAACACAAAACTTTTCGAATTCTATATAATTTATGTCATATCCCGATGACAAAGTTCTTAAAATTACATGAAATCTACGAATAAGGTTTACGTCTAATCCTGTAATTTCGCTGCTCAATTCAGCTTTGGAAAAAAATCTACGTGCTGTGTTCCATCGTTTGTGTTACCATACCCAGGTTTTGGTTTATCTACAATGAGACCCATACGATCTTTAAACACTTTTTGTATCTCTCACAATAGCTTTGTCGTTATCTCCCCTGACTTGCCACTTTTTTATTTCTAAACGATAGTTGATGTGAAGCAAACATTCAAACGTGCGGATCCATGCATGTAAAGTAGATAAACCAAATGCAAGGCATTCTTCGTTGCTGAGATATTTCTTTGACTCCTCGTTCATAGTAGACGGGGGTGGCGGGTGGCATCGCAAATATAACACTTTTGTGTTGAACTTGTGTCTGTTAAGGCATTGCACACTTTGCCATCAGTCATTGTCAACAACAAATCGTGTTTAACAGAGATTTGAGATCCAGCAACGTTACATAATGTTGGAAGAAGCTGACTTACTTCATCTAAAATTTTAGAAGTTTCTTCTTTCGTAAACTCTTTTGTCTCCTTGGTAAAAATAAACTTAATAGGACGGCAATATAAAGTAGAGGAAGGTCTTGGATTTTGCCAGATCACAGTTTCGCCATCAAGCAGTCTCAAAGGGACAAATGAGTATACGAACAAAAATTCGTCTGTAGCGTTAGTGTTCTCAAATTTCTGCTTATACGTGCTATGCCCCGAACTCCCATCACAGCCCCATTTGCTTACCAACGTATAATATGAACGAGGTAACACACTTCTAATGACTTCCGTCTGAGCTTTAACTAATCGTTCAGCCGTTTTATCCAAAATCGCGTGAAGTTTAATTTCCGCTGGAAATTCAGTCACAGAAATATATTCGTCAGAAGGACAACAAGAAGCTTTGGACTTACCTAAACTATAAAACGATGGATACACTTGATGTTCCGCTTTGATTGACCATTTTCTTGTTTGTTTATATGAGTGAGAAGTCGATTTCGAGTCCACATAATAAGCTAAAGCTTCGTTCAGAACACTTATTCTTTCCTCTAGTTTCACTGACTGCGACGTTATGGATCTGTTTAGCAACACTTCGATGCCCTTCTTTTCGAATAGCTAAACTCAGCTGCTGTAATAAGCTCACTTGCACTTCGCGGTTCCAAAAGATCTTCTACTCTCCGTCTCTTCGTTTTCGTTGATGAGTCTTCAAATGATTTTCTGGGTCGCCCTACGGAAAGAGCCGCTGATGATGTTGAAGTGCACGGCTGGTTAACACAGATCTTTATTTCGATTCCGGATCCCTCTAACCAATCTTTATGTTTGATTAGAAACATTTCTTTGTTACACTTTAAAGAACTCCACTTTTGATTGAATTTTGCTGAAAGGCTTGATATTTTCATTTTGAGTCGTTTTAGAGAATCGTCAGAAACATCAGACATATTGAATTTTTCACTTATATAATAAAAAATGTCACTGTTTCGTTCAGTTTTGTCATGTTTTAGCCATTCTTCAAAAAACTCCATTTTCGTCATAGTCACGACTCGTTCTGAAAAAATAAAATAATTTTACTTTCGAGCCTTTTCGGGGACTATAATATATATGAATCTGTGCCTGAATGTTGTAGGTATTACATATAGAAAAATCTAGGTGGATATATGTGGATAAAAAAAGTTGCTACTTTTAAAGTTTACAATTAATGTAAAATTTGCTGGATTTATCTATACATTTACAAATTGATATTACACCAAAAGTATACATATTTTTTATAAAAAATATAAGTCATAATAGAGTACATACCTTCAACAGAATATTCCATCACAAAAAAACTCGTTTCACTTTGCTACCAATTTTAAAAATATGTTATCACAAGTGTGCATAAAATGCGACTGATTTGCAAATGAAAATGACCTCTCTTATAAGGGTTTCTTTGACCCCCTGATAAGATATCTTTATGAGGTGATAAACAAATTAATTCTTGGAATTCGTTAAATGGGGGAGGGGGTTGTTTACAAGTCGTTATCAGTGGTTCCTGGAAATTACGTCATGAATATTGTCCCGCTAGCATGTTCTTGCCGAATCACTGTGCGTCGCTGCAAGGGGAAACCGGCTAGCTACTGATCATTAAAATATGCCTCGTAGAGTTTCTCAGTAGTAGTCGAGACATTCTGTTCCACATGTTTGGATTTCTGTAGCAATCCCTATATTTTCTGTCGTATAAGGTAATTGAAAATTTATTAAACTATGAAACTATCATAATGAATACAGACTTGCAGATCACTAAAAAAGTTTTTAGATTGTTAAGTAGTGATTCTAATTGGCGTTAAAGCAAGCATCACCTATAATTAACTAAAGAACCCCGCACTAATCTTGTGGAAATTGGATCCCGGTCAAATCGGCTGAAAATGTAGTATGTTACACTTCAAACCGTTCTGATCAAAAGTCTCCATGGACACAAGGTCCAAAAATGGATAGATTAGGACTTATCGAGCGTTGAATTAGTGAAAAAACCGTTGAGAAAATGCTATTTTTGCGTTTTTAAGGACTTATTTTGACTAAAATATGATTTTACGAAAAATTTCAACGAGATTATATGTTTTTTAGGTTGGTAATTATGAATATAATAATTATTTTGACTTACTTTCGAATATTGGCCATTTTGGCCATTTCTGGAGTATCTTTTTGATTTAATTCATCTAGAACATATTATTGCAAAAAATTGTAACGGAATGTTATGTTTTTGTGTTAATAATTGTAAATATAATAATTATTTTGAACCAATTGGATCGTACTTTCCAATAACGTTTATTTTTTGCCAACTTTTGGCCCTTTTCTAGATTTAATTAGAGTATAACGTATAAACGTTATACTTTATTTTCAACAACTCTAAGGAACTTGTTAAGAAAGAATAATGAAAGTCATATCACTTATAATTAAGGAGCAAAATCCAAAAATGGGCCAAAATGGCCGCTATTCTACCTAGTTTGGATTTAAATAATCATTATAGTAGTAATCGGCATCGCAAAATTGGAATTTATCGTAAAAATATGTTTTAGTCGAATTAAATCCAAAAAAAAGTAATAAAAATGCGTGCATACATATGTGTGTGTGTGTTTGTGTGCATGCAAACTTAATGATAGAGTTTAATATCTCCCGAGATATTGCAAAATGTACGTAAGTATACCGTCGACGTTAACGTTTCCCAATATACACCACGTGGAGTTCGCGTCACTGAATTTTGTACTTCTTGATCCATTTACCCATTGGAATTTTTCGTAATGGTCTAGTCAAAATAAGCCTTAAAAAAGGCAAAAAATAGCATTTTCTCAGCGGTTTTTTTTACTATTTCGACGCTGGATAATTCCTAATCTGTCCATTATTGGACTTCGTGTCCATAAAGACTTTTGATCAGAATGGCTTAAAGCATAACATACTACATTTTCAGCCGATTTGACCGGGATCCAATTTCCGCTCAGCGCGGGGTTCTTGGAATCCGTAAGGGGTAACGTATCATATGCATTAAGGCCCCTTTCGACAACGACTATAGGCTGAGGGAGGTGGCGATGCACCTTAACTGTTAAAAATTGCTTTGTTGGTTTTAAGTTCCAAAATTTAATATATATATATATATATATATATATATATATATATATATATATATATATATATATATATATATATATTTTCCGATGTTCTGTATTTTTTATACTTTTTAAGATTTCTTTCTACACAAACGACACAAGTTAATTTTTGTCCTTGATATTTGACAAGTAACCGATGATATATGATGTTAAGTTTAATAAAGAGGTGATACTAATTATAGAGAACGTTTTCGCTCTTCTATACATACTTCACGAAAATAGGACGGTAGATGATTGAATGTCCTTAATATGAACTATTAATATGTCGGCAAATGATAGCTGCTAGGTTTATTTCACGCTAGGCGAATTTTTACCGTTCACGTCGATGACGCTTAGAAATAATGACTCTGTGAGTGGCATCAGATGGCATTTATAAGAGCAACACTCTGTTTAAGTACGTGCTGGATAGCAGCAAACCGAATAGTTTCAAAGATACCTTAGCGATGGTCTTTTTAATTTTACAATGCCTATAGTAAGGCCCTCTCACTTTGGCCGTTCGGAAGTGGCTTTACAGTCTTTGGAAACACTTAAAATAGAGGTACCAACCTTAAGCAAACGTGAGAGGGTGGTCCACGACCGCATCAGATATGTCACCTTAAAAAGAAACATCCTGTATAGATTTACATTTCAGTTTCAATACGAATCATAATAACTAAATTTTTTACAAGTTAGATATGTTAAAAAGTAAAAATTAAATTAAATTATATCTTAAAAACAGGTCAGGCCCTCGTATATAAAACAAAGAAGAAAGTGGTGCGTTTTGATGGACGACTGGGGTCAAATACCACTGCAGGCCCCGCCTCATTTTTAAAACTATTGCAAAATTTTTTATCGCTTTAGGCTCACACAACTGTTTTAAGAGGTTTTTAGTGTTCCGGTACAGGACACTTATAAGATCACTTCGGTGTCCGTCCGTCTATTTGTAGGTCACACCTGATTTTCTCTGAAACTATTTGACACAGAAAGTTGAAATTTGGCACTAATATAGAAATTGATTGTCTCATCAGAGCCGTGTAATGGGATGTCAAATGAAAGCTTGTAAAAACACGAGTTCAAAAATATATATAATGTACTACTTGCACTCAATTCTCTTTATATGATTTTTAAAAAAGTGCGAAAAATTGCTGCCCCCCCTTATCTCAAAAACTACTAATCAAAAAATTTTGAAAAAATCCTTTATCTGGTTTATAAAAAAAATAAGAATTTTAATGTCATTAGTTTTTAGTAAAGATCATATCACATGCATTAAGGTATCTTTCGACAACGATTATAAGCTATGGGAGGCGGTGCTGTACCTTAACTGTTAAAAATTGGTTTATTTTTGGTTTAGGTTTCAAAATTAATATATATATATATATATATATATTATATATATATATATATATATATATATATATATATATATATATATATATATATATATATATATATATATATATATATAAATATATATATATATATATATATATATATATATATATATATATATATATATATATATATATATATAAATATATATATATATATATATATATATATATATATATATATATATATATATATATATATATAAATATATATATATATATATATATATATATATATATATATATATATATATATATATATATATATATATATATATACACAGTAGAGCCCCGGTTATCCGAGGTAACATGGAGGGGTACCCTCCTCGGATAACTGAAAACTCGGATAATCCGGATTTGTTTTTTATTCATTCAAAAAATAAACACTAATACTTTAAACCGATGTATTAACGTTTTTAACATATAAATATGTTATGCGCTTCTGTTTCATATTGCATCTTCTTTTTCTCGCTGCAATGATTCTCCATCTATTAAGAAGAAGCAAATCCGCTGGGGTTGCCTCTGGTTATTGTTCGATATACCTCAAAGCTTTTTCCAAAGAAGCAAAACCTTTTTGATGAGAGATCTTAGTGGGAGACTGTTCATCCACCGCCGCTTCGTCATCGTCATCTGATTTTTCGGTTTCCTGAAAGGCATTCGTTATTTTCAATACTTATTTCTTCTTCTAAATCATCTGCTGTAATCCATTCAGCAACATCTTCTCTTGTCACATTTTCGCAACCTTTTAATTTTTTCATTAATTCAAATAAACTTTTTTCTTCTATCTCGCTTTCAAAATTTGAACAGGACATTTCTCCATGGCTTCTCAATTTTAAAGCTAATTCATTTAATGGAGTGTCATGTTCACTGTCATTATAGTCCTCGAAATCAATAACTTTTGACCAAGATTTGTGAATAGTGGTAGTATGCACAGAATCCCAAGCTTGACTTACCCAGTAAATAACATTTTTCAGTGTAACCTTTCTCATCCCATTGATAATATCCTCCTTTTCTGTGTATATAAACGCCTATAATTTTTTTAAATGTTTTTGGGTGAGATGTCTTTTAAAGTTCTTGGACGTGCAGACTTGCCAATCACCATCAGTGGGATTTTGTGCTTACCAGATGCATTGGAACATACCATTATAGTTAATCTTTCCTTACTTCGTTTGTGCCCAGAAGCTGATTTTTCCTGTCGAGATGCCAATGTTTTCGATGGAAGCATTTTATAATTTAGACCAGTTTCGGCACAGTTGTAAATTTGATCACATGTATATCCACAATCTTCGATTTGCTTTTTAAAGTTCTGCTTAAACTTCTCAATTGATGACAGATCAGCAGAAAGTTTTTCACCATATACAGTCAGTTGTACACCATACCGTTTATTCCAGCGGTCAAGCCATCCGGAACTGGCGGTAAACTGATCTATCTCTGGGAATTGCCTACTAATCATTATTGCTTTCTGTTGTAAAATTGGACCTGACAGAGGCACACCTTTTGATCTCTGTTGGTTAAACCACATAAATAAAGCTTCATTAACCGATTTTCATTGATTTTCTTCCTGAGGACGAGGAGGCTTGATCTATACACCACTCTTCTATTTTTGTGCGGTTTCTTTTCCAATCTCCAACTGTTACCTCACCTACTCCATAATCTCGTGCAACAACCTTAATTGTCTCTCCTGCTTCAATTCTTCTGATGGCTTTTAATTTTTCTGCAATAGGAACGACGATTCTTTTACGCTTGTTTTGCTCCATTATAATACGACAAACAAAAATTCAAACAAAGCAGTTCGTATTAATTACACTTAACTACCAGAACTCCAACCAAATAAATTATGTGAGTATACTCGTACTTCTCTCGTAGTAAACGCTATAACGCACTGCATTCACGCAAATTCACATGCTGAAAGAGTCCAAAAACATAAATAGGGGAACCCCTCACACGGGCCAGGGGGATTCCCCGAAGGCCCCGACGCGACGATTTTAAATGGACATATGTACATACATATTTTAGAAGCTCGGTTAATACGCAGCATAGACGCGCGTACCTCGGATAATCAGGTTCTTAGATTGACTCGGTTAATCCGGAGCTCGGATAATCGCGACTCGGTTAATCGGAGTTCTACTGTATATATATTAAATTTTCGATGTTCTTTCTTTTTTAAACTTCTTAAGATTTCTTTCTACACGCGTGACACAAGTCAGTTTTTTATTCTTGATATTTGACAAGTGATCGATGATATATGGCGTATAATGTTAAGTCTAGTAAAGAAGTAATATTAATTATACCGAACATTTACGCTTTTTTATTCTACTTTACGTAAGTGTAACGGTGGATGATTAAATTTCCTTAAAATGAATTTATATACGTCACCAAAATGCTAGGTTTGTTTCACTCTATCCGTATTCTTACCGTTCACGTCGATGATGCTTAGAAATAGTGACTCTGTGACTGGCATCAGTTGGCATTTCTAAGGGCAACGCTCCGTTTTGAGTACGTACTGGACAGCAACAAACCGAATAGTTTCAAAGATACCTTAGTGATGGCCTTTTTAATTATACAAATATAGGAATTTTAAGATAGCATTCTATTTTTCAGGTTGCCTATTTAGTGAACGTATTTGTCTCGAAGAGGTTAGAGGAGTGGTGCTTCGATGGTAAGAATAAATTAAATATTTAATTTTTAAAACCCATTTTTTTATACTATAAAAATAATTTATAATAAAAATATTTAATGTTGAAGTTATTTATGTATAAAAAATTAAATTATATTTCCTGTTATATTTTTAGTTAAATATAATTTTCCGTGCGTGGGTTTTCATTTACATATTTATTTTGCTGCATGTGAAAAGAATTTTAAAATATAAGTTTTGCTATATTATATGCAAATATTTTAAATAAACAATGACATAAAGATTAATCAAAATTATTTTAACGGCATTTTGAAAATTGTCTATATATTTTTTGTATTACGTAACAACAGTTTTTATATATGTAAAGGAACAGTGTTTTTACCAATAAGTGAAAATAGGAACTGGAATGGTAAGACATATATTACATATGAAAATACAGGGTGCCTCAGTAGCGAGTCCCGAAGATTTTAGTATGTGAGCATAAAAACATAAAAAATCTAATATCAGGAACCATGTTTTTCCTTTTAACTACAGATGTAAAAGTTTCCGCTTCATGTTAAGAAAGAGGGAATCTTGTAAACATATGGTATTCTAATCATAAAAATTACTTTTCTACATAACTATCACCTACACTAAAACAGTTATGCTAGCGTTTCTTAAGTTGTAGTATTTCATTAAAAAAATTCATTAAAAAACAATGCTACAGCAGGTTTAAACTTATTATATGAGGAAAATTTTGTTGCATTTCCCTCTTTAGCGAGAAACTTTATAACTACGCGATATTCCAAATTACTGCAATTAATAAAAGCCGAAGGGACGCAATTTTGTCAAAGTATTTATAATAGTGACAGTGAGGTGACAGAAAAGCAAATTTTTTGTATGACGTCATTTTTACATCCTCGTATGTACTGTTTTCGAGATTGAGAAGTTTAATTACTCGAATTAACCCACCATAGTTCTTGCGACATCACTCACGAATTACTCTACAAATTTTGATAAAATGCATCTTGAACGTTTGTCCTCGTCATTAAACTATAAAAAATTGCTATCGCCAATTGGTAGTGTTCCACTATCAGGAAGAAAGGTTAAAAATAATCAAGTAATTGTTACAAAAACATGTTTTCCTCAAAATTATTCTCTTCTTATTAACACATTTTAAACGTAGAAAATTGTGCAACAAATGTAATCACAATTTTTTAAGATCATACGAGGATGTATTGAAAAGATCGCGGCCTAGTCAAAAAAACAAAATAAAATATGTACAAAAAATATTTTTATTTTTCGACGTAATTTCCACCTAGCTCTATGCACTTCTTCCACCTTCTTTCCAAAGCTTCCACACTTGTTTGAAAAAAGATTCCTCAAGGTCTTCAAAATACTGGTTGACTGCAGCTTCGACTTTTTCATTTGATGAAAATTTTTGGCTACCAAGGTGTTTTTTTTAGGTTTAGAAATAGATGAAAGTCCGAAGGTGCCAAATTAGGAGAATAAGCTGGATGGGCAGCAATTCGAAACCACAATAACGAATTTGAGCCATAGACTCAACAGACGTGTGATTGCGAGCGTTATCCTGATGGAACAAAACTTTCTTTCTCAGTAATTCTGGGCGTTTCTCTTTAATTTCTTGACATAAAAGACGCAAAAAGGTGCAATATTAAGTCGAGTTTATTGTTTCGCCTTTCGGAAAGTAGTCCACCATAATAATGCCTTTAGCTCCCAAAAAACTGACGCCATCACTTTTCCAACCGACAGAATTGCCTTCGCTTTCTTTGGAGTCGGTTCACCAGATTTTTTCCACTGCTTGGATTGTTGTTTTGACTCTGGAGTATAGTGGTGAACCCAAGTTTCGTCCATTGTCACAAACCTGTTAAGAAAATCTTGCGGATCAGCCTCAAACATCTCCAAACAGTCGCGAGAAATCGTGAGTCGAATTCGTTTTTGTTCAACTGAAAGCAATCTGGGGACCCACCTAGCGAAAACATTAGAAAATTCGAGTTCGTTGGCAATAATGTTTTGTGTTCGTTCATACGAGATGCCTTCCTGATAGTTAATCTACGGTCTTTCAATATAAGATCACATACTTTGCCGATGTTTTCTTCAGTCGTAGACGTCGTAGTCCGGCCGGAACAAGGGCCATCTTCGATGCTCTCTCGACCACGATTAAAGTCTGCAACCTATTTTTTCACAGTAGTATATGAGGGAGCAGGTTCCCCTAGTGTTGTTCTCATATCATCGTGGATCTCCTTTGGTGTTAATCATTTTTTAAACAGGTACTTGATGACCGCACGTTGTTCAATTTTTTTTTGTTTTTCCACAAAGGCTGCTATTGGTCTCACAAAACTCGTTCTGACCTAAAAACCACTCTACAGCAACAAAATTTTACTCTGTGACAACCGAAGAAAATATGAACTTATTGAGAGTACTATAATAAAAATATGATAATTATTTTTTGGTGAGGCCGCGAACTTTTTAATCCATCCTCGTATCTCGAAAGTGATACTTTTTTGGCTATTGTTTTAATAGTTTTTTTCTGTATGTAAACTGGGCACCCTATATTATAAGAGTAGTTGTAATCATGGTAAACTATACGAGGCTGGTTTGAAAAGTCCGTGCAAAAATAAAAACTACTTATGTGTTTGGGGTAAACCTTTTTTATTTTTCGATATAGTCTCCTTTTAGGCTTATACACTTCGTCCAACGATGTTCTAGTTTGTTGATCCCTTCCGAATAATAGAATTTGTCCAAGTCTGCAAAATATCCATTAGTGTCTGCAATCACCTCCTCGTTTGAATAAAATCTTTGTCCCGCCAGCCATTTCTTCAAATTGGGGAACAAATAGTAGTCCGAGGGAGCCAAGTCTGGAGAATAGGGGGGATGTGAAACGAGTTGGAATCCTCTTTTCCATTAATTTTGCGACCACAACTGCTGAGGTGTATGCTGGTGCGTTGTCGTGATGGAAAAGGACTTTCTTGTGGGACAATCACGGTCGTTTTTCTTGCAGCTCGGTTTTCAAACGGTCCAATAACGATGAATAATATTCACCTGTAATAGTTTTACCCTTTTCCAGATAGTCGATGAGGATTATCCCTTGCGAATCCCAAAAGACAGTCGCCATAACCTTTCCGGCCGAAGGAACGGTCTTCGCCTTTTTTGGTGTAGATTCCCCCTTGGTAACCCATTGTTTAGATTGTTATTTGGTCTCAGGAGTATAATAATGTATCCATGTTTCATCCACAGTGACGAAACGACGCTTAAAGTCCTCCGGATTCTTCTGGAACAGCTGCAAACCATCCTTGCAACACTTCGCACGATTCCGTTTTTGGTCAAGCGTGAGCAATCGCGGCACCCATCTTGCGGATAGCTTTCTCATGTCCAAATGTTTATGCAAAATATTATGTACCCGTTCAGTCGAGATGCCCACAGCACTAGCAATCTCACGCACCTTAACTCTTCTGTCATCCATCACCATATCATGGATTTGATCAATGATTTCTGGAGTCGTAACCTCCACAGGCCGTCCAGAACATTCAGCGTCACTTGTGCCCATATGGCCAGTCCGAAAATTTTGAAACCACTTATAAACTGTTCTAATCGAAGGTGCAGAGTCACCATAATGTTTATCAAGCTTCTCTTTAGTCTCCTGAGGCGTTTTGCCTTTCATAATGTTTAATCACCACACGAAATTCTTTTTCGTCCATTTCTTGAAAATCACTCGACTTCCTTGATTCACACGAATGCCAAACACAAAGAAATAGACCAATATGGCTGAAACTTGGTGTGCATTCATTCAAGAGATGCTACTAACTAAACATGACCTCGATACGCGCCGGTGGTGCCATCTCTAGGACTTTGCACGGACTTTTCAAACCAGCCTCGTATTTAATTCAGTACAATTGAAAATTAGAAATATAAACAGAGTAAATTTGGGTATTTAACTATTATTATATTACCCTTCTAAATCATAAAAAAGTAGGGTAATAATTTAGAGATTAACAACTTGATAAAGAAATATCAAAGGAAATATAAACAATTTACTTTGTTTACTAGTGTGTGAAGAATTTCGCTTTCGCGCTTGTGTGTATGCGTTTGCTATGTAGCATGCGTAAAGTTAATACTCTACGCACGGCTGTACAAAAAATTAATTAAATCTGTTTACGGTTTGCTTAATTTTTAATTTAGTCGATTTATTAATAATCAACTTTGGTTTCGAAATTAGTTTAATTTAAATCTAAAATGCCTTTGATGAAATAAAAAAAAAACAAGAACGAAATTTTACACATGATAAAAAAAACATAGCTATTTAAGTTAGATTCTACTGAATAGGAATAACACTTCGCTTTGTGAGTAAATATTGAAAAGATGAATTTTTTCAATGTTTATTGAGTTGGTAAATCTCGAAAAAGAAGAATGCTTGAGGATACCTAGTGCAGTCGCAGATGAAACGTCGGAAGACCACGTGCTTTTAAGGAGCAATCATTTTTTAAATAAAACACAACTTTTTTAGATATAGCCTTCGGACGATGCCTACCAGCTGCTGGAGATCTTGATGAGGATGATCTATATAGGTAAGATTATTTTTTAATTTGTAATATTTCCGTAACTATTTTTTAAATTTTAAATCATTTCTGCGAAAAAAAAAATGTTTGCTGAATTTCCATTGTTTTTATTTAGTAGAATTATAACGTTTATTCTGTTACCTAGCTGGTGAATACTGCGTTCACTAGACGAGATGGAAACTACTGTCCAAGGTTTTATTTGTCATAAATACATCACGGTCTAACAAGTGTGCTCTATATAGTGTACTAGCTGTGCCCGCCGTTCCGCTCGCTTGGACTACAGGATTATTGTTTAAGTTTTTTTGCAGCTGACGGCAAACTTTTTTCCGACTTGATCCACTATTGTCGTCACTGCTTATTCCTTATATCACCTAACGTAACACAATATATACCAAAACCTGGCCAGAGAATGTATGTATATTTATGGATTAAAAAAAACTGGTAAATCGGATAAGGGATTCTCGGGTGATAAGCGCACTAATGAACATACTACAGACAGAGAAACGTTGCGTTTTATAATATATAGGCGTAGCTGAAATTGCCATATTAAGCAACTTTGGTTATGCTCTTTGAATTTGATGTTTTGAGATTCGTTATTACCAAGAAAAGATTTAATAAAATAGTGTATAACATCCTTATAGTCCATTTTTGGGTAGTAAATGCTGCCTACTTTCTGCCGATTCTTTCTATCCATCCGCCTAATCATATCTCTGCCAATAAGCAGAGTTTGAATTTTCCTAATTTTTTTAAATAGAATATAATTTAAGTATTTTTTTATTATTAACCACATTAATAAAAAATGTGTAGCATCGGTTTTGTCATAAATATACTCCTCAATAGTTAACTATAAACTAACAATAAGAATAGATAAAATATAATTATAAAATATACATAGCTAGACTTAATAACACAGCCCCACAAAAAAAGTGGGGTATACTTTTGATGCGATATATTAGATCCGTAGTATTTTTGCCCGCTGATCGCGAATCTGACGTCAGAATATCGCCATCACATCTCATTTTTTTTCTAACCTCAAAAAATAGGTAAAAATTAGTAAAAATTAAGAAAAATATACTCCTAAAAAATTGATTCAAGCTTTTTCATGAATCCAAAGATGTATTAATATGTATTCGGACACGCTAAGCTAATATTCATCGGTTGGATTGAGCCATACAGTTCTGTTTTCTTTCTAACCTCAATAAATCAGACAGATATAGTGCTTCTCGAATGCAAAAACGAATTCAAATTAAAATTCAACCGATCCTTACCAAATTTGGTACACGGGGATTTTTTGGGTCGCTGATCACGAATCTGAGGTTGGATTCGCAAAATTCAAGATGACAGATGTTTTCGCGCCATTTTGAACGCCGAGAAAATTCATCGGTCGATTTTTATTCTTCCACCTGCATCCAGGGCATCTCCACGTGGTGACGGTGGGCAACGGTGTTACTCCCACTAGCCGGCAGAGTCCCTGGATAACGGCTTAGATGCCGTCATGGCAGGTAGAAGAAAGAGAATTTACGATGCAGGGACTCGGAAACCCAGTATCGGCGGTTGGTCAGGGTGGGAAAGCGGGCCCGCAGCCGTCGTCATCCAGCGACCGTAGCTCTTCATGTGTGGGTGACTTGGCTCATGTAGAGTATAATGCTACAAGAAAACGGTCTCACGGTACAAGGACTTTTCATAAGTGCGATAAAAACAGTGATTCATTTTGTTATATTTGCTGTCAACACGTATTGAGTAAAATGGGGTCACCGATAACGGATAAGATTAAAACCTTATATAAGGATTGTTTTAACATTGAAATACAGCACCAGGATACAGATTGGGTTCCCCACATCATTTGCAGTTCTTGCAAAATAATGTTGTACATCAATAAGAAGGCGATTAAATATTCCAGACCAGCAATATGGAATAGACCATACAGTGAAAATGATTGCTACTTTTGTATGAATGTTGTATCTAGGCATAACCGAAAAAATAAAAGCACTATTACTTATAACGATGTTTCGACAGTAACAAGACTAACTAAACTAATTCCGCCTCCTGAACCACTTGATGCTGATGTTATGGAAACAAATGATTTCACCTTATCAGTTCATGCCGAAAATATTGAGACTGTCGAAAAAGATTCAAACACTGTTACTAATGAATGTTCTAGTGACAACCTATCATATACTAGTGACACAGATAAAGAATTTCTAACATACAACCGTAAACCAGAACCAATACTCGTATCACAGTCAGAACTTAGTGATCTAGTCAGAGATTTAGGTTTATCCAAAGATGGTTCAGAGCATCTTGCTTCCTTTTTAAAGAAAAGACATTTACTTAAGCCAGAAGCTACGATTTCTTATTACAGAAACAGAGATGAAGAATTTCGCAAATATTTCACAATGGACGAGGAATTGTCACTTTCATATTGTACCGATGTAAAAGGTCTAATGGATGAATTTCAAAATAATTCATACGATCCTGAAGAATGGAGACTGTTCATTGATTCTTCTAAACGGAGCATTAAGGCAGTTTTGCTGCAACGTTTACGCTCCCATTCCGATTGCTCATTCCACAGTTATGGAAGAGCAATATGAAAAAATGAAGCAGCTTTTGATAAAAATAAAATATGCTGATCATAACTGGAAAATTTGTGGAGATCTGAAAATTGTAACAATATTGCTTGGCCAACAGTCAGGGTTTACACTTTATCCCTGTTATAAATGTCTGTGGAATAGCAGAGACAGGGAACGTCATTATAAGAAAAAAAATTTGGCCAACAAGAGAATCGTTCACTCCTGGTGAAAATAATGTATTGTTTTCCACCATTGGTAGATCCAGGAAAAGTTCTTATTCCCCCGCTTCACATTAAGCTTGGACTTATGAAGCAATTCACGAGAGCATTAGATACAAACGGCCCATGTTTCAAATATTTGCATAAAAAATTTCCGAAATTTTCTGAAGCTAAAATTAAGGCAGGCGTATTTGACGGGCCACAAATAAGAAAATTGCTTCAAGATTTATTATTTGTTACTAAAATGAATAAAGTTGAAAAAGCTGCTTGGCTTAGTTTTAAAGAAGTCGCAACAAACTTTTTGGGAAATAATAAAAGTCCTAAGTACAAAGAAATAGTCGAGAAAATGGTAAAAAATTTTCAAACATTAGGTTGCTTAATGAATCTAAAATTACATTTCCGGGACTCCCACATCGATGATTTCCCAGATAATCTTGGTGACTACAGTGAGGAGCAAGGGGAACGTTTTCACCAAGATCTGAAAATCATAGAAAATCGCTATCAAGGACGATGGGATGACCATATGCTAGCGGACTATTGCTGGTCGCTAAAAAGAGAAACAAGTCCTCAAAAGCGTTTGGGCAGAAAGCCTTTGAATAGGTCATTCGCGGAAAAAAGAACAAGATACAGCCAAAAAAAGGAAAGTTAGGCGCGGGTCTAACCTTCGCAATTCTAGGGCTTAAGGGTCTACTATTTGAGAGTATATGGTTTAAACGTCCTGGTTTTGAGTTTATTGGGTCTCATTTTTAAAGTTACAGGGTTATTGAGGTCTATTTTTTGAGGTTACAGGATGTGGGAGTCTAAGGTTTCAGGGTTTAGGGTTTAAGAGTATCAGGTTTGAGGATTCCCCAACTGTATACCAAATTTGGTAGGAATCGGTTGGTTTTCAAAAATTTTGTCCGCCATCTTGGACCCGCCATTTGAATTTTTGCAAATCCGACCTCAGATTCATGACCAGCAACCCAAAAAACCCCGTGTACCAAATTTGGTAAGAATCGGTTGAATTTTAATTTGAATTCGTTTTTGCATTCGAGAAGCACTATATCTGTCTGATTTATTGAGGTTAGAAAGAAACCAGAACTGTATGGCTTAATCCAACCGATGAATATTAGCTTAGCGTGTCCGAATACATATTAATACATCTTTGGATTCATGAAAAAGCTTGAATCAATTTTTTAGGAGTATATTTTTCTTAATTTTTACTAATTTTTACCTATTTTTTGAGGTTAGAAAAAAATTGAGATGTGATGGCGATATTCTGACGTCAGATTCGTGATCAGCGGGCAAAAATACTACGGATCTGATATATCGCATCAAAAGTATACCCCACTTTTTTTTGTGGGGCTGTGTAATCAATCAATTTAACAAACATAGAAAAATAGATAAAATACAAATACAAAATATCACAAATTGTTGTCTAGCTGATAAACACAATCCAGTGCTGTTGGTGCGGCATCTAGGAAGTCGTTCCAGCCTCCTAGATATGCTCCCAGCGAACATTCCGGGCGCCAAATGATCTAGTTATCGACGGGCATTCATCGAAAAAGAAACAAACCCAGCGAACGTTCTGTAATAATGTGTTAAACAGTCTGTCGAGGTTTACCGCAGTTACATGACGGAAAAGGAAGAAGGTTCTACCTATAAAAGAAGTCTTCATATCGTCCGTGGTTTGTTCGGCTTCTATTTAACTTTATTCAGGTGAACCGCGAAAGCTATGAGCCGGATGGCAGAGTTCCTCCAGAAAATGTGTCTTGTAAATGAGGTCCCACATATTCATTCCATAGGTTTTGCCATTGTTTTATGAGGTTAAAATTGTTACCCTTAGCGTCTCTAAAAAAGAGATCGTATGGATTTAAGCCTCTCTCTTCTGAGAGACTGCTCGGTAGTTTGGGGTTATCGTTGATCTTATATTCTCTCACTAGGGCGTTTGTTGTGCGGAGTTCTGGTGAGGCTATTCTCGATAGAATTGAGAGCCTTTGAATAGCGGTGCAGTTTATTGTGGTCATGATCATCCTCATTGTTAGGTTTAGGTGAACGTCTATTAACCTGGTGTGATGACTATTAACCCAAACGGGGACGAGGCGTATAAAATGCTGTATACGCCTTAATAATTCTATTATTCTATATTGTTTGAAGGCGGTGGATATATTGTGTTTCCATAGAAATCGCCGGATGTCGTCTACTGTTCTTCTGAGATAGAGTAGTCTGATTGTAGGTTTGTTTTCAGGTGGTTTCTTAGATTTTGAATGTGCGCTACTTTGTTATTGCACTGTGGTACTGTTTATCTCGTATTATCTGTTCGTATTTTCAGTTAAGCGGAAAGGTCTTGAGCTCAAGGTGTCGGTTACTGCTTATACTTGTGGTGGGTGGTGTTGGAAATTGACTTGCAAATAGGTACCAGTGTGTATTGGCTCTTTATAAACTGTGTGTTTCAGGTTTCTTTCTGCTGCTTTTTGTACAATCACGTCTAAAAAAGCTGGCTGTTTATTCTTCTCTAATTCCAGTGTTAATAGGGTTCTCTCGTGTAAAGATTTAATGTGATCAAAGAATTTGTGGAGTTCATATTTACGAAAAGATCACACGACGAATATGTCATCGACGTACCGACCACAAAGTTTTGGTTTTAGGGCAGCTTTGTTTAATGCCTTTTGCTCAAATTAGGTCATTAGGAGGTTAGTTATGGATCGAAAAACATAAACTTAGCATCCGCAGCAAACAAACTACATCGGCTCTCTTCCAACACCAGTTAGCTACGGGCCAAAAAAAACTGATTTGAACAGTCGTAAGCAAATGGCCACTGTCTTCTTTTTCAAGTGCCATCTCCGCGTCGAGAATTGATGATGATTCTCACTTTAGAAGCCGCTGCTCTGAAAAGTTCACTCGATGTATATCCTAACCATTCTCTCAGGTTCCGCAGCCATGATATTCTTCTTCTTTCCACGCTTCTCTTTCTCTGGATTTTTTCTTGCATTATTAGACGAAGCATGGCATATTTCTCTCCTCGTGTTATGTGTCCGAGCTATTGCAATTTTCTGTTCTTGATTGTGTTCATTATTTCCTGTCCTTTCCCATTCTTCTTAAGACTCCTATATTTATTATATGCTGAGATTAAATGTCAAGTCTCTGGCGCACAAGATTTTTTTCATTCTTTTGCAGTTTGCACGGGCATTCTCTGTACGTATTTTGATTTCTTTGGTATAATCATTTGTATTATTTATCTGGGTGCACAAATTTTAATATTTCTGGACTTTTTTGATGTTGTTACCGTTAATCACCAAGCCTTCGCTGTTTCCTAAAGTTTTTAAGACCCTCATAAACTTTGTTTTCTTGGCATTAAGGGTCAGCCCATCATCATCAGCCTTTGCATATCATAGATTTTTTCCTCTATGATTACTCTGTCATCTGCCTATCTTTCTTTATTCAGAGTACGCCTTGAACAGTATTGGCAACAACACGCATCCTTGTCGAACTCCTTTCTTTATTTCAATTTCTTCTGATAGTTTTTTCTCAATCGATATTTGATAATCCTTGACTGGTAGATTTGATTGAAAAGCTTCACCAAGATGTTCATGGATCTCTCATTCACTACCTCTAAGATATCGCTGGAGAGTTGATCAGCACCAGGACTTTTTTCATTTTTCAAATTTTTTCGTAGTCACTGTACAACACTAAAAAACAAGAATCATGCGAGAAGCCATCGAAATTGAGAAAAATGGTACTTTAAATAAAAGGGGTGATACCCTTAATCTCCCACCAGCATGGAAATGCGTAATAACACAAAACACCAAAGTATCAACAACAAATTCAACGCTGAACAACGCCAATCCCTTCCACGTTAGCCTTAGAGAAGGCTCACCGACCCACCAGCGCTACAGTGTCCAGTCCCGATAGCATATGAGTAGCACGCACACCTCTCAGCGTCTCTGTCATCACCGATCAGTAAACATTGATTTGGCGAAACGTCTGTGATTACCAACTCAGAACAATACTAATTAACGGATGTACTCCCGAACCCACCAGGATACACACATATGCTTTGGCAGACACAATTACACATTTACAGAATCCTACAATAATGCACAGCCCCGGAAATTTTTTATGCAAATATTTGAAACATGGGCCGTTTGTATCTAATGCTCTCGTGAATTGCTTCATAAGTCCAAGCTTAATGTGAAGCGGGGGAATAAGAACTTTTCCTGGATCTACCAATGGTGGAAACAATACATTATTTTCACCAGGAGTGAACGATTCTCTTGTTGGCCAAATTTTTTTCTTATAATGACGTTCCCTGTCTCTGCTATTCCACAGACATTTATAACAGGGATAAAGTGTAAACCCTGACTGTTGGCCAAGCAATATTGTTACAATTTTCAGATCTCCACAAATTTTCCAGTTATGATCAGCATATTTTATTTTTATCAAAAGCTGCTTCATTTTTTCATATTGCTCTTCCATAGCTGTGGAATGAGCAATCGGAATGGGAGCGTAAACGTTGGTATTATGCAGCAAAACTGCCTTAATGCTCCGTTTAGAAGAATCAATGAACAGTCTCCATTCTTCGGGATCGTATGAGTTATTTTGAAATTCATCCATTAGACCTTTCACATCGGTACAATATGAAAGTGACAATTCCTCGTCCATTGTGAAATATTTTCGAAATTCTTCATCTCTGTTTCTATAATAAGAAATCGTAGCTTCTGGCTTAAGTAAATGTCTTTTCTTTAAAAAGGAAGCAAGATGCTCTGAACCATCTTTGGATAAGCCTAAATCTCTGACTAGATCACTAAGTTCTGACTGTGATACGAGTATTGGTTCTGGTTTACGGTTGTATGGTAGAAATTCTTTATCTGCGTCACTAGTATATGATAGGTTGTCACTAGAATATTCATTAGTAACAGTGTTTGAATCTTTTTCGACAGTCTCAATGTTTTCGGCATGAACTGATAAGGTGAAATCATTTGTTTCCATAACATCAGCATCAAGTGGTTCAGGAGGCGGAATTAGTTTAGTTGGTCTTGTTACTGTCGAAACATCGTTATAAGTAATAGTGCTTTTATTTTTTCGGTTATGCCTAGATACAACATTCATACAAAAGTAGCAATCATTTTCACTGTATGGTCTATTCCATATTGCTGGTCTGGAATATTTAATCGCCTTCTTATTGATGTACAACATTATTTTGCAAGAACTGCAAATGATGTGGGGAACCCAATCTGTATCCTGGTGCTGTATTTCAATGTTAAAACAATCCTTATATAAGGTTTTAATCTTATCCGTTATCGGTGACCCCATTTTACTCAATACGTGTTGACAGCAAATATAACAAAATGAATCACTGTTTTTATCGCACTTATGAAAAGTCCTTGTACCGTGAGACCGTTTTCTTGTAGCATTATACTCTACATGAGCCAAGTCACCCACACATGAAGAGCTATGGTCGCTGGATGACGACGGCTGCGGGCCCGCTTTCCCACCCTGACCAACCGCCGATACTGGGTTTCCGAGTCCCTGCATCGTAATTCTCTTTCTTCTACCTGCCATGACGGCATCTAAGCCGTTATCCAGGGACTCTGCCGGCTAGTGGAGTAACACCGTTGCCCACCGTCACCACGTGGAGGTGCCCTGGATGCAGGTAGAAGAATAAAAATCGACCGATGAATTTTCTCGGCGTTCAAAATGGCGCGAAAACATCTGCCATCTTGAATTTTGCAAATCCAACCTCAGATTCATGATCAGCGACCCAAAAAAATCCCCGTGTACCAAATTTGGTAAGGATCGGTTGAATTTTAATTTGAATTCGTTTTTGCATTCGAGAAGCACTATATCTGTCTGATTTATTGAGGTTAGAAAGAAAACAGAACTGTATGGCTCAATGCAACCGATGAATATTAGCTTAGCGTGTCCGAATACCTATTAATACATCTTTGGATTCATGAAAAAGCTTGAATCAATTTTTTAGGAGTATATTTTTCTTAATTTTTACTAATTTTTACCTATTTTTGAGGTTAGAAAAAAATTGAGATGTGATGGCGATATTCTGACGTCAGATTCGTGATTAGCGGGCAAAAATACTACGGATCTGATATATCGCATCAAAAGTATACCCCACTTTTTTTTTGTGGGGCTGTGTAATTTTTATATAGTAAGACTAGGTAACGAACCAAGCAATGATACAAGTCCTTACAGAAAAAAAATCTGTAGAATAAATAGGAAAAAATTTTCTCGGATGTAAAAACCTTTTTTTAATCATTTCCGTTATTTTTAATGCTGTTTGTGTGTTTCAAGTAAAATGTACAAAAATTCTTTTAAATACTTTATGGTAGTATGGTTTTACTACCAAAAGAAACATGCATTTTTATAGGCTTTACGAAAATGCTTTATGAGACATATAGTATTTGTTGAAGGTTAATTGTAAAAATAAAGGTGTAGCTACCAAATATGACACCGGTGATTTTGATGCGGTGATTTTGATCTGTCGGACCGTGGATGTTCTAAACAACACCAGGTCTCATACGGTAAAAAACGATTCCCGATCTTATTTTTTTTTTGGGATAAGACTTTCTTTCTTACGCTCCATATTCTCCGGATATGGTTCCGTCTGATTATTTTTTCAATCGCTGTAACATCATCTCACCGATTCTCACTTCACTTCAGGGGAAGATGTTAACGAAAGTAGGATACCCGTCATTTACCTGAAAACCTAGCAAAATATATGAAAAATAATGAAGAATATTTTTCTTAAACCAGTTGTGTTGTGTTCGTAAATAAATAAATGTTTTATTAATGCAAAACAGATATCGAACTAGTTTGTATACCTGCTGGGAATTGGAGGAGCTTCCAAAAATACTAATTTGACAACTTAGGATGCCACAATAAAGCTTGCTCATTTCCATCTTTGTATAAATTCGAAGTAATTTGTCTTACAGAAGTGCGGTTTAAAAATTGATTTATTATTCTCCTTAATTAATGAAACTTTTTTATATATACCCTTTAGTTTTAAAAATATATTTTATTTAGGAGCAATTTATAGTACGCTTGTTGCGGTAGAAAATTAATGAGACTAACTCTTTTTTTAACAATTTAGTTTATTTATTTTTCTAAATAAAAGGTATCCTCTTGAAACTAATTTCCTAAGGCAGTCACATAGCGAAAGAAGTGTTGCTTCTATTTTTCGTAGCTGTTCTTGAAGGTGTCAACTTCTGATTATTCAGAGCACTAAAAGGACACCCTTTCAAGTGATTTTTAAATCAGAAGAATAAAAAGACATCATGGAGACTGGATCTGGCGAGTGGGTGGGCTGAGGAACAGGCATGATTTTGTAACCATAAATGAATTCATGAATGACGACTACTGTGTGATATGAAGTGTTGCAATGGTGCAATGCCTAATCTTGAACGTGCAATTCCTAATCTCGAACGTGCTATCCTCCTCTTTATTATTTTTCTTATTTCAGTAGATATTTTTAGATAACAAATATTAATATTATTTGTAAATTAACTTAAATCAAAATACGAAAACAGCTACCTTTTAATTTAAGAATTTAAGCAACGTGCAGTTGAAGTTCACTTAACTTCTTTTCTCTTCAGAGTTCCCTATTTAAATACGAGTAGTTAAAAAAAGATTATTGTCATATATTTAATATATTAATAAGGTCGGATTTTGTACTTTTATTGTTTCTCTTGTTAAAATTATTACAACTTTGAACAAAGTATCAACCAAAGTACAAATAATCACAAATTACAAAATACAAATACTCGTACGAATAACAGTTTTAATTAACGTAAAGAGATTTTTAAAAAATTCGCATATAATGAGCATGTAAACATTAATATCATCGCTTCTAAAATTGTAACATTTTAAGAAACTTATATAATGTTTATAAACAATAATAATATTTTCAAATATATATATATATATATATATATATATATATATATATATATATATATATATATATATATATATATATATATATATACCAGGCGGACAGCATTAATTTTTTGTTTTCATTTGAAGAAAACTGCTGTTGAATCATACCGATTACTTCGAGAAACTTATGCAATGGAGCATGTTATTGCTCACTCGCCGAGCAATTGGGCGTTAGTCAACAAGCTGTTTCCAATCGGCTCCGAGAGATGGAAAAGATTCAGAAAACCGGTAGATGGGTACCACATGAGTTGAACGACAGGCAAATGGAAAAGCGCAAAAAACGTGCAACATTTTGCTCGTTCGGTACAAAAAGAACTCGTTTTTTGCATCGTATAGTTACAGGGGATGAAAAGTGGATTTATTTTGAGAATTCCAAGCCCAAAAAATCATGGGTAGATCCAGGCGCGCCATCCACATCGACCGCAAGCCCGAATTGCTTTGGCAGAAAGACGATGCTCTGTGTTTTGTTAGGATCGGAGGGGAGTGGTCTGTTATGAGCTGTTAAAACCTGGGGAAACGGTTAATACTAAACGTTACCAACAATAATTGACCGATTTGAACCATTCGCTGCTTGAAAAAAGGCCAGAATACCGAAAGAGGCAACACAAAGTCATTTTTCTTCATGACAATGCTCCATCACATACGGCAAAACCAGCACTCAGCTGGGAAGTTCTACCCCATGCGGCTTACTCACCAGGCTTGGCTCCTTTCGATTACTACTTGTTTGCATCGATTGGTCACGCACTTGCTGAGCAGGGCTTTGGTTCGTACGAAGATGTGAAAAAATGGCCCAATGAATGGTTCGCAGCAAAAGGGAAAGATTTTTACTGTCGTGGTATTCACAAATTCACCGAAAGATGGGAAAAATGTATACTTTGAATAAAGCACTTTTTATCATTCTTCTAAATGTAACATGTTTTTTTTTAGAAAAAAAAATCCGCATTTCATACTTGTACACCTGGTATATATATATATATATATATATATATATATATATATATATATATATATATATATATATATTCTAGCCGTGCCCGCGGCTCCGCTCGCGTGGACTTGATTCACCTTTATCGTCACTGCTTATTCGTTATGTTTATATTATTATATAGCTCAAGGGGCCTTAGAGGCCCATAGCTTGGTTGCATACTTGTCTCCACTTCTTTTTGTCTCTTGTTAGCTTTTCCCAGTGCGGGATTCCCATCAACTCCGGATCTTGCTTTACTGCCTGAATCCATGTAGATCGAGGTCTACCTTTGCCTCTTCTTCTCTCTCTTATTAGGGCTTGCTTTGCCTGTCTTTCTTCCTTCATCCTTGCCACGTGTCCCAACCATCCTAATCGCTGGCTTATTATGATTTGGCTTATAAGGGGTTTCGTATATAGGCATTTTAATTCGTAGTTTGTTCTTCTTCTCCACAGTCCCTCTTCTTTCCTTCCTCCGTAGATTCTTCTCAAAGTTTTCCTTTCCCACACCTCCAACGTCTCCTTTTCTCTTGCATTCAGTTTCCACGTTTCGCATCTATATGTCACCGTGGGTTTGACAACTGTCGTATATATTCTTTCTTTTTGCTTTTCTTGATACATTCTTTGATTTCAATATTGGATTCATTGCCCCCAAACATCTCTGTCCTTTCGCTGTTCTTTCTTGTATCTCCGTTCTTTCTTGTCCACTCTCTGTTATTGTTACTCCCGGATAATTAAATTTGTCTATTTTTGCAAACATATATCTTTTCCCTAAGTTTCTAATTATATCTAAACTTTTGTTGTTTTTACTATCCTTCTTCTTTGTAATTTCCATGTATTTTGTTTTTTCCTCATTTATCTTTGATCCTCTCATCCCTTTCTTCTATCCTACTTATAGCTTTTTTGAGGTTCTCTTTTGCTCTTGCAATCACTGCTACATCATCCGCATAGGCCAAGCATTGGCAGGTTTGTTGGTATATCGTTCCATTTGTTTTTATTTCTGACTCCCGGATTATCTTCTCTAGTACCAAATTAAATAGAAATGTCGACCCTGGTTCTCCCTGTCTTAATCCTCTTTTCAACTTGTCTGATACTTTGCCCTTAACCAACACTCTATTTTCTGTGTCATTCAGGGTCATTCTCACAAATTTTGTTCTAAGCTATTATCTTGGATTTGCTTAATCGAAAATATCTGGTCTGTAACCGATCTATTTTTCCTAAATCCACACTGGTACTCTTTCTCTGCTAGTCTGTTGATAGTCAACAGTACTATCTTGTACACGATATCCAGTAAGGCTATTGGTCTATAATTAGCGCATATAGTTTTTTTCTCCTTTTTTGTGTATATTGGACAAATGAGCGACTCTCTCCAGCTCACTGGCATCTTTTCTGTTTCCCATATTTCTTGCACCAACCGGCATATTTCATTTTTCAGATCTACTCCTCCAGCTTTTATCAGTTCTACAATTTCCACCTAGGGCCTTATTTTTTTGAGTTCTGAGTATTTCTCTTATTTCTTCTTTGCAGGGTTTATTAGTCTCCTCCTGCCCTTCAATTAATTTTGCTTCCTATTTCTCATTCAACTTATTTTCATCTCCATTTAGTGTTTCTTTAAAGTATATATATACTTCCATCTTTTTTCCTAAATATTAGCATTTTGTTTCTGTTTATTCCCTTTGTATTTTATAAAAAAAAAACACGTAAATCGGATAAGCGGTTCTTGAGTGCTAAGCGCAGTAATGGATAGACAGACAGACAGAGAGACGTTACGTTTTATATATATTATAGATTTTTTTTGACATATATTAAATTAAGAATTAAAAAAAATCACGTAAATCGGATGAGTGGTTCTCGAATGACACACTAACGGACAGACAGACAGACAGAGAGACGTTGCGTTTTATATATATTATATAGAATATTATTATTATTATATAACCTGGTCAGAGAACATATGTATGAATTTAAAAAATCACGTAAATCGGATAAGTGGTTCTCGAGGGATAAGCGCACTAACGGACAGACAGAGAGACGTTGCATTTTACATATATTATAGATATAGATTATTATTATTATTATATAACCTGGCTAAAGAATATATGTATGAATTTAAAAAAAGACACGTAAATCGGATAAGTGGTTCTCGCCTGATAAACGCACTAATGGACAGACAGACAGACAGAGAGACATTGCAGTTTATATATATATTATAGATTATAGATATTCTCTGCTACATAATATTGTTCCAAATTTAATGGTTTAGGCTGTGTACTGCAAAGGAACGCGCTAGCGGCAAACTTTTTTCCGACTTCATTCACTGTTATCGTCACTGTCCCTATGCTACCTATCGTAATAAAATATAGCCTATAACCTGGCCAGAGAACATATGTATGTTTTAAAAAAAAAGTACGTAAATCGGATAAGTGGTTCTCCAGTGATAAGCGCACTAACGGACAGACAGACAGAGAGACGTTGCATTTTATATATATTATAGATATATATATATATATTATATATATATATATATATATATACATATATATATATATATATATATATATATATATATATATATATATATATATATATTCATATATATATATATATATATATATATATATATATATATATATATATATATATATATAAATATAAATATAAATATATATATATATATATATATATATATATATATATATATATATATATATATATATATACATATGTATATATATATATATATATATATATATATATATATATATATATATATATATATATATATATGAATATTTACAGATATAAGTAAAAAAGTAACATGTAATATTCCAATATAACAAGTTTTTTTGGTTTTTCACCTTGTACACCCCTGGAGATCTCTTAAGACCTTTAATAATTAAAACCAGGCTATTTCTCCATTAATTTGTTTGTGTCCGGATTACATTTCTTAAACGAGCCGAACACGAAAAAGCATTTTTCACTCAGTTGGAATCGAAAGCAAATTAAGATACTTCAAAGCGAAACGTTGCTTAATGTAGTGTAAGGAAAGTTTAACTTAAATGAATTAATTTTTTTTCTTTTTCAATTTTATTTGCCCTTACTGAGAACATAATATTAACTGAATTTTTTGCTGGAGCAAATTTGACGGTGAAATAAAAAGAAAGAAGATAAAAATATCAGGATTTTGTCTATGTTGGAAAATATTGCAAAATTTATCTCAGCAAAAAACACAATACGTTAAAATAAATAATATCGGTAATCGATAGTATCAATTGATATTGTCGATATAAATCTAAATTTAAGTTTCTTAAGTATATTTTTAATGAACAGACCTCCAGGACTCCATAGTGATCATTTATTTTTTGCTAGTTTTCATTTGACATGTAAATGTACTGGAGTGTCCCTTTTTATATGGGCAAGACAAACGCGTTGCAGAGAAATCCCTAAATCAGTACGAGAGCAGCACGTATGTGGAAGTAGCGATTCATGCCCGTTTTGAATCACAGCAGGTTTTACTCGGTTGGAAACATAGTCTTATTTTACCATTCCAAATGAAGTTGTCCGATAGTTATTTTTCCATTATCTTTAATTATTTGCAGTCAAGCAAGTTAGAGGAGTGTGGAGGGGAGTGCTCCATATATATTGTGTTGTATGCCCGTGATGTTAAAAAATCATGAATATAATTTCCCTATTTGTTTTTTTTTAGGAAAAAAAGCTAATTTTAAATGTAATAATTAGCCCATATCTTCTCTTCTTCTTGTGCCGACCAGTTATCCGATATTGACGATCATTCTGGCTGTAAGGACTTTATTTACAGGTGCCTGGAATAGTCCCGTTGTTGTTGTTGTTTCAGCCACAAAACACGTCTTATGTCTGGTTTTCTTCTTCGGTCCACCTTAACCTGCCGTATCAGTTGGAGTAGAGCATATCTTTTCTCGTTTCTCATGATGTGGCTCAGATATTCGAGTTTTCTTCTTTCAATTGTATTAACAATTTCCAGGTCTTTGTTCAAGAGTTCTAGTGCTCTCTCATTGGTAGTGTGCTCTGTCTATGATATTTTAAGCATGCGCCTGTAGAGCCACATCTCGAATACTTCCAAGCTTTTACACGATACCGTAGTTACAGTCCAAAACTCCGTCCCATATAGAAGCACCGGAAAGACTTAGTATTTGAGAAGTCTTATTTTGATTTTTAAACTGAGATCATGACTTCTGAACACTTGGGCCATTTTTGTCTAGGCTGTTTTCGCTTTTTCTATTCTGCATCGAATCTCCAGTGAGTGGTCCCATTCTTCATTTACTATGGTACCCAAGTAGCAAAGGATATTGACTCTATCAATCTTTGGTTGCTAATGTAGAGTTGTCCCTGTAATGACGAGTTTTTGCTTATGATCATGTGTTTAGTCTTTTTTTTTGGATTTATACCTATTCCGTATTCTCGACTGACATATGTTATTCTGTCCATCAGCATTTGTAGGTCCTGTGAATATTATAGAGTCATCAATAAATCTAATATTTTTAATTCTTCTTCCATTAATGTTTATTCCTGCTGAGATATCGTGGAGTCCTTATTAAATATTTCTTCTGCGTATACATTAAATATGAGTGGTGATAAGATACATCCTTGGCGTACGTCACGTTGGATTTCTATGTTTTCTGATATTTCCCCTTTGACTTGATATTGGCTGTTTGTTCCCAGTAGAGATTCTTTATGATCCGTAGATCCTTCTCATCTATTTCCATTCTTCTTAATATGTCAATGAGTTTATGGTGTTGGACTATATCACAACTGACGTCTCTACATCTTTGAAATAGAACTTGTGTGCAAAATATCGCCTCCCTGGTGCCTGTGCTCAGAGGTAGGTAGATAACTTACTAAAACACCCCCGTAAGATAATTTACAGATTTCTCAACTAGCGGATAACACAATATATTCGAAGCCACCCTTCTAAGCCGCTCTCCTCGCCATTTAACCTCTTATACGGTTAACTTCAAATAATTCTACTTAAACCTGGTTCATTCTCCAACTAAAAACCAGAATAAATTCTGGTAGTAGTTACGGGCCCCTTTTTTGAAGTGATATCGTTTAAAACTGTAGATTTCACTTCTACTTCAAGTGTTATAGGTGTATCAAATCGAGTCGATATCTTATTTCGCTCCAGAGTTATTGTTCAAACGGAGTGAAAGACAGAAGTAACAACAGACCGACACATAGACATAGACCAATGAGAAGGGACAATTATGTTTTCCGTGATTTAAGTATTAAATACCTCTTTTTAGCAGCATAACGGAACTGGATTTGAATAAAAAAATATATGCAGTCTGTCAAGTAAGAACATGACCGCTCGTATTCTTAAAAAAATGTGTTTCGAGAATATTTTTTGCCATCACTGTATTCTTTGGTGTGTTAACAATGGCACAATTACCTTGATAAATTGTTCAATCGCCTCCTGCATCAATAATCGCCTGGCATCTTCGAGGCATGCTGACGACGAGATTTTCTGCATACTCTACAAATTTTTCGAATCTCGCTATAGAACTGAGTTAAAGTCATCAGAGTCTTTCCTCTGCGCTTTCTTTCTACAAGGGACCAAACGTTTTCAATAGGGTTGGCGATTGTGAGGGCCACTCTAGTATCTTATCGTATACCCAAGCGAGCCGCTCCGCGACGTGATTTTCGCCCAGTAAAGGTTTCTTCAACGCGTTTCGGAATTTGGGGACACATTTAAACGCGATTTTCCTAATTTTGCCGCTCCTTGAGTCAACCTTAATTTCGGGTCCCGTGAAAAGTAAGACACGATTCGTTTTTCGGCTTTCGGAGTGACTGCCTATCACGTTTTGGCAAGTCGTCAACACTTGTCGTCTCGTTAAAATGAGTTACCCATTTCTTCACAAACGATACGATACCGACTTTTTAATATATTTAGCGGTCGCCGAACGTGTCATTTTAAGCCTCTTTAGATGGACACAAAGAAAGATTGCCGCAAACAAATGAATCATTTTGGATTTTACGTGATTTCGAAGAAAGTTCGGAATCGACTGACACTTTTACTAAAATGCATCGTAGGCAAAGGTTCCCTCTACCGGTTTTTTGTTGAATCACTAGAATCGCATCTACAAAAAATGAATTATCGCGGACACGTTCTTACTTGACAGGCTGTAGTTGTACAATTCATTTAAATACCCTATACACAATTTCCATTACTAAAATTTCTATTTCCGTGCTAAAGCGGTTAATTCCTATCTTAACCCTCAAAATGTATTTTATATCAAATTTTATTAAATCTCATTCAACAAAAATGTTTTTCACTCAAAAGGTCTTGCTCTAACAATCAATACTTCTGTGAATGTTCTGCGGTGTGGGCTGAGAAGATAAACATCTGAAAGAATTTAATTAATTGTATACTTCTATAAAAGCCCCTTTGCAGCAGCTTCCTGGTACCTAAGTTAAACAATATTTTCTTTTATTTTTAGTAAATTCATTAACAATCTGTTTGCCAAACTATAACCTTTGACCTTTGGAAAATTCTCAAATGTCTTGGCTTTAAAAAATATAATATTCATAGAACGTGTGGAGGGAAAACTTTGTTGACGTTAAAGTAATAAATTTCGAAATTTTCAAGTTAAATTTCTAAGTTATTGTTATTAAAGTAGCCTTTTACATACAGAACTTTCTGGTAAAAATAAACTTTGCTTATAAATAACTTATATGTAAATATATATAAATTGCCAAGATAATGTACGAAGTATCTTATTTATTTATTAAAAGCAATGAATTACCAGCATCAATTTAAAATATATAATATTATTTGGATATAAGGAAAATGTTCCGTTTAAATACATAGTTTATGCTTATCTTTGGTATAAAAAGCAATTTAAAACAAACAAATACAACATGATACCATAAAATCGAATTCACTTAGGAACTAGAAGAAAATAGCCAACTTACACGGTGTGCTCGTACAAAAGACCAGTAAAGGAAATTTTAAGCACACAATATTCAGGTATTTGTATGCTCATTTACATCACCCCCCCATTACAATTACAAAGAGCAGTCAACATCCCCATCTTAGGGTTTTTCGCCTAACCGGTAACAACACCAGGCAAGATGAGATTACGAAAGTATTCACGACTAATACAGCACACAGGCAATCAAAAAAGCCAGACAATACCAACACATCACAGAAACCAAACCTCAGGAAGCTCGTGAAAGCAAACTTAGGATCATACTTCTCTTTTTTTTTTTTTTTTTTTTTTATGGGTCTAGCACACGTGCTACAGGGAAGTCCCTAAAGCGCTACAGGAGCGACACGTGTGCGGAGAAGGCGATTCACGTTGTTCTTGAATCGCTGTAGATTGTACTCGGTGGGAAACACAGTCCTGGGCAAATTATTCCAAAGGGATGATGTTCTCCATATAAAAGATTGCTTGAAAAGTGTTGTACGGGGAGTAACAAGCTGACCCTCATACGGATGTGAAGAATTTGCGCGACGTGTACTTCTAACATGCACCGCTCTGGGAGGAATTAAGCGGGCCACATCCTTCGAACACTTTCCATGAAAGTACTTGTAGAATAGGCTCAAGTCGCCAACCGTTCTTCGATGTTCCAGCGAATCAAGGCCGACGGTCAGTTCCGGGTCTCCAATCAGACGAACAGCTCTTCTCTGAATAGAATCCAACAAATGCAGTGTATGTTTGGGAGCGGAGCTCCAAACATGGGAGCAGTATTCCATAGTTGGTCGAATTTGAGCTTTGTAAAGAATTAACAGTTGTTGTGGAGTGTAAAGCTTTCTGGTTCGAAATAATATTCCCAACTTTTGAGAAGCTCTCCTTGCTATGCCTGCAACTTGTTCATGCCAGGACATATTTGCTCCCAAATTAACGCCCAACAAATTGAGTGACGATGTTAGAGGAATGGAGTGCCCCGACATAACTATGTCGGGTTCAGCAACGTTAACTTTTTTAGAAAAAAACTACCGCCTGGGTTTTTGTAGCGTTAAATTCCACTTGGTTACTGGCACCCCAAGATAGAATTTCTTCCAGGTCTTTGTTAAGTTGCAGATCGTTAATATAAATGAGAAAGATAGTAGGAGACAGTATGGAGCCTTGGGGTACACCGGCGTTGATAGTGAAGGTGTTAGAAAGAAATCCGTCGACTGCCACTCGTAAAGAACGCTCTCTGAGGAAACATGAGAGCCACAAACAGAACTTTTCAGACATACCATAAGAACGTAGCTTAGCCAACAGCCCATCGTGCCAAAAACGGTCGAATACCTTGGATATGTCAAGAGCAACCGCTCGAGATTCTCCAAAGTGTTCAATTGCGTTGTTCCAAACATGTGTTACATAAGTCAGGAGATCTCCTGTTGATCTATTTTTACGAAAGCCATATTGGTGATCGCTAATAATGTTGAATCCTTCAAGATATTTTAGAATATGCTGATTGATCGCCTTTTCCATGACTTTCGATATTATTGAAAGCAGTGCGATTGGTCGGTAGTTATTTGGCAAAGTCTTCTTGCCTTTTTTAGGTATTGGCTGAACTGTGGCACATTTCCAGCAGGAAGGAAATATTCCCTTTCTGTAAGATAGGTTGAAAAGTCTACAGAAAACTAGTGTTAGTTCCCTCGCACAGTTCTTGAGAACTATGGTAGGTATTCCGTCAGCGCCAGAAGCCTTTTTGGTGTCTAGCTTCATCAAAATAGGTTTTGTGATACGCTGCCTGAAGACAATATCGGGCATCCTTGACTGCACTATGGGAATATTAGGTGGTGTTTTTTCCTTGGAAATCGACAGTAGAATGTGAAGCAAAGAGTTCAGCCAACAAGTTTGCTTTCTCAACAGGTGTCGTTGCAATAGAATTATCTGGCCGTGTTAGTGGTGGTATGGTGGATTTGGTGAAATTTTTGACTAACTGCCTGAGCGACTGACCAAAAGGACCTGGAATTGTTGGGACAAGCGAGAAGTTTGTTTCTAATCCGTTGATTGTGTGCCTCCCTGAAAAAAAACTTATTAAGGGTGTGTATTGTGAAGTCGTTGATGATTTTATACCCTCGTAACAAAAATTTTTATTTTAAAAGCAATCAACGTACGGAACATTAATTGAGCAAGTCCAACTTGCACTTGACTGGTATTTAATTATAGGTTGTGGAAGAAGTAAAACAAGGTTTGGATTGGAATCAACAAATAAATTTTAAAATTTAAAGCCGTAAAATACAATGTTAAACATTTTTTCCTAATAAATATTTTTGATATTTTTTAACGACAACTTCACAACTTTAAATTTAGAAAATTCAAATTTGCCGCTACACGTCAAATGATAATCGGCTCTGCAAAATCATTTTTTGGGTTTTAAGTGATACATAATTTACCTGTAAATTCGCTTTTTTTCTAAATTTAGTAATAAACAAAAATCCCGTACGTCCCATACATATATGTATACAGGGTGCCCCATATCTATGGAATAATGATTCCATATCATTTCTAATCAGTGTATCAAAAAATGTTTAAATTAAAGTTATAGGGTGTTATACGGCGCACATGCTGGCGTTGACAATAAAATGTTTTGAACTGACAGTTCGACGAAATTACGACGCATTAATTTTTTTTAAATGGAAAGCCCTGTATAGTATTTTATTTTTAAATTCTACTAAAAATTCTAGATATTATTTGTTTAAAATATCATATGTCTAAATTAAACTGTTCTGGAATTATTGATATTTGAAATTAAGGAGATCAAACTACAAGAAAATTTTGCTTGCTTGCTTGTTTAGAACGATTCTTAACATGACCTAATTGTATAAATCGTTTTGATGTTTTACTAACTACGGATTGGGTAATAGGTTCTCGATTCGGATATTCTGCGGTAAAAAAGATCAGACACCTCTTATTGTGTTCTCCTACGTGATTCTTTCAGTTTCTGTTAAATGTACCATTATCATATTACGCTCAAATTGCAGTTCCACAAAATGCAGCAATAAACATTTTCGTCAATAAATCATTTTTTGACGCGTTAAGGCGTTAGATGATAGTAAATAAATGCTGTGGAATCATTATTCCATACATATGGGGCACTCTGTATATATATATATATATATATATATATATATATATATATATATATATATATATATATATATATATATATATATATATATATATATATTTATATATATATATTTATATATATATTTATATATATATATTTATATATATATTTATATATATATATTATATATATATATATATATATATATATATATATATATATATATATATATATATATATATATATATATATATTTTTGACGAATGTTCTCACGGGTGTGAAATGTAGTAATGGTTTTTTCGGGTATCCCGTGTTAGCTTGAAGTCCCTTGATGGACGGTTTCGTTGACGTTTCGATGGAATCTCATCCATCTTTTTCAAAGCGTTGATCACTGGTCGGTGTCTTGGCGTTGAATGCCGAGACTGGCCCTGAGTGCGCCGGTTTTATGTACTCGGGGGTGTTTCTATTGGTCGGACGGATCTGGCCAATAGAGGCTCGGCTTTGGCTGCGCGTTGTCGGTCCTGTGGTTCTTTGTAATGTTTGTGTTGGTGAAGTAACATATGGTTGAATTATTGTTACTCTTGGTTGGACTTGGTACTGAGATAGAATATGTTTCCAAGAGTTCGGTAAACGTTGGCTATCATCCCGATTATTTAAGTTGTTGGGCCTCTTTTCTATTTCTATGGCTTCTTTGATTACCCTAGTGGATAGGTTATTACTTTTTTGTAGGGTTCTGGTTTTGTCAAAATCGATTTTGTGGCCGTATTGTGTGCATGTTGTGCTAGAGAAGAGGTGGTGGATTTTTGTTTTACGGCGTTTTGTGCTCGTCTCTTCTGGCACTAATTTTCCTGTTTGTTTGGCCTATGTATGAAAGACCGCAGTCCTGACACGGAATTTCATATACGCCTTGGTCTTCTAAGGCTATAATGTCTTTTGGTGTAGGTAGAATATCTTTAATTTTTTGGTTGGTTGTGTAAATGGTCTCAATTTGGTGTTTTCCTAGAAGTCTTCCTATTTTGTCTGTGATGCCTTTTACATATGGGAGAAATGCTTTTGTAGTATGTCTTTCTTTCCTGTTTGTGTTGTTTATTTAGGGCCCGCCGGATCGTGTTTTGACTATATCCATTTAAAGTAAAACGTTTCGAAGGAGCTTGGTTTCTTGTTGCAAATGTTCCTTGTCTGTTAGGGTTTCTGATCGGTGAGCTAAGGATTCTCCGTTGCCAAATCCAACCAACTAAGAGTAACAATAATTCAACCATATGTTACTTCACCAACACAAACATTACAAAGAACCACAGGACCGACAACGCGCAGCCAAAGCCGAGCCTCTATTGGCCAGATCCGTCCGACCAATAGAAACACCCCCGAGTACATAAAACCGGCGCACTCAGGGCCAGTCTCGACATTCAACGCCAAGACACCGACCAGTGATCAACGCTTTGAAAAAGATGGATGAGATTCCATCGAAACGTCAGCGAAAACCGTCCATCAAGGGACTTCAAGCTAACACGGGATACCCGAAAAACCATTACTATATATATATATATATATATATATATATATATATATATATATAATTATATATATATATATATATATATAATTATATTATATATATATATATATATATATATATATATATATATATATATATATATATATATATATATATATATATATATATATAATTATATATATATATATATATATATATATATATATATATATATATATAATATATATTATATATATAATTATATATATAATTATATATATAAATTATATATATAATTATATATATAATTATATATATAATTATATATATAATTATATATATATATATATATATATATATATATATATATATATATATATATATATATATATATATATATATATATATAATTATATATATGTATAGTATATTCATTTATTTACCAAATTTAAAAACAAGAAAACATAGTTATACTTTTAGTTTTTTCCTAAAGACGCTATATTAATCAATTCTTGGTAAATGTTTCTGACAAGCTAATTTTCCCATAAAAAATGTAAATTTATGACAGCTCTGAATACAAACGAAAATTATACAAAGTAATTCATTTAAAATAAAGGGACATAACGGTAAAAATGATAGGGTGATACTAAGAGGATTTTCTCTCTGCACTTAAGGCGGAACATTGCCAGTATTTGATTTTATAATATCATTAAAGTATATTTAGAAAGGTCGAAGGTAAAAGTCTCTATAGCAGTGCCTGTTTATTATAATAGGGTTGTTATGATGGCAAATCCTGCTGGAATTGTGCACTTTATGTTAAAACAAGAAAAAATAGTCTTTTACCTTACTAATAAGATAAAATCACGAAAGACTTGTACGATGAAAATTTATTTTGAGCAATCCTAAAAGCGTCAAAGAAAATGCTTAAATTTATTTCTTTTTGTCAAGAAGAATTTGGCGAAATGAGGAAAGTGGTTAACGCCAAAAAGATTGACTGAAAAAACATGAGAAATTTCTCGCATCAACGGCAATCTTTCATGACATATTTGATGAGAGTTTCTGTTTTATATTCAATTTGTTATAATACAATAAAATCTATATAATATACATAAAATGTAACGTCTCTGTCTGTCCGTTAGTGCGCTTATCACTGGAGAACCACTTATCCGATTTACGTACTTTTTTGCAAGGTAGTGGGTACCTACCTGATATTTAGTTCTATTCTTTAAAAGGTTTGTTTTTGTTACAAAAAAGCTATTGCTAAGGACCCTTTTATCAGAGAATTCTACCTGGTGTGTCGTAAACTACACCCCTTCTTTTTTGTTCTTTGTCTGGGAAGCCCGGAGAGAGTTTTAGTTTTTGTTTGCCTTTTAAGTAGTGAACATTTCAACAACGTCCGTTTTAGTGACTTTTCTGTGACATTTGCGGGACAATGTCTTCTACAGCATCAACAAGCCATGCTTGTTCGGGTTCTAATTCGAGTTCAAGGCAGAAAGAAAGAAGCGACGTGCGACTCGGTACCAGTAATGTCTGAAAAGTATATAAAAACCTTCACCATACTGTGAAGGTACACAATTTTTTTTTAATACCAGATAAATTATCTAATGTAATGTACTCGCGATACTTTTCGCTCAATTTACATTTTATGAAGACTATTCCAGAATCTTTTCAAAATTTTTTGATCAGTATTTTTCGAGGTAGGGTGCGGCGACAGCGATATTTGGCCATTTTTCAAAAATAATACAAAGGAAAGAGTGCGCAAGTATTACATCATATATATTTTTGAATTCGTATTTTAACAAGCTTTCATTCGATGATCTGGTAAACAATTTTTTTTTCATTTCCGATTTCACCCCACAAACCCCTAAGTCACCTAAGACCCTTAAGTCAAAATTTAACATTCAAAACTACGTGGCTCTGATTGGCCCATCAATTCCCATATTTGCGCCAAATTTCAACTTTAGTCAAATAGTTTTCGGAGAAAATCGGGTGTGACAGACAGACAGACGGACACCGAAGTAATCTCGTACGTGTCAAGTACATTATACCAAAAACAAATACCGTAATAGTGTCCGTACATTTATTTTTGAATTAGTCCCCTTATTTTTGAACACAGCAGCCTATATATATATATATATATATATATATATATATATATATATATATATATATATATATATATATATATACTCGTAAAATGCAACGTCTATCTGTCTGTCTGTCCGTTAGTGCGCCTATCACTGAAGAACCACTTATCCGATTTACGTACTTTTTTTTTTAAACATACATATGTTCTCTGGCCAGGTTATAGGCTATATTTTATTACGATAGGTAGCATAAGGAATGAGCAGTGACGATAATAGTGAATGAAGTCGGAAAAGAAAGTTTGCCGCTAGCGCGTTCCCTTGCAATACACAGCCTAAACCATTAAATATGGAACAATATTATGTAGCAGAGAATATCTATAATCTATAATATATATAATGCAATGTCTCTCTGTCTGCCTGTCCATTAGTGCGTTTATCACGCGAGAACCACTTATCCGATTTACGTGTCTTTTTTTAAATTCATACATATGTTCTTTGGCCAGGTTATATAATAATAATATATATATATATAAAATGCAGTGTCTCTCTGTCTGTCTGTCCGTTAGTGCGCTTATCACTGGAGATCCACTTATCCGATTTACGTGTTTTTTTTTTTAAAACATACATATGTTCTCTGGCCAGGTTATCTATCTATAATATATATAAAATGCAACGTCTCTCTGTCTGTCCGTTAGTGCGTTACATATATTTTTTTAAAACATACATATGTTCTCTGCCAGGTTATAGGATATATTTTTTATTGCGTTAGGTAACATAAAGAATAAGCAGTGACGATAATAGTGAATCAAGTCAGAAAAAAGGTTACCGTTCTCTTGCAATACACTGCCTAAATAACTAAATATGGAACGATATCATGTTGCAAAGAATATAATCTCTCTGTCTGTCTGTCCGTTAGTCCGCTTATCACTTGAGAACCACTTATCCGATTTATATGTTTTTATAAATTTATACGTATGATATGTTCTATATAATTCGATATAAGCCTAGACAATGGGAGATAAGGTGAGATAATGGAAGATAAGTATAGATAATGGGAGATAAGGAGAAATAATGGGAGATAAGCAGAGATAAGTCTAGGTAATGGGAGTTATGGTGAGATAATGGGAGATAAGGAGAAAATAATGGGAGATAAGGAGAAATATCGCGAGATAAGTCGAGATAAGCCTAGATAATGGGAGATAAGGTGAGATAATGGGAGATAAGGAGAAATAATGGGAGATAAGGAGAAATAATGGGAGATAAGGGGAAATAATGGCAGATATTTTATTACGTTAGGTAACATAAGGAATAAGCAGTGACGATAGTAGTGAATCAAGTCCACGCGAGCGGAGCCGCGGGCACGGCTAGTTAGGAAATAAACAGGAAATAATTTGGATGTTAGGTTTTTTATGCTGGAAACTTTAGGTAATGCTGTATATTTAAAGAATCAAAAGAGTCTCGAGTTCTAAAGCGTGAGGAAACATTTTATTCCACTATACACGAAGTGTAATCCTTGTATGCACCGCACAATGACGCCGATGACGGTTTGTGTCTATAAGTTTCTTTTTTCATTCTTGTAAGAAAACAGTTATACGAAAAATATGTAATATACCATTCGAATAAAATGAGGATTCTAGTAGCGTTAATAGTTAAAGAATATGGCGTAAAAAGATGTTTATTTAAAGATTTAATTGTTCTTATATACATTTTTTTTATTACTTCAAAGGGATATAAGTATAAAAATATAACTTTCTCAGTGAGATACACAACACAGAGATCAACAAGAAGATGACCATTAGCATTTTTATATAACATCTTAGACGTTGCTGGTCAGGCGTCATATATTTTATATTTTGAGAATAACAAAATGAGCCAGAAAAAAACTAATCAACGAAGATTATTTTTACGACAGCTTGGTGACGGGTTATGTTCACCAAATATTCAAGATCGTTACTCCAATAATCAGGTAACAAAACATTTCGCTACACGAATCGAGGATCTTATGGGAAAGCATATTGCAAATTTAATTCCAGATAGTTCTATACCTTCAACTCCTCAAGTACCTCAGGATTCAACTGGACGAATACTAGTTGTAGGCTTGTGCTACATTTGTTACAATGGGCATTTTAGAAAACGACGGAGACTCGAAAATTATGTGGATAATGTAATAAGCCTATTTGTGATGAACTTGCGAAAACAACTATATATTGAATGTTAAAATTAAGTTAAGTTTTGGATAATAAATAGTTATTTTTAGTGTTCCGTACGGAACACTTATAAGATCACTTCGGTGTCTGTCCGTCTGTCTGTCCGTCTGTCCGTCTGTCCGTCTGTCATACCCGATTTTCTCCGAAACTATTTGTCATAGAAAGTTGAAATTTGGTAGTAATATAGGAATTGATGGCCTCATCAGAGCCATGTAGTTTTGAAAGTTAAATTTTGACTTAAGGGGTTAGTTTTGGGGGGGTGAAATCGGAAGTGAAAAAAAATTTTTTTACTAGGTAATCGAGTGTGGTGTCAAATGAAAGCTTGTGAAAACACGAGTAAAAAATATATATATAATGTAATACTTGCGCGCACTTTTCTTTGTATTATTTTTAAAAAATCGCGAAAAAATCGCTGTCCGCCCGCCTTATCTCGGAAAGTACTTAGCAAAAAGTTTTGAAAAAATTCTGGAATATTCTCCACGGGGTGTAGATTGAACGAAAATTATCACGAGTGCATTACCTGTAATAATTTATCTGGTATATAAAAAAAACAGAAATTTCAAGGTCATCAATTTTCAGTAAAGATTGGAAATAAACTTTGTTGAAACTTATTTGGGGTGTATTTTGTGAAGTCACTGATCATTTTATATCACCATAACATAAATTTTGACTTAAGGGATTCGTTTTGAGGGGTGAAATCGGAAGTGAAAAAAAAAATTTTACTAGATCATCGAGTGTAGTGTCAAATGAAAGCTTGTGAAAACACGAGTAAAAAATATATATATATATATATAATGTAATACTTGCGCACACTTTTCTTCGTATTACTTTTAAAAAATCGTGAAAAATCGCTGTCCCCTACCTTATCTCGAAAAGTACTGATCAAAAAATTTTGAAAAAATCCTGGAATATTCTCCACGGGGTATAGATTGAACGAAAATTATCATTACCTTTAATAATTTATCTGGTATAGAAAAAAAAAACAAAATTTCAAGGTCACCAGTTTTCAGTAAAGATTGGAAATAAACTTTGTTGAAAACTTATTTGGGGTGTGTTTTGTGAAGTCCCTGATCATTTTATATTACCGTAACATAAATTTTGACTTAAGGGATTCGTTTTGGGGGGTGAAATCGGAAGTGAAAAACAATTTTTTATACTAATTCATCGAGTGTGGTGTCAAATGAAAGCTTGTGAAAACACGAGTAAAAATATATATATAATGTAATACTTGCGCACACTTTTCTTCGTACTACTTTTAAAAAATCGTGAAAAAAAATCGCTGTCTCCTATCTTATCTCGAAAAGTACTGACCAAAAAATTTTGAAAAAATCCTGGAATATTCTCCACGGGGTATAGATTGAACGAAAATTATCATTACCTTTAATAATTTATCCGTTATAGAAAAAAAAAAAAAAAATTTTTCAGGTCACCAGTTTTCATTAAAGATTGGAAACAAACTTTGTTGAAAACTCATTTGGGGTGTGTTTTGTGAAGTCACTGATCATTTTATACCACCCTAACAAAAATTTTTATTTTAAAAACAATCAACGTACGGAACACTAATTGTGCAAGTTCAACTTGCACTTGACCGGTTTTTTATTTAACTATACATCTCTCCATTTATTTATAATATATTTACTATTAGATAAATTTAATAATTTCAACATTGCTTAAATATTATACTACAGAATAAGATAATAAAGTACCAGGTGTACAAGTATGAAATGCGGATTTTTTTTTTCTAAAAAATCATGTTAAATTCGGAAGAATGATAAAAAAGTATTTTATTCAAAGTATGCTCCGTCGCTTTTTATACATTTTTTTTCCATCTTTTAGGCAATTTGTGAATACCACGCCAGTAAAAATCTTCCCCTTTTGCTGCGAACCATTCATCGAGCCATTTTTTCACATCTTCGTACGAACCAAAGCGCTGCTCAGCAGGTGCGTGACCCATCGATGCAAACAAGTGGTAATCAGAAGGAGCCAAGTCTGCTAAGTAAGCCGCGTGGGATAGAACTTCCCAGCTGAGTGCTTCCAACGTATCGTGAACTGGTTTTGCCGTATGTGATGGAGCACTGTCATGAAGAAAAATTACTTTGTGTTGCCTCTTTCGGTATTCTAGCCTCTTTTCAAGCAGCGAACGGTTCAAATCGGTCAATTCTTGTTTGGTAACGTTTAGTATTAAGGGTTTCCCAGGTTTTAACAACTCATAATAGACCACGCCCTTCTGGTCCCACTAAACACAGAGCATCGTCTTTCTGCCAAAGCGATTCGGTCTTGCGGTCGATGTGGATGGTGCGCCTGGGTCTACCCATAATTTTTTGCGCTTGGGATTTTCAAAATAAATCAACTTTTCTTCCCCTGTCACTATACGATGCAAAAACGACTTCCTTTTGTACCGAGCCAGCAAAATGTCACACGTGTTTTTGCGATTTTCCATTTGCCTGTCGTTCATCTCTCGTAGCCGATTGGAAACAGCTTGTTGACTAACTCTCAATTGCTCGGCGAGTTGTTTTTGTGTTTGCGAATCATCTTCGTCCAACAATGCTTGCAATTCCACATATTCGTATTTTTTAGGCGGTTTTCCACGTTCCTTGTCTGCAACATCGAAGTCACCACTTTTGAAACGCCGAAACCATCGTTCACACGTATCTTGCCATAGAGCATGTTCACCATAAGCTTCTCGAAGTAATGGGTATGATTCAACAGCAGTTTTCTTCAAATGAAAACAAAAAATTAATGCTGTCCGCGAATGCTCTTTGTTCGGTATAAATTTCGACATATTAAAACACAACAACACAACACTATGCACACACTTCTCCAATTTATCACTCGTATGCATCTGACACTTGTTGATGGCACAACAAAATGGCGCAGTGTCAAATCTTTATAGCACAAACAGCATTGGTGCACCATCTGTTGTCTGAAATCTGCATTTCATACTTGTTCACCTGGTATATGGGTACCCGGGTACCCCGGTTATTGATAAGATGACTGAATAACTTTAACTTCAATTTTAATACACAAATATTGCTAAAATTCAAAAAAATTTTAAATTACTAGAAAAAGGGTTATGTTGATTGAAAACTCGAAAAGGGTATCCGGGTACCCGGTTATTGAGAGAAGGATTAAATATCTTTTAGAAAATGTTCGTTATTAAAATTATCACCAGAAAAAATAATGTTATAATAATAACACGTAGGCTGAAAAGTTTTTGGTCTGGCTACTTAAAACACATTTTTTTGCAAAATTCGACTTTATTCATCAATATAGTCTCCTTCAAGAGCGATACAATCAGTCCAACGCTTTTTTAACATTTATATACCTTTCTTGTAGAAGGATTTGTCTTTGCCCTCAAAATAGGCCTCAGTTTCGGCTATCATTTCTTCATTGGAGTCAAATCTCTTTCCCGTGAGCATTTTTTTGAGGTCTGCGAATAGATAATAGTCGCTGGGGGCCAAATCCGGAGAATACGGTGGATGAGGAAGCAATTCGAACCTTAATTCATGCAATTTTGCCATCGTAACCATTGACGTGACAGGGTGCATTGTCTTGATGAAAGTCACTTTTTCCTGTTTATTTGGAGGTGTTTCTTTGCGATTTCTCCCTTCAAATGCACCAATAACTTTATATAATATTCGATATTGATGGTTTTTTCCTTCTCAGCATAGTCGATGAAAATTATTCCATGCGCATCCTAAAATACAGAGGCCAAAACCTTCCCAACCGACTGTTGTGTCTTTGGTCGCTTCGGACGGCTTTCACCGGCTGCTGTCCATTCAGCTGACTGCCGATTTGATTCCGGTGTGTAGTGGTGGATCCATATTTCATCCATCGTCAAATATCGCATCGTTTTTGTGAGCAAACGCGGTACCCATTTCGGACAGAGTTTTGGCATACCCAAATGTTCATGCAAGATATGATATCTTTAGGATGTCAGCTATCTCACGCAATTTTACTTTATGGTTACCCAAAACATCCAAATTATTTCCTTTATAATGCATTTTTTATGCTAATTTTACTGTACTATTATGGGGTTACGACATTAGTAATTGCTAGAAACTATTAAATAATTAGTCATTATGCAGCATGTGTAAATAATGGCTGTTCATCTGTTTTAAGTATTACTTCATAATGAATATATTACTTCGTCATTTGATATTTATTTGTTTTCTTTCTAGTATACAATTGTAGTTTATTTTAAAATTTTTGGGTAAAACACAAAAAGTGTTTACTTGACACGGATCAATTTTTTAGTGTTCCGTACGGAACACTTATAAGATCACTTCGATGTCTGTCTGTCTGTCTGTCTGTCTGTCTGTCTGTCACACCCGATTTTCTCCGAAACTATTTGACATAGGAAGGTGAAATTTGGTAATAATATAGGAATTGATGGCCTCATCAGAGCCATGTAGTTTTGAGAATTAAATTTTGACTTAAGGGGTTAGTTTTGGGGGGTGAAGTCGGAAGTGAAAAAAAAAAAAATTTTTACTAGGTCATCGAGTGTGGTGTCAAATGAAAGCTTGTGAAAACACGAATAAAAAAATATATATAATATTATACTTGCGCGCACTTTTCTTTGTATTATTTTTAAAAATTCGCGAAAAAATCGCTGTCCCGGGCCTTATCCCGAAAAGTACTTATCACAAAAATTTCGAAAAAATTCTGAAATATTCTCCACAGAGTGTAGATTGAACGAAAATTATCACGAGTGCATTACCTTTAATAATTTATATGGTACAAAAAAAAAACAAAAATTTCAAGGTCATCAGATTTCAGTAAAGATTGGAAACAAACTTTGTTGAAAACTCATTTGGGGTGTGTTTTGTGAAGTCACTGATCATTTTATACCACCGTAACATAAATTTTGACTTAAGGGGTTCGTTTTAAGGGGTGAAATCGGAAGTGAAAAAAAATTTTTTTTACTAGGGCATCGAGTGTGGTGTCAAATGAAAGCTTGTGAAAACACGAGTAAAATATATATATATATATATATATATATATATATATATATATATATATATATATATATAATATTATACTTGCGCGCACTTTTCTTTGTATTATTTTTAAAAATTCGCGAAAAATCGCTGTCCCGGGCCTTATCCCGAAAAGTACTTATCAAAAAATTTCGAAAAAATTCTGAAATATTCTCCACGGAGTGTAGATTGAACGAAAATTATCACGAGTGCATTACCTTTAATAATTTACATGGTATATAAAAAAAACAAAAATTTCAAGGTCATCAGATTTCAGTAAAGATTGGAAACAAACTTTGTTGAAAACTCATTTGGGGTGTGTTTGTGAAGTCACCGATCATTTTATACCACCGCAACATAAATTTTGACTTAAGGGGTTTGTTTTGAGGGGTGAAATCGGAAGTGAAAAAAAATTTTTTTTACTAGGTCATCGAGTATGGTGTCAAATGAAAGCTTGTGAAAACACGAGTAAAAAAAATATATATAATGTAATACTTGCGCACACTTTTCTTCGTATTACTTTTAAAAAATCGCTGTCCCCTACCTTATCTCGTAAAGTACTGATCAAAAAATTTTGAAAAAATTCTGGAATATTCTCCACGGGGTATAGATTGAACGAAAATTATCACGAGTGCATTACCTTTAATAATTTATTTGGTATATAAAAAAAAACAAAATTTCAAGGTCACCAGTTTTCAGTAAAGATTGGAAACAAACTTTATTGAAAACTCATTTGGGGTGTGTTTTGTGGAGTCACTGATCATTTTATACCACCCTAACAAAAATTTTTATTTTAAAAAACAATCAACGTACGGAACAAGTTCAACTTGCGCTTGACCGGCTTTTTATTTTAAATTGATATACATCAAATAAAAACAAATATTATTACTAGGCTGCCAATAGTTAATTTAGCACAAAATAAAACTTATTGTTTTATGCAATTGCCAACTTTTCAACTTTAATTCAAGTCTTTGTCAAGATTATTTACGTTCCGGAAGTTTATCTGAACTAAAAATCCATAAAAAATAAACCACGTCAAAAATAATAGTAAACCTGCCAAATTATTGATGAAATTTTAAAACTTATTAGAATTTAGGTACAATGTTAATATTAAATTTGAAACAAAACAAAATTTCAGAGGAATTTTTAATACAACGCGTACTCTTTCTGAACACAGACATGGTACTAACTTTAAAAAAATTTATATAAAAAAGATAACTGTATCAATAAATATGTGAACTGCTGCAGCCTTTCCATTCGGTACAAATTGTAAGGAATTTACAAATGTCAAAAAAGACCCACAAAACAAATATATTTTCTTCACCATTGATAGTGCAATAAAAATTATTGCATTACTAAACTGCCTTCAATAATTCACGAAATAAGAATTAATAAAGGTTTATTTTAAAAACGACGTCTCTATAAGAACTTTTATTTCTGGTTGTAATCTATAACGTTATCCTTCCATTGCCTAATATACTTAACTAGCAAATACTTCTTATACTTATGCCCGCCTAACTTTATTTTTATTATTGCTATTTTAATTTTAAGATTTAGCCTCGAGCAAGAATCCCTTCATGACCTCAGCAAAGAACTTCGTCGACTTTTCGCCCTTGGCTATCGCTGGGGCCACTCCTACACTCAATGTCGTCTTCAGGGGATGCTGTATACGCTTAAGCACGAGTAAGTATTTTTAGTAGAAGAGACATATTTAGAAAAGGGTAGTAGTCCAGGAAAATTAGATATTCAACATGGAAAAAATTAGATACAGGCTGAAAATTTAGAGGCAGCTTAGTTTCAATATTATAAATGTTGTGTGACAATTCCCCATCGATCCGAATGTCGCGCGATTAATTACACGGGGTCAAAAGTCGCTAGTCGCAGTTTTCGACAAAAAAGGTTTAGTAATAAATTGTAGCTGAGTCAAGTCTCCACAAATAAAGTCTAGTTCCGTAAGAGTGAGATAAAGCGCTCTAAAGAATCACAAGTATTGCGCTACTTATTGTATGTACTCTCTTCCGTATCACCTAAGAGGTTGAGTACCACGGAGATGTCAGTAAGGAATGTGATCTTGACATACAGCTGTCGTTCGTTCTTTTGTTTGGGTATGAACAGGTATAGCGGCGTTGACTTCTCTATGGTAACGAGACGGTCGTTACTAAAATTTACGTCAGTTTTAAACGACTATTTGTAGTCTACGGACGTGTTCGTAATTTTATAGACTTCGAATATTGTCAGTATCATATAGAAATGGAAGATTATTGTTTTATTTGCAATAAATCGCTGTCAGGTGGTGACATTTTGACGGTTGAACGTGACATAAAAACGTTAATTGAGTCAAGTGTTGAAAGAGGTGATGGAAACACTGATTTTTTAAAAGAAAACAAATCTGTGACTCTTCACCGTAAGTGCCGTAAAGATTATACTCGCAAAAGCTGCATTGCTGCGGTCAAGTAGTGCATGAGTACCGCAATACTCGCGATCCTTTAGAACACTTAATCTCACGAATAATCACTCTTACGGAAAAGTACCTCTGGACCTTTTTTGTAGAGGATTGACTCACCTATAATTTATTAATAAAACTTTATTGTCAAAAAGGCCACCGTTCTCGAAATATTCGAGAAAAACCGCGTAATTAATAGCGCGACACTAGGATCGATGGAGAACTTTCACACAACATTTATAACACTGAAACTAAGCTGTCTCTAAATTTTCAGCCTGTATTTAATTTTTTCCCACTTTGGAGAAATTTACGTCTAATTTTCCTGGACTATAGTATAACTGTCCAAATAAAATATGTTTTTTTTCCTTTTATTCATACTATTGATATGAGACCTTATGTTTGCACAATTAAAAAATTTATGCCTCAGTTGCTACCTAAGCTCAAGGTTCCGAGTTCAAATCCACTTTTGAAACACTCATCTAAATGTCACAAATAAAAAGTGTTTAATTTAAAATATTTACAGATATTGAACCGAAAACAAAATTATAGTTTTTATGCGATATTGCTTTAGAAAAAGAGATGAAAATTTTTTGCATAGTATGGATGGAATTTTTGTTGTTTAATAATTATTTATATTCTAACATATTAAGAGAGGGGGTATTAGACAGTGTAGCTTTGTTATATACAATTTTCAGTGTTCTCGGAGTCACTAAAATTGAAACACTCAGTAGAAAGAATTGTGACGTAATTAAAATAGGTATAACAAAAAGGTTTTTTCCTTCTCTTTAAAGGGTACAAAGTTATAATACACATTGAAATTTAAGTAATACCTAGTAATTCATTTCAATCTTGAAAGAAATTTTGAGTTAATTATCAAAAATATTCAGAAATGTAAAAAGTTAAATTAGTCAAAACTTACTGCAGTATTTACGATAATTCTTCCTCTTCTTCTTCAGCTGCTCATTGTATCCATCGTCGGATAAAAGCCTCTCTCAACTGCTGCCATCTCTATCGTGTGTTCTCCTCATTATGTTATTTCCAATTAAACTTCTTAAGTCATTTGACCACCTGGTTGTGCTCTTCACCTGCTTCTTTTATTTGCTCGTGGTCTTCATTTTATAGCTTTTCGTGTCCACCGATTGTCCTTCATCCTTCCAATATGCCCTGCACAGTGCCACTTTAATGTGCATACTTTTTCTATTACAACTGTTACCATGGATCTTCGTCTTATATCTGTGCTTGACATCCAATTATTAAGTTTAATATTTAGAATTCCTCTCTCCGTGACTACGGTTATATTTTATTCAGTGTCCATGTTTCTGTTCCATAGGTAAGGACTGGGAGAGAATACTGGCCAAAAACCTGTGTTTTAAGCGTGTTAGGCCTATCGGATTTAAATATTCCTTGTAAGCTTCCAAACGCAGACCAGGATATAGATACTCTCCTTAGCAGATCTGCTGTTAAGTCGTTTTTTGACAATTCAAATTTTTGGACTAAGTATATATAACTATCAACTTTCTCTATTTGTGTATTTTCTAATATTATTATAGTTATTCTATGTCATTAGTTAAGTATTTTTTTGTCGATATTTATTTTCAGACTTATCTCTTGTCATTTTTCATTCAATTCTTCCAGCATTCTTCGCAGTTCTTGTTTGTCTCTGGCTCTTTCAAGGTCACATCATCAGCAAGTCTCAGATATGTTACTTTTTCGCATCTATAGTTATTCCTCTATTATCCTAGTCGAGCGTTTTAAACATACAATAAGCCAACGTAACTAGTTTAGGAGAGAGTGAGTTTCCCTGTCTTACTCCACGTTCCAGGAGTTTTTATTTCGTTAGTTTTTTTCTAATGTTGTTACGTTGTACGTATATATATATATATATATATATATATATATATATATATATATATATATATATATATATATTTAATATTTCTTGTTGTAAATTTCTCGACCGTACTTTAATATGGAATAGGGATTATATCAGATTTGCGGTCTGGGACAATTAACACTCAATTGTTGTTAATTCAGTATTTTGTCATTATATTATGACTTCATCAGGAAAAAACTAAAATAAAATACGAAACAATGGATCAGGCAAATGGCGAACTACAATCCATACTTGGGAAGAACTTACCAACTAAGAATATGTTGTATATGCAAAGTAACAAAAATCATTAACAACACTTAACTAACTAGATACATTAAAGTAAATAAAACAATGCAACCGGGACTGTACACGGTTCATATTTATCAACTAACTAAAAGGTTGTGCTGGTACAAATTAAAAATCACTAGTATACATCAAAACATGTGCAATGGTTCACAACCCGTCAGTAGTGGTAAAATTTCTTATAATGAACTTTTAAAACGTTACAATAGATGATGCTCAATTTATTCGTGTCCGATTTATAATTTACACAGTTTTTTTGCCTATTTATATGGCACATTTCAAGGAACAAACGATTCTTATAATTCTTTTCTTTCTCCAATATTTCTACATTTAGAAAATCAAACCGATGTGGTCTACAACGGCAAATGATCTTTTGTTTATTAGACAATCATTCTTATGTCCTGTGATTCTCTGTGTAAGACATTGTAAGGTTTGTCCAACGTAGCAAGAGTCACAACCCAAACATGACAATTTGTAAATCACGTCGGTGTTATACAGTAATGATGGCTTTTGTTTGAGTTGAGTGAACAAGATGTAGTTGCTCAGACTATTATATTTTGAGATCTTTATATGTATAAATCTTTTAAAAACAATGATTACAGAGGCTGTTAACCCACGTACAAAGGGTAGTTTTTTGTATTTTACTTCATTGTAAGTTTCTTCTGTGGGGCCATCGTAATTATTAGACTCATAAATTAACCTCCTCAGGATGTGTTTGAGGTACCCATTGTTACAGAACGTTCTGAATAATATATTTAAATTAGTTTGTAAGTAACTTTCATGGCTGATGTGTGTTACTCTGTTTTTCAAAGTTATTAAACTGTTGTATTTCTACTTAGTTGGGTGATTAGAATAATAATTTATAAATCTTCCAGATGCGGTTGGTTTCTGGTACCAGTTTAAAATAATGACCTTTGTGTCACGAAAGGGTACACTTCTATTATTTTCTAGTGTTTTCATTATTTGTAAATGATCCATAGTTCGACGACCTCTTCGAAAACCAGCCTGCTCCCTAGGCTGATAACTATCTAATTCGTTTGTTATTCCATATATAATAATTCTCGTAAACAATTTGTATAATACTGATAGCAAGCTTATAGGTCGATAATTTTCTAGTTTATATTTATTACCTTTCTTGAAAATAAGAACTATTATAGGATTTAGCCAGAGAGTTGTACTTTTCGACTCGATTAGACACTTGTTATATAGTCTTTGAAGTTGTGCCATAACAGATTTACCTCCAAACGACAATGCTTTTCTATAAATAAAAATTTTAGATATGCTAAAGACTAGTAACTTGAAAACGGATCCACAGTATATTTGCTATAGAAATGGAAATTCAAGTCCATTTATTTGCACATTTCTTTGATATCTCGAACAGAATTGAGTCTTTATATCTCCAAATCCCTTTCTTTGCTGAATTATACCAAAATGTTTTATTCCATTCTTTAAAATCTCCAGTAGAAATGTTTGGATTAAGTTGTTCTTTAGTGTGAAATATGAAAAAGCAAAATCGAGGACTTATATAAATAACTTTACCACTTCTTTACATTCTAAAGTTATAATTTTATTATTATAAGTTGTAAAATAGTATAATACTTTTATTGCCAGTACATTTTAGTATGGTATTATTTTCGTAAACATTTTACGCATCACAATAAAATTAATAATGAGACACCACTTTTTATTTGATCAATATTTACATATTTATGATCCACTTGTCCTGTCGCATTAACCGAGATGTAAAACGAAAGGTAAATTTTCTATTAGCATATTATTTTGCTTGATTTCCGTATAAATTTAAAGAGAACATTTTTTTTTGTCGATATAAGTCATACATTTTGGATTTTCTTTAAATTAAAATAAAACTAATTTCATGTTATAATTAATAAAATCATATTTTCTAGAAATTCAAAAATCAAGACAATGGTATGCCAATATTAAATTTGGTTTCAGAAATAGACGGCAGCTGTGTCAAGCTGTAGTTGTGTTAAGTTATTCTTCAATAAAAGCTACGATATTAAACTGGACCAATTTTTATTTCGTGGGATTATAAACAAATATCTCTATTGGACTTTCTAATGTTCCCATTTCGGTGGCATTTATCTTTATAGGAAATATTGGATACCTCAGAAAGCTAGAACACATAATTTTTAATTCAAGTATTGCTTAAACGGTCAATCCAGTAGCTGTTATTTCTGAAGAAACATTCAATCTACTTGCTAGTTAAAAAATAAAAAATAATGCCGTCAAAATGTGAAGTTTTGACCGCTTTCACATCATTAGGCTGAAAAAGTCGTTGGTGTCAATAGCCAGCATCCTAAAATATTATTTAGATTAATGGCTCTTTTAGCTACCAGACAGCTTGGGTATCAAAAAGGTCAAATAATTAAAATAAAATTATGATATAGTCTAGAAAAAAGGAGGAGTTATCCTTAATATTCTCATCCATAAAAGTTCAAGGTTCAGTCCGTTAAAAAATTTGACACTCGTGGGTGGCTGTAAATTTACTATCAATTACGATTTTAGATAATCCAATAGAATACATGACTCCTCAGTCAGAGCAGTGCCCTTTGATTGCTTGTCTGTTATTTCTGTCTAATAGGGTCTTTACTGCATTAAGCAGTGGAATCTCTCTGCTTTTAACTCACGTAAATTCATGTCACGAAATAATATTTACTAGTAGTGATTTACGGGTAACGGATAGACACGTTTCAAGAGTACAGGGTGAGTCAACGATAGAGTAAAGTTCATTATCTCATTTGTTTCGGGAATGTTAAGGTGTACAGTTTAAAATTATTTTTGAGTATACAGGGTACTTCAAAAAAGTGTGGCCGATATAACATGTTTTTTTAAATGGAATATCCTATTTTCTAATTTATTTTTAAATTCTGCGTAAAATTTCATAACGTTTTTATTTATAATATTATATACCTAAACCTAGTAGTTTTTCTGATATTTCAATTTTTTTTTAAAAATACCACTTTTCAGTTTTGTAAAAAATTGCCAGTAGCGCCATTGTTTCTGAAGGTGGAATACTTATAATTGGTACGAGCGTTCTATAGAGATGAAAAAAAAGATATATGTAAAGAAATTTGAGTTAGATGCTACAGGGTATTCAAAATAAATTTATGCATTTCGACTATTTTAAACTGAAAAAATCTCAAATTTTTTAAATAGCATACCCTGTATATTACTATTTTTTCTGATAGATTTTACAAAACCTTCCAACTTTTATTAGGTATACCATATACCTATTTCTAATAGTTTTCGATTTATTTTGAATTTTTCAATTTTTACCCTTGTTTTTAATACACTTACGCAGGAGCTCCATCTTGTTGTATTCACATTTGTTCCCTTTCAAAGTTATCAACTTCTTCCAGAAGCTGGGGTAATTGGTTTTGCAAAAAATTTAGATATCTAGGCCCGTTAAGCGGTTTGCGGAAAAAATATGGACCAATAATTCGAAAATTTAATATTCCACACCATACATTGCGCGACAAATGGTTTTGGTTTGAACTTCCCAGACCCAAAATGGATTAACTATTGAATAATGCATATATGGCTGTTAACTGCTCCATTACTGTGAAGCTTCATCAGAAAGCATTATTTTGGATAAAAAATTTGGATCAGCCTCTATTGCTCCATTCATAGTGGTAGAAAAGTTTACTCGTCGTTCAAAATCACAGTGTAGTTCCGTATGAAAGGGATGATATTTGTATTTTCTCGTGGTGCGATTAGTCGTAGATTGGGATGTGTCAGATAAGTCAGCTAGTTGACGGCTGTTGACCTGGGGATTATCTTAAACATGAAGTAAAATCTCCATTTCTTTTTTCTCATTGGTAACATTCCGGTTTACTACTTTCCGTTTCGTATACTCAACGCTACGACTACCATCAAACCGTTCCATTAAGCACTGAAAAGATTTTCTAGATGGTATACGTCTATTAGGGTACTTCGCTCCGTAAAGCCTTACTGCCAAAAGACAATTTTTTCCCTCCTCGTCCAGTATATAAACCATATCAATTAATTCATTTTTAGGAAAATCCATAACTATTACCTTTATACGTCACTTACTACAACAAATTAAACTATTTTTACTTGCTTAATAGACGTGTCAAAATTAGACAATGCCTACATTTTTGTTTTGTCTTAGTAACTATGATGTTATAGCGTAAGTGTATTAAAAACAAGGGTAAAAATTAAAAAATTCAAAATAAATCGAAAATTATTAGACATATGACAACTTAATAAAAGTTGGAGGGTTTTGTAAAATCTATCAGAAAAAAAATAATATACAGGGTGTGCCATTTAAAAAATTTGAGATTTTTCAATTTAAAATAGTCGAAATGCATAAATTTATTTTGAACACCCTGTAGCATCTAACTCAAATTTCTTTACCTATTTTTTTTTTCATCTCTATAGACCGCACGTACCAATTATGAATATTTTACCTTCAGAAACAATGGCGCTACTGGCAATTTATTACAAAACTGAAAACTAGTATTTAAAAAAAAAATGAAATATTAGAAAAACTTAGGTATATAACATTATTAATAAAAAGGTTATAAAATTTTACGCAGAATTTAAAAATAAATTAGAAAATAGGATGTTCTATTTAAAAAAACATATGTTATATCGGTTACACTTTTTTGAAGTACCCTGTATACTCAAAAATAATTTTAAACTGTGCACCTTAACAATCCCGAAACAAATGAGATAATGAACTTTACTCTATCGTTGACTCACCCTGTAGAGGAGGAGAACAACCCAGCCGACGTGAGCTATGTTCTTGCAACCCTACTGCTACTCGGCGCTCTTCTACGTCCAGGGTAGCGAGCGAGAAGTTGGTCACTTGGCACATTGATGTTGGATATTGGGCATCATATTCGAAAGCTGCTACCAGCAATAAAGATCATATTACCGGAAGACTACTTAAACGTATAGCCTTATGGAATGTTTAGAGTTTGCTCCAGACTGGAAGATTTGAGATTCTGTCTAATGAACTGCAAACATATGATATACAAATAGCGGGTATTTCAAAAACACATTGGCGTGGAAAAGGCCAATTTACTTTATACTTGGACATTTCCAGACAGACTAAAATCGTATTGATTTTATTGGTGCTCATCTATTTTACTACATTTCGTGTAAAACTAAAAGCGGCGAGACAAATGTGCAACTTAAAGAAACTACCGCATAGTACCGATAGTGCATCACTGAGTAATGTATTAAAAGATAACATCGGAAATATAGTCACCAAACTCTTAGATGACTAATGGAATGTGATGAGAGATATTATCGTGAAAGCTATAGAAAGCACACATCCATTTCTCTTAAACAAATCGCGTAAACCATGGTTAAGTGAGCACAGTCTGAATATTATTAACCAACGAAGAAGATGGCTAATCAACGCTTAAATATCCCAGAGTAGATCTCCATCTATTAAAGGTTGTCAACTGAAATGCAGTTGAATTGTCGTCGAGATAGAAATTAATACTACAAGGACATGTACACTGAAATTCAGTGCAAAAATAAAATGTTTTGTGTAGTGGTAATATATACTAAATAGCGAAGATTAGCAAAAATAACAAAATATCTTCCTGAAAGTTATCTCATAATTATTCACGGTATATGCACACACATATGGAAGACAGGGAAATAACCAATATACTGGCCAATAGACTGGCCAACATCCATTATTACCCCTCTTCATAAAAAAAGCTCAACGACTAATTGTAATAACTTTAAACTGCTTGCTCTTATATCACACTTTAGCAAAATTATGCTATACATTAGACACTCACGAAAAGTAAGGGAACATTATGTACTACTATACCTCTGATTTGTAAACTACTCCAATGCCTTCGATAACGTTAAACGAAGTAAATTATGGTGCATATGTAAGATATGGACATACTCCTTTATTTAATCAACATCATTAAAAATCTGTATGAAGGCAACAATGCTATGGTGAAAATAGATAACAATTGTGAAAATAGATAACAAAGTCTCTATGTCAAGTAATGAAAAAGTCTAAGACAGGGCTGCATACCCTCCCCCATCCTTTGCTACATTTATAATGAATTTATAATGAGATACGTATTAGATCGACGGGAAGGAGGAATTAATATAGGTGGTCTTCGACTTAGGAACCTTTGATATGCAGATGACACCCTGTGGCTTGTAACAAGTGGAAAATAACTTTTGATTTTAGTTGAAAGACTTCGGAGTACCAGTAAAAAATACGGTTTTCCAATAAATAGTAGCAAGACGAAAATTCTGTTAGCTGATAGAGAAAACAATAACTTCCTAATTCTACAACAGCAGCTTCACATATTTGGAAGCTTTGATCAATAACACCGGCCATTGTGAAGGTGAAATACGACGAAGAATACAAATGTGTCGCACAGCTATGACTCTACTTACTAAGCGTTGGAGGTCCAGAAACATCAGTTGCAACACGAAAATAAATTTAGTAGTAGTAGTGTTCTCCATATTCGGGTATATATCTTAAACTTGGACTCTACGTCCCGCTGATCGACACCATATAGGCGCCTTTGAAATGTGGTGCTGGCAAAGGATGCTGGACATTTTGGCAAACAAATGCTTCAATACTGAATGAGATCAAACCGAAACAGAGACTTTCCACCACTGTCTACGCAAGCATCCTAAAGTATTTTGTCGCATTACACGTGCTGAAAATATGGAGAAACTTGTGGTGCAAGGCAAACCAAATGGAAGGAGGCGACGAGGAAGATTACCTTGCCGCTGGATGAATACGATTGATATGCTGTTGGATACCAACATGGAGCAAGCTACAAGACAAACAGCTAGCAGAGGACGTTTGGCGTGTCACTATTAGAAGCATCGTTAATAGACTGGATAGCCAGTCTATTGGCGATATGTCTGACAAGACATTTAGACTAGAAAAGAAAGTTCATATCTGATAGCCATACAGAAGGCCTAGTCAGTTACAATAGTCTCATACATTATCTATATGTGGGTAGGCAGATTCCTACCGGGCTTGAAGAAGAGAATCACTTGAGCCTTTGTCAAATCGAACTAATCTAATACCTTATTTAGATGTGCCTGGAGCCTACTGGTTAATATTCTGAAGCATTTAAGCTTGACTGTAATAACAGTGTCGTCAGTATACCAGGCCAGGTTGTTATGGGATATCGACCGGATGCATATTAAATAACAGAAAAACTTTATGGGACTTCAGCCTTAATTATCTTTTGCTCTGGGGTCACTTTATCTCTTGTGAATCTTTTACCTTTAATATTTCAAATAACGAAAACTCTGATACAATATTAACACCAAAGAAAATACATAATTTGGACAGAAAACTAATTAAAACTCAGTAAATGTTTACACCCTCTCTTCTATAACTGAGTTGTTGAATATAGTTCATCTACAATTTATCTTTTTTTCTAAATATTTTTATTATAACCTCTTGCAGAATGGACTTTGAACCCGACTCTTGTTCCCACCTTTCCGACAATGATTTAGAAGGCGCCCTGCGGGCTCTAGAAGGACAAGTTCAACTAGACCCCCCAAGAAGTTGCCATAATTAAGTACACGCCCAGTGTGGATAATTCACATGGTGATTTTGCTGATGAGGTTTACTATCCACCAGTTGACAACAGGCAACAAGAAGAACTAAGGCGGAAAATTCTGGGACCGGGAGAAGGAATCGATTGTAAGTACTTTATTATTATTATTTCGAAATTTTGAAAATTTTATATTTAAAATCAAACCAGAAGAGAAATGGAAAGTATATATATATATATATATATATATATATATATATATATATATATATATATATATATATATATATATATATATACATACGAGGCTGGTTTGAAAAGTCCGTGCAAAAATAAAAACTACTTATGTGTTTGGGGTAAACCTTTTTTATTTTTCGACATAGTCTCCTTTTAGGCTTATACACTTCGTCCAACGATGTTCTAGTTTGTTGATCCCTTCCGAATAATAGGATTTGTCCAAGTCTGCAAAATATCCATTAGTGTCTGCAATCACCTCCTCGTTTGAATAAAATCTTTGTCCCGCCAGCCATTTCTTCAAATTGGGGAACAGATAGTAGTCCGAGGGAGCCAAGTCTGGAGAATAGGGGGGATGTGAAACGAGTTGGAATCCTATTTCCATTAATTTTGCGACCACAAACTGCTGAGGTGTGTGCTGGTGCGTTGTCGTGATGGAAAAGGACTTTCTTGTGGGCCAATCGCGGGCGTTTTTCTTGCAGCTCGGTTTTCAAACGGTCCAATAACGATGAATAATATTCACCTGTAATAGTCGATGAGGATTATCCCTTGCGAATCCCAAAAGACAGTCGCCATAACCTTTCCGGCCGAAGGAACGGTTTTCGCCTTTTTTGGTGCAGATTCCCCTTGGTAACTCATTATTTAGATTGTTGTTTGGTCTCAGGAGTATAGTAATGTACCCATGTTTCATCCACAGTGACGAAACGACGCTTAAAGTCCTCCGGATTCTTCTGGAACAGCTGCAAACCATCCTTGCAACACTTCACACGATTCCGTTTTTGGTCAAGCTTGAGCAATCGCGGCACCCATCTTGCGGATAGCTTTCTCATGTCCAAATGTTTATGCAAAATATTATATACCCGTTCAGTCGAGATGCCCACAGCACTAGCAATCTCACGCACCTTAACTCTTCTGTCATCCATCACCATATCATGGATTTGATCAATGATTTCTGGAGTCGTAACCTCCACAGGCCGTCCAGAACGTTCAGCGTCACTTGTGCCCATATGGCCAGTCCGAAAATTTTGAAACCACTTATAAACTGTTCTAATCGAAGGTGCAGAGTCACCATAATGTTTATCAAGCTTCTCTTTAGTGTCCTGAGGCGTTTTGCCTTTCATAAAGTAATCTTTTTTTCACCACACGAAATTCTTTTTCGTCCATTTCTTGAAAATCACTCGACTTCCTTGATTCACACGAATGCCAAACACAAAGAAATAGACCAATATGGCTGAAACTTGGTGTGCGTTCATTCAAGAGATGCTACTAACTAAACATGACCTCGATACGCGCCGGTGGTGCCATCTCTCGGACGTTGCACGGACTTTTCAAACCAGCCTCGTATATATATATATATATATATATATATATATATATATATATATATATATATATATATATATATATATATATATATACATATATATGTTTCATTAAAATTCCGGATTTCAATCGGTTCGTCTAACAATGAATTTGCGCGACGCCAAAATCTCATTTGTCATTTCCAAGTGCTGCTGCTACTTGATACTGTGATCTTGCTGCTGCCGCTCGAAGCTAAAGTTATCATGAAGTATCCGTGAAAACCCCAAAATACTTATAGAACAGGCTCAAATCTCCAACTGTTCTTCGATGTTCCAGCGAATCAAGGCCGCCGGTCAGTTCCGGGTCTCCAATCAGACGGACAGCTCTTCTCTGAACAGAATCCAACAAATGTAGTATGTGTTTGGGAGCGGAGCCCCAAACATGGTAGCAGTATTCCATAGTTGGTCGAATTTGAGCTTTGTAAAGAATTAAGAGTTGTTGTGGAGTGTAAAGCTTTCTGGTTCGAAATAATATTTTTAACTTTTGAGAAGCTCTCCTTGCTATGCCTGCAACATGTTCATGCCAGGACATATGTGCTCCCAAATTAACGCCCAACAAATTGAGTGACGATGCTAAGGGAATGGAGTGCCCCGACATGACTATGTCGGATTCATCAACGTTAACTTTTTTAGAAAAAACTTCCTCCTAGGTTTTTATAGCGTTAAATTCCACTTGGTTACTGTCACCCCAAGATAGAATTTCTTCCAGGTATTTGTTAAGTTGAATGACCTCCTGCTGTCTGCGGATATTTGCCTGAGTAGCCAATGTCTGAGCGTTTAAAGTGAATGAAAAGATAAGCGTACTATCATCTGCAAAGCTTTAGATTGGATTCTCGGTCTTTTCCAGCAGATCGTTAAGATAAATGAGAAAGAGAGTAGGATACAGTATGGAGCCTTGGGGTACACCGGCGTTGATAGTGAAGGTGTTAGGAAGAAATCCGTCGACCACCACTCGTAAAGAACGCTCTCTGAGGAAACATGAGGGCCACAAACATAACTTTCTAGACATACCATAAGAGCGTAACTTAGCCAACAGTCTATCGTGCCAAACACGGTCGAATGCCTTGGATATGTCAAGAGCAACCGCGTCCAAATTGTTCAGTTGCGTTGTTCCAAACATGTGTTACATAAGTCAGAAGATCTCCTGACAACACATTGTATCTAATACATTGTGTTGAAATACCTGTATTTTCTATGCCCTTTACAACTAATCCTTTGGCCTAAAGATCTACTGTTAGAGCTATATATTGTCTGGCAATGTCTGCCGTTAATTATTGACCAATAATCTTATTAAATTGCTTTTATTTTACATATTCTAGTTATTTTTATTTATTCTATAAAATATATTGGCACTTAAGATAGAACTGTAATTAATCAGTTTATATATTTTTTGTAAACCCCCCTTTTGTTTTCCTCGCAATAAATTATCTATATTTTTCTTTTTGTGTGTAGCCGTTATTTCTTACAATCTGTTTTCTTATTAATAAGTCTTTATAGAAGTTTAGTTAGTTAAAATGTGACCGATTATTGTATTATGTTGTAGATTGATGATAATTTAAGTTGTTGAGATTGTTTCAAATTTTTATGAATGATAGTATCTGTATTCATTGATTTATTGTACATATTGAATTCCAAGTTATTTTTAATTCTTTTAATGTTTACATCTAAAAAGTTAATGCCGCTAATTTACTCTTTTACTTTTTTAACAGAGGTAGTAACCTAGTAATTAGTCATATAGAATATTTGGTAACATATTTTTATAATGCAGGGTTTCCAAGTTAAAAGCAATTTCGTTATTCTATAAAACGCAAAAATACGCCAGAAAAATCCACTTTTCGTATTTGCTTTCAGTATAGTCATTTAGAATAGTCAGAAGTGCCCCCTCTCGAATTACGCCATAACGTTTGCATGTATTGGTCATAATGCAAGAAAACCGACTGGCATTTTGCTTTCAATTCTTTCTTCAAACATCATTCATTAGCCTTCCCTCCCCGATCGTTTACTGTACTCTGATTTGTAACTATATTTGTTGAAACTATAACATACCCTAAGCTAACACTGCACGCTCTCCAACAATGACTTAAAACCCCTGAATAGCTAAAATTTTGAACACTTCTAGTATTGTAAGAGTATCTTGCCTTTTTTTAGCTAAAAATAAATGAAATATCGCGTTCTAAGTTATATTTTTATAGTTTTAAACGAAACTGTTTAAGATAGCAAAAATGTAAGAAATTGAAAAATATCATAATAATATAAGAAAGCTCAAAGCCAGTGACTTACCAAGAAAATAAGGGTATAAAGCAGGGTGTACCAAGAAATATCCATGTTGTGTGTGCATGTTGTTTCTGATGGTAATATAAAGATTCGGCTCGTTCCCGGTTCTATTTTCTGATATGAGGTGAAATATGGCATGTCCTGGTTTAGCATTTCATAGATGGTACGCCAGAGTTATCCATTGCTCTTAGGCACCTGTTCTTTTAATACAAGAGCAGAAACCTAGTCTTATATATCTTTCTACACATGCAAACGATCAGTCTCAGGCGCTAGCCTAAGAATTTAGCGTGACTTTGTTTCGGACAGCTTCTAGTGTAGGAAAATAATATCCAGAAGTCGAGAGGTCGGAACTGAAATATACTCGTATATTCGCGGTTCCCTATTAATATACCGACGCTTTGTTCATAAATAAATATATACACTATTTAGTGTGTTATAATTAAAAACGACAACAGCCAGAGATTAATTGCATTGTGCCAACAACATCAGCTAAAAATAACCAATGGATTCTACAAACATAAAAAAATTCATACATACACCTGGGTTCAACACACAAGAAGCCTTAAATCTGTAATTGACTATGTAATGGTTAAACAGAAGACAAATTTAGAAATTAATGATGTAAGATCCTATAGAGGTGTGACATGTGGATCAGACCATTATATGGTCAAGGCAAAGTTTATAGTCCCATTTAGATCCAAAAAACGTGCAGATAAGAGAGAAGAAACTGACCCGACAGAAGAAGTATCAACAAAAACAATATAAAATAGATAGCTTAATTAATGAAAGTACACAAAAGTTATACCAACGTAGACTGGACGAAAAACTCTTCGGAACAAGAAACCGACAGCCACTAGAAATTGTATATGAAAATATAGTAAACAGTAATAGAACCGCTGCAGAAGAGGCAGTTGGATTAAAAACTAAAAAGCATAGTTACAAACTCTGGTGGAATAACGAGACTGAAGAATTAATAAGTCGGAAAAAACAACTATATCTTAAATGGTTAAACACCCAACAACAAGAAGACAAAGAGCAATATTTAGACTTGAAAAGGACAACAAGGAGAATAATAAACGTAGCAAAGAAGGAGATATGGGACAAAAAGTGTATGGAAATCAACACATATTTAGGAGGAAAAAAGTGTTCAGAATCATGGAAGTTCATAAAAAACGTAACATCGAACTCTAAAAATAAACCAAACATTCAAACTATATCAATAAAGAAATGGATGGACCACTACAAGATACTATTATCAGAAAACAGAGACGAATACCTGGTGAATACACCAACGGATATACTCATAGAGGGAGAAACAATCGTGGTTGGCGTTGATACAGTTAAAAAAGCAGTTAGTAAATTGAAGAATGGTCGAGCTGCAGGACCAGGAGGAATTCCCGCTGAACTGATTAAATGTGGGTCAGGAAAGCTGTTTGATCAGATTACCTGGTATATAAATGGCGCGAGTGTGCCTGAGGAATGGAAAGAGGCTTACATATCATCCATTCATAAAAAGGGAAACAAGCTTGACTGTTCTAACTATAGAGGAATATCAGTGACCAGTACTTTGAGCCGTCTTATGGAAGAATCATTCGGGATCTCATTGAAGAGCATAGAGCTAAAGAAGAAGAAGAGCAATCTGGATTTCGAGCTGGAAGAACCTGTACCGATAATGTCTTCACCCTAAAACAAATAATAGAAAAAAGGTCAGCTGCCAACCAAGAAACCCACCTTATGTTCGTAGATCTTCAGAAAGCCTACGATACAGTCCCGGTGAAAAAATTGTGGAAAATCTTACAGGAAACCAATGTTAACCAGACAATTATAAGAGCTCTTAAGAATTTATATACAGGAGCCTCATCACAAATAAAGGTTGGCAACAGAGTGTCAAAGAAATTCCTAGTAGATAAGGGTTTGCGTCAGGGATGCTGTATATCACCTACATTATTTAAAATATATGTAGCGAGGGCCTTATACCAATGGATATTGACATTGGCAGAACATGCCTATACACTCTTCAGTTTGCTGACGATCAAGTCATCATAGCAAATGATAGGGACGATTTAGAGTATATGGCTCGAAAATTGCATACTGAATATAAGAACTGGGGACTAGAGCTTAACACGCAGAAAAACTAAATACCTCCCTGTAGGAACGGAACCATCGAATATCCAGCTAGACAATCAAGAAGAAATAACCACCTGCCTCTCATACACGTATCTGGGTGTAGAATTCGACACGTCATGCAAAGATGATAGCGAGATTAACAAACGAATAACACAAGTTAGAAGAGCAATAGGATGCCTAAACGGTATACTATGGAGCGATAACATCGGAAAGAGACGCAAATATAACATATATGAAACTCTCATTAAAAGTAGTCTAACCTACGGCTCAGAGACGTGGAGAATATCAGACCAGAATCGCAGGAAACTTGAGGCAACTGAAATGGACGTATTTAGAAGAACATTAGGTATATCACGAAGAGATAGAATTCGAAATGACGAAGTAAGACAGCGAATGGGGATAGATGGATCCATTATAACAGACATCGAACAGAAACAGCTGATATGGTACGGGGCATGTACAACGGATGGAAGAAACCAGATTACCCAAAATCGCCATGCAATGGATACCACCGAATCACAAAAAAAAACGAGGGACGACCTAAAAAACATGGAAGGAGAGCATTAATTAAGCTATGAGTGCTCGAGACCTGAGAGAAGATCAATGGATGGATCGGAAAGAATGGAAGTTAGGCATCGGACAACGACGAAAGACGTTTTAAACCGATATATTATTATTATAATTAAAAACACATGCAATACCCTAGTTAAACCCCATTAAGCTTCTCTAACCTGAAACAAGTAAAGCAATAGTGGTGATAGTGGTGTTAAATGATAGTGACTGGTAATGACGGTGATTGGTAAATGACGGTGATTGGTAATGACGGTGATCAGTACTGCACAGTGATGTATAAAATGACCGTATTGATTAACTTAAGACAACAATTAAAATGCAACATAGGATTTACTTACTACTTAATTTACTTAACGCAGCTTTTGACAGGGCGTCCTCTATTAGCCATAACTCCATATGGCGCCAATCCGTAACCAATAGGGACTTCCACGTTGAAACAGAATGTCTAAATTTCTCTTCTTAACTGAACATACAGTACTACACATAACACTGTTCGCCACAATGAATCCTCAAATTTAGGGGACTTATTTGAATCGAGAGTATCTTTTAGTTCGCACCCGGTGTTCTCCATACGGCGCATATAAAACATCAGGCCCAAGTAGATTTTCTGATTGGAGAAAAAAAAATCAGCTACAAAACTGCTCAGAGAAATAGATTACAAAACTCTGGAGTCCAGAAATGGGTTAACGCTGAATCGATCTGTTTCGATAGTTTTTAATACCTACGGAGAGTTTGCTGTGTTCAAATTAGGCTTGATTCGATTCATCCTTGGTCAGTCGGTTAATGCTTGACAAAAAGAAGCACAGCGCTGCGAGTTTTTAATAATTATCGCGGCTACTTTAAAGATGTGAAGTGGTTAAGAATTGGCTTGTCAGGTAGAGGCACAACAAAATAAATTACATATCCTGATCCGCTATAATACTTACTTACTTAGTCCTTATGCCTTTCTACCCCTTTTGTTAGGAGTTTAAGGCCCGTGGAGTTGAGTTATTCTATATCTGTCTTTTCCATATTTCCTTCTATATCCTTCCATCCTGTTTAAATTGCCGATTGCCTCTTTTATTTCTTCTGTTTACGTGAGTTCTGTATCTTGTTCCGGTATTATGTCTCTATGTTAATTTTTTGTATGCTTTTCCTTCTAATTTTTTGCATCCATTTCCTTTCCTTTCTGTTTCAGTGATTCCTACATAGTGCATTTGTTGTTCTTCTGTCAGTTCATCCTCTTTTCGGTTTATACCCCTATTATTCTGTGTTCTCAATCTAAAAACTCGATAATTATTTCCCATTTCTTTCTTTCCTATCTATTTCTTTGATTATCTTCTTATTTGTATTCATTTTATTACTCTTCTCTTCCGTATCCTTTGTCTTTGCCAGGGTCGTCATCAATCTAGCTACCTCTCTCATTTTTCATTACAGCTTCTTTGTCTCCCGGTGTTTCCAAGTTCTATCTTATATATATATATATATATATATATATATATATATATATATATATATATATATATATATATATTTATATATATACAGTGACTCACAGCTTAAATGATGCAGAGTCGTTATAAGAGAAGACTAACTGCCTCTTTATTTATTTGCAAAAAATAACTTATTGAAATTAAATTAGTAAAGAGTATTCTAAAAAAATATAAATTACTTTTTGTCTTAAATATGCCTTACTTAATTAACAATAAATAATTAATCAAATCATATGCAATTTTAACGTCTCAGCTTAAATGATGCAAAATAACAACAGGGGTCAAAACTTATCGCTTTTTGAAATTTATGAAGGCGGCGTTGCTTTGATTTCGTAGTGTAATTGTTTTTTTGTTTAGTTTGACATTTTTTCATTCAATAAAACGAAATTGTTTAAGAATGGGTCGTCGAACTACAATTTCTGAGAGAAATTTAATTATTACTCATTACAGGAATGGATAAAGCCAAATAGCCGAAATGGTAAATAAATGTCCGTCAACTGTTCAGCATATCATTGAACGTTACCGGAATGAAAATAGAGTCGAGAATACTCGTAAGTCAAGGTTGACTCCAAATAAGATCTTCAATGAACGTGAAGAAAGATGGATTTTAAGAGAGATATCAAATAATCCAAAAAAAAGTGCGCCAAAGTTGTGCGCCGAGGTGGGAAGACAGTTTGGAAAAAGGTTGTAATCACGAAACAGTTCGACGGATCTTGCGAATTAATAATTTACATGGTTGAACTGCTAGAAATAAGCCTTTCATTAGCCAAAGAAATAGACGCGTGAGATTGGGGAATTTGCCAGAGAGCATATCAATAAAGACTTGAAACTTCTGGAATTCAGTAATATTTGGTGATGAGACCAAAATAAACTTATTTGGGTCCGATGGAAAAATATCAGTGTGGAGAAAGCCTAACGAAGAATTAAAAATTGAAAAATATGAAAGCTACGGTAAAGCACGGTGGAGGTAGAGTGATGTTATGGGGCTGTATGTCATCTGCAGGGAGTAGGTAACATGCATTTCGTCGAAGGGAATATGAACCAATATGTGTACTTGGATATACTAAGGCAGCATCTCGTCGCTAGTGCCCAAAAATTAGATATTGAAAACAATTATCGATTCTATCAGGACAATGATCCAAGGCACACGTCGTTTCGAGTCCGCAGTTGGTTGCTTTATAACTGTCCAAATGTTATTAAAACACCAGCCTAGTCACCAGACTTAAATGTAATTGAAAATTTGTGGCTGACATTAAAAAATAAAGTAAATAGTGCCCCAATATCAAATAAAACATAATTAAAAGTAAAAATTACTGAAGCATGGAACACTATTTCCCCGGAGTATGCTAGAAAGTTAGTTGAATCCAGAAGATTACAAGCCGTTATTAGTAATGAGGGAGGCCCGACCAAATATTAGCAGGCTTATTTCCAATTCTACAGTTTGTTTTCTCTAATAATTTTGGTATATTGAATTTTGCATCATTTAAGCTGTGACGTTAAAATCGCATATAATTTAATTAATTATTTATTGTTAATTAAGTAAGGCATATTTAAGACAAAAAGTAATTCATACTTTTTTAGAAGACTCTTTACTTCAATAAGTTGTTTTTTCCAAATAAATAAAGAGGCACTGAGACCAGTTAGTTTTTTCTTATAGCGACTGCATCATTTAAGCTGTGAGTCACTATATATATATATATATATATATATATATATATATATATATATATATATATATATATATATATATATATATATATATATTCGCCCCTATTTTTATCACATCTTTAATCTGTACTTTTGTGTCCATACTCCTTTCCGTAAAATGTTCTACTTTCAGATCGGGTTGGCTATTCACTTCAACTCTCATTCCCAATATTACAATATTATTTCGTACGTTGTCTTTTTCCAATCTACTCATCTTCAAATCGATACTTCTCATGTTTTCTCTAATTATCCTTTTTTTCTCTTTCAATACTTCGTTCTCCTTTTTTAGTTCCTTCAACTCTTGTTGGCATCTCTTCTGATCTTGTTTTATATCCTTTATATCTGACATTAGCTCTCTGATCATTTCTATCATATTGTCTATCTTATCTACTCTTTAGTTTTTTTCTTTCTGTGGTGTTCTTATCAGCTTTTTACTCTTCTTGAATAATCCCATTGGCTCTTCTTTTTCTTCTTCGAGTCTCCTGAGGTATAATCATCGCCATCCATTGTTCTTTATGTTATAAAAACTTTACGTTTGTTCCTCGTATATTCCATTTCCAAACACGGGAAAAAAACTGTTGTTTATGTTTCTTATCACCGTAAACAGTAAAACCGATCAAGGTCGTCGCTTATCGTTTCGTTAGCTTCATACAATTTTACAGAATTATTTTCATAAACCTCCAAATTTTTTACTTATTGTCTTAATTCTAACCTTACACTCTGCTTTATTCCTAGTCCCTCCCGATTGCAATCGACAAAATAATTAAATAGATCGAAACACTACCGTAATAATGCTAGTTGAACGAGTTGACATTGCCGGGCGTTCGCTTCACATGTACACACTTCGCGATCCGAAACTCAACTCCCCGCTCCGCTATAATAATAACTTAAAATATAAAAAAAATGGTAATTGATGTTTTAAGAATTTTGGAGATTTTATTGGAACTAAGCCATTTTTAATTTGTTTCGGTATTTATTTTTATTTAGAAAGCCTTTTATAGAAGCAATGTAACAAAGTGGGTTGAATTTATAGTTGGTTGCACATTACAACAAGCTATTTTAGAAACTTTATTTTATGCTTGACCTGTTCAACTTCTTTGATATACCGCAATGTTATTAAAATTACTCAAAATAAATATTCTCATTTAAAATTAACCTGATTGACGTCAATAGCTATTCATATATAAAAGGTTTATGGATTTTTTACTTAGGGAAACACACATTGAAAGAATAATTTACTCAAATCTGTTAATAATGTTTTCGGTCACGAAACATTATTTATTTTTAGGGTTAGTCTTTAATTGGATTTTACTTCACAAGAGAGACATTTTGTTTTTTTTTCTATATTAAATTTATGTTACGGAAGAAAATTATTATTTTTGTGTTTTTGTCAGAATTCTAAGCAAGGCAATTCTATTAGGACTTAAATCAAAGATCTTGTACTCAGTAATGTCTATTCGAGTGTTAGTCATCTTGTCGATCAAAGCGACTGAATTCTTTTGAAAAATATCGTCATATTGAAGTCTCTATATGCATTCTTTGAATGATTCTATTTTGAAATGCATAATTTTTGGTAATAAGATCTATTCGTATGACCCCGAACAGCTCAACACGCAAGTGAATTTCGTGCCGAGGGTAAACCAAAACTAAAAAAATGCAGGTCATGTTAACTGTGTTCTTCCATTAGCGTCGTATGCACAAAAAGTTCTTCCAACCGCCCCAACAATTAACAAGGAGTATTACTAAAGAAGCGTTACGCATTGTTAACGTAAAAACACCTGAATTTTAATAGAAAATAATTATGAATTTTGCAACAGGGTAGCGCACCATTGCACAATGCAATAATTCACTGTATCACTCTATGCCTGGTTCTATATAGTGCTGGATATAGGCCTTCTCCCTGAACTTCCATCTTAATATATTTCCTCCCAATGCCTGTAACCCTCTGTACCAGGTGTACAAGTATGAAATGCGGATTTTTTTCTAAAAAAACATGTTAAATTCGGAAAAAAGAATGAATGATAAAAAGTGCTTTATTCAAAGTATGCTCCATCGCTTGTTATCCCATCCTTAACATCTTTCGGGCAATTTGTGAATATCACGCCAGTAAAAATCTTCCCCTTTTGCTGCGAACCATTCTTCGAGCCATTTTTTCACGTACGAACCAAAGCGTTTGCTCAGCAAGTGCGTGACCCATCGATGCAAACAAGTGCTAATCGGAAGGAGCCAAGTCTGGTGAGTAAGCCGCTTGGGGTAGAACTTCCCAGCTGAGTGCTTACAACGTGTCGCGAACTGTTTTTGCCGTATATGATGAAGCATTGTCATGAAGAAAAACTGACTTTGTGTTGCCTCTTTCGGTATTCTGGCCTTTTTTCAAGCAACGAACGGTTCAAATCGATCAATTGTTGTTGGTAACGTTTAGTATTAACCGTTTCCTCAGGTTTTAACAGCTCATAATAGACCACGCTCCTCTGGTCCCACCAAACACAGAGCATCGTCTTTCTGCCAAAGCGATTCGGTCTTGCGGTCGATGTGGATGGTGCGCCTGGGTCTACCCATGATTTTTTGCGCTTGGGATTCTCAAAATAAATCCACTTTTTATCCCCTGTAACTGTGCGATGCAAAAACGACTTCCTTTTGTACCGAGCGAGCAAAATGTCAAACGTGTTTTTGCACTTTTCCATTTGCCTGTCGTTCAACTCATGTGGTACCCATCTATCGGCTTCCTGAATCTTTCCCATTTCTCGTAGCCGATCGGAAACAGCTTGTTGGACTAACGCCCAATTGCTCGGCGAGTTGTTTTTGTGTTTGCGAATCATCTTCGTCCAACAATGCTTGCAATTCCACATATTCGTATTTTTTTGGCGGTTTTTTCACGTTCCTTGTCTGCAACATCGAAGTCACCACTTTTGAAACGCCGAAACCATCGTTCACATGTATCTTGTGATGGAGCATGTTCACCATAAGCTTCTCAAAGTAATCGGTATGATTCAACAGCAGTTTTCTTCAAATGAAAACAAAAAATTAATGCTGTCCGCGAATGCTCTTTGTTCGGTATAAATTGTGACATATTGAACACTACAACACAACACTATGCACACACTTTTCCAATTTATCACTCATGCGCGTCTGACACTTGTTGATGACACTACAAAATGGCGCAGTGTCAAATCTTTATAGCAGAAACTGCATTGGTGCACCATCTGAAATCCGCATTTCATACTTGTACACCTGGTATATCGTCTAGCCATGTTATTTTGTGAGGTCCTATGCTCCTTTCTTGTTCTCGTGGTCTCCATTCTATTGTTCGCTTTGTCCATCGATCATCAGTCGTGCGTGCCATATGTCCATTGCCACTTTCTTTCTGTCAGATGCTTTATAACATCCTTTACTTTCATTTGTTCACGTATCCAATTATTTGTCTTTCGTGTGCTCTCTGAGTTCGCGCTAGTTTTTGTATATAAGCTTTACTCAGTATATAAATTTTAGCGTCATACGTAATCGCTGTAGGATGCGCTGATTATAAATTTTGGCATTTAACGTATTATCTTTGAATATATTTATAACTTAATTTTCCGTTTCATGCTAGCCTAATACTCAACAACTTCGAGAACTGTTAATTCCAAATTTATTACTATGTTGTAATTACTGTTGGTTAATATTTTTGTCTTGTTTTTATTCATTTTAAAAAACTAACTGTTTTTGAGTGATAATTTAACTCATTTATCATTTCTTGTAACAATGTGGATTGTCACTGACGACTGCAATATGGTCTGTTAATTTTAAATGACTCAGATACACAGCTTAAGCCCCTTCTTTGTCTAATCTAGTTGGCTAGATACGTCTTCTAGAGCTATAATAAGTAGCTTGGAGAGATTATATCTCCCTATTTTATACTTCTTTCTCTATGTATTTATTCTGTACGAGGTTTTATGTACATTTTTGCATTTTCATATATATCTTTGATTAGGATAGTGTATCTGGAGTCAATTCTACAGTTGTTCAAGCTGTTGATTGCCTACATTTCAACATAATCAGAAACTTTCTCATAGTCTTTGAATACTATTTAGAGTTCGAAGTTTTATTCATTACCCTTTTATAGGATGTTTCTCATTGTCTGTAAGTTGTCGCATGTGCTATAGCTGGGTCTAAAACCAGCCTGTTCATATTGCTTGTAGGAGTCTAACTTATTTTGTAATCTCTTGGCGATAATTTTAGTTAACAGTTTATAATATATCATACTAAACTTATTGAGCGATAATTGTCTAACTTTCTGATATCAATCCTTTTTTGTGTAGAAGTGTTACTTCTGGTATATGCCTTAATGTTGATATTTTGTACATAGGCACATTGTTGAAAAGTTCGGCTCATTATTTTTTTAAGTTGTCTCCTGATTCCAATAGTATTTTCGATAGAATATCATCAAGGCCTGCTTTATTACGCTTCATTTCCTTCGTTGTTGACCACCTCTACTGTAACTTCTAATAGTTTTTGTGAACTTATATTTTGTGTTTTCTTTCTAATCTGTTTTCTTTGTTCTTCATTGGGTGAGACTTAAATAGTTGGTGCAATATATAAGGAAAGTTTCTTGAAGTTCATTTTTAAAACTGAAAGTTTTGTAACAATAGTGATATTTCAGAAAGTCTTGAAATTAATGTTGGTAAAACTTTTCGGGGACAGTTCTTTAATAATTAACAATTTGAAAGGACTCATGGTGCGTTACAACTTTTGAACATATGATACATATTTTCTCCTTTTATGGAATTCTTAGTTTCAAAATAATGGCTTCTAAAACGTAAAATTTGAACTAGAGAAAAAATAGTTTAAAAAATAAATTCTTTCAAAGAGTATCTTTAATTATATGTGGGAAGCATTTGCTCAAACAATATATTATATATATATATATATATATATATTATATATATATATATATATATATATATATATATATATATATATATATGTATATATATATATATATATATATATATATATATATATATATATATATATATATATATATATATATATATATATAAATATACAGTAATACCCCGCTTAGCGCGACCCCGTTACGCGCGGTTTCACTATAACGCGAATTTCAAATTTCGCGCTCATGTAGTCATTAACTTCTCTATGGTCGCGGGGGGATCCCCGCTTCTCTGAATATTCTCTTTGAAGAATTGGGAATTCCCTGTCCTTCGACTTTGTTCTATGGGGATTTCCTCGTTCGTTTCGTGTTTTCATTTGTTCCGTAATGTTAGTTCGGTCGGCTGGGCAGTTTTGTTTTAATATTTATTGGAGATACATACATACATAATTTAACCCTACGTTTAAAAATGCCGCCTGTAAAGAAAAAAGAGCGTAAAAGCGTCACTTTGGAATTGAAGATGAAAGTGTTAAGAAGAATGGAAAAATGGAGGCAAAGCAACAATTGTTGGGAGAGATTTTGGACTCTCAGAATCGACTGTGAGAACGATTTATAAAAATCGGGAAAAAATTAAAATCTCCAGCGAAGGTTCAACACCTATAAGTGCAACAAAACTTTCTCGTTCGAGATCATCTATCTTAGAAAGAATGGAGAAAAATTACTGTCAGTCTGGATCGAAGATTTGAATAAGAAGAACACACCACTAAGTCAAGATCTCATATGCACAAAAGCAAAATCTTTGTATGAGATGCTGAAAACAAAAGAAGGAGAAGGGAGTGCCACTCCGACTTTTGCTGCCAGCAGAGGCTGGTTCCATCGGTTCAAGCAGCGTTCTAATCTTCACATATATCCACATAAAACAGGCGAGGCGGCCAGGCGCGGACATTCAAGCTGCAGCTGAGTTTCCAGACAAGTTTCAAGACTTCGTTAGACGAGAGAAAATTTCCTGCTTGTCTCATCTTCAATGTTGATGAGACCGCACTTTACTGGAAAAAAATGCCATCTCGAACATTCATTTCTAAGGAAGAACGTCAAGCCAGTGGTTTCCAAAGCTGCGAAAGATCGACTAACACTTCTGCTGGTGGTAATGCCACTGGTGATTTCAAAACTGAAACCTTTACCTAGTGTACCATTCAGAAACACCCCGTTGTGCAATGCGAGGCACAGACAAGACAAGTCTACCAGTTGTGTGGCGATCAAACAGAAAGGCGTGGGTTACACGGGAAAATTTTTCAAGAATGGTATTCTAATATAGTTTTTGCCCATCAGTCAAATCATACTGTGACAGAAATGGGCTTGAACCTAAAGTTATATTACTCTTAGACAATGCCCCAGGACATCCAACCTCACTTGATACGCCCAGAGACTTAAAAGTGTACGTAAAGTTCCTTCCACCAAACACTACGTCAATATTACAACCTATGGACCAGGGAGCAATAGCAAACTTCAAAGCTTATTACCATCGCCGCACTTTTAGCCAACTAATTCATGAAACTGACGGGGAAGGAAGACAGTCTATGCGAGAGTGGTGGAAGTCATACAACATTTATGAAGTCTATTCACAAAACATAGAAGAGGCTTGGAAGGAAGTTAAAAAATGAGTTGTATGAATGGGGTGTGGCGTAATCTTTGGCCAGATGTAGTGGAAGCACCTAGAAGAATTGTCCAGATGCAAGAGACAAGTGCTTGAAGACATTGCTGCAATGATTGAGGGGTCTGAACTTGAAGATGTCACGGTAGAAGAAGATCTCGTAGAACTTGTAGCAACGCACGACGATCCTATTAGCAATGAAGATCTGATCGAGTTACAGAATAATCCTATCTACGATGAGGAAGAAAAACAAGTAGAAGAGAAAGTTTTATCTTCAGGGGAAATACAAAATGCACTTTCAAAAATTTATTCAGGTTTGGACTTATTGCAGAGTATAGACAATAATGATGGACCGTGTCTTGACCGTGTGTCAAACAATTAAAAACAGTGTTGGGTGTTATGAAAAGTATTTTACAAGAACGTAAACAAAACGTTACCCAAAAGAAAATAGATGTATTTTTCCGTAAAAAATAAGTAGTATGGATTGCATAAAGTGTTCTTAGAATTAAAGTGATTGATTTAAATGATTTGTATTTTTTTGTATTAAATTTTGACTATGTTTAATCATAAACCTCGATATACGCGAATTTCAGTTAACGCGATTTTTTTCGGAACGTATCCCTCGCGTAAAAGCGGGGTATTACTGTATATATATATATATATATATATATATATATATATATATATATATATATATATATAT
>CM032456.1:34282073-34294708 GCA_019049505.1 Pachyrhynchus sulphureomaculatus | reverse complement strand
CTAAAAATAAAAATAAGTAATGTGTAACATAATATATTAAATGTAATAATTTAAAGGATTACATATACCTTGGCGCTGGAAAATATGTATATTTAAAATAAAAATATTTAATGGGTTATTAAGTGAATAATACGAAAGAATGGCGATTATAGATTTTTATTGCACAGGGTGAGTCAACGATAAAGTAAAGTTCATTATCTCATTTGTTTCTGGAATGACGAAAAAATGTTAAATACAATAGCTTTAGGGAATGTTAAGGTGCACAGTTTAAAATTATTTTTGAGTATACAGGGTACTTCAAAAAAGTGTGGCCGATATAACATATGTTTTTTTTTAAATGGGACAACCTATTTTCTAATTTATTTTTAAATTCTGCGTAAAATTTTATAACTTTTTTATTTATAATGTTATATACCTAAACCTAGTAGTTTTTCTGTTATTTCAATTTAAAAAAAAAAAATACTAGTTTTCAGTTTTGTAAAAAATTGCCAGTAGTGCCATTGTTTCTGACGGTGGAATAATGGGTACGAGCGTTCTATAGAAATGAAAAAAAGATATATGTAAAGAAATTTGAGTTAAATGTTACAGGGTGTTCAAAATAAATTTGTGCATTTCGACTATTGTAAACTGAAAAATCTTAAATTTTTTAAATGGCACACCCTGTATATTATTATTTTTTCTGATAGATTTTACAAAACCCACCAACTTTTATTATGTATGTATGTCAAATATCTATTTCTAATACTTTTCGATTTATTTTGAATTTTTCAATTTTTACCCTTGTTTTTAATATACTTACGCTATTGTAAAAACATAAACAAATAGTTAATAATAATTTTAATATAGTTTTACTTATCTAATGATTAATTATTATGACGCAATAAATGTTTAAAAATCTGCTAGTCTACTTGAATACACATGTTTAGTCGCTTTACTAGGTTTTGCTTCACTTTCCTTAGCATAAAGGGCGTTATTGTCCGGCACGCATCCCGAATCCTATTTTCCATATCTACTGGTGTTGTAGGGGGATTCACATAAACACGATCTTTAATGTAGCCCCACAAAAAGAAGTCTAAAGGTGTAAAGTCACATGATCGAGTAGGCCACTGAATGAATCCATCCTTACCGATCCATTGTTGTGGGTAACGATCGTTTAACAATTCCCGAACTTCCCGGTGGTAATGAGCAGGAGCTCCGTCTTGTTGAATCTACATTTGTTCCCTTTCAAAGTTATCAAATTCTTCAAGAAGCTGGGGTAAGTCGTTTTGCAAAAATTTAGATATCTAGGCCCCTTAAGCGGTTCGCAGAAAAAATATGGACCAATAATTCGAAAATTTAATATTCCACACCATACATTAAGCGACCAATGGTTTTTGTTTTGAACTTCCCGGACCCACAATGGATTAACTATTACCTTTATACGTCACTTACTACAACAAATTAAACTATTTTTACTTGCTTAATATATATGTCAAAATTTGACAATGCCTACATTTTTGTTTTGTCTTGACAACTATGATGTTATAGCGTAAGTGTATTAAAAACGGGGTAAAAATTGAAAAAAATTCAAAATAAATCGAAAATTATTAGAAATAGGTATATGACATACTTAATAAAAGTTGAAGGGTTAAGTATGTCTTTGTTTTCATCTCTATAGTGCTCATACCAATTATGAGTATTCCATCTTCAGAAACAATGGCGCTACTGACAATTTTTTACAAAACTGAAAACTAGTATTTTTTTAAAAAAAATTGAAATATTAGAAAAACTGCTAGGTTTAGGTATATAACATTATTATTAAAAAAAACTTTACGAAGAATTTAAAAACAAATTAGGAAATAGGACGTTTCATTTAAAAAAATATATGTTATGTTATATCGGCCACACTTTTTTGAAGTACCCTTTATACTCAAAAATAATTTTAAACTGTGCACTTTAACATTCCCTAAAACTATTATATTTAATATTTTTTCGTCATTCCCAAAACAAATGAGATATCGTTGACTCACCCTGTACTCTAAGTTATAAGATTTTTTTTTTCAATATGTTTGATGTTTAAATGTTAACATCATTTTTTATTGAGTTAAATGGACCACTGATCAAAACTATGGCGCTTCCTTGTTTGCAGAATAACTAAAACAAAAAATAATCCAATATGCAAGAATAAAAATTAATCTTGCAAAATAATGAAGCAGTTAAAAATTGTCGAAGGCTTTTTTCAAAAATAAAAAATTTACGGTGTTTCAAACTTGTACGAAATTTTCGACCAAAAAAGTTATGTTTATTCTTTATAAAAAATTGTCTGTTAGAAAAATTTAATAAACCTCTCGACATTTTGTAGAGAAAGTAATTATTAAGAATTGACTAAGTAATATTGCAGACAGTGTCTGAAAACAGGTAGCGGTCCCAAGCCGCCGCCAGGTCACATTTAATGATATAACTTTGTAATGGAATAGAATATTTTTATTAATTTTTTTTTTTTGAATAATTCTTAGAAGTATAGAAAATGAAAATTCGTAAAAAATCGAATCTTTGAAAACTCGATTTGTATGTAACCCCTTAAAAATAATAAAAAAAATACTATATGTAATATAGAGAATTAAATATCTGTCTATATGGGGGGCGATGAGGGGCGATAAATTCTGTATATCTGTAATATCATTATGATAGTTTGAGAAAACAAATTTGAAGCAAAATTATATACAATCAAACGTATAAGAACTTGAAAGAGGGGGAGGCTGTTAGCGAGGCTGCTTCGTATTATACGTCTTTTTCAGGGTTCTTGGAGTTATATGTACTTTTTAGGGTTCTTAGATTCGAGAAATTATTATATTTATTTATTATTTACTAGCCATGCCCGCAGCTTCGCTCGCGTGGACTTGATTCACTACTGTCGTCACTGCTTATTCCTTATGTTACCTAACATAATAAAATATCTGCCATTAATTCCCCTTATCTCCCATTATTTCTCCTTATCTCCCATTATCTCTACATAATTTCCATTATCTAGGCTTATCTCTGCTCATCTCCCATTATTTCTCCTTATCTCCCATTATTTCTCCTTATCTCTCATTATTTATACTTATCTCCCATTATCTAGGCCTATCTCGACTTATCACGCAATATTTCTCTTATCTCCCATTATTTCTCCTTATCTCCCATTATCTCACCATAACTCCCATTATCTAGACTTATCTCTGCTTATCTCCCATTATATTCTTATCTCCCATTATTTATATTTGTCTCCCATTATCTCACCTTATCTCCCATTATCTAGGCTTATATCGAATTATATAGATCATATGTATAAATTTATAAAAACACGTAAATCGGATAAGTGGTTCTCAAGTGATAAGCACACTAACGGACAGACAGACAGAGAGATATTATATTCTTTGCAACATAATATTGTTCCATATTTAATGGTTTAGGCAGTGTATTACAAGAGAACGCGCTAACGATAACCTTTTTTCCGAGTTAATTCACTATTATCGTCACTGCTTATTCTTTATGTTACCTAACGCAATAAAATATATCCTATAACCTGGCCAGAGAACATATGTATGTTTTAAAAAAAAGCACGTAAATCGGATAAGTGGTTCTCCAGTGATAAGCGCACTAACGGACAGACAGACAGGCAGATAGACAGACAGAGAGACGTTGCATTTTATATATATTATAGACAGAAGATTATAGATAACCCGGCCAAAGAATAAATGTACGAATTAAAAAAAAAACACGTAAATCGGATAAGCGGTTCTCGAGCGATAAGCGCACTAACGGACAGACAGATAAACAGAGAGACGTTGCATTTTATATATATCATATTCTTTGCTACATGATATTGTTCCATATTTAATGCTTTAGGCAGTGTACTGCAAGAGAACGCGCTAGCGGCAAACTTTTCTCCGACTTTATTCACGATTATCGTCACTTCTTATTCCTTATGTCACCTAACGTAATAAAATATATCCTATAACCTGGACAGAGAATATATGTTAAAAAAAAATCACGTAAATCGGATAAGTGGTTCTCCAGTGATAAGCGCACTAACGGACAGACACACAGACAGACAAAGATACGTTGCATTTTATATATATTATAGATGTAATAAAATATATATCTATCAGAGAACATATATATGAATTTAAAAAATCACTTAAATTGGATAAGTTGGTTCACGAGGAATAAGCGCACTAACGGACAGACAAACAGACAGAGAGACGTTACATTTTATATATATTATAGATATAGATTATTATTATTATTATTATTATATAACCTGGCCAAAGAATATATGTATGAATTTAAAAAAGATCCGTAAATCGGATAAGTGGTTCTCGCGTGATAAACGCACTAATGGACAGACATACAGAGAAACATTACATTTTATATATATTATAGATTATAGATTATAGATTATATATATATATATATATATATATATATATATATATATATATATATATATATATATATATATTTCTCTGCTACATAATATTGTTCCATATTTAATAGTTTAGGCTGTGTATTGCAAGGGAACGCGCTAGCGGCCAACTTTTTTCCGACTTCATTCCCTATTATCGTCACTGCTCATTCCTTATGCTACCTATCGTAATAAAATATAGCCTATAACCTGGCCAGAGAACATGTGCATATTTTTTAAAAAAAAAGTACGTAAATCGGATAAGTGGTTCTCCAGTGATAAGCGCACTAACGGACAGACAGACAGACAGAGAGAGGTTGCATTTTATATATATATATATATATATATATATATATATATATATATATATATATATATATATGTACTTTATAGAGTTAAGGAATCTGAAAATTGTGCTAATTTTCATTATTTTTTACAATGGAGTCGAGGAATCTAAAAAGGGGGCATTTTTTTATCTTTTTAAATTTTATAGAAATAGTATGAACAGAGAAACGCTCAACTTTTTTTGCGTTAATATCTTACCATAAAGTGTCTATCATTTAATATCACGACTTAAATTGTTTCACTGATATATTCTTTACTGTCAGTCAAGTTTAGTACCTATTTTAGAACCTACGTGTTCATTGTGTAAATGACATTTCAATTTTTTCCTGTTAATAATAATAAAAAGATGCAGGACTAATAAAAATAGATAAATATTTAAAACTATTATCATAAAAAACTTACTAAGCAAGTGTCCTTTCCACCTTGTCTGTATCCTGCACAAAACATTCTTGCAGTAATAAGAGAGCCATAATAATTCTTACAGGCCTGGGTTGTTATCTCTGGTAATTCGACTGCCTAAGAACCCAAATAAAAACGTGAATTTCGTTGTCAGTAATTCCAAAGCTAAAGTTTTTTTTTGCTTAGAGAATAAAAAGGGACTTCGTTAGATACATATCTAGTGCCATTGTCGGTTTACTAATCTAAAGCAATCTCAGAATATGCCCTTCATCGACAAAAGAGGTATTCGAGATTCCTCCTGACTGAGAAACTAAAGATGTTATTAGGGTTATTGTTTTGACAGTCGTAAATAAAGAGTTTATTTACGTCTATCCAAAAAAATCTCTTAAATATTTTTTTTTTTCAAGGATATAGCCTTTACTACACTAATCTGGAAAATAAATTTATCCAATAAAGATACAGTCAGTCCAAAAAGTCCCCATACACGACCTGCTTTCTATATTATTTTTCTGTTATGTTTAACTAATTAATTGGAACTATGAGAGAAAACATGTTTAAATTAATATTTGAAACTTAACCAACGAGGATTAGTATTAAAAATAACTACGGAACATTTTATTTAGAAGTTACATCATTGTTATACCAGGTGTACAAGTACGAAATGCGGATTTCAGACAACAGATGGTGCACCAATGCAGTTTGTGCTATAAAGATTTGACACTGCGCCATTTTGTTGTGTCATCAAACACAAGTGTCGCGCACGAGTGATAAATTGGAAAAAAATAAAGAAAGAATCGTGTGTGCATAGTATTGTGTTGTGTTCAATATGTCGAAATTTATACCGAACAAAGAGCATTCACGGACAGTAATAATTTTTTGTTTTCGTTTGAAGAAAACTGCTGTTGAATCATACCGATTACTTCGAGAAGCTTATGGTGAACATGCTCCATTGCAAGATACGTGTGAACGATGGTTTCGGCGTTCCAAAAGTGGTGACTTCGATGTTACTTACAAGGAACGTGGAAAACCGCCAAAAAAATACGAAGATGTGGAATTGCAAGCATTATTGGACGAAGATGATTCGCAAACAGAAAAATAACTCGCCGAGCAATTGGGCGTTAGTCAACAAGCTGTTTCCATCGGGTACGAGAGATGGGAAAGATTCAAAAGACCGGTAGATGGGTACCACATGAGTTGCACGACAGGCAAATGGAAAAGCGCAAAAAAACGTGTGACATTTTGCTCGCTCGGTACAAAAGGAAGTCGTTTTTGCATCGTATAGTTACACGGGATGAAAAGTGGATTTATTTTGAGAATCCCAAGCGCAAAAAATCATGGGTAGACCCAGGCGCACCATCCATATCAACCGCAAGACCGAATCGCTTTGGCAAAAAGACGATGCTCTGTGTTTGGTGGGACCAGAGGGGCGTGGCCTATTACGAGCTGTTAAAACCTGGGGAAACGGTTAATACTAAACGTTACCAACAATAATTGACCGATTTGAACCGTTCGCTGCTTGAAAAAAGCCAGGATACCGAAAGAGGCAACACAAAGTCATTTTTCTTCATGACAGTGCTCCATCACATACGGCAAAACCAGTTCGCGACACGTAGGAAGCACTCAGCTGGGAAATTCTACCCCATGCGGCTCACTCACCAAACTTGGCTCCTTCCGATTACCACTTGTTTGCATCGTTGGGTCACGCACTTGCTGAGCAGCGCTTTGTTTCGTACGAAGATGTGAAAAAATGGCTCGATCAATGGTTCGCAGCAAAAGGGGAAGATTTTTACTGGCATGGTATTTACAAAAGATGGGAAAAAATGTATAACAAGCGACGGAGCATACTTTGAATAAAGCACTTTTTATCATTCTTCCGAATTTAACATGTTTTTTTTAGAAAAAAAATCCGCATTTCATACTTGTACACCTGGTAAAAATGTAAACAAAAGTAATGTCAAAAAAGTCTCCATACACTTAACAATTACCAATAATAGTTTGACAGAGTTTAACGGAAAATAACAACTTCGTTTAAACTTATATTTAGTGGGACCGCCGTTGGCCTTGATAATCTCCTGTTACCCTTTTGTCATGCTTGCAACCAGCAGCAATTCAACTCTATTTGAAACATTGTTTGCGAAACGCCCCGTTTAAGTTCCTTCCATAAATGCTCGATGGGATTAACATCGGATGATTGCGGAGGTGTATGAAGCTGTTGTCGCACATTATGGATCATCCATTCTCGCACCAAATTTGCGGTATGTTTCGAATCATTGTCCTGTTAGAAAATGTGTCTTTTTTCGAGCACTAATTTTTGGACACTTTCTCTTAAACTGTCTCTTAAAATGTTCAGATAAATATGCTGATCCATGATTACATTAATAAAATGTAAATTTCCAATCCCTCCAGCGGACATGCATTCCCAAAGGAGAACACCATAATCCCCTTGTCTCACCGCGGAACAAATGTTTTTAATATCGAATGCGATATTCTTCTTTCTCCAAAATTTAGTTCTGCCATCAGACCCGAAAAGGTTAATTTTTCGGGTCTGATGGCAGGTTTCATCACTAAAGATTACGGATTCCCAAAATTCAGGAGGATTAGTAACGTATTGCCTAGCAAAAGCTAATCGCTTTTTTTGATTAGCTTCCGAAATTAATGGCTTCTTCCTGGCTGCACACCCCTTATAACTTGCCCTGTGTAAACAGTTTCTCACTGTTTGTAAACAAACATTTTTCGAAAATAGTTCCCGTACTTCTTCTTTTGATTTTGGTGCACTTTTCTTAGGATCCATAATTATTTGTCTAACAATACTGGCCTCTTCACGTGGAGTCAATTTCTTGAAACGACCGGAGCATGGTTGAATTTTAGAGGAACCCGTTGATTTATACTGGTTTATAATGTACTGAACAATAGCAAGCGATTTTTTACCAATTTTTCCTATATTCCATTTTCAATCTTTCCACAAATCAGTTATAATTTTTCGAACTTGAAATCGAATTTCACAATTTCGTTCACACTACTTTGAAAACTAACTGCAAAATTACTAGCAACAAGTGTCAGATTATAAAGTATGACCACAGTAAACACACTATACAGTAGCGAAACTCACGGATAATCGCATAGGAAAATCAGGTTCGTTTTCAGAAGGTCACGTGGCAATCCGCCATATTAAAAGTGGACCAGCACGAGATTTGAAATACAAATAAAGTTGTGCAAAGTTTTATCATTCAAAATCATAGATATAGAAATGTTTGAAAATTTTTGATTTGTTATTTAATACAGCATGAGTAATATAAAAAGTTAATACAGCATGAGTAATACAAAAAAAAAACAAAAAGAATGGAGCACTTTGTTAGAAAAGAAATGAATACAGGTGAAAAACTTGATAGGAAGGTATTTGATGGAATTCTTCATATTCAGCTTCAGTTTTTAATACCCTTATCCAAAAATTCAAAAGTCTATCAAAGTTAAACGTCACTGGTTGAGGTTAAAGTTTTATTTACATCATTTTTCAAGTAAATTTGTGATTAAAGATGTTTTTTAAGGACTAAATTAATTTAATTTTAATTGTCATTACTAAGATGTCAACATCTTCTAAAATAAGAGCATTTTTTCTAAGCAGTGTTGTGTTGTTTGGTGTGATAGATCTCTCGTTAATTAAAAAACACTGTATCTACTTTTTTGGTACTTATTTTTTCTTAAACTACAAAACTATATTGTGTAACTTCGAGAAAGGTTAATATAATATTATTAATGAATTATGAACGTATATGTATAGACCTCTATTTTCTATGTGAATAATTCTAGAGGTTCTATAACTTTTTGTGTTCTGTTATCTGTATTGCTTTTTGATAATGTAATTAACGCTTGCTTTTATTTACAATGAACTAATATTTAGATCAAAGAGTCAATACAGTAATTTCCTAATTATAGTTACATACAATAGTTATGACCAAGCTGACTTGTCAATTACAACTATATTGGGAATGTGGAATCTTTGACACAATGACACTACTCAGTATATATCACCACTACACCAAACACTTTATTTTTGCACTCGACGCGCGTTTCGCTAACCATATTAGCTTCATTAGGAGAAATGATTGACTCATATATACTGAGTATTGTCAATTACAGTTTAAAAGGAAAATAACTATATTTAATTTATAGTATAGATATAAAACAATAGAAATAAGTTCTTTATAGGAGGAATATTAATAACAGGTAACTAAATCTTCAAAATTTTAATAGTAACCATAATTACCATCAAAATGGACTTCGATTAGGTGTACTGTCCATTTAACGAACTTATTTTCAGAATATTTTACCCTCTGGCACACATCGTCTGACAAAATCATATTACAAAAATTTCTTTGGAATCACATTAAAATTTTTCTTATTTTAATAGCATATTTGATTCAATAATCCATTTATATCAGTTATTTTAATAATCCCATTCCCCAGTGGTTTTGTGATCTCAACACGACACTTAATATTTAAACTTTCAAACCCAGCTTATAAGAAAATAAAATATACTGTCTAAAATTTGAAAATAATAAATATGTTGTTATAGGTTCTGTATTCCTTACAATATATTCACAGAAACTCTTGAAAGATTGGCATGAAAAAGGAGCAATGTAATTTATAGAGAAAAATAGAAAAAAAAGTCACTTTCAGAGTATTAATTGTACTTGCAATTAAACAGTGTTAAATTTATCAGGTTTATTATTAGAAAAGGTGTGTCAAACAATTAATTCAGATGAAGTTATTGAAAACTAGAAGCCTCTTGAGAATACACCTTTTAGAAAAAAATAATATGTTTTATTTATAATTTATCAAATATAAATAGTTTTAAATAACTGAATACTAGTTTACACAAAAATAAATCTTTCTAAAAACCAGAATTTGGAGGATTATTTATTAATCATAAAAAATTACCCAGGCACACAAAAAAAGTTTTTCACTACCGAACAGATCACTATACCTATATATATTTTTGGGCGCTGAAACCGAATCTGAGGTCAGAATTGAGCAATCACGTCAGGATTTTTAAATAACCAACCGAACTAAGTTTAGAAATAAATTTCAAGCTTTAATGACCAAATTACTCTACCAATATGAACATTTTATTAAATCAATCAAGGTTCCTTGGAAGGCCGTCTCTTGAGCAAATATGCCTAAACAAAATGTACATTAGTAATGATAATATTGTTTCATGCATATGTATTTTTTCAAAAATGCATTTAAGATAGTGAAAAGTTGTCTTGTGAAAGCAAGCAATAGAGATTTATTAAAATAATCAACAACTCCAACAACTTTAATCGCATACCATGATTTCTATAAAATCATTGTTTCAACTAAAAGCAGAGGAACTGCAAAAAAAAAAATCATTAATGCAGCAACTTAAACTTTGACGGATAATACTGTTGATGATTACAGGTGATGTAAATAACGCATAATTAAATTTATTTATGATTTAGAATAATAGTCTTAGCGCGCCCTGATTGAGTTAGAAATTTCTTATTTGTAAATTTTAGAGCATAAAAAAGTGTGACTCGAGCAAAAAATTTGCGAAAATAATTATATGGAATATTGCAATTCTCAACGGCACAACAATAACCTCCTTTTCTCCATGATTATATAAATTGTTTCTCAACCTTTTCGATTCTCTTCACTTACAAACGTTTTTAATTCTCTTTTTCTACAAACTCTCTTTTCCTTCTGTCTTTATATTCATATAAACTGCAGTCACATCAAGAAACGATGGACAATACATTTCCAAAGACACATTCCGAGATCGGATGTAAACACTGAGCGGTCATTTTGAAAAAGGACCCGTCGACGCACGCGCCGTCAAAATCTCGTCACCTAATTGGAGCTCAGTTTCGCTACTGTAGTATGTTTACTGTGGTATGACCGAAAATTATTCATTTGTTTTCAGTTTAGCGAACAATACATAGCTTGATAAAATGGTGCTGATTAGAACTTGTTTTTTTCAATGCAGTTTTTGAATGTATGGAGACTTTTTTTACATTAATTTTGTTTACATTTTTATAACAATGAAACTTCTAAATAAAATGTTACGTAGTTGCTTTTAATAATAATCCTCCTTGGTTAAGAGTCAAATATTAATTTAAATATGTTTTTTCATAGGTCCAATTAACTAGTCAAACATCACAGAAAAATAGTATAGAAAACAGGTGGTGTTTGGAGACTTTTTGGGCTGATCGTATATTATAAATTAACGTAGTAATCGCAAGAAGTGTTGCTATGACAAAGTGGTTTTGGTGCATATTTTATGAATTAAGTATTTTTATTATCATTACTATCTTTGCTAAAGGAAGTATTTTGTTACTGAAAAAATCACACTCCGAGTTTTTTGTATTCCTTCACATATCAGCTCCATAAGTCATGCAAAAAAATTTTTCAAAATTTTCGTTGATCGTTTGGGTTGAGGAAGGGGGCGAAAATTTAGAAGTCGATAAATGCTATATAGTTTCAGTTGTACTAGGGGATATTTTCATGGTTTCCATCAACTAATCGTAAACAAAATTATTTATAGTAAAACCCATGACTATTTGAAGTTGCTTCCATATATCACGATACTATATTTTGTGTACGAGTACATTCTTTCCAGGGTTCTAGCAGTCGAGAAATCTACACAATTCGAGAATGGATTAATACGCCAGGTAAATTTCTAAAACTGATGAAAAATTTTGTTAATCGGCATGACTGTTGGTAAGCGGGCGATGCAATGTCCAATTGTTTATTGACACCTGTCCTAAGTGAACGGTATTACACATATCGTAGATATTGATAAAGTTGAGTATCATGCAGTGATAAATCATTTTTATTAAAAAAAGGATACTGCCCAAATAGAAGCTGAACTGAAGGAAGTTCATAAGAACTCTATCGCCGCAGTCAGGATCATTTATCATTGGATAAATAAATTTAAACGTGACCGTACCACAATTGCAGTTGCTGGACGTTCAGGACTCCCGTTTGAGGTTTCTTATGAAGAAATGGGCAATAAAATTCATGATATCGTGTTGGAAGATCGCCTCATTAAGCTTCGTAAGATTGTTGAGATGGTAGGCATCTCATATGAATAGGTACAAAATATCTTGCATGAAGTTCTAAAGATAAAAAGATGAGTGCGCGATGGGTGCCGCGTTTGTTGACTTCAGACCAAAAACGCACGAAGCAGGACATTTCAAAATCATGTTCGAAAAAGTTGTAGCGTGATCCAGATGACTTGTGACTGTAGATGAAACGTGGATCCATCATTAAACCCCAGAGGCAAAAGAGCAATCGAAACAGTAGGCTGGCGAAGGTGAAAGTACAGGGTGAGTCAACGATAAAGTAAAGTCCATTATCTCATTTGTTTCGGGAATGATGAAAAAATGTTAAATACAATAGTTTTAGGGAATGGTGAGGTGCACAGTTTAAAATTATTTTTGAGTAT
>CM032456.1:34244573-34277073 GCA_019049505.1 Pachyrhynchus sulphureomaculatus | reverse complement strand
TGGAACAATATTATGTAGCAGAGAATATCTATAATATATATAAAATGCAATGTCTCTCTGTCTGTCTGTCTGTCCATTAGTGCGTTTATCACGCGAGAACCACTTATCCGATATACGTGTCTTTTTTTAAATTCATACATATATTCTTTGGCCAGGTTATATAATAATAATAATAATCTATATCTATAATATATATAAAATGCAACGTCTCTCTGTCTGTCTGTCTGTTCGTTAGTGCGCTTATCCCTCGAGAACCACTTATCCGATTTACGTGTTTTTTTAAATTCATACATATGTTCTCTGACCAGGTTATAGATATAAATTTTATTGCATCTATAATATATATAAAATGCAACGTATCACTGGAGAACTACTTATCCGATTTACGTATACACGGCAACGTGTTTTTATAAATTTATACATATGTTCTATATAATTCAATACAAGCCTAGATAATGGGAGATAAGGCGAGATAATGGGATATAAGGAGAAATAATGGGAAATAAGTCGAAATAAGCCTCGATAATTGGAGATAAGGTGATATAATGGGAGATAAGTATAAATAATGGGAGATAAGGAGAAATAATTGGAGATAAACAGACATAAGTCTAGATAATGGGAGTTATGGTGAGATAATGGGAGGTAAGGAGAAATAATGGGAGATAAGGAGAAATATTGCGAGATAAGTCGAGATAAGCCTAGATAATGGGAGATAAGGTGAGATAATGGGAGATAGGGAGAAATAATGGGGGATAAGGGGAAATAATAGGAGATGAGCAGAGATAAACCTAGATAATGGAAATTATGTAGAGATAATGGGAGATAAGGAGAAATAATGGGAGACAAGGGGAAATAATGGGAGATATTTTATTACGTTAGGTAACATAAGGAATAAGTAGTGACGATAGTAGTGAATCAAGTCGACGCGAGCGGAGCCGCGGGCTCGGCTAGTAGTATATATAGTACAACAAATATTTGCTGATGGATGCGACATACTACAAGAAAAAATCCTGAAGTTATATTACTTAAGTGGAGTGAAAAGTCCCGAGGCTTTTCGAGAGATGGCAGCACAAACAAAAAACCTATGATTTTCAGAAGAGCCGTGTAAAATTTTCATGACATTTTGTCTATTAGTTTCCGAGTTACAACTGTTTGAGTGACACTACTTTTGATTTTTATAAAACGATGGAACAAAAAGAAATTCAGGTTTTTATTAAACATTGTTTTTTGATGAGAAAAAAATACAGCCAAAGCCCAAGAATGGCTTGAGAAGTGTTATAGTATATTTGTTCCGTCGAAAACAACTATACGACGATGATTTCATGCACTTACCAGGTGTACAAGTATGAAATGAGGATTTTTTTCTAAAAAAAAAACAGTTAAATTGGGAAGAATGATAAAAAGTGCTTTATTCAAAGTTTGCTCCATCGCTTGTTATACATTTTTCTCATCTTCCGGGCAATTTCTGAATACCACGCCAGCAAAAATCTTCCCCTTTTGCTGCGAACCATTCATCGAGCCATTTTTTCACATCTTCGTACCAGCCAAAGCGCTGCTCAGCAAATGCGTGACCTATCGATGCAAACAAGTGGTAATCGGAAGGAGCCAAGTCTGGTGAGTAAGCCGCATGGGGAAGAACTTCCCAGCTGAATGCTTCCAACGTGTATGTGATGAAGCATTGTCATGAAGAAAAATGACTTTGTGTTGCCTCTTTCGGTATTCTGGCCTTTTTTCAAGCAGCGAACGGTTCAAATCGGTCAATTGTTGTTGGTAACGTTTAGTATTAACCGTTTCCCCAGGTTTTAACAGCTCATAATAGACCACGCCCCTCTGGTCCCACTATACACAGAGCCAAAGCGATTCGGTCTTGCGGTCGATGTGGATGGTGCGCCTGGGTCTACCCATGATTTTTTGCACTTGGGATTCTCAAAATAAATCCACTTTTCATCCCCTGTAACTATACCATGCAAAAACGATTTCCTTTTTTACCGAGTGAGCACGTGTTTTTGCGCTTTTCCATTTGCCTGTCGTTCAACTCATGTGGTACCCATCTACCGGCTTCTGAATCTTTCCCATCTCTCGTAGCAGATTGGAAACAGCTTGTTGACTAACGCTCAATTGCTCGGCGAGTTGTTTTTGTGTTTGCGAATCATCTTCGTCCAACAATGCTTACAATTCCACATCTTCGTATTTTTTTGGCGGTTTTCCACGTTCCTTGTCTGAAACATCCAAGTCACCACTCTTGAAACGCCGAAACCATCGTTCACACGTATCTTGCGATGGAGCATGTTCACCATAAGCTTCTTGAAGTAATCGGTATGATTCAACAGCAATTTTCTTCAAATGGAAACAAAAAATTAATGCTGTCTGCGAGTGCTCTTTGTTCGGTATAAATTTCGACATATTGAACACAACAACACAACACTATGCACACACTTTTCAAATTTATCAGTCGTGCGCATCTGACACTTGTTGATGACCCAACAAAATGGCGCATTGTCAAATCTTGATAGCACAAACTGCATTGGTGCATCATCTGTTGTCTGAAATCCGCATTTCATACTTGTACACCTGGTAAATGTGATCGTACAAGCGCCGATGATGCACCACGTTCCGAACGTCCAAAAAAAACCAGCACATGATTCTGAATGACGGTAAAGTGCAGTAAATGCATATGAAAGAGCTATGTGCCCAATGGGTGCTGTGCAGTCGCACGATTGATCAAAAATCGCAACGTGTCGAAGATTCAGAACACTGTTTGGCACTGTTTCGGCATAATCTAATGGATTTTTTGCGTCGATTCGTAACAATGGATGAAATATGAATCCACCACAATGCGCTAGAGTCCAAAAGGCATACCGCAGAATGGCTGGAATCGTATGAAAGCAAACCAAAGCGTCCAAAAACACAAACATCAGCTGGAAAGGTTTCGGCAAGTATTTTTTGGGATGGGCATGGAACAATCTGATCAACTATATTGAGACGGGGCGAACAATCACCGGAAACTATCACGTCGGTTTATTGAAGCGTTTGAATGGTGAAATCAAGAAAAAAAGACCGTATTTAGCGAAGAAAAAAGGGTTGTTTCATCAAGATAATGCTCCGTAAAATCGATGATAAAACCTTGTCATTTGAGCTACAAATTTCTTTCTCATCCACCGAAATATCTAAAGACGATATTTGGAATCAAACTCGATTTAAAATGAATGAATATCTTGCAAAAATTATCACATAGCGGGCACTAATTAAACTTTCTTTAAATGTAGAAATAACTGTGTTCATTGCTTTTCATAATTATTGTGATAGGGTCCCAAAACAAATAGAAAAAGAAATTAAATCCATTAAACTTGCAACAACTATTTACATATGAGTCACTTCAATATCACTATCTTAGATCTAGCAGTAGATCGAGAAGTAGAGTATAAAGATACCCGATTTTAACAAAACTATTATTAACAGAAATTGTTTTAAATTTTGGATTGTTGTAGCTTCTACTTGATGGAAATTCATTATAAATATATAATAAAAGACTGTTTTTAGTCAATTTCCACTGGTTTATTTAAATTGCGATGACGCGTTTCGCTGTCGATGCAGCTTCTTCAGATCTACATTTTACACTGTCAAGTTAGGTTTAATATTCACAGTTTTATATAATTTCTTAATTATAATATTACACCTAATTAAATTACTTTTTCGGACAGGGAAAAAAATCTTCTCACAAAAGGTTTCAAACACAATATTCAAACTAACTTCAATATCAAAGAATCGGAGACATTAGGTATTGATACTGAGATTGCCTTGAAAGATAGTCCTAACAACATATTATCAAAATTTCAAACAGCCGAAATTATTAAAAAAGAATTCATATCTAACACTAACAACATCAACCAAGACTTAAGGACAATAAAAACAGAGTAAAGCAAAACAAAATGATGTAATCTTTACCAAAGCAGACAAAGGTAACACAGTAATAGCAATAGACAAAATCGTCTATATTAATAAAACGTTAGATTTTTTCAAAACAGGAAAGTACGAAATTTTAAATAAAGATCCAACAAATATTTTTCAAAGAGAAATAAAACAACGAATTGAACAGGCTAAAAGTATCATTCACGATAAAGATAAAATTAAATTGATAAATATGAATCCCCAAATCCCACAACTTTATTCACTCATAAAACTACACAAACTTGACCACCCAATCAGACCAGTTGTTTTCCTACATGTCTGCTCCAGCATATAAGAGGTCATCCTTTTTAATTGATTTAATCAAATATCATACCAAATTTGAACCTAAATATAGTATCAAAAACTCATACGAACTCGTGAATAAAGTTAAGAATATAACAATTCGAGATAATTCTAAATTAGTCTCTTTCGATGTCAAAAACTTATTTCCAAGTGTTCCTCCAGACGAAACAATAATTTTAATAGAGAACCTATTAACAAAAAACAAAGTAAATGAAGTTATAAAAATGGACATAATTAATTTATTAAGAACTTGCCTAAGACAAAATTATTTTTCATTTAACAATACATTCTACAATAGTAAGGAAGGGTTAATTATGGGGAGTCCATTAAGTCCATTACTTGCCGAAATTTTTATGGACAGTATTGAAACAATGATATTTAACAACCATAATAACAATAGTAGTAATTGCCTATACTGGTATCGATACGTAGACGATATAATTATATGCTTTACAGGTACGGACAGACAATTAACTCACTTTTTACAGTATATTAATTCTTTACATAGAAATATCAGTTTTACAATGGAAGAAGAAGTCGAAGGAAAAATCAATTTCCTAGACTTAACAATTAGTAAAGCCAGGAAAAAACATGAATTTGCAATATATCACAAACCTTGTCATACAGATACCACAATTCACAATAGTTCTCATCACCCTAACGCTTATCATAGTTTTATACATAGACTAACTAATATCAGAAGAAAATTTTACTAAAGAATTAAACTACATAAAACAAGTAGCCGTTAACAACGGTTATTCGGTTACTTTAATCAATAGTATCGTTAAGAAAAAACTTAGAAACAAGGCTATCTCAGAAATATACCCACGTTTTAAGGACAGAAATACCACTTTTAAATGCTTAACCTATTTCGGCAAACCAACGGAAAAACTGGGGAAATTTTTAAATCAAAAAAATATCAACATAGCGTACAAGACTAACAATACTATAGGGAAATACCTTAAAAACTACAAACCACAAATCAATAAAGACAACAAATCAGGGGTTTATCAATTAACATGTGGGTCATGTCCTAAAACATACATTGGACAAACTGGACGTACATTTAGACAAAGAATTACAGAACACGAAAAAAGTTTCATCCATAGAAAATCTAATTCAACATATGCTAATCATCTATTAACAGAAAATCACACATTTAACAAGAATTTTAAAATTTTACACACCCAACAAAAAGGTTTAAAACTAAACCTTTTAGAGACTATGCAAATAAATCGATTAAGGACTACAGGTACTTTACTCAACGACCAGGTAGATTTAAGCAATTCACCATTATTGAATTTATTCTCTTAACTCCAAATCTGTGTGGATTTTCCAGTACTATCAATGTAATTTAATTAGGTGTAATATTATAATTAAGAAATTATATAAAACTGTAAATATTAAACCTAACTTGACAGTGTAAAATGTAGATCTGAAGAAGCTGCATCGACAGCGAAACGCGTCATCGCAATTTAAATAAACCAGTGGAAATTGACTAAAAACAGTCTTTTATTATATAGAAATTGTTTTGTAAAGGCTATAAGAACTTTTAATAGAGTACATTCAAAACTAAAGAACTGGGTCAGAAGCAAAATATAAGGATTGGCTAAAATTGGCCCAAAAGAAACTGTTTAATATTTTTAATACGTGTTATATGATATGACGTGGCGGCCCGTAGCGCCGAGGCGTAGTACTTGCTTGCTGTGTAGAAGGTCTTGGATTCCAATCCCGACAGGTCTATTACTTATTTATTAATTTATTTAAGTATATTTGGCCTAGCCACGTACATAGGTAATAGTTCGCAGAAATGCAATAAAGTCCGTAGCAGAACTATCGCGTTGTCTAAAAGGTGAGGTGAAATACAAAAATGTATGTTTCGGCACTTGAACCACCTTGACGGGTATTACGACCTCCCCGCCGATATCCTTAAGATACGAGAAACGCTAAAATCCTTACTCAGGCGGGGATGCGAACCATAAAAAAAAGATATAATTTGATAACAGACCAATATTTTAGTTTATAATTTTTATTCAATTTGTAATTATTTTATCAGTATTTTTTTGTAATCGAACTGCCGTACAATGGGGCGAATGCGTTATTTTTCGGTCATTTGCTTATAACTTCCACATTTGTTATTGGAATGACTTCAAACTTAATACACATAATGTACGATTAATATATGTTCAGTATATGAAATAAAAATCATACTATATACTGTTATCGCGTGCGCGATAAAGCGTAAAGATGATTATTTCAAAATACTAGACAACAAATTGAAAAATTTTTCGATTACATGAGTGCGAATAGTCATTTTCAACGTATTTTTGCCTGCTGAATTATCTACTCTTAGCGTTACCCAGGATCAACGACGTGGACGTGACAGATATTTGATCCCTCGGTGTGCTTGATTTTTATGAGTCCCCTTGCCTCTCACATTTGTACTTCTTGTTTTAATCATCGTAATCTGTATCACGTCACAATCGCTTTTGGTCGCGAACATCCGATGCATCGTTTATAATCTGCTGAATAGTTTTGATTCTGTGAATAATTATCTTTACATGAATTATCTTTACGTTTTATCGTTTTCTGTTTCCAAACCTAAAAAAAACACCTCGGTGGCTAGAAATTTTCATTAAATGAAAAAGTTGGAGCTGCAGTTAACCCGTATTTTGAAGACCTTGAGGAGTCATTTTTTCAAACAGGTGTGGAAGCTTTGGAAAGCAGGTAGAAGAAGTGCTTAGATCTAGGTGGAAATTACGTCGAAAAATAAAAATATTTTTGTACGTATTTTATTTTGTTTTCTTGACTAGGCCGCGAACTTTTCAGTCCATCCTCGTATAATATAGTATTAGGGCTATAAAAATTAGAGTGGTAGAAAGTTTTTACGACGTTTATATCAAGCGAGAAAGAAAGAAATCTTAAAGCATAACAGGCAGAATTTAAGTGCTTTGATAAATTAATTATGTGATCGTGGGATCCAACATAGGACTCAATTGTTACACCTAAAAATTTAACATTTTTCCTTGAATTGAAAATTTAAAATACGAGGGTGTTTTTATAAGTTATCTACGTAGCTATAAAGAAAAAATGGCAAAGCTTATAAATATTTTTCTACATAACTATTGCAGACTAATAATACATTTAGTTGAGCGTTTGTTGAGCTATTTCGTTCCATTCAAAATAAATAACTGGCCACGTGCAAGTTGGACTTGCGCAATTAGTGTCCCGTACGTTGTTAAAAATTTTTGTTAAGGAGGTATAAAATAATCAGTGACTTCACAAAACACACCCCAAATGAGTTTTCAACAAAGTTTGTTTCCGATCTTTGTTGAAAACTGATGACCTTGATATTTTTGTTTTTTTTTTTATATATTATTAAAGATAATGCACTCGTAATAATTTTCGTTCAATTTAAACCCTTTCGAGAATATTCTAGAATTTTTTCAAAATTTTTTGATTAGAACTTTTCGAAATAAGGGGACACAGCGATTTTTGGCAATTTTTTTTAAAAATAATACAAAGAAAAGTATTCGCAAGCATTACATTATATATATTTTTGAACTCGTATTTTTACAAGCTTTTATTTGACGCCCCACTCGATGAACTGGTAAGTTTTTTTTTCACTTCTGATTTCACCCCCCAAAACTAACCCTTTAACTTAAAATTTAACTTTCAAAACTGCACAATTCTGATGGGGCCATCAATTTCTGTATTAGTGCCAAATTTCAACTTTCTATGTCAAATAGTTTTGGAGAAAATCGGGTGTGACAGACGGGCAGAGGGACACCGAAGTAATCTTCCGTTCCGTACGGAACACTAAAATCTCCTGTTGGCTTCTCAAAAAAAACGACCCTAAAGGGGCTTCTAACTCATCATCTGAGGAAAATTAAGGTTCCCTGAGGCTTTTCTTTAGATGTTTAAACAAAACGAAGGCACAAAGAGCCAAATCAGGGCTATAGGGTGGATGTTGTAAATTCATAACTTTCGGTAATCGCTTGAACTGTGCGAGCATTACGAACCAATATTATAGATATAACCGTATAGAACCCACAAGTTTCGTTGCCTGTGACAATTCGCGTAAAATAACTCTCATCGTTCTCTCTAGTGTCAAAATGTTCTTGAGAAGTTTCCTTTATCGTCAGTTTCTGCTCTGGCCTAAGGAGTTTGTGGAAAAATCATACCAAACGAGTCCGATGGTTTCCTCAATTCTTGCCTCCACTGGTCTTCCTGATCTGGGGTTAACCTGAATCTTTCATTAATAACTTTTAATCTATTTTTCTTCTTCTCAAAATTACTTTCACTCATTTTTTAGGAGAAAGAAAATCGTAAAAACTGCAAGACGCAACGAATTAGTACAAAATCTTATCAAAGCAACAGAAATGTGGAAAACAAGCAATTTTTCTGTGTGTCATTTTCGTAGTTACAGACATAATTTAAAAAAAAAAACATCTTCGTATTCCCTTCCAAATAAAAATGATTGTGTAATTATACGAATTCCTGTCAACAGGCTTTAAACATTATAACTTGAGTCTTCTTCTTATTTGTAATAAGTATCTGAATATAGGATAAGTCTCTCTTAAGTTGTCACACATTTGCACCACTAACTCCCGAAGGTTCGGATCATTATTTGCTCTAAAAAAAATGTGTTATCGGCATAATTAATTCGTCAACTTTTTTTGCAAATCAGTTGTTTAAATGATTTGACGAGATTACAGAAAATAGGAGTGTCTGCCCTGGGGTGGCCCAACACTGCCTGTTAGAGACCTAGATTTTTTTATTTTCATCAAGTAAGACACTATCGAGTCCGACGGTTTTGCGACTTTTAAATCAAAATAATGCGGTATTAAACGCCACGAACAGGTCCAAGAATGGGCCGCACAATCCAAGGATTCTAAAGCTATAGATACGAAGCTAAAAAATGCTGTTTCTATTTATTTATAAATTAGGATCGCAATTACTGTAAAAAAACGCAAATGGTCTATAATTTTCCTGATCCCCGAGATTTTTAAAAAGTAGCCGTACATTAGGTAGCCTCAATGATTGTGAAAAGTCATTTGTGAAAATAATCACGAGGTTATTAAAGCATTCCTAGATAGCTAGAAATACAGATTCTAATTTCCGTCGGTCTGTTGGTCTGCTGCCGAGATAACTTTCGAAGAAAAAGAGTAGAGACAATACTGGAAGTGGGAAAGGAATCTATGATTTTTGAGAGATATTGCTTCAGGGGAGATCAACAAACAAAACATCATAGTATTTAAAAAATTTTTCCTAGTTTTGATTATGACAGTGAAAAAATTTTAAGTATAGTTATTTATAATCAAAGAAATTGGAAGCGTAAAAGGTGTGGGAGTAGGTTAGAGCGAGTATCGTCGAATATATTTCGTCCGTTTCCTGCCTCGTTTTTAGTTATGAAAAAAATCCTAACCCGTCCCCTTTAAAAGTTCAAGTGGTTTTCTTAAATATCAGATTTTTAAATTGGTTCATTTATTATTTATCTGGTATTCTGATTTTATTCTAGTAATCAAGTAAACACATATTTATCAAATCATCAAATCCTCCTCTTTGCGTTTCATGCCCCACATAAATATGAAAACACGATATATTTTAATTAAGCATGAACTAATAATGTATCAACCACCTAATTACAATAACACACCCTTAAGGGACACGATACGTTAACATCTAACCTGAAATTCAAACAACCCTTAAAAACACCCTCTAAACATTGACAAGGGTGAAAGTTATAAGGCACGAATCTGCTGGCTGTAATTAAAAAGTTTTAACGAACCCTTAACGAAATGACTCTTTGTGATCGTAAATGTTCACTTTACGTCATCACGTTAAAAGCATATATTGTGACGTCGAATATCTTTGAGAGCTTTTAAGAAAAAATGCAAATTTTTATACTGTCACAGTAAAGTGAGTCACACACACTTTTTTGAACTCAGATATACGTACAGGTATTTAGATCACCTCTGTCTCCTCTGCAACGTTATAAAGGCATGTTTGGAAGATTTAAATTCTATTTATATATTTATTAACTTCATGCCTGGAAGAGGCACCCGCTAAGAGATCCTCAACCTTCGTTAAGTCTTGAAAAAATCTATAGAATTCAATTTAGAGACGTACGTTTTCTTTGTGGGTTATTCAATGGCATTGGACACTGTAAAGTGGAGCACTACCTGAGAAGTTTTAGCACAGATGGGGACATCCTATCACTTAATTTGGCTTCTTCAAAATCTATACGAACCAAATACAGCCACCATCCGGGTGAATAATACTTTATCGCAAGACTTCAAACTCGAAGCGGGGGTTCGTCACGTCATCATATCACCTATATATATATATATATATATATATATATATATATATATATATATATATATATATATATATACATACATATATATATATATATATATATATATATATATATATATATATATATATATATATATATATATATATATATATAGTGAACACATCATGAGAGAGGTGTTTGACCACTGGCAGGGCGGTATAACAACAGATGGTTCTAAAATAAATAATCTACGATATGCCGATGACACCGTAGTCTTGGCAGCCTCGAGAGAAGAACTCCAGTACACTATGGATAGATTTAACATCGGCCGCAACAAATACGGGTTACAGTGGAATAAAACCAAGACGAAAGTGATGATCATTGACAGAGTCCGAAACAATCAATCTTATGCTAGAAACACGGCAGGGTATGAAACAGTCAGTCACTTCAATTACCTCTGCTCAATAATAACAAACGATGGCGGAGGTGAAATTAAATACGCAGACGTCTTGTAATAGCCCGGACAACGACCTCCAAGCTAACAAAAATATAGAGAGATAGTGACTTGACGAAGAATACCAAATTATGAGTCATCAGCACACTAATATTCCCAATTGCTACACACGCAGCCGAAACCGAACCATTAAAAAAAATGACAAGAAACGAATTAGCGCATTTGAAAGTGATGATTATTGACAGAGCCCGAAACAATCAATCTTACGCTAGAAACACGGCAGGGTATGAAACAGTCAGTCACTTCAATTACCTCTGCTCAGTAATAACAAACAATGGCGGAGGTGAAATTAAATACGCAGACGTCTTGCTATGGCCCGGACAACGACCTCCAAGCTAACAAAAATATAGAGAGACAGTGACTTGACGAAGAATACCAAATTATGAGTCATCAACACACTAATATTCCCAATTGCTACATACGCAGCCGAAACCGAACCATTAAAAAAAAATGACAAGAAACGAATTAGCGCATTTGAAATGTGGGTATACAAAAGAAAGCTCTGGACACCCTGGACAGCGCACCGCACAAATGCTTCTATCCTAGATGAGCTCAACATCAAAACAAGACTGACTACTATAGTCAATAGAAAAATACATAGCAAGAGGGAGGGATACAGTAGAGCAATTGATTCTGGACGGTAATGTCGAGGGCAAAAGGCCGAGAGGGCGGTCTCCCACACAACTAGCCTCACATTCCCGGAACTATCACATCAAGCCCAAGACCGAGAAACATGGACTAAAATAGTGGCACAAATACCATGATATCACCACGTCCTTACGTAGGATAACGGATAGAGGAGAGATTTATTAGCAGGCCAAATCCAATTACATGAAAAATTACTATTCATAATACTTAAGACTAACATAGAGTATACACTAGTAATTTTATAAAAAGCTAATCAATATGAGTCAATAATAAAGTAAAAGTATAATAGACAAAAGAAAATAGAGATCCTGTATTGTATAGTCTCTGAAACAACGATTTTCCCGAGAAATCAAAACTAGGATGCTCGTTGGCAAGTCGACATGACCTTATGCCAAAAATATTACTTCCACAGTTGGTTCTGTGGGTTCTTATATAAAAAGTATGCTTAAGACGAGTATCTCACGAAGGAATATACATACCCATTTCGTTTAATAGAAAGGGGCAATTACCATATACACATCATAAAGAATGTTATAAACCATTTCTTTAATAGTTTTGATATGAAGGTCAGATTCCAGTCAGGTTTGGTCTATTAAGCTTAAAATCTATATACACTTAAAAAATTTATGTTGAATTCTTCCAATATTTTGGACATGTACGTTGTTATAACAAGGTTTCCAAACACTTCCAGACTCGAAACGACATCTACTTAATGAGTAATAGAACTGGCTGACCGAAGTAACACTGTTGAAATAAAGAGCTTAATAAAGCCTAGGACTTTGAAATTAAGTTTTGGATATGAGTTAAAAAAGTCAATTGAATGTCTGTAACAAGCCCTAGATACTTGACTTCAGAATGCTGTGAAAGACCTATGTCCCCAAGCAAAAGCTAATGTTCCAGTACTATCCTACATCTATGAAAAATACTCAGTAAATATCACCACTACACCAAACACTTTATTTTTGCACTCGACGCAGATTTCGTTAACCATGTAAGCTTCATCAGGAGCGATGATTGACTAAAGCTAAACTACATTTTATAATTTTCATTCTTTCGTATGCGTTCAACAATCTCCTATCAGATATATCTTTAAATCATAGATTAACTAATGTTACAGTATGATCAACTTCAGGGGCATGTTTGGTAATGCTAGACTTTTCTGTTCCACTGTTTTTTAAATGTTTTTTAAATCGTGTTTTAATTGACCGTTTAGTTTGCCCAACATACTTTTTGTCGCATTACAACTAATTTCATAAATGGCACTTTTCTCACAATTAGGAATTTTGTCTTTGGGATATTCTTCAAATTGTCGGATGACTTATAGACTAAGGTGAAGCTTACCTTATTAAATACCTTATTGAGTCCCTTGCTATATTTCGGATTATATGGTAAGGAGACATACTTGGTCTTATTTGCTTCACGTGTAAAAAATGTGGAATTCTGACTATTTAACCTTATGTCTATTTACTAACTTGGTTATTAAGTCATCGCCATAACCTTTAAGTCTACTTATATTCCTAATACTATTCCTTTCATTATTGAAGTTTACTGCATTAAGAGGAAAAGTGACCAAACGATTAACTAAAAAATGTAATGCGGCTAGTTTATGTTGTTTACGATGAAATGACTCGTTACGAATATATCTCTGTTACTGTATCTTTCCTATAGATATCAAATTCTAACTTATTGTTTTTATTAATTAAAGTATCATTGTGATTGGTTCCACATTTCTAATTTAATCTACGAAAAACAATAAAATAGCACTCAACTTCATGTTATTGCCCTCGCACCAGACTACGAGGTAAACCAGGTCAGGCTCAAGTTAGCAACAACCATAGAGGGAGGACACTTGCATATGAAATTTTAAATCATCAGTTTTTACAGTAACTCACGGCACTTAAATCGACGACTCAAATCATTAATAAATAAGTTAACGAGAAGAGGCTCCAGGTCAGATCTGCATTCTGTTAGAAAAGTAATTGTTAAAGCAAACAATCTGTGAGCGTCTTGTCAAATAATTCCCCAGGCAATTAAGCTTCTTTCCACCCACACTCCCCGGCTTGAACAGAAGAACGACGTGAGTCACACTATCGAATGCCTTGAAGAAGTCGGTGTCAATTAAAACACCTGACTACCTCTCTTCAAATTTGGTTAAAAAGGCAAAGTTATTAAACTTTTACTAAAAATATTTTTAAAATACTATACATTAATTCTGTCTGTCATCTTTAAGATATAAGGTAGGGCTTTAAGGCTAGATATAAAGAGGGCATTTATACACTGAACGTTTGGAATACGATTCTTCCCATGGCGTATTGGAAAATAAAGTCAAAGTAGCGAAAGCATGTAGAAGTTATATAGTCAAATTATGTTAGTACATTACGCAAAAATCAAAAAAAAAAAATTAGACTACTTACTCATATATACAATGCGCTGCAGTCAAAATAAAATTGTTTCGTATAATTGAACCTCCACAACTTGGTTTACCATCAATCATGAGGAGAACTTGGTAGGGATAATCTTTAATATCTGCTGGGCTTCCTCCAATAATTAGCAGTTTATTTTTCATTGCCAGCAGTCGTTGGCGTTCGGAGGACCGTGGAAACGAATTACCTACAAGATTTAAAACTATAATATTGTGTGTTTGTATTGTATTATATTCTATAGTAAAGATATGAATATACGTATGAATATATTTTCAGTTACATCTCAAGAACAAGCAATATGATTTTCAAACGAAACTACGGAAAGAAGCAGCCTCGCGCTGACTTACGACGCCCATTGGGGCGACGGCGTAAAAAATCGGATATTGGATGAAAAAATTAAAGATGTATTTTTCGAATATCGACGATTTTTTCCCTTAATATATATCATAAACCATACATAAATATGTTTATAACTAATTTATTCCTTCTGCCTTCCTTAAAATTATCCATTGAAGTGTGACATTTTCGTCAATGTTGGAATTTCTGTAATTCCAGAAATTACATTCTAAATTCTCTGTGGACAACATAACTACGAATATGAGCTAAAAGCTTACTAGAACTTGTTTATTAGGTTTCAAACAACAAATTAATCTTAGTGTAACGTCATTAAAGTGCTACAATATATTAATAAACATTTGACATATTCGACACAAAAAATTATTCTTATTTCAATATTCAAAGATGTATAAAGTTTTTGGAATGAGGTGGGATAAGATGGCGTTTTCACCATCTGATAGGGCAAAGTTTCCGGAGATATCCTATTTTTATCCCCCTTCATCCTCCTTTGGTAAAAAAATTGACAATTAAACTCTTGTTGCCTCTTTTCGGCAACGCGGCTTGACTACTTTGAAATTTCGATCTCAATGCGAGTGTTTGCTTACATCGCGCGCCATAGTGAGACAAATGCGACATTTTTCGGTCATTTGCTCATAACATATTCGAAATATTATTCGCTTCATGAGTGTATTTTGATGGGTTAATGTTCCGTTACATGTCGCATGCGTAGGGCAATCGTAACACGGGACAATGATATTAATGCTGCGTAAGCGCAACCCAGTGTTTCTAATTTTAGCTATACCTCGAAAATAAAAAAATGTACCAAAACGAAACAAAAGGCATTTTAAAGCTAAATGTTGATACTTACGCGTAGGTATAACGAAATTTATGAGAAAAATATTTGTGCCTGTATTATGTCCTGAAAATCCTTGAAACCGTCGTTTTTTGCAAATTTCCGTCATTTTTCTCAAAATTACGACGCGGTAGCCAAATTTGGACAACGGATTCGTGTTCAGCAGGCAAAAATACATTGAAAATGACTATTTGCACTCATGTAATCGAAAAATTTTTCAATTTGTTGTCTAGTATTTTGGAATAATCGTCTTTACGCTTTATCGCGCACGCGATAACAGTATATAGTATGATTTTTATTTCATAAACTGAACATATGTTAATCGTACATTATGTGTATTAAGTTTGAAGTCATTCCAATAACCAATGTGGAAGTTATAAGCAAATGACCGAAAAATAACGCATTCGCCCCATTGTGCGACGTGCCTCGTAGATTGCTATACAGCCTTCTATTTGTTTCTTCCCAACCTTCTATGTTAACTTGTCCACTATACAGGACTAATGAAAATATAGCATTTTTGTGCCAGGTACAGGAATTACAATGAGCCCTGATGCTTATTTAAACGCGCACTAGCTTTAGCTAGTGCGTGTTTTGGGTCTCGTCTCTCTCGCGACCTTTGGGTCTCGTCAAAAATTTGTTACAAGTCTAGCTAGTTATAGAGCGAAGATTCTCGTGCCGATACAAACATGCCAGCTTAATTCCTGATGTGTTCACATAAAGCTCGATAAAAAGTGCAGAAATATCAGGTTAAGAGTCAACTTATCACTGCGGTTGGCTTTCTCGTTGAGGTTCCTAATTAGGTAGTAATGTTCTACTCGATACTTCACGAATAAGCGGGTTTATGTGCTATTTTAGAGCGTCGTTCTTTTTTTCAGTCAAACGATGGATGATTCCATCGTCTTAGATATCAATGACGCGAGTACCTATTCACTCGACGAATAGTTTCAAGAAACATACTAACCTGTCATGCTTCTTAACTTTGTTGTATATGGCCCGGTATAGAAACAGCATGTACAGGGTGAGTCAACGATAGAGTAAATGTTAAATACAATAGTTTTGGGGAATGTTAAAGTGCATAGTTTAAAATTACTTTTGTGTATACAGGGCTCTTCAAAAAAGGGTGGCCGATTTTAAGATATGTTTTTGGAAATGGCACATCCTATTTTCTAATTTATTTTTAAATTATACGTAAAATTTTATAACTTTTTTATTAATAATGTTATATACCTAAACCTAGTAGTTTTTCTAATATTTCAATTTTTTAATGTTCCGTACGGAACACTTATAAGATCACTTCGGTGTCTGTCTGTCCGTCTGTCTGTCTGTCTGTCTGTCAGTCCGTCTGTCACACCCCCGATTTTCTCCGAAACTATTTGTCATAGAGAGTTGAAATTTGGTAATAATAGAGGAATTGATGGCCTCATCAGAGCCATGTAGTTTTGAAAGTTAAACTTTGACTTAAGGGGTTAGTTTTGGGGGTGAAATCGGAAGTGAAAAAAAAATTTTTATCAGGTCATCGAGTGTGGTGTCAAATGAAAGCTTGTGAAAACACGAGTAAAAAATATATATGTAAAGTAATACTTGCGCGCACTTTTCTTTGCATTATTTTTAAAAAATTGCAAAAAATCGCTGTCTACCCGCCTTATCTCGAAAAGTACTTATCAAAAAATTTTGAAAAAATTCTGGAATATTCTCCACGGGGTGTAGATTAAACGAAAATTATCACGAGTGCATTACCTGTAATAATTCATCTGCTATATAAAAAAACAGAAATTTCACGGTCATCAATTTTCAGTAAAGATTGGAAATAAACTTTGTTGAAAACTCATTTGGGGTGTGTCTTGTGAAGTCACTGATCATTTTATACTTCCGTTACAACATTTTTTTATTTTAAAAGCAATCAACGTACGGAACACTAATTGCGCAAGTTCAACTTGTACTTGACCGGTTATTTAAAAAAATACTAGTTTTCAGTTTTGTAAACAGTTGCCAGTAAAGCCATTGTTTCTGAAGGTAGAATACTCAAGATTGGTACGAAGGTTCTATAGAGATGAAAAAAAAGATATATGTAAAGAAATTTGAGTTAGATGCTACAGGGTGTTCAAAATAAATTTATGCATTTCGACTATTTTAAATTGAAAAATTTCAAATTTTTTAGATGGCACACTCTGTATATTATTATTTTTTCTGATAGATTTTACAAAACCCTCCAACTTTTATTAAGTATGTCATATACCTATTTTTAATAGTTTTTGAGTTATTTTGAATTTTTTAATTTTTACTCTTGTTTTTAATACTCTTACACTATAACATCATAGTTGCCAAGACAAAACAACATGTGACTTAACACCTTTAGACTTCTTTTTGTGGGGCTATAATAAAGATCGTGTTTATGTGAATCCCCCTATAACACCAGTAGATATGGAAAATAGGATACGGGATGCGTGCAGGGCAATAACGCCCTTTATGCTAAGGAAAGTGAAGGAAAATATAGTAAAACGACTAAACATGTGTATTCAAGTGGACGGACATATTAACCATTAGATAAGTTAAACTATTATAATATTATTATTAACTATTTGTTTATGTTTTCACAATAGCGTAAGTGTATCAAGGGTAAAAATTGAAAAATTCAAAATAAATCTAAAACTATTATAAATAGGTTTATGACATACTTAATATAAGTTGGAGGGTTTTGTAAAATTTATCAGAAAAATAATAATATACAGGGTGTGCCATTTAAAGAATTTTAGATTTTTCAATTTAAAATAATCGAAATGGATAAATTTATTTTGAACACCCTGTAGCATCTAATTCAAATTTGTTTACATATATTTCTATAGAACGCTCGCACCAATTATGAGTAATCCACCTTCAGAAACAATGGCGCTAGTGGCAATTTTTTACAAAACTGAAAACTAGTATTTTTTAAAAAAACTGAAGTATTAGAAAAACTACTAGGTTTAGGATGGATAGGATGTTCCATTTAAAAACATATGTTATATCCGCCACACGTTTTTGAAGTACCTTGTATACTCAAAAATAATTTTAAACTGTGCCCCTTAACATTCCCTAAAACTACTGTATTTAGCATTTTTTCGTCATTCCCGAAACAAATGACATAATGAACTTGACTCTATCGTTGACTCACCCTGTACATAATTTGATCGTATATAACTTTCGACGCTTGCAATATGCACTAGTAACTTTATAAAATGATTTCACTTTTAGTTAAAACACTAGTTCATAAAATTCATAATATTCCCTTCACCATCCTATCTATAGTGGGTTCAGAAAAATGGACTGGATGTTTTACCTTAGGCTTTTGGCCACAATAGTAATTTTGACAAATTTGCCCTTATTAACTAGCAAATTAAAAAAAAAACAATTTGCCTTTTGTTTATTTTTTTATCGTTTATACGTATAATAACCATTGTTGTCTAAAAAAAATTAATAACCACAGATATCTGACCCTAGATAATACATACAATGTCTACTACATCTAGTCCATGATCTGGGACAATGATTTCTATGAATTGTTTTTTTAAATCGTTCGATAATTTTTCTTCTAAATACTCCACTGTATTTGAAGTACATCATTAATACACAACAAGCAATTTACGAGAATCAAAAGCGTAATTACGAATTAAATGACCAATACTATGACTCAACTAGGCTTCAAAAAGTTACCATGACAATTGCAGAATAAAAGGCTATTTCAAAAAACAATATAATCGGCCAGAGTTCTTATCTCTCATTGCCATAGAGAGAGCGTTCGATCGAGAACAACTAGAAGACACAGCACTTCTCCTTTACCAAAACCATGGAAAATAGTTACGGGAAAATAGGATATTATACCTTAAATCAATAGCGACTCCAGAGACCCCAGGCCGAAAAAGCAATTTACCAAAGTTGAAATTCTTATGACAGGTATGTTATAATTTGTTTACATCAGAGGTTCCCAACCTTTTCTGAACCACCGCCCCTTTACAAGAAAAAAAAAATTACAACGCCTCTTCCATAACAGTTAATTATACCAAATATTAAAATATTGTTGCATATTATCTATATCTATTTTATTTGTCTATCTATCTATTAAGAATCGCAGTAGTAATTAATTAAAACGACCATCAAATGCAGTAAAAAATTGTTTATTAAAAATTTAAAAATAAATACAGAATCAATAAAAAAAAAAAAATAAATAATGGGATGGTTGAGGCTTGTGAAGTTTTAGGAATTTGTCAATGTCGGGTTCCAATTTCGTTAACATCAATCGCAAATTGCCACTTCAGTGATGTGCTATCTGTTCCTTTTCGTAGACAATAAATTAACTACTGCACTGAACCCACGCTCAGCCAAACACGTTGAAGGAAAAGTAATTAAAAATTTCTGTATTCTTGCCCACAATCCAGAGTAGAGAGCTGGAATTGATTTTTGAAGCCAGAACTCTTGGTATCCACTTCTGAATTTTACTTTTAGTACTTCATTAGTTGTGATTTCTACGAGTTCCTCTTCTAAATTTGATGATTCTGCTGTATCTGCATTTGCGAAAGGATCTAAACCTCAACTCGGTATACGAGGCTGGTTTGAAAAGTCCATGCAAAGTCCGAGAGATGGCACCACCGGCGCGTATCGAGGTCATGTTTAGTTAGTAGCATCTCTTGAATGAACGCACACCAAGTTTCAGCCATATTGGTCTATTTCTTTGTGTTTGGCATTCGTGTGAATCAAGGAAGTCGAGTGATTTTCAAGAAATGGACGAAAAAGAATTTCGTGTGGTGATTAAACATTACTTTATGAAAGGCAAAACGCCTCAGGAGACTAAAGAGAAGCTTGATAAACATTATGGTGACTCTGCACCTTCGATTAGAACAGTTTATAAGTGGTTTCAAAATTTTCGGACTGGCCATATGGGCACAAGTGACGCTGAACGTTCTGGACGGCCTGTGGAGGTTACGACTCCAGAAATCATTGATCAAATCCATGATATGGTGATGGATGACAGAAGAGTTAAGGTGCGTGAGATTGCTAGTGCTGTGGGCATCTCGACTGAACGGGTACATAATATTTTGCATAAATATTTGGACATGAGAAAGCTATCCGCAAGATGGGTGCCGCGATTGCTCACGCTTGACCAAAAACGGAATCGTGTGAAGTGTTGCAAGGATGGTTTGCAGCTGTTCCAGAAGAATCCGGAGGACTTTAAGCGTCGTTTCGTCACTGTGGAGGAAACATGGATACATTACTATACTCCTGAGACCAAACATCAATCTAAACAATGGGTTACCAAGAGGGAATCTGCACTAAAAAAGGCGAAGACCGTTCCTTCGGCCGGAAAGGTTATGGCGATTGTCTTTTGGGATTCGCAAGGGATAATCCTCATCGACTATCTGGAAAAGGGTGAAACTATTACAGGTGAATATTATTCATCGTTATTGGACCGTTTGAAAACCGAGCTGCAAGAAAAACGCCCGCGATTGGCCCACAAGAAAGTCCTTTTCCATCACGACAACGCATCAGCACACACCTCAGCAGTTGTGGTCGCAAAATTAATGGAAATAGGATTCCAACTCGTTTCACATCCCCCCTATTCTCCAGATTTGGCTCCCTCGGACTACTATTTGTTCCTCAATTTGAAGAAAAATGGCTGGCGGGACAAAGATTTTATTCAAACGAGGAGGTGATTGCAGACACTAATGGATATTTTGCAGATTTGGACAAATCCTATTATTCTGAAGGGATCAACAAACTAGAACATCGTTGGACGAAGTGTATAAGCCTAAAAGAAGACTATGTCGAAAAATAAAAAAGGTTTACCCCAAACACATAAGTAGTTTTTATTTTTGCACGGACTTTTCAAACCAGCCTCGTATTCATGTTTAAAATATGAAAAACGTGCAAGTGTTGACAGTAAATAAGTAAATCTTCCTGTTTTGCAGAGACTGCTGATAATGTGGGAAAATGACTGTATTCACCTCTACCCAGATTTCGTTTGAACAGAACAAGTTTTCCCATAAAAGCAGTTATGACGTTTTTTGTTTTAATTCAATTCAACTCATTACCTTGCAATTGCAAATTGACGTCATTAAATATCTTAAACAGGTCTGTCAAATAATCGATGTCATTTTTAAATGTAGTCAGCTTTTCGCTCCGTTTTTCGTCTCTGTTTTCAAGGAAGTCCAGATTGAAAAAATGGTTCAGACAAATACCTTTTCAGAGCCAACGAACTTCTGTGTACAGCAGCAAACGATTGTAATCTTCATCATTTTCACTACAAAGTTGGCCAAATAATCTTCATGCAATGAATTGCTTCTAATCTTATTGACCGCTCTAATAACGTAATGAAGCGACGTATGCAGGCGTTCATTCAGATTTTTTGCAACTAAATGCTGACGATGAATAACATAATATCCAGTGAGTACATTTGATACTGCTTGTCTCAATTGCGCTATGAAAGCCTTATGACGCTCCGGAGGACCATCAGTAGCAGCTGACAACATATTACGAATAGGAATTTCTTTCTCTTGAAAAAGCTTTCATGGTTCATGGTGTTAAATATCGATTCTCCCTTTATATGAGCCTTGTAGTCCATCATCTTCTTATTAAGAAGACTACACAAATAGGTTTGATATACTTGGCTGTTTTAAATATTTCTTTTCCAGTTCTTGAAAATCTTTGTCCTTTTTATCAGCTTGTGTTTAATTCAAATACTCTTGTAGCCTAGAAAGCTTCATGACTTCATTTGAAAAATGAGATAATGAACTTGACTCTATCGTTGGCTCACTCTGTACATAATTTGATCGTATATAACTTTCGACGCTTGCAATATGCACTAGTAACTTTATAAAATGATTTCACTTTTAGTTAAAAAACTAGTTCATAAAATTCATAATATTACCTTCACCATCCTATCTATAGTGGGTTCACAAAAATGGACTGGATGTTTTACCTTAGGCTTTCGGCCACAATAGTAATTTTGACAAATTTGCCCTTATTAACTAGCAAATTAAAAAAACCAATTTACCTTTTGTTTATTTTTTTATCGTTTATACATATAATAACCATTGTTGTCTAGAAAAAATTAATAACCACAGATATCTGACCCTAGATAATACATACAATGCCTACTACATCTAGTCCATGATCTGAGACAATGATTTCTATGAATTGTTTTTTTTAAATCGTTCGATAATTTTTCTTCTAAATACTCCACTGTATTTGAAGTACATCATTAATACACAACAAGCAATTTACGAGAATCAAAAGCGTAATTACGGATAAAATAACCAATACTATGTCTCAACTAGGCTTCAAAAAGTTACCATGACAATTGCAGAATAAAAGGCGATTTCAAAAAACAATATAATCGGCCAGCGTTCTTATCTCTCATTGCCTTAGAGAGAGCGTTCAATCGAGAACAACTACTCCTTTACCAAAACCAGGGAAAATATTTACGGGAAAATAGGATATTATACCTTAAATCAATAGCGACCTCAGAAACCCCATACAGGCAGAAAAAGAAATTTACCAAAGTTGAAATTCTTATGACAGGTATGTTATAATTTGTTTAAATCAGAGGTTCCCAACCTTTTCTGAACCACCGCCTTTTACAAGAAAAAAAAATTCCGACTCCTCTTCCATAATAGTTAATTATACCAAATATTAAAATATTGTTGGACTTCCGGTCGACAGTTCGTAGCACGCGGACGCATTTACCCGGTTGGGGCTTCTGAAGGCGAAATTTGGGCGTTTTCGGGCTTCGGATTGTGGATCGGTGGTCAATAACGCTTGTTAGAGGTGAAAATCACATAAGGTTACTAAGCGCTGCGAGGAGTGATTCCTAAAACGTCGGTTTAGGTTATATGATTAGAGCAGTTGGTGAACACGTGAGGCCGTGTTTTTTGTGTCAATTACGTAATCGGACGGGCGGGCTGACAGAAAAGATTATATCCAAAACCAGTAGCAGTTCCTTTATCAATGCCCTTACATACAAATAAAATAAAGAACAATCGAGAGATCTAGTAGAGCTTCGAGCTCGTCAATGCTGCATTTCCCTCGGGACCCAAAAAGGGGAGATCAAAACTCGAGAACGTGTAAAGCATTGCCGAGGGTCGCCTAAGCGCGAGACGGATCTTGAGCTGGCAAATTGCCTCAACAGCAGTGCCATTAACAATCAAGCAAAGCAAAAATATTGTTGCATATTATCCATATCTATTTTTTCTGTCTATCCATCTATTAAGAATCGCAAAGTAGAAACTAATTAAAACGACCATCAAATGCGGTAAAAAATTGTTTATTAAAAATAAATCCAAAATCAATAAAAAATAAAAAAAAAATATTGAGATGGTTGAGGCTGGTGGAATTTGAAGAATTTGTTAATGTGGGGTTCCAATTTCGTTAACATCAATCGCAAAATTGCCACTTCAGTGATGTACTATCTGTTCCTTTTCGTAGATAATAAATTAGCTACTGCACTGAACCCACCCTCAGCCAAATACGATGAAGGAAAAGTAATTAAAAATTTCTCTATTCTTGCCCACAATCCAGAGTAGAGAGCTGGAATTCATTTTTGAAGCCAAAACTCTTGGTATCCACTTCTGAATTTTACTTTTAGTACTTCATTAGTTGTGATTTCTAGGATTTCCTCTTCTAAATTTGATGATTCTGCTGTATCTGCATTTGCGAAAGGATCTAAACCTCAACTCAGTATATTCATGTTTAAAATATTCCGAAATCGCTTCGTAAAATCAGCATGAAAAACGTGCAAGTGTTGACAGTAAATAAGTAAATCTTCTTGTTTTGCAGAGACTGCTGATAAGGTGGGAAAATGGCTGTATTCACCTCTACCCAGATTTCGTTTGAACAGAACAAGTTTTCCCATAAAAGCAGTTATGACGTTTTTTGTTTTAATTCAATTCAACTCATCACCTTGCAATTGCAAATTGACGTCATTAAATATCTTAAACAGGTCTGTCAAATAACCGATGTCATTTTTAAATGTAGTCAGCTTTTCGCTCCGTTTTTCGTCGCTGTTTTCAAGGAAGTCCAGTACTGAATCAAATAGATTGAAAAAATGCTTCAGACAAATACCTTTTCAGAGCCAACGAACTTCTGTGTGCAGGAGCAAACGATTGTAATCTTCATCATTTTCACTACAAAGTTGGCCAAATAATCTTAATGCAATGAATAGCTTCTAATCTTATTGACCGCTCTAATAACGTAATGACTGACAAAATATTACGAATAGGAATTTCTTTCTCTTGAAAAAGCTTTCATGGTTCATGGTGTTAAATATCGATTCTCCCTTGTATCGGTTTCCAAATTTTTAGCAAATAATAACTCTTGACAAATTTTTTCTTCTTTTGTAAATCGAACGTATGATAAAAGTAGTACTTCGTTATTTGGTATCGTCGGCGTCGAGAGAATGGAAAATTTGCAGGTCTTTAAGTAATCGTATATTTCAACGTCTTTATCTGACGGCGTCTTATGATGAAGAATAGTTTCTATTACCTCTTTGACGGCCGACAAGAGTAATTCCTCGCCAATTGTGTGTGGTTTTCCCGCTTTTGCCATTAACAATGAAATATTATATGAGGCTCGTAGTTCATCATCTTCTTGTTTAGAAGACTACGCAAAAAGGTTTGATATAATTGGCTGTTTTAAATATTTTTTTTCCAATTCTTGAAAATTGTATAAATCTTTGTCCTTTTTATCAGCATGCATTTAATTCAAATGCTCTTGTAGCCTAGAAGGCTTCATGGCTACATTTGAAAAAACTTTTTGGCAAATTAAACACATGGGTAATGATTGGTTCATAGGAGAGTGCGTAAATTCATATTTTAAATACTCAATACTGTACTACCGGCATTTCTTCTTAGATTCAGACATTTTGAAATACAAAATTTGCCACGGTTTAAATAAATGAACTTTTCAACAGATTTATGGATAATTATAAAAATAATGGCAATAATAACTTGTACCACTTTCACTCACGGATATGGATTATTGGCGAAGCACACAAAAATAATAAGACATGCCTAGAGCTATCCCTGCCTTTCATAGATTTGATTTCGTGTACGCATCAACTTGTATGCCTTGCTTGCTTGCGATACCGGCGCACTTACTCCGTAAACAAGCTTGATTGAGTGAATCGCGTCTTTGCTTACCAGCAAGACTTGTCACCGACAGTACTAAACCGAATTAGGTGTACGTATCAGGTACACAAGTATGAAATGCGCATTTCAGACAACAGATGGTGCACCAATGCACTTTGTGCTATAAAGATTTGACACTGCGCCATTTTGTTGTGTCATCAACAAGTGTCAGCTGCGCACGAGTGATAAATTGGAAAAGTGTGTGCATAGTGTTGTGTTGTTGTGATCAATATGTCGAAATTTATACCGAACAAAGAGCATTCATTTTTTGTTTTCATTTGAAGAAAACTGCTGTTGAATCATCGGAAGATACGTGTGAACGATGGTTTCGACGTTTCAAAAGTGGTGGCTTCGATGTTGCAGACAAGGAACGTGGAAAACCACCGAAAAAATACGAAGATGTGGAATTGCAAGCATTGTTGGACGAAGATGATTCGCAAACACCAAAACAACTCGCCGAGCAATTGGGCGTTAGTTAACAAGCTGTTTCCAATCGGCTACGAGAGATGGGAAAGATTCAGAAGACCCGTAGATGGGTACCACATGAGTTGAACCACAGGCAAATGGAAAAGCTCAAAAACACGTGTGACATTTTGCTCGCTCGGTACAAAAGGAAGTCGTTTTTGCATTCTATAGTTACAGGGATGAAAAGTGGATTTATTTTGAGAATCCCAAGCGCAAAAAATCATGGGTAGACCCAAGCGCATCATCCACATCGACCGCAAGACCGAATCGCTTTAGCAGAAAGACGATGCTCTGTGTTTGGTGAGACCAGAAGGGCGTGGTCTATTATGAGCTGTTAAAACCTGGGGAAACGGTTAATACTAAACGTTACCAAGAACAATTGACCGATTTGAACCGTTCGCTGCTTGAAAAAAGGCCAGAATACCGAAAGAGGCAACACAAAGTCATTTTTCTTCATGACAATGCTCCATCACATACGGCAAATCCAGTTCGCGACACGTTGGAAGCACTCAGCTGGGAAGTTCTACCCTTGCGGCTTATTCACCAGACTTGGCTCCTTCCGATTACCACTTGTTTGCTCGATGGGTCACGCACTTGCTGAGCAGCGCTTTTGTTCGTACGAAGATGTGAAAAAATGGCTCGATGAATGGTACGCAGCAAAAGGAGAAGATTTTTACTGGCGTGGTATTCACAAATTGCCCGAAAGATGGGAAAAATGTATAACAAGTGATGGAGCATACTTTGAATAAAGCACTTTTTATCATTCTTCCGAATTTAACATGTTTTTTTAGAAAAAAAAATCCGCATTTCATACTTGTACACCTGGTATACCTAATGTTAATCTGAATTTTTTAATGCTTATTTACGCGATACAAGATAAAAATTTTAGATAGCTAGATAAAATATTTATTCATGAAAATAGTAGATATTTTATTATATTAATTTCCTAAATAGGTAGGTACGCCACGGCCGCCCCCCTTGACTATCTACCCCCTATTTGCCTCTGGACCCGCTATCGCCCCAGTGAAGGTTCCAGCGCCCACTGGGGGGGGGGCGGTACCGCCCCCGTTGGGAACCTATGTTTAAATGAATTGTATAATTATAGTCATTTAGTATTCTTTTCTCGATACTACTCTACATATGTTTCCTGATAATCACCACAAGTGCAATTTATTTAAACGAATTATGACATAAAATTAGCGGGAATTTCAAGAATTACCTTTTGAAATTAAGTCTGCTTGTATCTCGGATACATTACTACCAGGCGGCGCTATAATTAAATTTCTAGCAATAACATTATGAATTTCCGAAATGTCCCGGATGTTTAAAGAATTGGAAATTTTACTCTGTACGTCTAAAGATAAAATCGTTTTATTATCGGAAACTGTAAATCTCAAATTGTGCTAAAATTAAATTTTTTTTGGACTCTCTAGGTAGCATATACTTATTAGTATAGGATTATTTTACTCTTACCATCTGAAGAAACAACAGTGTAGTGAAACATGTTATGGACAGTTTAATCAAATATAGTGGAAATTTCGAGTAAAAATAGATTAATTATACTTTGTTTAACTAAAAAAAGAAACGTACTAAAAAAGCACAAAACGTTACGTATTTATTTGGGCTCGCTATTGCAGATATTGGTGTAGTTCAGAATAATTTAGCTTTGACGCTTAGAGGCTCATTTGATACAAGTTCCAATCAAATAAAGTTTTTCTGCGAAATATTCACGCTCTGACCACCTGGGCAAAATTCTAGATCTTTGGACGATCCTAAGTAAAACTCAGTTTTTCATAGAAATATTTTGAATGATCGATATTTTAACTAATTTGACTAATTTGTTGGTATAACCTGATATATGAGGCTAAACGTTATCTATCGGTGAATAATCCGGAAAGAAAGTTTTCACGGTCTTGGTTAGATGAGAAATCGTGTTTCTTGGGATCAGACTATGTGAAATTTGAGTAGCTTTCTGCCGTTTCGCCGAAGATTGCAGGAGGTATCTTTAGATATCTTTAATCTTTGAGGTTAGAACACTAATTCAGTGTTAATGTTCTAATTTTGAAGAGTAAAGATTCCTACATATACCTTATGCAATCGTAGGCGAAACGTTGGAGAGTTACTTCAATTGAACACAGCCACGATTTTCACCAGTGAATATTGGAATTTAATCGGCAAATTGAGTTTCTGTTTCAACATTGTTCGATTTTACTTACATATGGTAACTAAAAAAAATAAAACTACACAGTAGTTTAATAAGCAGTTTCATGTTGACACTTTCGATCTACGTGATACTTAACTAAATGATATTAATTACTGACTAATCAAGACAAACCGAACTGCCTATCTATATAAGTACTAGATTGTATGAAGAGGTGTTTAGGTTTATCTTTGATAACATAACAATTAATTTATTTTATTATGCTAATGAATATATGAAAGGTAGTAATAATTAATGAAGATTAATCATGCGGTAACCCCCTAGTTAACTCTTTAGGTGGATGGATTTTCGTCATGTCGTCGTTTGTGTATAGATTCCCCGAAAAAAAAATTCTACCGGGGATTTTAGAAATAATAAATATCTTTTATTAGAATTTAATAAGTCGATGTTTTCACTTCTTTTATAACACCTGTAAGAACAGTTTTTTCCACGTACGCATATATATATATATATATATAATATATATATATATATATATATATATATATATATATATATATATACATATATATATGGGTAATTCCCTGTCAACACGGACCCCCCCTCCTGCCCATTACAGGTTTTGAGATAAAATGGTCAGTAGGGGCTCAAAATTTTCATTGAGATGTCTACTTTTAATGCCGTATGCTACTTTTGAAAATTCAAGTTGTCCGAAGCAATATGGCGGCTAAAAGGGGAAGAGCACTCAAAAAAAAACGTAAAAAATCCGATATTTCTGACTTGTAAAAATGACTTATAACCGCTTAAAAAATGTTCTGTAAGGGCTCAAAATTTTCGTTAAGATGTCTACTTTTTAATGCCGTATGCTACTTTTGAAAATTCAAGATGTCCGAAGCAATATGGCGGCTACAAGGGGAAAAGCACTCAAAAAATAAGAAAATTGCAATATGACTAACTTGTAAAAATGAGTTATAAGGGCGTAAAAGTATACTATAAGTGCTCAAAATTTCCAATTAAAACCTCTATTTAACAGTGGAATTTATTGAGGAAATTGTTATTTAAAAAATGAAATATTGATTTCATCAATTTTTTAAAATGTAAATAATAATATAATCAAGGCGTTCTAACAAAGCCTAAAGCATCAAATTCCTAAATAATAAAAACTTTACATTGAACATAGCGATAAATATCAATACCAAACCTAACATTGCCTAAATGCATCAAACCACAAAACCTAACATAGCCTAATCCATCCAACCCCAAACCGAACATAGCCATTTGATTTTTTATAACCATATAATTATTTAGTATAATATCAAAGTAAATCAAATATAGAAGCTTTATGTTAGGAACAAAGTTTTATTCATAAAATTAATATTAGTTATAATATTATTTTATTTATTTTAGTTATTTACTAACTATTTAATTTAAATAGTTATAATACTATTAGTATTTATATATACTATTATATAACTATATATAACACATGTTAAATTAAAGAAATCTTTTTTTTCTTGAAAATTGTTGAAAGTTCATTTCGATAAAATTAAATATAATGAAAAAGCTATGTATAATGATTTATAATTATAATAAAAGAAGTAATATGAATAGTTTAGTTAACTAGAAATTCCCATTTTTTTCGTAAATTTTACACTTTTATACATTAATATTTTTAACATCTCATTCGAAAGATAACACAGGGGAACAGCTGTTTTGGTGTCGAGGTTTTTTGAGCTGATTCTATATCAATTTGATGTCCTGAATTTAAATAACGTATTTATTTGTACCTAGGAGCTCAAATTTTTAAGATATACAATTTTAGAGAAATATAAGTTTACATTATTGTAACTCAAATCCGTAAGTGTAGTAAACAAAAGTAGATACGAAATTTTTATTTTAGTTATACAAAATACAATATTATGTCGTACTTACAAACAAAAAAAAAACATTGAAGAAATGAAATAGTCACTCAACACTTGGAAAGCTTCTTTTCCGCGACATTCTTGAATGTTTTTTTAAACAGTCCCTTTTTAAACTCCAGCAGTAATCTGCCATCATGTGCATGTCCCATCTTCCTTAGTAGCGGTCCTCCATAAACTTTAATATCTTGGTGAAATCTTTCACCTTGTTCCTCACTCATGTCTCCTAAATTTTTCTGGAAAACGGTCTAAGTGGCTGTGTAAATAGTGTATTTTTAATACTCAGATTGCACCCTTAGGATTTGAAACTATTAAGCATCTTGTTAACCATTTCAACATAGTTTTGAGCTTTATGTTTGCCTAGAAAATTTTCTGCAACTGCAACAAATGATGTCCAAGCTTCTCGTTCAACTTGATTCATTGAATTTATGAAGGCAGGATCCTTAATTAATTGTCTTATTTGTGGGCCGTTTCAAATATCCCTGCTTTGAGTTTTTTCTGTGCTCAACTGATGCATTTTTTTTTACCCCTATATATGCAAAACAAGACCCATTCTTATCAAGAGCCTTTACAAATTGCTTTATTAAGCCCAACTTTATATGTAACGGGGGAAGTATGATTTTTTCTCTTTCAACCAAAGCGTCGTTAATGACATTCTTTTCCCCAACGTCATGTTTTCTCTCTGAGGCCAATCTTTTCTAACCCAGTGGTGTGTTTTGTTCCTACTATCCCAGAGGCACAAGAAACACGGATATTTCGTGTAACCACTTTGCTGCCCAAGAAGAAAGTTTACCATTTGTAAGTCTACACAAATCATCCATTCATGTTCGTAATACTTTATCTTCTGCAAGACCAAAGCTATGGTATTATATTCTTCTTATCAGTTTCGTTGAGTGAGCTAGTGGTATTGAACCATATTTATTCCATTTATGTAGAAGGACACATTTTAAACTTCGCTTTGAACTGTCAATAAATAGGCGCCAATCATCTGGAACATATTCAGAAAGTCCCATTTCTTTCATGAGTCCCCTAATTTCGTGACAAAATACAAGATTGTCTTCTTGAGAAAAGAATGGTAGCAGATCTTTTTCTCTTGTACGGTAAAAAGTAATTTTGGTTCCTTATTCCAGTAAATTTTTGTCGTTCAACCTAGAAGCCAGTACTTCAGAAGCTTTTTTTCGATAAATTGAGATCCCTGGTGAGATCATTTAATTCATTTTGATTGAAGCGTTGAGGAACTGATGACGTCCCCTCATAGTCACTGTTAGTTTTCAATAGCATCAGAACTTTTATTAGCATCAGAAGAGCGATCAGAGGGAAAATATTCGTCATCAGAGATATGTGGTAGCTGATGAAATGTTAGAATCGGTATTTCATCTGAGTGCGGGATAGGGCGTATTGCCGAGTCTAAATTGGGATAAGTCCACTTACTGCGGTTATTTCGATTGATTCCATTAGTATTTACTAAACAGAAATAACAATCATTGAAGTGATTTTTTGGTTCTCTCCAAAACCATTGGTACGCCGAATTTTAGACATTTTCTTTTCCCGGTAGTCCGGCACTGCCGTAAATGCTCTGTACAAGTTTTACATACGAGATGCGGGGCCCCCCGTTTTGTCCTGATCACCAAGCTTAACTTCAAAGTATCCAAGATACGCTCGCTTTACAAAGTCAGTAATAGTTTGTCTGTTTTGTTGAAACATGTATTCTCCGCATATATAGCAAAACACATCAGGTTGATTTACACAACTTCTTCTTGAACTGGAACCTGAACTCATTTTAATTCTGTTCAATAACACAAAAAACACTCTTTTCTTAACATAAAATAACACGCCGAATTCGATCTACTCTCATTAGTAAGAACGCACAAACTGAGGAGACTTACCCGAGTTAGGTGATTAAAAGGGTCAGTTCAGATACCTGATAGGCAATGGTTCCACTATTTATAGATTTACACTGGAATTTACTCAATTACAGACTGACAATAAAACCATTGTACCTACATTAATGAATATATAATAATTTTAGAACTCTCATAAATGAATATACTGAATAAAAACCACATTGGTAGATAAGTCGATGTATCTAAAAAAGTAGAGCTGATAGAGAAAAACGGATTGCATGTATAGATTTAGCGTTCCAAATATAGTTAAAATCAGCTCTAAAATCCCAGGCACCAAAACAAAAATATTTTTTTGTTGCCCTGTGTAATGCTTTTATCTACCTAATAATTTATGCTATGTTAGGTTTGGAGTTTTGATACATTAGTCTATGTTAGGTTGTGGTTTGATGAATTAGGTAATGTTAGGTTTTAGCATTGATGTTTTTTGCTATGTTCGATGTAAAGTTTTTCTTATTTGGGAATTTGATGCTTTAGGCTTTGTTTGGATTGAGCCTTTTACATGACTTTATTATGTTATTATTACAGTTAAAAAATTGATGAAATCAATATTTCATTTTTAAAAATAACA
>CM032456.1:34127724-34244473 GCA_019049505.1 Pachyrhynchus sulphureomaculatus | reverse complement strand
AAAAACTTGTCTAAAACCCCTTCTATCTAACCCTAATATTTAAGATGTGAAGTACATAATTAGACCTCAACGTCTAATTTTATCAACATGTTGACCTTTAAGGTTAGTACAGTGTTTACGTTTTAATTGCGTTATATATGACTGATATAATCTTCTATTTTTTTTTTTATTATATTTATGAATCGGCTGCCAATTTTGAATAAAGCTCTCGATCTTTGAGCTGTTCTATCGGTGGTGCGTCGGTTTCGTTTTCTTTCCTTTGCTGAAATTGACTTGCATCAGCTGCATAAACGCTCCATGCAGGCCAGCTCTCAACGGTCACAGGACGGAGAAAGGTCTTGGTTAATATTAATATTAGTCACTATATCGTCAGTTATGTTCACTTTGTAGCATATTTTCTTGCATCTTTCTACAAGAGGAAGATTGTAGGTTCTTGCTTTTTTTTTTCCTAAGCTCTTTGGATATTTATATTTCGTCTGTGGTTACTACTAGTGGTTAACCTAAAACCTACATGCTCCATTATGTTATGGTAGTTAGTAGTCGAATGCGATTATAGTAAATTTTGCCTAAAGTTTCCTTTTTTTGTCAAAGTTAATTTTTCTACAGTCGAATACGAGGTGTCACCACTCTCACTAAGCTAACATCTTAAGGTCGACATTCTTCGTTATTATTACTATGTTCTTTAAAGTTTTATGTAAATTTTTATATGAGCCAGAAGATGATATTTTTTTTTTTCGGTCCAGCAAAAACAATAATTAATTTATAAACACACCTGTAATTCATGGAACGAATGACTTGGAAAATCGCTTTATTATTTATTAACGAAGCGGATAATTTTGCTTATTTTTCCACAAAATATCACACATTTGTGCATACCAACACAAGTTTCAAAGATAAAGAGCAATATACGAATAGACTGTTATCTGATAGAATATAAAAAAATATTACTTTTTTATTATTTTGTCAAGGTTTTAAATCCATAGTTCATTACATTTATGACTTATAAAAAGTTTTTGTTAATCTTGTGGTCTCGACAATACAGTTCAAATAAATCGTATTAATGTAACTCCCACTTTCTTGGGACATATCTACCATCAGTCCCTATATCTGGGTGAAGAATTTTTTTTCAGAGCGCCAGGATTGTTAAGTAAAGGACTTCTTTTATCAGTCAGCTCATGTTTTGTCAGATCGTTAGTTAATTGTTCTATCTTGTTAAATTATTAAGGATATTTTTTATGCACTGTTGGTCATTAAAAAAGCTGTAACAGACAGACAGACGGACGCCCCCAGTGTTTCGTTTTCAAATTTAGTATGGAGGACCAAAAATCAATAATAAATTAGATGAGTATTTGTGTTAGTTATTGTTTTGTCAGATCGTTAGTTAATTGTTACATATTGTCAGATTATTAAGGACATTTTTATGCACTGTCAATATTCTTTTATACATACAAGAAGTCGCTGTTCCAATTTCGATTCTGTTTCCTCCAAGCAGGGCCGGCCCTAGCTTTTTTGCAGCCGTAGACAAACTGAAAAAATGCCGCTGCATCCAAGCTTAAAGGAAATTATGCTAACCAGGAATTAAGACCATAATACTAATACAGATTTACGAATAATTGTGTTATTGAAAAACAAAGTTCACATTTTTAACGAGCTAACGACAACGAACTTACAAACTAAAACTAGTACCTACTATTTTCCGAAATATTTAAATATTTTACTACTCATTTATTTTCTAGATTCAAGTAATCCAAAAATATATTTTTGTGGGTTGTGTGTTTTTTTTTTGCGGTCTAGTAGTTCAGGCGGTTTTGCCGCGCCTAAATTTTTCCGCCGTAAGCAGTTGCCTACCTTGCCTACTGCCTAGAGCGGGCGTTGCTCCGGGGACTGTTTGTTTGGTACCCTGTGTATCTTAGACTTGCCTACAATTGAGAAAAAACGTTATAAACTTATGTTACTTTTTCAGAGGCATTTTCTGTCCAATTGAAAGGCAAGCGATTCTTTTGAAATTCGCGTTCGACTTGTGAAAACATCTGTTAAAAGAAAGGTTATTAGGAGACGATTGTGAAAACTTTAAACGCCGTCTTCTTAATTGGTTAGTATTGTCGTTGCCCGCAGGGTTTAATCGAAACCGTGTATCCAACAAATTTTGGCAATTTATATGAGTATTCGACGCGAGCGTGTGCTTAAAATAGACCTGATCTATTACAATGGCTTCGCAGATTCTGAGTAATCTGTTACAATATCAGAAGTTCAAAAATTAAAAAAATATATGTTTCAAATAATTTATAAAGAAAATAATAGCTCTGTTTAATCCTTTAACATTGAACTTAAGTTGAGCAAAATTTAAAAATTCTCATATCAGGTTTCGTGAGAAAGGTTGCACGTCAAAGGTTTGTTTTTAACGAATTTTAATACTAGTTATGATCTTTACTGTCTCTCATCCCAAAACTAAATAAATTATATGTCCTAAATCAGGAAACTAAGCGTAATGTAATGTAATGTACCTGGCCAAATTATTAGACGCACTGCAAGGTTTCATGTAAAATATTAATTACCGAGTGATATTGTACCGTTTTATTATTTTAAATTGATTTGTTTTTTATTTTTATATTATCCAATCAATTACCTATTTATTTGACATAAATAAAACAGCATTAATTTAGAAAAGCATAAGTTTATTAAGTTTTAAAGAAAAGTGAAATTAATGTTAGTAAAAGTCAATATTTAGTTGAGCCACCTTTAGCCGCTATCAAAGCTTTAATTCTGCGCGGCATGCTATCAATGCAAGATTGTACTGTCTCCTGCATCTGAGGATGATGATTCCACACATGAATAATCTTTTCTAGGAGCTGGGTTTTGTTGGTAATCACATCTTTAGCCACTTCTCTTTTCATCAGCTCCCACACATTTTCAATGGGGTTCATATTAGGGCTATTACCCGGCCAATCCAACAGAGGGATATTTTTTTCTGCCAAAAAAGCTTTAGCAGACCGCGCAATGTGGCATGGAGCTCCATCTTGCATGAAAGTGAATGGTTCCCCATTTGGAAACCATTCTCTGAGCTGCGGAATCAACCGATTTTGTAATACTTCTTTGTACTGATCTTGCCTCATTATTCCTTTGACGACGTACAGACGTCCAGCGCCCTTGCCGCTGATGACTGACCAAATCATCACTTTGGTGGGATATTTAACCGTCGGGACGACACAATCAGGATGAAACTTTTCTCCATGACGACGACGCACATACTGAGCTTTATTCTGCAAAATTTCGAATGTGCTTTCGTCACTGAAGCAGACCTACCTGTCAAAAATAGGAAAAATATATAAACTTCCATGTTTATTTGCTTTATTTAACTGAAAATGATAATAATGTATCAATTATTGATTAAATTGCTGTATCTTACCGATCTCCAGAAGTCCACATCTTTGTCTTGCCATTGTTTGGCCCACTTCAGGCGCTTTGCTTTCATTGCAGCTGTTAACTTGGGCTTCCTGGCGGGGCGACAGGCCTTAAAATCTAATTCTTTCAATTTTCTTCGAACAGTGCGCTCAGAAGCATTTACGCTAGCATCCTGGAGTTGTGATTTTATTACCTTCGTGGTAGCAAATCTGTTTTCTACTCAAATTTTCTTCAAACATCTCTCTGAGCGTGGAGTGAAAATTGGTTTTCTACCGCATCTTTTCTTTCTTTTCGGGCTTAATTCCTTCCCTGACTCAATTTTCTTTTTTATGCGTCGTACACTAGCTTCAGAAACCTCCAATCTTCGTGATATTTCTCGGTTTGTAAATGTTTTCGCAATCACAAGGGCCTTCACTTCAGCTTTTTTACGTGGTGAAAGATCGCCTTTTCTACCCATAATGAAAATAGTCCAATTACTTTTTTAAAACACTGCATATAAAATAAACTAATAACTGAGTAGTATAAAAACTGTTAAACAAACAATCACAGTCCATAAAGCCACAGAAACACGTCCGTACCTGACTCGATTCCGATCGCGACTGATACAGGTTTGTACTCATTTACGTTCATGTATCACTTTGTCAATACAGTGTTGCCATATGTTAAAAATAAATACAAATATGTAGTCTACAACAATTCTTTTAAATAAAAATCAATAATATTGTAGTTTAAATATACCATTATTGCATAAAAACTCTTAAGAAACATAAAATTACTAAAAAAAATACAGTGCGTCTAGTAATTTGGCCAGGGACTGTAATTAGCGACAAAAATATGGCTTCCCTGTTAAGTGGAACTGCCTCTTAAGCGGATGAATTATATCTATTTTTCTCCAAAACTGTGCCCTATGGTTGACTTACTTTTAGATTTTTTATTTTTGATAGTTGCTTATTTAATTATTTATAGCATAGAGTTGAAGAATTCGATAGTTGGACATGCGGTCATTGTTTTCCAAGTAACGCTGTTATGTTAACGGCATCATCTTACTTTAATCGCGGATCAACATTGTCTTTTATCATAAAACATATACACGATTTTAAGCAATAAGTAAGAATTTAATCTTTGAATTAGTTATTACAACTACCAATGTAATTTAATTTTCTTATTCCTCGGTATAATTTTTTACCCAAAAAAATAAGGAAAAAATCGTGGGCACTAAAAAAAATAAATAATTATCTCTATAAACAACCTGCCTTAGTTACAGACGTATTTATTTTCCAACGGGTATTTTTACAGATAAGATATTAAATACAACAAAAACAACCTACGTCATTGGATAATTGGTACAGTTATATGTTTTTTTCTAGGAGGAAATTTCCTGTCCGTCATTTTTGAAAACATGAAGGAGAAGGTGTAAACTTACAAAAACAAAAAATTGATCGTTGCAAAAAGGAAATATATTTTTTTTGTTGAGGCTAATAGCTTAACGTGTAGCCACTATAAAAACTCAATTTAAATCTAAAGTACAAAAACAAATATAAGAAAAGCACAGCAAACTATTTTTGTAGTATTTGTACGTATAAAGTACAATCAAATAATTAATGTGTAATAATATGTTAAAATAAAACAACTACATATAGATTAATAAAACGCAATTTTAGACAACGATAAATTACAATTGGTCCTAAAAGGAATAAACTAAAGCATACGACGCGACGTCGTCACATTAATAACACAGGGCAACAAAAAAATATTTTTGTTTTGGTGCCTGGGATTTTAGAGCTGATTTTAACTATATTTGGGACGCTAAATCTATACATACAATCCGTTTTTCTCTATCAGCTCTACTTTTTTAGATACATCAACTTATCTACCAATGTGGTTTTTATTCAGTATATTCATTTATGAGAGTTCTAAAATTATTATATATTCATTAATGTAGGTACAATGGTTTTATTGTCAGTCTGTAATTGTGTAAATTCCAGGTAAATCTATAAATAGTGGGACCATTGCCTATCAGTTACCTGAACTGACCCTTTTAATCACCTAACTCGGGTAAGTCTCGTCAGTTTGTGCGTTCTTACTAATGAGAGTAGATCGAATTCGGCATGTTATTTTATGTTAAGAAAAGAGTGTTTTTGTGTTATTGAACAGAATTAAAATGAGTTCAGGTTCCAGTTCAAGAAGAAGTTGTGTAAATCAACCTGATGTGTTTTGCAATATATGCGGAGAATACATGTTTCAACAAAACAGACAAACTATTACTGACTTTGTAAAGCGAGCGTATCTTGGATACTTTGGAGTTAAGCTTGGTGATCAGGACAAAACGTGGGCCCCGCATCTCGTATGTAAAACTTGTACAGAGCATTTACGGCAGTGGACTACCGGGAAAAGAAAATGTCTAAAATTCGGCGTACCAATGGTTTGGAGAGAACCAAAAAAAACCACTTCAATGATTGCTATTTCTGTTTAGTAAATACTAATGGAATCAATCAAAATAACCGCAGTAAGTGGACTTATCCCAATTTAGACTCGGCAATACGCCCTATCCCACGAAATACCGATTCCAACATTTCATCAGCTACCACATATCTCTGATGACGAATATTTTCCCTCTGATCGCTCTTCTGATGCTAATAAAAGTTCTGATGCTAATGAAAACAGTGACTATGAGGGGACGTCATCAGTTCCTCAACGCTTCAATCAAAATGAATTAAATGATCTCACCAGGGATCTCAATTTATCGAAAAAAGCTTCTGAAGTACTGGCTTCTAGGTTGAACGACAAAAATTTACTGGAACAAGGAACCAAAATTACCTTTTACCGTACAAGAGAAAAAGATCTGCTACCATTCTTTTCTCAAGAAGACAATCTTGTATTTTGTCACGAAATTAGGGGACTCATGAAAGAAATGGGACTTTCTGAATATATTCCAGATGATTGGCGCCTATTTATTGACAGTTCAAAGCGAAGTTTAAAATGTGTCCTTCTACATAATGGGAATAAATATGGTTCAATACCACTAGCTCACTCAACGAAACTGAAAGAAGAATATAATACCATAGCTTTGGTCTTGCAGAAGATAAAGTATTACGAACATCAATGGATGATTTGTGTAGACTTAAAAATGGTAAACTTTCTTCTTGGGCAGCAAAGTGGTTACACGAAATATCCGTGTTTCTTGTGCCTCTGGGATAGTAGGGACAAAACACACCACTGGGTTAGAAAAGATTGGCCTCAGAGAGAAAACATGGACGTTGGGGAAAAGAATGTCATTAACGACGCTTTGGTTGAAAGAGAAAAAATCATACTTCCTCCGTTACATATAAAGTTGGGCTTAATGAAGCAATTTGTAAAGGCTCTTGATAAGAATGGGTCTTGTTTTGCATATATAGGGGTAAAAATGCATCAGTTGAGCACAGAAAAACTCAAAGCAGGGATATTTGACGGCCCACAAATAAGACGATTAATTAAGGATCCTGCCTTCATAAATTCAATGAATCAAGTTGAACGAGAAGCTTGGACATCATTTGTTGCAGTTGTAGAAAATTTTCTAGGCAAACATAAAGCTCAAAACTATGTTAAAATGGTTAACAAGATGCTTAATAGTTTCAAATCCTTAGGGTGCAATATGAGTATTAAAATACACTATTTACACAGCCACTTAGACCGTTTTCCAGAAAATTTAGGAGACATGAGTGAGGAACAAGGTGAAAGATTTCACCAAGATATTAAAGTTATGGAGGACCGCTACCAAGGAAGATGGGACATGCACATGATGGCAGATTACTGCTGGAGTTTAAAAAGGGACTGTTTAAAAAAACATTCAAGAATGTCGCGGAAAAGAAGCTTTTCAAGTGTTGAGTGACTATTTCATTTCTTCAATGTTTTTTTTTTGTTTGTAAGTACGACATAATATTGTATTTTGTATAACTAAAATAAAAATTTCGTATCTACTTTTGTTTACTACACTTACGGATTTGAGTTACAATAATGTAACTTATATTTCTCTAAAATTGTATATCTTAAAAATTTGAGCTCCTAGGTACAAATGAATACGTTATTTGAATTCAGGACATCAAATTGATATAGAATCAGCTCAAAAAACCTCGACACCAAAACAGCTGTTCCCCTGTGTAATTAATACTAAAAAGAACAGATTTAGATGTAGTCAATTTACGGTTGAATATAACATAAAACTATGTAGAAGAAAAGATCAAAAAAAAAATGTAAGGTACAAATGGTACAATCACGCATAAGGTTTATCACAAAAAAAATCACAGCTCGGCCTGTGGTATTGGCAGGTACCGTCAGCCACCCGGCATGTGCACAATGTAGATATAATTTAATCACGTCACTGCACATGAGCTTCCTCATGTGGATATCATAATGTTGGGAAATTATACAGTAACAATACAAAGATACGATTCCATAAGCTCGCTTTTTCGCTTTCCTTTGCCTTACCTCTTTCAAGAGAGTAAAATATTTATGACAATTAACAGAAGTAACAAAGACAAAATATCCCTATTTTTGACAGTTTTCATCCTTATTCTTTTACAGAATCTCAATCCAGGAGCCTTAAGCACCCACGATGAAGGCTTCCAAGTATATCTCGTTTCCCTTCACCTCAAGTTCAGCATTGAGTAAATGTAGATATTTTCTTGTTTGGTCCTGATATTAATAATGCTCATTTTGTTGTTGTTTAGAATCATTATGTCCAACAGGTTTGTGGTGGATTCAGACGCCCGTTCGGTTCGTACCTCACCAAAATGGGCACCACTGCCTTTAGGAGTTTACATAAGGAGAAAAAGTTCATCATCTTCAATTCTCTACTCTACAACACCGATCTGAAAAAATCATCTGATGAAGTTGTTTGTCCTCGTCCATAATGATCTTATATCGCCACCGTTCAGACCAAACTCACCTGCTAAGTTGTTAAAGAGTTACCTGGATATGACTTGCATATTCCGAGTGTCGGCTTAGGAGTCGCCGAATTACCTCCTTAGACTGGTTAATTCTTCATGGCGACAACCGCTCGAAATATCCATAATTAAAACAATCTAAAACATTGAAAGGATAGAGGTATTAAATCAAATAATATTTAAAAATTAATTATTAATTAGATGCGAGTATCTGCATGTCTAATAAGTTAATTATTTTCCTTTTCTGTTAAAATATTAGACTTCTTAACACAATGTGAATTGACATTTTTTTTCAAATATGAAACTTATTTGTTAAACTTTCCAATGTTCACTTTATGCTAAAATCAATACAAATATTGATTTTAGCATGGTATGTGCTGATTATAATGTAGAAGATTTAACTTTCTTGGACTTTTCACAAAATATGCCAATACAACATTCTCAGGTATAGTATTTTTCACGATCTAAGAAAGTGACTTAGCTACCTATACTCATTCAAAATTCAAGAACTGAAAGTGATTAGGTTATTTAATATGTATTTAATGACAAGGCATCATGCAGGGCCGCACTATACCTGATTGTATAATTGTTCAGTTTAAAATTTTATTATGATAACACAGTTGGATTTTAATGTTTTATGTACTGAATAATACACAATATAGTAATTACACAAATATATTAAAACAGTGTACAGTTTCCTGGCGTACATTTGTTACAATTTTAGTTATTAATTAATATCTAGTTCAATTTCTCTATCGCTACTATCTTGCAAATCAATAATAAGTTTTTTTACAGGTTTAAACTATTTATATTTATGTACATACATCTACATGAGTTTTTAATTTTATTGACGTGTTGAATACAGTTTCTCCAGTTTTCAACGGTTACATTTTTGACTTCTCTTTTTATCAACTCAATTGCACTACTATGTAAAGTCGGTGTATTATTTTGAGCACGTATATTATTTTATGCCATATCAACTCGATCACATTAAAGATACAATAATATGGTGGAAGCCGAATTATTTCGTGTCCCATTTCCTTTGCAATTTTATCACAAACGTATTCCTTTGAAAAATTGTAACTTTTTAAAACTTCTAACAATTGTTTAACTGTATAACTTTCATGGAAATATATGTCACGTTCGCACAAAAAGGCTTGTATTTCACTTTTCCTACTGGTGGAACTTGGTACCTTATTCATTTAGCGACTATGATAGGAAGCATTATCCATCATAATACAGCTATTCGGTGGTATATTCGGCATTCATTTGTTTTGAAGCCAATCTTCAAAAACTTCAGCGGTTGTATCATAATGATAATCCAAGCTGGTTCTGAAATTTTCTTGGTTGCTAGTAATAGACATTCTGGTATCCGGGCTTCTTCTGACTCTGCATGTACAATAGTTATTCTTTTACCTTTATTTGATGGAACTTTGGTGTGGCATTTTTTGGATTTATCAATCCATCCTTTACTGGCTGTGTCGTGGGTGTCATACCAAGTCTCATCTAGGTAGATTATCGTTCGATTTTCCGATCTAGCTGTATTTATTTTTTTCAAGATATTCCATTCTGAGTTGTTGTAAGAGCTGTGATTCTATTATAACTTGCCTTTTGTCTATTTCTTTGAACAAAACCCCAAACGACGTAGAATACGCCATAATGTTTTAGTGGAACATTTTATGTCATAACTATCCTCGGGCAGCCTCCGTAAAAGTGACAATAACGTAGGAACTTTTTGTTCTGCTTACATTTTATAAATTTTACGACGGATTAAGTCTTCTTGACAGAAATCAATACAATACGACACACCTTTGTCTTTTCGTGTTTTTTAGGCGCTACGAGTTATTTACAATTTTCCAAACTGTACTTTCAGGGATGCTTGTTACCTAAAGCTGATGTCTCCATCATTGAAAAGTACTTTTCGGGGCCTCGCTCCACTAACTTTAAATAAACACTGTTAACTATCAATTTTGCCTCAACGGGCAAACATTTGCGGCTTCTGATGATATATATATATATATATATATATATATATATATATATATATATATATATATATATATATATATAAATATATATAAATATATATATATATATATATATATATATATATATATATATATATATATATATATATCTATATATATATACATATATATATATATATATATATATATATATATATATATATATATATATATACATATATATACATATATATATATATATATATATATATATATATATATATATATATATATGTATATATATATAGATATACAACCACACCTGTTGAGAGAGCGAACTTGTTGGCTGAACTCTTTGCTTCACATTCTACTGTCGATTTCCAAGGAAAAACATCACCTACCATTCCCATATTGCAGTCAAGGATGCCCGATGTTGTCTTCAGACAGCGCATCATAAAGCGTATTTTAATGAAGCTAGACACCAAGAAGGCTTCTGGCGCTGACGGAATACCTGCCATAGTTCTCAAAAACTGTGCAAGGGAACTAACACCAGTTTTCTGTAGACTTTTTAACCTATCCTACAGAAAGGGAATATTTCCGTCCTGCTGGAAATGTGCCACGGTTCAGCCGATACCCAAAAAAGGTAAGAAGACCTTGCCAAATAACTACCGACCAGTTGCACTGCTTTCAATAATATCGAAAGTCATGGAAAAGGTTATCAATGAGCATCTTCTAAAATATCTTGAACGATTCAATATTATTAGCGATCACCAATATGGTTTTCGTAAACATAGATCAACAGGAGATCTTCTGACTTATGTAACACATGTTTGGAACAACGCAATTGAACACTTTGGAGAATCTCGAGCGGTTGCTCTTGACATATCCAAGGCATTCGACCGTGTTTGGCACGATGGACTGTTGGCTAAGTTGCGCTCTTATGGTATGTCTGAAAGGTTCTGTTTGTGGCTCTCATGTTTCCTCAGAGAGCGTTCTTTACGAGTGGCAGTCGACGGATTTCTTTCTAACACCCTCACTATCAACGCCGGTGTGCCCCAGGGCTCCATACTGTCTCCTACTCTCTTTCTCATTTACATTAACGATCTGCTGGAAAAGACCGGGAATCCAATCTATAGCTTTGCAGATGACAGTACGCTTGTCTCTTCATTCACCTTGAACGCTCGGACATCGGCTGCTCAGGCGAATATCCGCAGACAGCAAGAGGTCGTTCAACTTAACAAAGACCTGGAAGAAATTCTATCTTGGGGTGACAGTAACCAAGTGGAATTTAACGCTACAAAAAACCCAAGTGGCAGTTTTTTCTAAAAAAGTTAACGTTGCTGAACCCGACATAGTTATGTCGGGGCACTCCATTCCCCTAGCATCGTCGCTCAATTTGTTGGGCGTTAGTTTGGGAGCAAATACTCGTATGTCTTAGCATGAACATGTTGCAGGCATAGCAAGGAGAGCTTCTCAAAAGTTGGGAATATTATTTAGAACCAGAAAGCTTTACACCCCACAACAACTGTTAATTCTTTACAAAGCCCAAATTCGACCAACTATGGAATACTGCTCCCACGTTTAGGGCTCCGCTCCCAAACATACACTGCATTTGTTGGATTCTCTTCCGAGAAGAGCGGTCCGTCTGATTGGGGACCCGGAATTGACCGGTCGCTTTGATTCGCTGGAACATCGAAGAACGGTTGGCGACTTGAGTCTGTTCTACAAGTATTTTCATGGCAAGTGATCGAAGGATGTAGCCCGCTTAATTCCTCCCAAACCGGTGCATGTTAGAAATACACGTCGCGCTGTTGCTTCGCACCCGTATGAGGTTCATCTTGTTACTCCGCGTACAACGCTTTTCAAGCAATTTTTTATATGGAGAACGTCATCCCTTTGGAATAATTTGCCCAGCGCTGTGTTTCCCACCGAGTACAATTTACAGCGATTCAAGAACAACGTGAATCGCTTTTTCCGCACTCGTGCCGCTCCTGGAGCGCTTTAGGGACTTCCCTGCAGCACGTGTGCTAGACCAATAAATATATATATATATATATATATATATATATATATATATATATATATATATATATATATATAGATAGATAGATAGATATATATATATATATATATATATATATATATATATATATATATATATGTATATATATATATATATATATATATATATATATATATATATATATATATATATATATATATATATATATATATCAATTACGACCCTGTTACGGCCAGGTACGTGCGAAGATCCTAACGGTCGTTTAATGTTTTTATTACATCAATTTGCCAAATCACTTTCTTAGATCTTTAAAAATACTATACTTCCCTTGTTTTATTTCTACCAAACCATTTTTTGAATTGCTGATACGTACTTTCATATTACTGCTTGGATTTCTAGGTTAAAAGATACAAAATTACCAAATTTACTGCTTCTGCTATATTTGCTGGTGTACGCTGAACTCATAGTCACTGTAAACAATTTCTATTATTTTACAATCAAAAATATCTTAAGTCAAGGTCAAAGTTTTAGAGTGGCTGATACCTATCCTGTCAATTCTTTCAAAAGGTTCTAAAAATTTGGTGTTGGTACATATGATATTATTTCATCAAAAACAGTTTTAAAACAACTTGAATTCAAAAAATATGAAAAATATCGTAACTTTAATTCGAAAACATGTAAAAAGTAATTTAAAAGCAAGATTTATCAATAATACAAACTAAGCATTTTCTATAAGTGAACACTTCAATGATTGTAATAAGTATATATCAAAGCGAAAACATAAGTACAGGGTGAGTGAACGATAGAGTAAAGTTCATTATCTCATTTGCTTCGAAAATGACGAAAAAATACAATGGTTTTAGGGAATGTTGAGGTACACAGTTTAAAATTATTTTTGAGTATACAGGGTATTTAAAAAAAGTGTGGCCGATATAACATATGTTTTCTTAAATGGAACATCTTATTTTCTAATTTATTTTTAAATTCTGCGTAAAATTCTATAACTTATTTATTAATAATACCTAAACATAGTAGTTTTTCTAATATTTCAGTCTTTTTAAAAAAATACTAATTTTCAATTTTGTAAAAATTGCCAGTAGCGCCATTGTTTCTGAACGTGGAATACTCATAATAAGTACGAGCGTTCTATAGAGATGAAAAAAAAGATATATGTAAGGAAATTTGAGTTAGATGCTACAGGGTGTTCAAAATAAATTTATACATTTCGACTATTTTAAATTGAAAAATCTCAAATTTTTTAAATGGCACACCATGTATATTATTATTTTTTCTGATAGATTTTACAAAATCCTCCAACTTTTATTCAGTATGTCATATGCCTTTTTCTAATATTTATTTTGAATTTTCCAATTTTTACCCTTGTTTTTAATACACTTACGCTATTGTGAAAACATAAACAAATAGTTAATAATAATTTTAATATAGTTTAACTTATCTAATGATTAATTATTATGACGTAATAAATGTTTAAAAATATGCCGGTCCACTTGAATACACATGTTTAGTCGTTTTACTATATTTTCCTTAATTTTCCTTAGCATAAAGGGTGTTATTGTCCTGCACGCATCCCGTATCCTATTTTCCATATCTACTGGTGTTGTAGGGGGATTTACATAAACACGATCTTTAATGTAGCCCCACAAAAAGAAGTCTAAAGGTGTTAAGTCACATGATCGAGGGAGCCACTGAATGAATCCATCCGTACCGATCCATTTTTGTCGGTAACGATCGTTTAAAAATTCCCGAACTTCCCGGTGGTTATGAGCAGGAGCTCCGTCTTGTTGAATCCACATTTGTTCCCTTTCAAAGTTATCAACTTCTGCGTATCTTTAGCGTTAGTAATATTTGGGCAATATTTGAGACCTTTTTCTAACATTTCTAATTCTGATTTATCAAAGGTAACATTACTAAGATCAGCTACTCTTCTATAAAATGGAAAAGAGTCAATTTTATGGTGGGGTTCTGAAAAAGTGTTGGAATGATTATTCTGTCTTAGTTTATGTATTTTCTTGAGTTGAGTTAGGTATTGTTTGTGGATTTCTCTAATTTTTCTAGCGGTTGCTTGGAAGTCACCACAGATGAGTTTGGTTACCAGTTCTTCATGGATTAATTTTAAATATAGTTGTAAATTATTGCGGCTACGGTACCATTTGTGAATTTCTTCATTTATCCATTTATGGATGGCTGGGGTAATTCGTTTTGCAAAAAAAATTAGATATCTAGGCCCATTAATCAGTGCACGGAAAAAATTTGGACCAATAATTCGAAAATTTAATATTCCACACCATACACTAAGCGACCAATGGTTTTAGTTTTGAAGTTTCCGGACCCAAAATGGTTTAACTATTGAATAATAATGCATGTTATGGCTGTTAACTGCTCCATTACTGCGAAAAGTAGCTTCATCAGAAAACATTATTTTGGATAAAAAATTTAGATTGGCCTCTATTGCTCCATTCATGGTCGTATAAAAGTTTACTTGTCGTTCAAAACCACAGTCTTGAAGTTCTTGGTGTAGTTCCATATGAAAGGGATGATACTTGTATTTTCTCGTAATGCGAATAACTGTAGATTGAGATGTGTCAGATAAGTCAGCTAGTTGGCGGCTGTTGACCTGGGGATTATCTTCAACATGAAGTAAAATCCTCATTTCTTTTTCCTCATTGGTAGCATTCTGGTTTACTACTTTCCGTTTCGTATACTCAACGATACCACTACCATCACCGTTCCATTAAGCACTGAAAAGATTTTTTAGATGGTATACGTCTATTAGGGTACTTCGCTCCGTAAAGTCTTACTGCCAAAAGATAATTTTTTCCCTCCTCACCTAATATATAAACCATATCAATTAATTCATTTTTAGGAAAATCCATCACTATTGCCTTTATACGTCACTTACTACAACAAATTAAACTATTTTTACTTGCTTAATAGACATGCCAAAATTTGATAATGCCTACATTTTTGTTTTGTCTTGGCAGCTATGATGTTATAGCGCAGGGCTGTCAAGGTCATGCACAATTCGAGCCAATTTCGGAGGTAACGCCTCCCGCTACCCCCACCACTGCTGCTGCCGCCGTTCGCGCAGTCTCAGGAGCGGCTATGAGAGACATAGGAGGAGCGCACTGTGTTTGGTAAGCGGCCGAGCCGCTATCGACGACTCGACCGCTTAACGTCTAGCAGTGGTGGGGGCAGCGGTAGGCGTTACCTCCGAAATTGGCTCGAACTGTGTATGACCTTGACAGCCCTGTTATAGCGTAAATGTATTAAAAACAAGGGTAAAAATTGAAAAATTCAAAATAAATCGAAAACTATTAGAAATAGGTATATGACATACTTAATAAAAGTTGGAGGGTTTTGTAAAATCTATCAGAAAAAATAATAATATACAGGGTGTGCCATTTAAAAAATTTGAGATTTTTCAATTTAAAATAGTCGAAATGCATAAATTTATTTTGAATACCCTGTAGCATCCAACTCAAATGTCTTTACATATATCTTTTTTTTCCTCTCTATAGAACGCTCGTACCAATTATGAGTATTCCACCTTCAGAAACAATGGCGCTACTGGCAATTTTTTACAAAATTGAAAACTAGTATTTTTTTTAAAAGATTGAAATATTAGAAAAACTACTAGGTTTAGGTATTATTAATAAAAGTTATCAAATTTTACGCAGAATTTAAAAATAAATTAGAAAATAGTATGTTCCATTTTAAAAAAAATGTTATATTGGCCACACTTTTTTGAAGTACCCTGTATACTCAAAAATAGTTTTAAACTGTGCACCTTAACATTCCCTAAAACTATTGTATCTAACATTTTTTCGTCATTCCCGAAACAAATGAGATAATGAACTTTACTCTATACTTGACTCATCCTGTACAATATAGTAGTACTAATACTTTTTTTTTGAAAAATGAGACCAGGACACAGACGTATCTCCTAGCTAAACAATCTGCGAAATCGGTTCTCAACAAGTACTATCGGTGGTTTTTAGAGCTGCAGTGGATAAAGTAATAATAGCCAGAATGATTGCCAACATTCCAACTGACTAGGCACTTTAAGAAGCAGAATATTTTTTAATGCCCTGCTTATTCGTTATGACTTATTTTTATCTATTTATCTATCTTTGGCCCGACACAATTTTTCAGTTAATCTCTAAATTTAAACACACCTTACCACGATTAAAAATAAAAGTGTTACAACAATATTACCAGTGTCTAAAAAAACACACTCTAGCAATAAATTTAAAAACGCAGCTCATGTTACTTTAGAATTTTGTTGTAAAACTATGTAATCAAACCTTATTGTCTCCGTAGTTACGACCATAAATTCCTTTGTTTTAAAATAAAAGTTTAGCCCTGTTTTGCAATTGGTTGTAGAAAAAAAACTCTTTGCAACACGCAACGCGAAAGCTCTATGGTGTTCTCGAATAATGTTTTACTCTCGACTGCCAAAGTAGTATTTTACGCACTAAATACAAAACCGGTCAGGTGCAAGTTGATCTTGCGCAATTAGTGTTCCGTACGTTGATTGTTTCTGAAATAAAATTTTTTGTTACGGAGTGACTTCATAAAACACCCCAAATAAGTTTTCAACAAAGTTTGTTTGCGATTTTTGCTTGAAAACTGATGACCTTGAAATTTTGTTTTTTTTTTTATATACTAGATGAATTATTAAAGGTAATGCACTCGTGATAATTTTCGTTCAATCTGCACCCCGTGGAGAATATTCCAGAATTTTTTCAAAATTTTTGGATTAGTACTTTTCGAAATAGAAGGGGGGACAGCGATTTTTCGCAATTTTTTCAAAATAATACAAAGAAAAGTGTGCGCATGTGAGACATTATATATATTTTTGAATTCGTGTTTTAACAAGCTTTTTTTTGACACCCCGCTCGATGACCTAGTAAATTTTTTTTTTTTCACTTCCGATTTCACCCCCAAAACTAACCTCTTAAGTCAAAATTTAACTTTCAAAACTACACGGCTCTGATGAGGCCATCAATTCCTTATTATTACCAAATTTCAACTTTCTATGACAAATAATTTCGGAGAAAATCGGGTGTGACAGACAGACGGACAGACAGACAGACAGACACCGAAGTCATCTTATAAGTGTCCCGTACGGGACACTAATAATTCTTCTGTTCAACAAACTAATATTTTCTACATTTTCTGCTCAAAATAGAAGAGACTAGTAGTACCAGCTGTTTTTTTTCTTGTGAAATCTGTGTTGTGGGACGTATCCAGTCAAAATAGACAAAAAAAGCAATAATTCGCATAGAGCTGAAAATTGATATAGGTCTTAAATACACCAATATAAATAAAATATCAAAAGTCCCCACCGATCCTACGTCTGCTAAAAATTTTATTCAAGGTCACAGGTCAAAAATATTGATTTTTTGCATTTTCCTCGTAAACGATAAGTGTTATCGTAAAAATAGGTCAGACAAAAGTTGTAGATTATACTTTCTTCCTAGGAATCATCATTCCTGAGATATCGCGATTTCAAACATCGAAAATACTAATATGCACTATTACGCAGCCGGTCATTGGACGTTCAATATAAGTAAAAATATGGAAATATTGGTTTGTGTAACTCACACACTAAAATACGTAGAAATTATATGATTCCGAATGAATATATACTAGGTCCCTAATTCCGTTCGCCCGTACAACCTTGAGCAACATCTATCAGCTACTCCATTGTTCGAGTCGCGACGGTCGCATACCTGCCTTTTTTTGAAGAACGTAAATGAAATAACTACTTTTAGTATTGAACATTTCTTTGTAGTGAACAAACGTGCTTATTTATAATATTTTTGATTTCAACTTGTGCCGTTAAATAATTTTTAAAAAATGTCGCACTTTTGCTTTATTTGTAGTAAACTTTTGACTGAAAGTGAAATTGTTATTGATCGTGGAATGAAGACTTTGATTCATGCAAATGTTGAATGAAATGATGGCTTTCTTGAATACCTGAAACACTAGCAATGTGTGACAATCCATGTGCAGTGTCGTAAAATGTACACTCGGAAGAGTAGTATTGTCGCAACTAAAAGGCAGCACGAGATGGAACAAGCCAGTACATCTATGGTTAGTCCACCTCGTACTAGAGTGCGAGTAAATGAGTCGGTTTTTTGTTTTAAAAATTATTGCTTATTTGGCGGCGGTGAACCAAATGATGAAGCTGAAAAGAAAAAAGCGCAGAATGTTCGGCGTAAAATTTATCATGTTGTTCATGATACGAGCTACCTTCAGATTCTATTCTGAAGGTAGCTCGGACTCGTTCTGATAATCTAGCAAAAGCTGTTATTGGACGCATTGAGTATGAATACGATTTAGTTGCTGCTTAGGCTAAGTACCATAATGATTGTTATAATTCTTTATGAAGCTCGAGTACAAACAAAAATATATTCATCGGAAAGTTTATCTGCGTATCCAAAATGTCAAATTTTATTTACATGCAATCAGTGGCTGCGATACTACATCAGCAATTTTCAAAAAAAGTGAAACAGTATTTAAATTGTCTCTCTTCTCCATTACAAAAAATAGTGTTAAGAGGTTTTTCTGGAGCAGATGGGAGTAAAGTTTGAATTGGCTCCAAACTGTTATTTGTTAATTTCCAACCCCAGTCTTCCGGGTCCAGTTGATTGCCTAGGCACACTTGAACTTGGAGCTCCATATATAGCAAGAAGAAAGCGAGGGTTGTAGTAAAAATTGTGGCTGTCAAAAAGTCGGATTGTATTTTTTACCAGTATGTACCAATTGTCTAGATCAGTCTTGCTCCAATGTTGAATCAAATAAAAAAGATGAGTATTCTTATGGTATCGATGAGGAGACAACTGATACATCTTCCTTCTTAGAACAATCTATAAAAATCGAGCAAGAAAAGGGAAAAGAAAGCGAAGATCAAGACATTACTGTTGAAGTAGCATTTGAAGATTATCAATCAGACTAAAATTTTCCTGAAATCAACAATACTCCTTTCCACTTCAATCATTACCAATAGTACCATTTTTTCAGTCAGTAGGATACTGTCTAATAAAACTTAATCACAACAGATCGTGGAATATGCCTACTGGGGAAACCATTTAAAAAAATATGCGCCAAGTGCACTACCTCATAGGTGGTGCGGAAATGTGTGCATATTATGTAGAATACGACTTCTCCAACTTTTGGAATCGAGATATCTCAGGAATGGCGATTCATAGGAAAATTACCGGTCAAGTGCAAGTTGAACTTGCGCAATTAGTGTTTCGTACGTTGATTGCTTTACGGAGGTATAAAATGATCAGTGACTTCTCGAAACACACCCCAAATGAGTTTTCAACAAAGTTTGTTTGCGATATTTACTGAAAACTGTTGACCTTGAATTTTTTTTTTTATATACTAGATGAATTATTAAAGGTAATGCACTCGTGATAATTTTCGTTCAATCTGCACCCCGTGGAGAATATTCCAGAATTTTTTCAAAATTTTTAGATTAGTACTTTTCGAGATAAGCGATTTTTAGCAATTTTTTGAAAATAATACAAAGAAACGTGTGCGCAAGTATTACATTATATATATATATATATATATATACATATATATATATATATATATATATATATATATATATATATATATATATATATATATATACATATATATATATATATATATATATATATATATATATATATATATATATATATATATATATATATTTTACTCGCGTTTTCACAAGCTTTCATTTGACACCAGACTCGATGACCTAATCAAAAAAAATTTTTTTTCACTTCTGATTTCACCACCAAAACTAACTCCTTAAGTCAAAATTTAACTTTCAAAACTACATGGCTCTGAAGAGGCAATCAATTCCTATATTATTACCAAATTTCAACTTTCTATGACAAATAGTTTCGGAGTGTGGCAGACAGACGGACAAACAGACACCGAAGTCATCTTATAAATGTTCCGTACGGGACACTAAAAAGTATAAGAACAATTTTTGTAGAGAACTGCATGATCTACAACTTTCGTCTGACCTATTTTTACGATAATACTTACCGTTTACGAGAAAAATGCGAAAAAAAAACCGATATTTTTGACCTTTGAATTTGAATAAAATGTTTAGCAAACGTAGAGTCGGTGGGGACTTTTGATATTTTATTTGTAACTAGCAATGCCCGCGGCTCCGCTCGCGTGGACTTGATTCACTACTGTCGTCACTGCTTATTCCTTATGTCACCCAAAGTAATAATATATCTCCCATTATTTCCCCTTATCTTCCATTATTTTTCCTTATCTCCCATTATCTCTACATAATTTCCATTATCTAGACTTATCTCTGCTCATCTCCCATTATTTCTCCTTATCTCCCATTATTTCCCCTTATCTCCCATTATCTCACCTTATCTCCCATTATCTAGGCCTATCTCGATTTATCTCAAAATATTTCTCCTTATCTCCCATTATTTCTCCTTATCTCCCATTATCTCACCATAACTCCCATTATCTAGACTTATCTCTGCTTATCTCACCTTATCTCCCATTATCTAGGCTTATATTGAATTATATAGAACATATGTATAAATTTATAAAAATACGTAAATCGAATAAATAGTTCTCAAGTGATAAGCGCACTAATGGACAGACAGACAGAGAGACGTTGCATTTTATATATATTATATTATTTGCTACATGATATTGTTCCATATTTAATGCTGCAAGAGAACGTGCTAGCAGCAAACTTTTCTCCGACTTGATTCACTATGATCGTCACTGCTTATTTCTTATGTCATCTAACGTAATAAAATATATCCTATAACCTGGCCAGAGAACATATATATGTTTAAAAAAAAGGGCGTAAATCGGATAAGTGGTTCTCCAGTGATAAGCGCACTAACGGACAGACAGACAGACAGAGAGACGTTATAGATATCCTTTGCTACATGATATAGTTCTATATTTAGTGGTTTAGGCAGTGTATTGCAAGAGAACGCGCTAGCGGCAAACTTTTTTCCGATTTGTTTCACTATTATCGTCACTGCTTATTCCTCATGTTACCTAACGTTATAAAATATAGCCAATAACCTGGCCAGAGAACATATGTATGTTTTAAAAAAAGCACGTAAATCGGATAAGTGGTTCTCGCGTGATAAACGCACTAATGGACAGACAGACAGACAGAGAGACATTGCATTTTATATATATTATAGATTATAGATATTCTCTGCTACATAATATTGTTCCATATTTAATGGTTTAGGTTGTGTATTGCAAGAGAATGCGCTAGCGGCAAACTTTTTTCCGACTTCATTCACTGTTATCGTCACTGCTCATTCCTTATGCTACCTATCGTAATAAAATATATATCTATAACCTGGTCAGAGAACATATGTATGAATTGAAAAAATCACGTAAATCGGATAAGTCGTTCTCGAGGGATAAGCGCACTAACGGACAGACAGACAGACGTTGCATTTAGATATATATTTTAGATATAGATTATTATTATTATTATTATTATATAACCTGGCCAAAGAATATATGTATGAATTTAAAAAAAGACACGTAAATTGGATAAGTAGTTCTCGCGTGATAAACGCACTAATGCACAGACAGACAGACAGACAGAGACATTGCATTTTATATACATATTATAGATTATAGATTATAGATATTCTCTGCTACATAATATTGTTCTATATTTAATGGTTTAGGCTGTGTATTGCAAGTGAACGCGCTAACGGCAAACTTTTTTCCGACTTCATTTACTATTATCGTCACTGCTCATTTCTTATGCTACCGATCGTAATAAAATATAGCCTATAACCTGGCCAGAGAACATACGTATGTTTTAAAAAAAAAGTACGTAAATCCGATAAGTGGTTCTCCAGTGATAAGCGCACTAACGGACAGACAGACAGACAGAGAGACGTTGCATTTTATATATATTATAGATAGTGCATTTAAGACCTATACAATTTTCAGCTCTATACGAATTTTTGCAAAGTTAAATATCTCTTTTGACTGTATAAGAGCTGTTTTATGACATTTGTACGTTACACGCCTAGTTACAGTGGTACGAGTGCCAGTGTGTTTTGACGAACTGTCGAAATATAATTTTCCAACAAAGAACTGCGATGGACTATTTTTTATTAAACTTGGCTACTGAAACCCATTTTATGATTAGAGCTTATCACGTATTGAAGTGGACGAGTGATTAACATGACAGAAAACCCAGGTTCATGCATATATACATCTATTAGAAGAAACGATTTCGACGATTATATTTTATTTTCTATCAAAAGTTCGGTTTTCTTGGACAAAAGATACACAAGCTACGCACAATTTGCTTAAAGCGATGTTTTCCTCTTCTCATCGACGAGTATGATAGCCCATTTCAACGAGATACCACCGACGATAAACTTAGCTACTACTTCATAGCCAACGAGTTTTGAAGCATAGATTTATTGCAGTGGTATCCAAGACTATCGTTAGGTGATTGCGCGACTCTTAAGCTAGTGTTAAAATTTCAACTTTTTACCTATAGTTAACCAGAATATGATCCGATCGATCCGATCCGAATTGAATTAGGTAATAAAATTTTAACCGGACAACACAGTCTGACATCGTCTAATTTATCGGTACAATGATGAATGAATTTATCTAATTAACTATCACCCAAGCATCTATATGTAATGTCTATGACGTCATATTTTAGTAAACCAACTAAAATATTGAAACCATACAAGACAGGTTAGGATTTGATAAAATCGGAAAATTAATAACAAAACACGTGTTTACTAACCGTCAAAAATAGGCAGAATAAATTCAGTGGCTTATCGGACGAGGACCGTCAATAAGGTTTAACTTACGTATACAAGGACGGGAAGTCTAAGGTTAATGCCATCTATCAATCATCAAACTAGGATATTCCATATTGTTCTCCACTTCTCAGCATATTTAAGGATGTAAGGAGGCAAAAAACATCGTCATCTGATTTAGAACCGCTAAACGTTTTAATCCAACAGTAACGCCTACCAACGTGGCGGAATAATGTAACTGCACTGTTATCGCCTTAGGTAATACGATATTAATACATACTGCTATTATTAGTTTAGGGGTAACTGTAAGAAAGTAAAATTTAAACGAAGACAGTGCTCACCACATTATAAGGAGCGATATGAGTAATTTTTACCCATTTTGGCGATACTGCTAACTCAAAATAACCGGTCAAGTGCAAGTTGAACTTGCACATTTAGTGTTCGGTACGTCGATTGCTTTTGAATTAAAATTTTTGTTACGGAGGTATACAATGATCAGTGACTTCACGAAACACACCCCAAATGAGTTTTCAACGAAGTTTGCTTCGGATCTTTACTAAAAAGTGATGACTTTGATTTTTTTATATATATAAAAGATAAATTATTAAACGTAATGCTTTCGTGATAAATTTCGTTCAATTTACATCCTGTGGAAAATATTCCAAGATTTTTTCAAAATTTTTTGATCACGACTTTTTGAGATAAGGGGGAACAGCGTTTTTTTCCCGATTTTTTAAAAATAATACAAAGAAAAGTATGCGCAAGAATATATATATATATATATATATATATATATATATATATATATATATATATATATATATATATTTATATATATTTTATGGGTCTAGCACACGTGCTGCAGGCAAGAAGTCCCTAAAGCGCTACAGGAGCGACATGTGTGCGGAAAAAAAAGCGATTCACGTTGTTCTTGAATCGCTGTAAATTGTACTCGGTGGGAAACACAGTCCTGGGCAAATTACTCCAAAAGGATGATGTTCTTCATATAAAAGACTGCTTGAAAAGCGTTGTACGAGGAGTAACAAGCTGAACCTCATACGGATGGAAGTATTAGCGCGACGTGTACTTCTAACATGCACCGCTCTGGGAGAAATTAAGCGGGCCACATCCTTCAAACACTTTCCATGAAAATACTTGTAGAATAGGCTCAAGTCGCCAACCGTTCTTCGATGTTCTAGCGAATCAGGGCCGCCGGTCAGTTCCGGGTCTCCAATCAGACGAACAGCTCTTCTCTGAACAGAATCCAACAAATGCAGTGTATGTTTGGGAGCGGAACCCCAAATATGGGAGCAGTATTCCATAGTTAGTCGAATTTGAGCTTTGTAAAGAATTAACAGTTGTTGTGGAGTGTAAAGCTTTCTGATTTGAAATAATATTTCCAACTTTTGAGAAGCTCTCCTTGCTATGCCTGCAACATGTTCATGCCAAAACATATTTGCTCCCAAATTAACATCCAACAAATTGAGTGACGATGTTAGAGGAATGGACTGCCCCGACATAACTATGTCGAGTTCATCGACGTTTACTTTTTTAGAAAAAAACTGCCGCCTGGGTTTTTTTAGCGTTAAATTCCACTTGGTTACTGTCACCCCAAGATAAAATTTCTTCCAGGTCTTCGTTAAGTTGAATGACTTCCTGCTGTCTGCGGATATATATATATATATATATATATATATATATATATATATATATATATATATATATATATATATATATATATATATATATCAATTCCTATATTAGTACCAAATTTCAACTTTCTATGTCAAATAGTTTAGGAGAAAATCAGGTGTGACAGATGAACGGACGGACAGACACCGAAGTGATCTTATAAGTCTTCCGTACGGAACACTAAAAATAAATATGTTATCATCTCTACCACAGAAAATAGATCTATTTCTACAGAAAGACAAACCCGTGGAACAAAACGTCACCACAAAACGACGCCGGCTGGCTACTGCGAAGTCGATAAAAAATATACCTCGTCGAGTTTCTCAAAGATGTCGCGCATATTTTTCACTGTTGTTACATATAATACAATTTCTACTTGCGTGGCACGTCGGAGAACCTAGACAAGGTACATTTTAACGTGCAGTCGGTAGCCAACCGCCTTCGTCTTGCGGTGAGTTTTTGTTTTTCTGTAACGATAGCTGTATTTTCAGTGTCTCTACATGCTCTAAACAGGAATCCTTTCGTCTACACTTCTTATTCTAGCCATCAGACCTCAATACCCTCCAAATTTCTATCATCTGGTGCACTCTATTCGGTCGTAGCCATGACTACGCGGAAGTACGAGAGCGCGGGATCACATCTTCGGTTCTCTGTAAAAGTGCGTTCTGTGGGAAATTTTAGCGTTGTTACATTTATAGAAAGTCGTTCGTATGTAGCAGTCAGTTCTTCTTCTGAGAAATTCGTTTTTTAGGCAGAAATTGGAAAAATATTCTTTTATTATATTATTATTTAAGATTAAACATAAAAAAGGGTTAAATGGGATGGAGAAGACAAAAAGCTTACTTAGGTAGTATCGTTTCATATATCATTTTTGCAGGTCTTGGGGTCGAGTAATCCGAAAACTGTGTTATTTTTTCATTATTTTTAATTTTAACAAAAATGTGGGTAAATATCTCTGAGGTCCTACCTTGCCTAATTTTTTGTAAATCATATCTCACCGCAAACGTATCATTAAAAAAGTCGATTTTAATACTTGAATTAAGTTATTCTTTAGTAAGAAGGTCAAATTTTGCTTTTATTAAGTTTTTAAATGCAAATTGCAAACATGCCTGCCATAAGCGGGCGTGCAACGCACGCGGGCGGCTCCTCCAAGGGGAGGCAGCAAATACAAAGATCTGGTCATGTTTTGTACAAATTACACACAGCGAAAATAAGTTCGGAAATGGGGATGGACAAAGAAAATTTCTGGGAGGACGCCATAGCAGGTTTTGCACGCGGTCGTTCAGGTGGCTAGCAGCAGGCCTGACTGTAAATAAGTGTAATTTATGGAATTTGCCGAAACTTGGTGGAAATTCATTCTAAATTGACAAAAAATAAATAGAATTTTTTGATAAAATTTCTTCTTACTAATCAGTTAAATACCAAAAATTCCCCTTTATTTAACCCTTTACTGCTATTTGTTGTTAGCTTCCTATATTTACATTTTATAAAATCGTATTTCCAATACATATACACTAACATGTAGGCTGAAAAGTTTTTGGTCTAGCTACCGAAAACATTTTTTGCAAGATTCGATTTATTCATCAATATAGTCGCTGAGGGCCAAATCTGGAGAATGCGGTGGATGAGGAAGCAATTTGGACTCTTCAATTCATGCAATTTTGCCATCGTAACCATTGACTTGTGACACGGTGCATTGTCTTGATGAAAGAGCACTTTTTCTTGTTCATTTGGGGCCGTTTCTTTGCAATTTCTGCCTTCAAACGCACCAATAACTTTATATAATATTCTCTTCTCATCACAGTCGATGAAAATTATTCTATTGCGCTTAAACATGTCCAAATAGCGCTCAGAATCATCAACACGTTGTTGTTTTTGGTCCACTGTGAGCAAAAGCGGTACCCATTTCGAACAGAGCTTTCTCATGCCCAAATGTTCACGCAAAATATGACCAACACGTTCGCTTGATATCTTTAGGATGTCAGCTATCTCACGCAATTTCATTTTACGGTCTTCCGGTACAACCATCTCATTTGGGCTGTACGATTTCGTTTAAATTCAGCATACCAGTAAATAATGAGTGATTTCCTAGAGTCCCCGTAACACTTTTGCTTTAACGGTATTTTTTCCAATCAAACAACAGTGTTTAATGAACACACGAAATTCGTTTTTTTCATTGTTTTGAAAATATCAAAATTAGCATCACTAAAACCACTGTTACTTGTAAATTAATGGTGGAAATGTCATGAAATTTTGATACGTATCGTTTGAAGGTTGGTACTTCCTAAAAATCATATAGATTTTTTGAAAAGGGTGACATCTAGGTGTCAGAGCAAAAACTGTCTAGCCTACGTGTTATATATTCTTACGTCTAAATCTTTAGTAGTTGCAAGTCGTCTGAAGAAGACACAGTACTGTTGAAACGATCGTCATAATAATTAAAATAAAGTGGAAATCCTAACAACAAACTTTTTTTCAATCCTATTAAGTATTGTATTCGTACAAAAACCGCCCCTTTGAAAAAATCATCTAACAGAAAGGATAATTTCCAATTTTCGTCAATCATTTAAAGATCTTAAGAAAAAAAAGAACCTCTAGGTCTTGAATAAGATCACTACAGGTAAAAGAGTTGAAAGGGGCGGTAGTCCATAAATATTAGGAATTTTTTCTTATATTTCAGAGAATCGACAAATTATAGGTGTAAATATTTTTCGTCGAAGTGAAGGCAGAGGTATATTATGATACAGTCAATGTTTGCTAAGTCAGGAATGCATAATTATTTTATTATTTTCTCAATAGACCTTAACAGAAATATGTTGGGACTCTGGATTCTTTGGCACAATGACACTACACAATAATTATCATCACTCCATCACACTTTATGTTCCAGTCGACGTGCGTTTCGTTGACCATGTTAGCATCATCAGGGGCGATGCCAATCATAGATTGTGATGATGTTAACATGGTTAGCGCTACTCGCGTCAAGTGCAAAAATAACGTGTTTGATGTAGGGGTGATAACTCTTGTGTAGTACTTAACAGAAATGGTAGGTAGGGGATGTGATTACAAGTCACGTAAAAAATCAATAGCATTATTTCCTCATTTACTGGTTTGGTTATAAAAAAGCTTAATTATATACGCTTCTCTTTTCAGTAGAGTAGATAAATGACATTAAGGGTTTGGGACGTCGGGATAGTTTCCAATATTTTTTGTGTCTGGCGACAAGGTCTTATTTCTTTTTTGAAAATATGGATTAGTAATGTTATGTTTTTTTTTCAGTGAGGAACTTATCTTCTTATTTATTTTCAAAATTTACATTTACAAAGGAAGTACAAGATAAATAACCATTTTTTTTTCTAAATGTCTCTACATGATTCAAGTTGTCTGGGCCAAATATTAAACTAATCTTAATAAAAGTTTCTGGTATTTAGGGCAGTGAGACGAAAAGGGCATCTTTTCCTGGGCCGAGGTTCTTTTTCAGAAAAGAGAGTATTTTTTTAGAGCACTTTCCCCTCTCCGGACATCGATTTTTTCGAGAAGTCGTCCCTCCGCCATCATTTTTTTTTAATAGATGATTGTACAAAATCCTGGATCCTCTCCTACTTTGATGTTGTAGTAAATCAAGGTTTTCAGTAAGTTCCAGGTCCAAATTCGGCCAACAGCTCTATTTTGGATACAATTTAACAAATGCATAGTATGTTTGGCAGCAGAGCTCCAAACGTAGGACCACGATGATCGAATTTGCTTTTTGTATAGCAGTATACGCGCTTGTGTGAAGTTTTCGTTATTAAGCCAAAAACATGACCATTCTAAGTCATATTTGCTTCTTAACGCCTAGGAGGTTAGGTTGCAATGCTAGTACTCGTAGAATAGAATGACAAGTTTTGTACTGTTACCTTATTTATAAAAGAGCTTCCTGAGTGTCTATATTTTGTAAAGTTAAAATCTACTGGCAAAGAATAGAGAAGTTCATTTAGCCTTCATAGACATAAGAAAGGCCTATGACTCAGTACCAAGACAAAGATTATGGACGCAATGAAAGAAGTAGGCATTGACAAAGAACTAATATACGTAGTAAAAGCTCTCTACGAAAACAACACAGTGAACATAAGGATGGGACATAAAATAGGGAAGAGACTCCAAACATCAACAGGCCTATTACAAGGATGCTCTACATCCCCCACACTATTCAAAATATACCTCGAACAAACATTAAAAAAATGGAAGCAAAAATGTAGTGGAATGGGAGTCCCAATACGAGAAGATTACTTATATACTCTAAGTTTCGCAGACGACCAAGTAATCATAGCGCAAGATGAGGAAGACCTCAGTTATATGGTAAGAAAACTGAAAGAACAATACACTAGAGCAGGATTAGCAATAAACTTTGATAAAATGGAATATCTAACAACAAAGGAGGGAAACGTGGAGAACCTAGAAGTTGATGACGAAACAATAATCAAAGGAACCGATAGATTTAAATATTTAGGAACCATCATTTCAAGAAACGCAACATCAGAAGAAGAGATTAAAGATAGATTAGGACAAACGCGGACATGCATAAGACAATTAAATTCGATCCTATGGGACAAGCACATTACAAAGAGAAACAAAACACGCATATAAAAATCAATAATACAAAGCATAATGACATACGGGTCAGAAACATGGACGAACAACAAAAGAAATAAATCTAAAATTAACGCGGTAGAGATGGAGTATTGGAGAAGATGTTTTAGAGTGACACGTATGGAGGGAATAACAAATGAAGAAATAAGAAGTAGAATGAACATGAAAGAGAACGCATTGAAGAAAAACGATTAAAATGGTATGGACACATAAGACGGAGCGAAGATAATAGGTGGATAAAGAAAATAACGGAGTGGAGCCCTATAGGGAGAAGAAAAAGAGGAAGACCCAGACGATCGTGGAGAGACGATGTGGACGAGGCTATGGAGGACAGGGGTCTAACAGATGGAGACTGGGAAGATAGAAACGGATGGAATCAAAGGCTGAGAGAAGGAAGACAGCGTCAGCTGTAGAAAATCCTTGATATATATATATATATATATATATATATATATATATATATATATATATATATATATAAAATCTACTTGGTTAGTTATACTCCAGGTTAGATTTTTCATCAGGGCTTTGTTAAATTTTATAACTCTTGTTTGCAATTCCTTGCAAAAGCACCTGGTGTTTCAGCAAAAAAAGAATAGGATATCGCATGGCACTGTGGAGTACACCAGTGTTGATAGAGAAGAAATCGGAAACAAATGTACCAATTGTTTGGAACGAACAAAACCTTTCGGATCTATAGTAAGAGTGTAACTTGGCCGTCAATCCATCATGCCAAACACAGTCGAACCTCCATAGAATTATTATCCATCGCCAAAAATTATTAAATTAATGCTATATGTTAGCTTATATTTCTGAAAAACGTGTGTTTCTTCCTTTCTCTTTAATGCCAGAAGAATCTAATCTGTCTATAGAAATATGTAATTATTCAGAAAACTTAGAATGACTTCCTCCGGAGAGGGTTGGATGTAACATAATTAATAATTTTTATTATCATATATTTATTTATTTTCTTTTAGTTGAAGGTTAGTTGGTTAGTTACGCCTCTGGCCAAATTTATATATGTATTTTTAAACGAGTACTTTCATTAACATTAATAAAGAGATACCTAATTACCATTACACGAGACTTTTCCTTTTATTGAGAACAATTATTAAATTATGCTGATCCATCATTAAAAATTAACACCTTTAAGCGGCTTTCGAACCACCGCGACGCGCCCCACAAGCGTCCGTCACATACAGACGCCTATCGCAACGGCAACGCGTCGACGTCGTAACGAAAACGACGGCGGTGGCGGCGGCGAAGAATGAACACAACAAAGTCAACACACCCTGGGCTGGCAGCTCGTAAGCAGTTGTTTCCTCCGAGTAGCATCATCCTCGAATCGCGGGTGGCTGTGTGTTCCGTTTCGCTGTTTGGCGGGATTACCGACGACGCCTCTTTTGTTTACGGTAGTAGTGTTTTGTTTTGTGACGCAGCAAGCGGTCAAATTAATCAAATCTAGTTTACTTTGATTCGTTTTGATTAGTTTTGATTCGTAAAAACGTTTTTTTATACGAATTGTCAAGTGGAGGAAGGATAATTTTTGGTCCAGAGGAAAGAAACTGGATGAAAATGGAGGGAGGAGATTAGAAAGGGTAAGGGTTACTGGGGTAACTGTCGGGTGGGGTTGATCACTTACTTTTATGATATAAAGCTATGGTTTTGGATGAAACTATATTTTTTTCTCGTTCACGTAAATGTCTAGTTGTTATAAGAAGGATATGATGCGATATTAAGTTTTAAATTTAGATTGTTATGATTATCGACATCCGCCTACTGTAATTGTGGAGTGTTTGTTTATTGTTTAATCTACCTAAGTTTTTGTATGGATACAGGTTTTACTACTTTAAAATTTTTCACATTTGTTTTTTATACGCCTAGGAACAAGATAATTTTACTGAGAGTACTGAATGATTAAAATCATTTATTGAAAATTTATATTATTGCCTTGTAAACTTACTTAAGGACTTTTACCGACTGAAAATGTATCATTAGTGATCTTTATTATTATGAAGCTCTCTTAATGTAATGAGTTGACGTCAGAAGAGGTAAGGCTCTTGAAAATAATACACTAATCGTTTAAATATATATATATATATATATATATATATATATATATATATATATATATATATATATATATATATATATATATATATATATACATGTATAGGTTACAAAAAATAAATATTTCTGGCTGCCATTGATCGCCCCGGCGGTTGCGTCTCAAAATTCCTTTTCGTTATACCCCGTAAAGGACCCAATTTTTTTAAATATTTGGTCTTAGTTCTTGACCCCTGATCCCTGGAGTAGAAGCTGTAGCCCTATCCTTCTTGCGTTTCAATTCAATGAATTGAAACTTGAACGGCTGATGTCTCTGCCAGTACAAATAGTTTTTCGTTTTCTTGGTAGGGTAATACATTTTTGTTATCTATTTCCTTAAAAATTTACCATTGAGGAATACACGAAACCGATTTGGGAATACATTTCTAAATATTCTCCAGCAGGTCTCCAAATTCGTTTCCTGAAAACTACATCGGCTTTAAAGCTTGAGCCATTTTCAAAGTCATACTAGTCTATATTCATAGTTCGTTTCTTCCTTTTTGCCTTAAGGAGCTTATAGCCTTATCTGGAGCGATGTTTTTCGGTCTTAAAACGTGAATTATCGGCTTTAAAACTTGAGTTATCTTGTGGAGCTTAAATACTTCCAAATTATCTTAAGGCGTTTTGTTTTTTATTCAAAAGATAACGCCTAGAATTTCTCTTAAAAGTTACGAAGATCGTAAGCTACCTTGAGAATTTCTAAACTCTATTTTGAGGTTATGTTCTTGATTTTAGTCAAATTATTTTTAGCAAAAGAATTGTTTAAATTAGTGAAATACCTTTTTCATTTTAAAGTCTTCTCTAGTGACTATAAACAAATAGTGTTTGAAAAGTAATGGACAACGATAAATTATCGTGGAAATATAGACAAAAATTTTTGTTTATTCTGGGTTCTGATCTGGAAGAGTAAAGAGCACTGAAGATATTTCGTACAGTTGTAAATTAACACGGTACAATCCAAAATATCACAACTTCTTATCTAAACAAAACTACTTCAATTTTATGCTAAAAAATGTTGTTAAATTTAAAAAAGTTTAAACATATGATTTTATCTACTCAGTATATATCACCACTACACCAAACACTTTATTTTTGCACTCGACGCGCGTTTCGCTAACCATGTTAGCTTCATCAGGAGCGATGATTGACTAAAGCTAAACTACAAATCTACCCTACTTATACTTAGCCATCAGTTCTGGTCAAGTAACCAGTAGTAGGGGACTATAAGGAATAGGCCCTCTGTCTTTATTTAAACTACTTTTACATTTTATAATTTCCATACTTTCGTATGCGTTCAACAATCTCCTATCAGATACGTTTTTAATTAACGGCATGATCGGCAATGCTAGACTTTTCTGTTCTACTGTATTTTAAGTGTGCTAAATGTTCTTTAAATCGTGTTTTAATTGACCTTTTAGTTTGCCCAACTTACTTTTTGTCACGATCATTACAACTAATTTCATAAATTCCACTTTTCTCACAATTAGGAACCTTATTTTTGGGATTTCCTAAGATATTTCTCAGATTTTCTGACGGATTATACACTAAGGTGAGGCCTACCTTATTAAACACCTTATTGAGTAGTGAGTAAGGTAGGCCTCACCTTAGTCTATAAGTCATCAGACAATTTGAGGAATATCTTAGGAAATCCCAAAGATAAGGTTCCTAATTGTGAGAAAAGTGGAATTTATGAAATTAGTTGTAATGATTGTGACAAAAAGTATATTGGGCCAACTAAAAGGTTAATTAAAATACGATTTAAAGAACATCTAGCACATTTAAAATACAGTAGAACAGAAAAGTCTAGCATTGCCGAACATGCCCTTGAAGCTGATCATATTATAACATTAGATAATCTAAGATTAATTAAAAACGTATCTGATAGGAGATTGTTGAACGCATACGAAAGTATGGAAATTATAAAATGTAAAAGTAGTTTAAATGAAGACAGAGGGCCTATTCCTTATTATCCCCGCTACTGGTTACTTGACTGGAACTGATGACCTCGCCTATGCCATTAGTTCCGCCTGAGTAATTCAAGGGTTAGGCTAAGTATAAATCGGGTAGATTTGTAGTTTAGGTTTAGTCAATCATCGCTCCTTTATGAAGCTAACATGGTTAGCGAAACGCGCGTCAAGTGCAAAAGTGTTTGGTGTAGTAGTGATATATACTGAGTAGTGTCATTGTGCCGAAGTTTCCACATTCCCAACATAGATATGATTTTATACAGAATGATCTCCTTCTTCTTCCGACTTATAGCTAGGCACTATTGCCTGTTTTCTTTGTTCCCTGATCTATATATCGTCGCTCCATCTCATTCTTGCACGTCCCATTGATCTTCTTCCATTCGGGTGACTCTTGCTATCAGTACTATCCTCTCGTTTGCCATTCTTCTATTGCGTTGATCCCACTCGATTTTTCTTTGTCTTATCCACTGGTTGATATTTTCTATATTACATGTGCGTCTTATGTCTTCACTTCTTTCTCTATCCCTCAGTGTCTTATTTGTGCATCTCCTAAGTATTCTCATTTCAGTTGATTCCAGCACCCTCTGTTTTATACTTATATCGAGTCTTGTTTCAGATGTGTAAGTCATTATTGGTCGTATCACGCTTTTGTATATTCTTGTTTTTGTCTAAACGGAGAGGAATTTATTTCTAAACATGGTATCATTGAGGCATCCCGCTATCCTATTAGCTTTGTTGACTTGATGTTTTACTTCTTCCTCAATTTTTCCGATACTAGATATTTTGATGCCTATGTAATCGACCTCCATCACTTGTTCTATTGGTTTATCTTCCATCACCAACTTGCACCTGATCGGTTCTTTTGCTATTAATATTGTCTCGGTTTTTTCAATTGAGATTGACATATTATATTGTTTTGCTGCTATATAGAATTCGCATAGCAGCCTTTGCAGATCGTTCTCAGTCTCTGCCATTATTATCGTGTCATCTGCATAACATATAATTTTCAGTTCTCTGTTACCCATTCTATGTTCCTTCTTTCTTTTGACATTCTTTATAATTTCATCATCATGACAATATTAAACAGAAGAAGACTTAAAGCGGCTCCCTGCCTGATTCCAGATTTATAGTTGATTGAGTCTGTCTTTCCTTCTGCTAATCTTGCGACTACTTTATTATCTATATATATTTTCGATAGTTTTCCTGTTATATAATAGAAGAATAACATCTTCTATTTGTACATTGTCGAAAGCTTTTTTTAAGTCTATCAGGTACAAGTACGCGCAAATGTTGTATTCTATGGATTTTTCTTTTACCTGTCTCACAGTGAATACGGCATCGGTGCATGAGCGCCCACTGCTGAATCCTTCTTCTTCCAGTTGTATTCTCGCATTTATTTTTGTTGTAATAATCTTTGTTGTTAATTTCAGCGTACAGTTTAGTAGATTTATGGCCCTACATTTATTTGAATTTTCTTTTTCTCCCTTCTTGTGCATTAGTATAACTGTCGCTGTTCTCCATTCATCTAGGATTCTATTCGATCTTATAATCTTCGTTTATTGTTATATCTGGTGTTTGTAGTAGTGTGATACTCTGTTCTTTTTTATATAATTGTAATAAGATATGTTACCCCCGTTCCCTTCTTCACGTGTGTATACTTGCTCTCATCCAATTTTTCAGGCTTAAAACCAAAACCCCAAATAATCAAAAAAGTAACATAGTCTACAAAATCAAATGTAATAACTGCGAAGGAATATACGTCGGGCAAACAAGCCAATATCTAGAAAATAGAATCAAAGGCCATAAATACGACAAAAAAAACAGTACAGCCCTTACGAATCATGAAATAAATAAAAGTCATACCTTTAATTTCAAAAACATCAAAATTATCAACACCGAAATAAATACAAAAAAAAGAGAAATACTCGAATCCGTACATATTCAGTTGACGCCCACTGCAATAAACGAAAAAAAACAGATGTAAATAACCTAAACCGTATCTACCTACCAGTCATATAAAGTCCCTCAAGTTAAGTGGTTTGTTTGTAGAGAGTAAAAATGTGATTTTAACAGTGATTTAAAATTAAGACCCCACAAAATGAACTACTTTCTAAGGTAAGGTCCTCATTAATGTATACAGTTAAGTGTCTTAAATTAAAAACTACGAAAAGATACAAATATTTCAACCCCGAAATACACAACAAACTGATTAATTCTTATCTATATTTAATTCTTCTAATGTAATCTTTTAGAGCAAATTTTGAAGAAGACCTGTTCCGAAGGTCGAAACGTCAATGAATATATAACAGATCCAAGAATCGTTTTAATGATCTAATTCCAAGAACACGTAAAATATGAATATATATATATATATATATATATATATATATATATATATATATATATATATATATATATATATGTGTGTGGAATTTTCTCTGTGAAAATGAAGTTTTTAAAAAAATTCTGTATAGAAAATTAAGGTAGTTTCTCTGTTGATTTTCTATGTATTTTTTCCTATACTTTTTATAGTGCAGGATATAGGGAAAGACCCAATACACTTACTGAGAGACTTCATCAAGAATTATCAAAAAAAAACGGTAGATCTGTTACAAATGCGCCTCGATACCAATAAAAAAAAAACAAAAACTACAAGCTCTTCTAGAACCAAACTGTGTTGACAGATCAAGAAGTTGTTAACAATGCCCCAAACATTGTGTTAGTAGATAAAACATCAAGGCACGTCGTTGATCGACGAATCTGGAAGCACGAATAGGAAGACAATAGGAAATAAATAGTATTCAATCTTAATAAAGTTATACGAGGCTGGTTTAAAAAGTCCGTGCAAAAATAAAAACTACTTATTAGTTTGGGGTAAACCTTTTTTATTTTTCGACATAGTCTCCTTTTAGGCTTATACACTTCGTCCAATGATGTTCTAGTTTGTTGATCCCTTCCGAATAATAGGATCTGTCCAAGTCTGCAAAATATCCATTAGTGTCTGCAATCACCTCCTCGTTTGAATAAAATCTTTGTCCCGCCAGCCATTTCTTTAAATTGGGGAACAAATAGTAGTCCGAGGGAGCCAAGTCTGGAGAATAGGGGGGATGTGAAACGAGTTGGAATCCTATTTCCATTAATTTTGCGACCACAACTGCTGAGGTGTGTGCTGGTGCTTTGTCGTGATGCAAAAGAACTTTCTTGTGGGCCAATCGCGGGCGTTTTTCTTGCAGCTCGGTTTTCAAACGGTCCGATAACGATGAATAATATTCACCTGTAATAGTTTTACCCTTTTCCAGATAGTCGATGAGGATTATCCCTTGCGAATCCCAAAAGACAGTCGCCATAACCTTTCCGGCCGAAAGAACGGTCTTCGCCTTTTTTGGTGCAGATTCCCCCTTGGTAACCCATTGTTTAGATTGTTGTTTGGTCTCAGGAGTATAGTAATGTATCCATGTTTCATCCACAGTGACGAAACGACGCTTAAAGTCCTCCGGATTCTTCTGGAACAGCTGCAAACCACCCTTGCAACACTTCACACGATTCCGTTTTTGGTCAAGCGTGAGCAATCGCGGCGCCCATCTTGCGGATAGCTTTCTCATGTCCAAATGTTTATGCAAAATATTATGTACCCCCCGTTCAGTCGAGATGCCCACAGCACTAGCAATCTCACGCACCTTAACTCTTCGGTCATCCATCACCATATCATGGATTTGATCAATGATTTCTGGAGTCGTAACCTCCACAGGCCGTCCAGAATGTTCAGCGTCACTTGTGCCCATATGGCCAGTCCGAAAATTTTTAAACCACTTATCAACTGTTCTAATCGAAGGTGCAGACTCACCATAATGTTTATCAAGCTTCTCTTTAGTCTCCTGAGGCGTTTTGCCTTTCATAAAGTAATGTTTAATCACCACACGAAATTCTTTTTCGTCCATTTCTTGAAAATCACTCGACTTCCTTGATTCACACGAATGCCAAACACAAAGAAATAGACCAATCTGGCTGAAACTTGGTGTGCGTTCATTCAAGAGATGCTACTAACTAAACATGACCTCGATACGCGCCGGTGGTGCCATCTCTCGGACTTTACACGGACTTTTCAAACCAGCCTCGTACGAGGCCATATTGACGACAGTGCTGTTTGTAACCGTACTAACTTTCCGAAAATTTATTGGGAATGCTCAACGTCACTTAGGCTCCGATAACATGGAAAGAGGGCTTCTTATCTTTGTGCCATTTAAGCATATCTGGAACGAGTCAATGTTCCCGTAGAGGGACTGCGAAAGCTAATGCTATCGTATGGCCAAATCATGATAATAATAATAACATTGAAACTAGTGTTTTGAAGATATATTTAAACGTCAAAACAACAAAATTAAATCTATCTATCTTCTTTTCACGGCATTTCTCTTCGATTTCTTCAGTGAACCATGGTGTTTGTGTTCTACAATTTTTAGTCCCTAATGCCTCATATGCAGCTTCTAATAAATTTGTTTTTATTTTTAATTTTTATTTTGACTAATAGTAATACCAGGAGTTAAACAGAGATTTAATGAAAACATAGAAAATGACAACGGGGAGCTTATGATAAATTTCTGCGCTACAAACGAATTAAGAATAAATAATACATACTTTGACCATAAGGAACAATATAAATATACATTCGAGAACACTAGAGGTGACAGATCAATGATAGATTATGTCTTAACAAACATAGAAATACAGCCACGCCATATATTAGACATACAGAATAATATGGTCGTTTAAATAACTTACAAACAGCAAAATTCTGACGTAAATCAACATTTAAGTTGTAATTGCCTTTGCAGAAGCGCCATATTCGACATCATTAGCCGTTACTACATTTCTCTTATTAAAGTTATAATAGTGAATTCATCAATATTACATACAGCAGGTGGAATGTAAGGAGTTTGCAAAGTTTGGAAGGGAAACATTTATATTTATTTAAAAATAACCCGTCAAGTGCAAGCTGAACTTGCGCAATTAGTGTTCCATACGTTAATTGCTTCTGAAATAAAAAATTTTGTTGCGGAGGTATAAAATGATCAGTGGCTTCACAAAACACACTCCAGATGAGTTTTTAACAAAGTTTGTTTCCGATCTTTACTGAAAACTGATGACCTTGAAGTTTTTTTTTTTTTTTTTATAAACCAGATAAATTATTAAAGGTAATGCACTCGTGATAATTTTCGTTCAATCTACACCCCGTGGAGAATATTCCGGAATTTTTTCAGAGTTTTTGGATCAGTACTTTTCGTAATAGAGGGGGGGGACAGCGATTTTTCGCGATTTTTTCAGAATAATAAAAAGAAAAGTGCACGCATATAAGACATTATATACATTTTTGAACTCGTTTTTTTTTACAAGCTTTCTTTCCGATCTTTACTGAAAACTGATGACCTTGAAATTTTTGTTTTTTTATATTCCAGATAAATTATTAAACGTAATGCACTCGTGATAATTTTCGTTCAATCTACTCCCCGTGGAGAATATTCCAGAATTTTTTCAAAATTTTTGGATCAGTACTTTTCGAGATAAAGCGATTTTTCGTGATTTTTTCAAAATAATACAAAAAAAAGTGTGCGCATGTAAGACATTATATATATTTTTGAACTCGTGTTTTTACAGGCTTTCATTTGACACCCCACTCGATGACCTAGTAAATTTTTTTTTCACTTCCGATTTCATCCCCCAAAACTAACCTCTTAAGTTAAAATTTAACTTTCAAAACTAGACAGCTCAGATGAAGCTATCAATTGCTATATTAGTACCAAATTGCAACTTTCTACGTCAAATAGTTTCGGAGAAAATCGGGTGTGACGGACTGACAAACAGACAGACACCGAAGTGATCTTATAAATGCTCCGTAGGGAACACTAAAAAGGCTTTATAACCTAAAAAAAAACTTTTAGTTGGCAAATGTTATAAAAACTAATCAGAAAATAAGTGAGCTCATAATAAAAAAAACGTAAGGTATGACAGCCTTTAAGGACAACAATCTTCTAGATTCAATGCCGTTAATATACTTCTGCTTCAAAGTTATCGAGAATCCCAGGCACCAATCTGTAATTTGGATCATATTTGACCCAGGATTAGGTGCTCATTCAGGTGGCAATATCCTGTAAAGATTCCTGTCGTCGTCTTCATGTCTTTTTCGTTTCATTTCAGCAAAAACTTCATCTACACAGGGTTATGAGACTCTTGAACTATCTTATGAAACTGGCTAATCACTGATGCCTCTTTCAAGTCTCTCACGAACTTATCTTTCAACAGAACTACGGTCGCTGTACCGCTTTTACGGGTTTCCGAACTGGCCAGTTGTCCAGATCAGAGTAGATTGTAATATAAAATAAATAACGAAAATCAATTTTGAAAATCAATAATTGACTATGAAATATAGACCTAAAAGAAAGGTCAAGAAACCTCGAAATAAACCAACCTTGAGTATTAGTTGGGGTCAGTTCAGAAACGTGTTTGAATATGAGCAACAGGAGACATCTTATTTCCTTTTCCCTTGACGAAATATCAGTATTTTTTTATTTATAAATCTGAATTTTAATTAAGTTTGTGCAATGTTTTAAACGTATATGTTTGTATTTCATACATTTTGTAAAATATAATAATAAGATATCATTGCCTTGAATCGTAATTCATTACTTATTTAAAAAATCTATTAAGCTGCATTGCTCTTTATTTCAATAACCTTGTTAAAACCAATGTGTACTTATTTATAAAAAATTAATGAAATTTTTATCGATGAAGACAAAAAATCTATGAATAAAATTAGGTATAAAAACAATATAATTATTAAGATCAATATCAAGAATTGCACTGAACTGCATTAAAGAATTTTAAGAGGTGGTCTTTTAAAATTAACCGAATTTTATTATAAAGTGGTGGCCTTCACAACGGTAGCTGTAGAAAAAATCGAAGATTTTTTTTATGGGTCTAGCTGCAGGGAAGTCTCTAAAGCGCTCCAAGAGCGGCATGTGTGCGGAAAAAGCGATTCACGTTGTTCTTGAATCGCTGTAAATTGTACTCGGTGGGAAACACAGCCCTGGGCAAATTATTTCAAAGGGATGATGTTCTCCATATAAAAGACTGCTTGAAAAGCGTTGTACGCGGAGTGACAAGACGAACCGCATACGGATGTGAAGTATTAGCGCGATGTGTATTTCTAACATGCACTGCTCTGGGAGGAATCAAGCGGGCTACATCCTTCGAACACTTTCCATGAAAATACTTGTAGAACAGACTCAAGTCGCCAACCGTTCTTCGATGTTCTAGCGAATCAAGGCCGCCGGTCAGTTTCGCGTCTCCAATCAGACGAACAGCTCTTCTCTGAACAGAATCCAACAATTGCAATGTGTGTTTGAGAGCGGAACCCCAAACATGGGAGCAGTATTCCATAGTTGGTCGAATTAAGAATTAACAATTGTTGTGGTTTGTCAGGTTTTCTGATTCGAAATAATATTCTTAACTTTTGATAAGCTCTCCTTGCTATGCCCGCAACATGTTCATGCCAGGACATATTTGCTCCCAAATTAACACCCAACAAATTGAGTAACGAGGCTGGGAGAATCGAGTGCCCCGACATAATTATGTCGGGTTCAGCAACGTTAACTTTTTTAGAAAAAACTGCCGCCTGCGTTTTTCTAGTGTTAAATTCCACTCGGTTACTGTCACCCCAAGGTAGAATTTCTTCCAGGTCTTTGTTAAGTTGAATAACTTCCTGCTGTCTGCGGATATCAGTCTGAGTAGCCGATGTCCTAGCGTTCAAAGAAGAGATAAGCGTCCTGTCATCTGCAAAGCTGTAGATTGCCTTTTCCAGCAGATCGTTAATGTAAATGAGAAAGAGAGTAGGAGACCATATGGAGCCTTGGGACACACCGGCGTTGATAGTGAAGGTGTTAGAAAGAAATCCGTCGACTGCCACTTGTAAAGAACGCTCTCTAAGGAAAGATGAGAGCCACAAACAGAACTTTTCAGACATACCATAAGAGCGTAGCTTAGCTAACACTCCCTCGTGCCAAACACGGTCTGTATTGTAAATTGTACTCGGTAGGAAACATAGCCCTGGGCAAATTATTTCAAAGGTATGATGTTCTCCATATAAAAGACTGCTTGAAAAGCGTTGGACGCGGAGTAACAAGCTGGACCGCATACGGAAGTGAAGTATTTGCGCGACGTGTATTTCTAACATGCACCGCTCTGGGAGGAAGTAAGCGGGCTACATACTTGTAAAACAGACTCAAGTCGCCAACCGTTCTTCGATATTCCAGCGAATCAAGGCCGCCAATCAGACGAACAGCTCTTCTCTGAACAGAATCCAACAAATGCAGTGGGTGTTTGGGAGTGGAGCCCCAAACATGAGAGCAGTATTTTATAGTTGGTTGGTCCCAAATTAACGCCCAACAAATTGGGTGACGAGGGTAGGGGAATGGAGAGCCCCGACATGACTATGTCGAGTTCAGCAACGTTAACTTTTTTAGAAAAAACTACCGCCTGGGTTTTTGTAGCGTTAAATTCCACTTGGTTACTGTCACCCCAAAATAAAATTTCTTCCAGGTCTTTGTTAAGTAGATTGGATTCCCGGTCTTTTTCAGCAGATCGTTAATGTAAATGAGAAAGAGAGTAAGAGACATAAGTCAGAAGATCTTCTGTTGATCTATGTTTACGAAAGCCATATTGGTGATCGCTAAAAGTGTTGAATCCTTCAAGATCTTTTAGAAGATGCTGATTGTTAACCTTTTCCATGAATAAAGCCGTGCACTGATGAAAAATTTTTATTTAAAAAAGTGTTCGGCAGCCCAGATCGAAACCGAACTGAAGGAAGATCATGGAGACTTCTACACCAGCAGTCCAGACCAGTTATTACTGGAATTTAATCATAGCCGTACCAGCACTACAGGTGTTGGACGTTCATAATGCCTGATTAAGATTTCTACTGAAGAAATGATCTATAAAATTCATGGTATCGTGATGGAAGATCGTCGCATCAAGCTTCATGACATTGCTGATATGATAGACATCTCATGTAAATGGAAATATAATATCCTGCATTAAATTCTAAAAACGAAAAAGCTGAGTGCGCCATGAGTCCTGCTAAAAATACACAAGGAAGGACATTTCAAAGTCGTGTTTGAAAAAGTTGCAGTGTAATCTGAAGGACATCATTCGTAGTTTTGTGACTGTAGGGGAAACGTGGATCCACCATTACGCTCTGGAAACAAAACGCCAGTGAAAAAAACGAATACAGTTTTATCGGCAGGAAAAGTGATGGAGACTGTTTTTGGGGACTCACATCGTATATGATTTGTTATTTGACAAAACAGTGACTGGCTTTTATTACGCAACGTTATTGGATCGTTTGCATGGTGAGTTAAAGCAGAGACGACCAATATTACCGCCCAAAAAAGTACTTTTTCACCAGGACAATGTACCTGCTCATACATCGGCCGTTGCAATGGCAAAAGTGCACGAGTTGGGCATTGAAATATAGCCCCACCCACCTATTCTCTAGATTTAGCCCCAAGTGACTTTTTATGTTCCCTAATCTCAAAAATTTCCTTGGTGGGAAGAAATTGTCGCCGAGTGAACAAGTTTTCTATGCTGTTAACGAGTGTAATGTACAGGATGAGTCAACGATAGAGTAAAGTACATTATTTCATTTGTTTCGGGAATGACGAAAAATGTCAAATACAATAGTTTTAGGGAATATTAAGGTGCACAGTTTAAAATTATTTTTGAGTATACAGGGTACTTCAAAAAAGTGTGGCCGATATAACATATGTTTTTTTAAATGGAATATCCTATTTTCTAATTTATTTTTAAATTCTGCGTTACATTTTATAGCTTTTTTATTAATAATATTATATACCAAAACATAGTAGTTTTTCTAATATTTCAATTTTTTTTAAAAAAAAACTAGTTTTCAGTTTTGTAAAAAAATGCCAGTAGCGCTATTGTTTCTGCAGGTGGAATTCTCATAATTGGTACGAGCGTTCAATAGAGATGAAAAAAAAGATATATGTAAAGAAATTTGAGTTAGATACTACAGGATGTTCAAAATAAATTTATGCATTTCGACTATTTTAAATTGAAAAATCTCAAATTTTTTAAATGGCACATTCTGTATATTATTATTTTTTCTGATAGATTTTACAAAACCCCCCAACTTTTATTAAGTATGTCATATACCTATTTCTAATAGTTTTCGATTTATTTTGAATTTTTACCCTTGTTTTTAATACTCTTACGCTATTGTGAAAACATAAACAAATAGTTAATAATAATTTTAATATAACACATGGGCTGAAAAGTCCCGGGCCTAACAAAGAAAACACGGTTTTTTTGGTTCAAAATTAGCTTTATTCATCAACGTAATCTCCATCAAGAGCAACGCAATCATTCCAGCGCCGCTCTAACATTTCAATACCACTTTTGTAGAACGATTTATCTTTTGCCTCAAAATAGGCCTCAGTTTCAGCGATAACCTCTTCATTCGTGCGAAATTTCTTACCGGCGAGCATTTTTTTCAGGTCTGCGAACAGCCAGTAGTCGCTGGGAGCCAAATCTGGCGAATACGGTGGATGTGGGAACAATTCGAAGTTCAATTCATGTAGTTTTGCCATTGTTTTGATTGACTTGTGACACGGTGCGTTGTCTTGATGAAACAAAATTTTTTTCTTTGCCATATGCGGTCGTTTCTTTGCAATTTCGGCCTTCAAACGCTCCAATAACGCTATATAATATTCACTGTTGATGGTATTTCCTTTCTCAAGATAGTCGATGAATATTACACCACGCACATCCCAAAATACCGAGGCCATAACCTTTCCAGCCGATTGTTGTGCTTTCGGGCGCTTTGGACGAGGTTCACCAGTTGCTGTCCACTCAGATGACGATCGTTTTGATTCCGGAGTGAAGTGATGGATCCATGTTTCATCCATTGTCACATATCGACGCAAAAATTCCGGTTTGTTACGTTTAAACATGGCCAAACACTGCTCAGAATCATCAACACGTTCTTGTTTTTGATCAACAGTGAGCAAACGCGGCACCCACTTTGAACAGAGCTTTCTCATAGTCAAATGCTCATGCAATATAAAGCCAACACGTTCTTTTGATATCTTTACGACGTCAGCTAACTCACGCAACTTCACTTTTCGATCATTCAAAACGATTTTATGGATTTTTTTGATGTTTTCTGGTGTTACCGCCTCATTTGGACGTCCACTGCGTTCTGCATCATCGGTGTCTCTACGACCACGTTTGAAATCAGCAAACCAACGTTTTATTGTTGTTTCTGATGGAGCGGAGTCCCCATAACACTTTTCAAGCCATTGCTTCGCTTGAACGGTATTTTTTCCCATCAAGAAGCAGTGTAAAATTAAAACACGAAATTGTTTTTGATCCATTGTTTTGAAAATAACAAAAGTAGCGTCACTCTTAGCACAATAACTCACAAACTAATGAATAGAATATCATGAAATTTTAACAGCTGTCTTTTGAAGGTTAGTATTAACTGAAAAAAAGGTGACTGCAATAAAACTAGCGCCATCTATGTGTTAGGCTCGGGACTTTTCAGCCCATGTGTTAGTTTAACTTATCTAATGTTTATTTATTATGACGTAATAAATGTTCAAAAATATGCCCGTCTACTTAAATACACATGTTTAGTCGTTTTACTATATTTTCCTTCACTGTCCTTAGCATAAAGGGCGTTATTGTCCTGCACGCATCCCGTATCCTATTTTCCATATCTACTGGTGTTGTAAAGGGATTCACATAAACACGATCTTTAATGTACCCCAACAAAAAGAAGTCCAAAGGTGTTAAGTCACATGATCGAGGGGGCCACTGAATTAATTCATCCCTACCGATCCATTTTTGTGGGTAACGATTATTTAAAAATTCCCCCTTGTTGAATCTACATTTGTTCCCTTTAAGAGTTATCAACTTCTTCAAGAAGCTGGGGTAATTCGTTTTGCAAAAAATTTAGGCCCGTTAAGCGGTTCGCGAAAAAAATATGGACCAATAATTCGAAAATTTAATATTCCATACCTTACATTAAGCGACCATTGGTTTTGGTTTTGAACTTCCCGGATCCAAAATGGATTAATTGTTGAATAATAATGCATGTTATGGCTGTTAACTGCTCCATTACTACGAAAAGTAGCTTCATCAGAAAATATTATTTTGGATAAAAAATTTGGATCGGCCTCTATTGCTCCATTTATGGTGGTACAAAAGTTTGCTCGTCGTTCAAAATCACGGTCTTGAAGTTCTTGGTGTAGTTCCATATGAAAGGGATGATAGTAGATTGGGACGTGTCAGATAAGTCAGCTAGATAACGGCTGCTAACCTAGGGATTATCTTCAACATGAAGTAAATTCTCCATTTCTTTTTCCTCATTGGTAGCAATCTGGTTTACTACTTTCCGTTCCGTATACTCAACGCTACCATTATCATGAAACCATTCCATTTAGCCCTGAAAAAATTGTCTACATGGTATACGTCTATTAGGGTACTTCGCTCCGTAAAGCCTTACTGCCAAAAGACAATTTTTTCCCGCCTCGCCCAGTATATAAACCATATCAATTTATTCATTTTTAGGAAAATCCATAACTATTACTTTGATACTCACTTACTACAACAAATTAAACCATTTTTACTTGCTTAATAGACATGTCAAAATTTGACAATGCCTACATTTTTGTTTTCTCTTGGCAACTATAATGTTATTAAAAACAAGGGTAAAAATTGAAAAATTCAAAATAAATCGAAAACTATCAGAAACAGGTATATGACATACTTAATAAAAATTGGAGGGTTTTGTAAAATCTATCAGAAAAAAATAATAATATACAGGGTGTGCTATTTAAAAAATTTGAAATTTTTCAATTTAAAATAGTCGAAAGGTATAAATTTATTTTGATCATCTTGAAGCATCTAACTCAAATTTCTTTACATATATCTTTTTTTTTCATCTCTATAGAATGCTCGTACCAATTTGAGTATTCCAACTTCCGAAACAATGGCGCTACTGGCAATTTTTTACAAAACTGAAAACTCGTATTTTTTTTAAAAAATTGAAATATTAGAAAAACTACTAGGCTTAGGTATATAACATTATAAATAAAAAAGTTATAAAATTTTACACATAATTTAAAAATAAATTAGAAACTAGGATGTTCCATTTAAAAAACATATGTTATATCGGCCATACTTTTTTGACGTACCCTGTATACTCAAAAATAATTTTAAACTGTGCACCTTAACATTCCCTAAAACTATTGTATTTAACATTTTTTTGTCATTCCCGAAACAAATGAGAAAATGAACTTTACTCTATCGTTGACTCACCCTGTACAGTTCTAAAAAGGTTTTTTTTTTCTGAGAGAATAAAAAAATTTTAATCTTGCTGGACGAAATATATTGAGCTCAATTTTTCTGTAACCCACCTAAGTAGATATATTTAACATATTTTAATATCTTCAGTACAACTAATTTCCATGAATCCAAAAAGAAAGGGTCTTCTCTAAAAATTAGAACATCTGATTCACAGGTGTCCACTGTGAATTCCCTTATCTTAGCCGTCCATTTAAGAGTGTACGTGCCTCCTTTCTAGCGGCTTCTGCCCCAAAGCTAATATATTTTTAGATTTTATTTTAATATAGTCATCAAAAAATTTCGGCGTGCTTGTGTTGCCTTATATGGAAAGAAAGGTCAAATTACCCAGAGCTTAAAATTTACTTAAAATGGAGGTATTTCACATTTTTTTAAGTATAATTTTATATTCTCGCAACTAGATCGGTCCTACGAGAAGATCGCTAAATTTTTAAATTGTAACTGGTGTCGATATATGAGTTCTTTCAGATAAATACGCGTAAAAGAAGTGGTTAAAATACAACATATATACACCCTAATAACATTATTGGATTACACTCCAATCACTACAAAGGAAATAGATTTAAGAATTGATAAAATTGCCGGTAATTTACAATTGTTTGTCCCGTTTCTTGGTAATTTGTCAGTAAAACTTGATGCTGGTATTTCTAATAACCTTAACTACACTGATTCTGTTTTCTGTAGGCTAGGTTATTCTTTTCCATAAAATTTTATACAAAAAAATCCTCTGTCCTTTAAATGAAACAGGTGTGAATGTTTTTAGGGTACCGTACGGAATACTTATACGATGACTTCGGTGTCTGTCTGTCCATCTGTCTGTCTGTCACACCCGATTTTCTCCGAAACTATTCGTCATAAAAAGTTGAAATTTGGTAATAATATAGGAATTGATGGGTTCATCAAAGCCGTATAGTTTTGAAAGTCAAATTTTGACTTAAGGGTTTGGGGGGTGAAATCGGAAGTGAGAAAAAATTTTTTAGTAGGTCATCGAGTGTGGTGTCAAATGAAAGTTTGTGAAAACACGAGTAAAATATATATATATATATATATATATATATATATATATATATATATATATATATATATATATACATATATATATACATATATATATATATATATATATATATATATATATATATATATATATATATATAATGTAATACTTGCGCATACTTTTCTTTGTATTATTTTTTAAAAATCGCGAAAAATCGCTGTCCCCCCAGCTTATCTCGAAACGTACTGTTCAAAAAATTTTGAAAAAATTCTGGAATATTCTCCACGGGGTGTAGATTGAACGAAAATTATCACGAGGGCTTTACCTTTAATAATTTATCTGGTATATAAAAAAAAACAAAAATTTCAAGGTCATCAGTTTTCAGTAAAGATTGGAAACAAACTTTGTTGAAAACTCATTTGGGGTGTGTTTTGTGAAGTCACTGATCATTTTATACTACCATAACAACATTTTTTATTTTAAAAGCAATCAACGTGCGGAACACTAATTGTGCAAGTTCAACTTGCACTTGACCGGTTATTTTATGCTGAATCCAAAAAATCATAAAAAAATACATCCACCGTGAGGTTTTTTTCAGAAAACATACTTAAAGTTGCCAGAAAACTATTAACTTAAAAAAAAATACATTTTAATAAACAATGCAAAACTGTATAATCATTAAAATTATGGGAAAAAACTATTATTTCGGACATCTTTAAATGTTCTGAATATACAGTCATCTTAAAGACTTAAAAATATTAGGTTTTAGTGTTCATCTATAATCTATAATATCTATAATATATATAAAATGCAACGTCTCTCTGTCTGTCTGTCTGACTGTTTGTTTGTCTGTCTGTCCGTTAGTGCCCTTATCACTTGACAACCACTTATCCGATTTACGTGCTTTTTTTTTAAATCATACATATGTTCTCTGGCCAGGTTATAGGCTATATTTTATTACGTTAGGTAACATATGTTAAATAATAAGCAGTGACGATAATAGTGGATTAAGTCGGAAAAAAGTTTGACGCGAGCGCGTTCTCTTGCAATACACTGCCTAAACCATTAAATATGAAACAATATCATGTAGCAAAGAATATCTATAATATATATAAAGTGCAACGTTGCTCAGTCTGTCCGTTAGTGCACTTTTTTTTATAGGTCTAGCACACGTGCTGCAGGGAAGTCCCTAAAGCGCTACAGGAACGGCATGTGTGCGGAAAACGCGATTCACGTTGTTTTTGAACCGCTGTAAGTTAGTGCGCTTATCACTTGAGAACCACTTATCCGATTTACGTATTTTTTTTTTAATTCATACATTTGGCCAGGTTATCTATAATCTTCTATAATATGCATAAAATGCAACGTCTCTCTGTCTGTCTGTTAGTGTGCTTATCATTCGAGAAGGACTTATCCGATTTACGTGTTTTTTTTTAAATTCTTAACTTAATATTTATCAAAAAAAATCTATAATATATACAAAACGCAACGTTTCTCTGTCTGTCTGTCTGTCCGTTAGTGCGCTTAGCACTCAAGAACCACTTATCGGATTTACGTGTTTTTTTTTTATAAAATACATATGTCCTCTGGCCAGTTTGTAGGATAAATTTTATTACGTTAAGTAACATAAGGAATAAGCAGTGCCGATAATAGTGAATCAAGTCCACGCGACCGGAGCCGCGGGCACGGCTAGTGTTTAATAAAAAACACGCATACACCACCTTTAACTAAGCTACGTAGCAAAATGCTGTTTAAATTAAATATGTGTAACCGCTAAATTAAAAAATTGTTTTTAATTTTTATTAATATTGAACAAAACACTCACTCACTCATAGACTCACTCATTCACATACCCCCATACGCAGTCACTTCTACCCTCATATTCACTCAATCAATCTATCCACGAAACTGACTTCTAAAACTGTCAAGGGATATACATTAGACTGCATTTTGCAACCTTTTGTACCTAAATTCTTATATAATAAAAGACTGTTTTTAGTCAATTTCCACTGGTTTATTTAAATTGCGATGACGCGTTTCGCTGTCGATGCAGCTTCTTCAGATCTACATTTTACACTGTCAAGTTAGGTTTAATATTCACAGTTTTATATAATTTCTTAATTATAATATTACACCTAATTAAATTACATTGATAGTATTGGAAAATCCACACAGATTTGGAGTTGAGAGAATAAATTCAATAATGGTGAATTGCTTAAATCTACCTGGTCGTTGAGTAAAGTACCTGTAGTCCTTAATCGATTTATTTGCATAGTCTCTAAAGGATTTAGTTTTAAACCTTTTTGTTGGGCGTACAAAATTTTGAAATTCTTGTTAAATGTGTGATTTTCTGTTAATAGATGATTAGCATATGTTGAATTAGATTTTCTATGGATAAAACTTTTTTCGTGTTCTGTAATTCTTTGTCTAAATGTACGTCCAGTTTGTCCGATGTATGTTTTAGGACATGACCACATGTTAATTGATAAACCCCTGATTTGTTGTCTTTATTGATTTGTGGTTTGTAGTTTTTAAGGTATTTCCCTATAGTATTGTTAGTCTTGTACGCTATGTTGATATTTTTTTGATTTAAAAATTTCCCCAGTTTTTCCGTTGGTTTGCCGAAATAGGTTAAGCATTTAAAAGTGGTATTTCTGTCCTTAAAACGTGGGTATATTTCTGAGACAGCCTTGTTTCTAAGTTTTTTCTTAACGATACTATTGATTAAAGTAACCGAATAACCGTTGTTAACGGCTACTTGTTTTATGTAGTTTAATTCTTTAGTAAAATTTTCTTCTGATAAGGGGATATTAGTTAGTCTATGTATAAAACTATGATAAGCGGCAAGTTTATGATGGTTAGGGTGATGAGAACTATTGTGAATTGTGGTATCTGTATGACAAGGTTTGTGATATATTGCAAATTCATGTTTTTTCCTGGCTTTACTGATTGTTAAGTCTAGGAAATTGATTTTCCCTTTGACTTCTTCTTCCATTGTAAAACTGATATTTCTATGTAAAGAATTAATATACTGTAAAAAGTGAGTTAAATTTACAGTATATTAATTCTTTACATAGAAATATCAGTTTTACAATGGAAGAAGAAGTCGAAGGGAAAATCAATTTCCTAGACTTAACAATCAGTAAAGCCAGGAAAAAACATGAATTTGCAATATATCACAAACCTTGCCATACAGATACCACAATTCACAATAGTTCTCATCACCCTACCCATCATAAACTTGCCGCTTATCATAGTTTTATACATAGACTAACTAATATCCCCTTATCAGAAGAAAATTTTACTAAAGAATTAAACTACATAAAACAAGTAGCCGTTAACAACGGTTATTCGGTTACTTTAATCAATAGTATCATTAAGAAAAAACTTAGAAACAAGGCTATCTCAGAAATATACCCACGTTTTAAGGACAGAAATACCACTTTTAAATGCTTAACCTATTTAGGCAAACCAACGGAAAAACTGGGGAAATTTTTAAATCAAAAAAATATCAACATAGCGTACAAGACTAACAATACTATAGGGAAATACCTTAAAAACTACAAACCACAAATCAATAAAGACAACAAATCAGGGGTTTATCAATTAACATGTGGGTCATGTCCTAAAACATACATCGGACAAACTGGACGTACATTTAGACAAAGAATTACAGAACACGAAAAAAGTTTTATCCATAGAAAATCTAATTCAACATATGCTAATCATCTATTAACAGACAATCACACATTTAACAAGAATTTCAAAATTTTACACACCCACCAAAAAGGTTTAAAACTAAACCTTTTAGAGACTATGCAAATAAATCGATTAAGGACTACAGGTACTTTACTCAACGACCAGGTAGATTTAAGCAATTCACCATTATTGAATTTATTCTCTTAACTCCAAATCTGTGTGGATTTTCCAATACTATCAATGTAATTTAATTAGGTGTAATATTATAATTAAGAAATTATATAAAACTGTGAATATTAAACCTAACTTGACAGTGTAAAATGTAGATCTGAAGAAGCTGCATCGACAGCGAAACGCGTCATCGCAATTTAAATAAACCAGTGGAAATTGACTAAAAACAGTCTTTTATTATATATTTATAATGAATTTCCATCAAGTAGAAGCTACAACAATCCAAAACCTAAATTCTTCTTACGACGCCGCCTCCTCACGAAGGTTGGCGATCCGTATAGCTAAACGAAGTTTAGAAACTGTTGTTCGAAAAATATCACTCGACTTCAGCCAAGAATTCTGTCGTCTTCCGATCGATTGTTTGCCTTTTATCGTACCTTCAATTAGACGTAGCAATTCGTACTTTGGGCCCCTCATTATATATCCGAGGTATTGAGTTTTCTTATTTTTGTGGTTGTTAGTAATTCCTTCGTTTTGTTCATTCTTTCCAGTACTTGTGTGTTTTTTCATTTTCTGTACCCAGGAGATGCGAAGGAGGCGTCTATAAATGTACATTTCAAAAGATTCCAGTCATTTTTCTGAGCCAGGATCGAGGGACCAGCACTCACATCCATACAATAGCACGGAAAACACATACGCTCTCACCATTCTCATTCGAAGTTCGAGACTGAGACTTGTACGATGGAAAATATGTTACACGGGCCTGTTCAATTCGGGGATATATTTGCTTTCTTGGGTCTCACTTGTCATTTATATTGGTTCCCAAATATTCAAATGTGAAGACCTGTTCTACGGTGTTTTCCCTGATTTCGAGGGATTCTAGTGGTAGATTTTTCTTTGTTATTACTATCCACTTTACATAGTTAATCCAAATCTTTCGCGGGCTGTTACGACTCGATCTATCAGTTGCTTGAGATCTTTGATATTATTTGCTAATAGAACCGTATCATCACGATACCGTATATAGTTCAGTGTACTTCCATTAACTGTATTTCTTCAATGGATTCATAGATGGCCTCACTAAACACAGCATCCAGTACAGATTTTTAACAATATTTAGATCTCTTTTGTCTGTATTTGTTGTTTCTAGAATTTTTATTAATTTTTCGTGCATCACATAGTCAAAAGCTTTATCGTAATCTATAAAACATGCATATACATCTACCTTCATATCAATGCTGTACCAGTACATTTAATGAAAATAAAGCTTCCCGTGTACCCATGCCTTTTCGGAATCCGAATTGTGTGTTATCTATTTCTGCTTCACATTTTCTATATATTCTGGTATGGATAAGTCTCAGAAATATCTTGAGAACGTGAGATATTAAACTTATCAAACGATAATCGTCACATTTCATTGATTTTGACTTTTTAGGAATTGCGATGAAAGTCGACTTTAGCCAGTCAAGATATAGTAAACGAATATTTGAATTTGAAACTTAAAAAACTACTAGAAATGATAGTTTCGTTCGAAAAAAATTTCTTGTTTAGCGGTTGCATTTATCTATTGTAGAACGAACGAACTCTTACGCAGTCGAGGTTTTGCTGCGCCCAGAAACAAGTACAAAATCACGTATTACTAATTTTAAAGATCTTACTCTTGACGAACTAAAAATTTTTTTGGCCCTGCTACTTCACACTGGCACAATATCCTTGAGCCGTCTTAACGATTATTGGAAAACTGATCCGCTATTTAATCTACCTGTTTTTAGAAAATATATGTCAAGGAATGGATTTTTGCTTATCTTGAGGTGTTTGCATTTTACATCTCCAGATATGGATCCGGCAGATCGGCTAGGAAAGATTAGATTTGTGGCAGATTTTTTTAACAACAAGATGGGAGAAATTTACTATCCTGGAAGAGAGTTGTCTTTGGATGAAGCTATGGTACTTTATCGGGGTCGTCTCCAGTTTAAACAGTATATCAAGAATAAGCGTCATAAGTATGGTATGAAGTTATACATGCTGACAGAGCCTAATGGACTTATTTTGAAATTTCGTGTCTACGAAGGTGCGACAGATGTTTATGGTGGAAGCGGACATACTGAAAAGATTGTTTTACATTTATTGGAGGAAAAATTGGGTGTGGGACATGCTGTTTATCTAGACAATTTTTACAATAGTGTTAATTTAGCTAGGAAATTACTTCAACAAAATACATACTGCACTGGTACGCTGAGAGCTGAGAGGAAAGATAATCCGAAAGAGGTAATGAGTGCAAACTTAAAACGTGGTGAGAATAAATCTATGTTTTGCAATGGAGTGCATGTCGGAAAATGGCGCGATAAACGCAATGTTCAATACATTTCAACAGAATTTGGAAGCGAAATGGGCATTTTTCAAAACAAAAGAAATCAAGAATCTGAAAAAACCTTCCGCAATCATTGGATATAATGCTTTTATGTCCGGTATAGATAGACAGGATCAAATGATGACATATTATCCTTGCAGCCGTAGAACCATTCGGTGGTACAAAAAGTTATTCATGCATGTGCTGCAAATGAGCATGATAAACGCCTATTTTTTGTACAATAAATATTCGCGGTCTGACCAGTTACGATTATATGACTTCCGATTGGATGTCATAAGAAATTTACTAGCCAGACGACCAATTACTAATTTGCCGCAAATTCCTCCAGGCCAAATAAATGTCTACAGCATTAGCAAAGTAGAAAAAATTGTTAGTGAAAAAAAGGAACTAAAGAAACAAAACGGGTAAGCAGAAAGGAATGCAAAGAATGCAGGAAAAATAAAATAAGAAAGCAAACAGTGTATGAATGCAAAATGTGCCCTGGGCAACCAGGTTTTTGCCTTAATTGCTTTGAGGATTACCATAAAAATGTACAAAAATGATTTAGAAATAAATGTTTTGAGTTCATGAGTTCGATTTATTATTTCTTTACTTATTAGACAAGGCGAAATCGGCGCCATCGTTGGAAAAAATTTTCTAATTGAATTTTTTTTTCATAACCTTCTCCAGGAGATGCCCCTGAAAGAGGATCAACATGTTGCCGGGCGGTAACCTGGTCCGAATTTGTTTAAACAAATTTTTTTTAAACAAAGTCCAAAAATTGAAATTTTCGCCCCGGAACAAGTTTTTTTTTAGGTAAATTGGACCATTTTGAACAAAAAATGTCTCTTGTGAATTTTCGCTAAAATGCGCCGTTTTCGAGATATCGGCGATTTTAGGTGCGAGAAAACGCGAAAATGGCCACTTTCACCTCCCAATATCGGGGTCAAAAATTAAAATTTTCAATGTTGCCAAGTGTCCAAATTAAAGTTTGAGATCTCCTCTACAAATTACCGTAGGAAATATTGCAATATCTTCATTTTTAAATATTGTTTTTTAACAGTTAACAAATTGCGTTCGAGCGCCCGCGGCTGCATCGAAACTGTATACATAGATATATACACAACGCCCGTACGTAGGCGCACGGAACTGTATACGCACTGCGATGCTCTATAAAGCTTTGTTTCTTGATTTCTTATTAAAATTAATATATTTGAAAAGTATGTAAAAAATATTTATTTATTAAAGAGTAATTGTTATATCAAATTTAATTATTATAACAAATGAATATAAATAAAAATTCAATATTCGATTAGGATGGTAGAAGAATTAAAACAATTTTATGAAATATAACTTATATATATTTAATAGAATTTTCGCAAATATTTAAATTACACCCACACATGAGTATACAACTTACGTTGTTGCTTTTGCAATTACATGCATTAGTTTTACAAATTTTTTTCTCCATATTTATCAATTAAAAACTGTTTCATATGTTTGTTATCTATCCAATTTTCGTTTTCTAGATAGTTATTAACTCGTCTAGTTAAAGTAGTGAGTTCAAAAGCAAAATCAGCTAAATCAATATCCTTAAGTACTTTTTCAAAAGCTTCACTAATAAATTCACCTGACGATTGCGAATTTACTGGTCTACCTACTGGTTTATTTAACGGACTAGCAATATAGTTGTAATCTTGTAAACATTTGGAATGATACTTTAGCTTTTGAACTAGTAATGACGTAGTTGAACTATATATGCAAATTTTCGTATAGACTTTGTCCATTTTAAGACGAGCTGTTGCCATTAGCTTTTCCGCTGCATTATAATCAGAAAGTGTATAAGTTGTACTGTCTTTATTTTTATAAATTTTTTCACAGATCATGCACTCTGCTTTTGACACACTTTTTGATCGCAATGTTGGTTTTTCTTTCTCTTCGGGTTCAATTGATAATAACTGTTTTTCATTATTAACAGCTTCATTATTTTCTGCTTCCAGTTTTTTGAGAGCATTTTCCCGACGTACAATTTTTTCTTTACTTACATAGGAAGCATAACACTTTCTGTGCCAAGAAAAAGTTTGTTCACTGCTACTTGGATTATATAAATCGTTTAAATTTTGTACTTATGTCATCTTTCCGACGATTAGCTGCTTGTTGAATTTTTTGAAATGATTCAAAATTTGGTTGTTGTACAACATCATCACACTTACCACAGAAAATGCACTTATGATCACATTTAATTCGTTTAATAGAAAAAGACATAATTACACATGTACATACTTGTAAGGGCGGAAAAGAAATGAATAAACTATTAAAGTGTCCGACTCTTATTTAAGCAATAGCATGTTTGAACTTTTGCATGATACTTCACGTTACAGCGAGTTGCAGCGCGTATACAGTTCCGCGCGCCTACGTACGGGCGTTGCGTATATATCTATGTATACAGTTTCGATGCGGCCGCGGGCGCTCGAACGCAATTTGTTAACTGTTAAAAAACAATGTTTAAAAATAAAGATATTGCAATATTTCCTACGGTAATTTGTAGAAGAGATCTCAAACTTTAATTTGGACACTTGGCAACATTGAAAATTTTAATTTTTGACCCCAATATTGGGAGGTGAAAGTGGCCATTTTCGCGTTTTCTCGCACCTAAAATCGCCGATATCTCGAAAACGGCGCATTTTAGAGAAAATTCACAAGAGACATTTTTTGTTCAAAATGGTCCAATTTACCTAAAAAAACTTGTTCCGGGGCGAAAATTTCAATTTTTGGACTTTGTTTAAAAAAAATTTGTTTAAACAAATTCGGACCAGGTTACCGCCCGGCAACATGTTGATCCTCTTTCAGGGGCATCTCCTGGAGAAGGTTATGAAAAAAAATTCAATTAGAAAATTTTTTCCAACGATGGCGCCGATTTCGCCTTGTCTATATTTAATTGGACACTCCGATCGGAGTGTTCGGCATCTAGTAAAAATTTTCACTTGCAATGCCGATTACTCCGATCGGAGTGAAATTTTTTTTTTTTCTAATATTTTGAATGGCACAAAAAAAACACATCCAAGACTCATTTTAATTCATATTTACCACAATAAAATAAAAATATTTGGAAAAATCTTACCGGCGTCAACCACAAACTCAAAAATATAGATCGGCAGTCAACCTGTTAAACATAAAGACTAATATAATAATAAATATAGATTCAGAACATTTAAAGATATCCGAAATAATATTTTTATTCCATAATTTTAACAATTACACTGTTTTACATTATTTATTAAAATGTATTATTTCAATTTAATAGTTTTCTGGTACCATTAATTGTGTTTTCTGAAAAAATCTAACGGTGATGTCCTCTTTTATGATTTTTTTGGATTAAGCAAAAAAAAAAATTAAGAAAACACATGTCTCACTTAAAAGAGATTTTTTTTGATACTTGTGTTATTTCTCTACAATTTGCTGTCTCTCTGTAAAAAAGAAATCCTTATAACTTGTCAGAACAAAAATGAGATTATTTTAGTAAAATGTTAGTTTTCTCCTGGACAATTCTTAATATGTTTCCAGATTATATACGCATAACTCAACTTGAGAGAGTATTTTCATTAAAAACGTAAAAATACCCAAAAGTGTCGCTGATTTATCTCAAGTCTTTTCTCTTTACCGACGAAATGAACCGTCTTTACCGTACACGGCAGCTGAGATGAGCCAGATGAACCTTTTATGAAATGAGGTCATGTTGAGGGTTGTTTTGGCTCCGATAGCTGTAATTACCCTGGAAAATAAGCGTGGCTTTCAATGACAGAGTTTTATGGGAAGAGATTTTGCATATTTATTATAGGAATGTTGGATTTCTAAATGGTTTTTAAAATGAGTTTCTTTGTTTCTTTAGAGTTACTGAAATACTGTTTCATAAAGAGTGACAGAATGAATCTAACTCTCTAAGTAATTTTTCTATACCCTCATTAAAGTAATCTTTCTTATCTTAGTATGTGAAAACGAAAATAAACACCGAAATTACCTGGAAGCTAGGATGATCCTAGCTACGAAAGTGTGACTGTTGGAAACAGGACGGGAAAATCTTTAATTAATAGAAGAAGATTTGTAGAATAAAACCCATTTTTATACTAACCCGTTGGTAAAAGTGGTTGAACCATGAGCGGGGCAAATTATTACAAATACAAATTGTAAATAATATAATTTTTTAAAGTTATAAGATTTATTTGCTGCAAATAAAAACATTTAACTGTATAAGGTGCATACGAAATTCCGTGTCAGGACTGCGGTCTCTCATATATAGGCCAAGCAAACAGGAAAATTAGTGCTAGAAGAAACGAGCACAAAAACACCGTAAAACAAAAATCCACCACCTCTTCCTTAGCACAACATGCATTCAACACCGGTCACCAAATCGATTTTGAAAAAACCAGAACTCTACAAAAAAATGAATACCTACCTACTAGGATAATCAAAGACGCCATAGAAATAGAGAAGAAGCCCAACAACTTAAGTAATCGGGATAATAGCCAACGTTTACCAAATTCTTGGGAACATATCCTATCTCAATACCAAGTTAAACCAAGAGATACAACAATTAAACCGTATGTTACTCCTACAACACACAGTTCACACAGAACCACAGGACAGAACACGCGCAGTCAAGGCCGAGCCTCCATTGGCCAGAGCCATTCGACCAATAGAGCTACGCCCCCAGGACATAAAACCCGTGCCCTCGGAGCCAGTCTCAAAATTATTCGCCAAAACATCGTCTAGTGATCAACAGTTTGAAAAATATGGATGAGACTCCATCGAAACGTGAGCGAAACCGTCCATCAAGGGACCTTAAGCTAACACGGCATATATGAAAAACCATATATATATATATATATATATATATATATATATATATATATATATATATATATATATATATATATATATATATGTGTATATATATATATATATATATATATATATATATATATATATATATATATATATATATATATATATATATATATAGGAAAGAAAGGAAAATTCAAAATTCACCCTCTCGATGACATAATAGAGTAACTTCGTTCATAATAATCTCGGCTAGCACTGGTAAGGCTCATACACCCAGGTGGATGTTCTATGGGTTGGTTTATTTTCATCAGAATAAACGACCTTAAGACGGTTTTTAAAAATCTTTACTCATTACGCAGGTCTTGGTTCTGACAACAGTGACATTTATATGAACTAAAAATCACTAAAATTAAAAAAAATAACCACTTTGTTAGACATCAAAATGGCTGAAACCCGTTTTGTTCGCTAATTTTAATTTATAATAATTTTAAGGTTTTAATAATTGCTAATTATGATTCTCTTATATTCTAACAATTAAATAAATAAAGTTGTAACCGATAGTGTGAATGTATATGTATAAAAATAGCTTCTGTATTAATAATTGTTTAAAATCATATGTTAGCACTTCATTTCCTGCAATTAATATAGATCGGATTCTTATTCAACAGAGGACTACCTATAAATATTCAATAAGTACTATTTTAAGCTAACAACTCGGATTTAAAAAATTAAAAATTATGGTAGTGTTTCCTACTATCTTTATTTTTGAAATTACGGTATATTTTTTCAGAGGGGGGGGAGGACTTATGAGAATTCTTTTCTGGATCTTCTAGGTCCTGAAGATTTGGCATTAAAAGCCCGATATTAGAATAAAAGTACAGTTACTAAGAACTTTAAGACTTTTTTGTTCACTCTGTAATCCTAAGGGCTATTACTAAGTTAAAAACCATATATATATATATATATATATATATATATATATATATATATATATATATATATATATATATATATATACATATATATATATATATATATATATATATATATATATATATATATATATATATATATATATATATATATGGTATATGTACAAAATGTGCGACTACTGAAAAAGAAATGTCAGAACTTCTTAATACAATAGAAAAAGAGCGTAGGTCTTTACATCAACAAGGCAAAAAGGCAATTGACTCGTATCAGAGAGTTATCCGGCCTGGATGCGGTTCAAGAGTTTGTATACCTGGGATCATTGATGACCAAAGAGGGAAGATGTACAGGAGAAACAAGAAGAAGAGTGCAGATGACCAAATCAGAAATGAATAGACTTACAAGAATCTGGCAAGATCGGAACATCACAAACAAGACAAAAATAAGACTTGTACGGACTTTAATCTTCAGCATCTTCCTCTACGGATCCGCATCATGGACAATTCGTGCTGCTGAAAAGCAGAAGATAGACGCTGAAATGTATTGTTGGCGGCGTATGCTTCGCATCCTTTAGACAGCCAAAAAACAAATAGATTCATCCTCGAACAACTAAATATTAAAACAATATTGTCCACTGTTTGTTACCAGAGAATTTTTGGCTACATTGGTAACATAGCAAGAAGAAACCCGGACAATTTGCGAAGGCTGGTCATGACTGGAAAGGTAGAAGGGAAAAGACAACGTGGTCGATCACCCAACCGATGGACCGATCAGATAAAATCAGTAACGAGGCTTAAAGTGACCGATGCCCTAAGGTGAGCAGAGAATAGGGACAGATGGCAAGAACTGGTTCTGAAATCGACCAGGAACTTTCAAGATGGACATGACCCTCAGCAATGAAGCATATGACTGAGAAGGAGATATACAATATTATAATTAAATGACGATACGCACCTTGTGAATTTGAATTTGGGCTTCCGCACGGACGACATTTTTTTTAGAAACTCCAAAGTTTGGTATCTTCAACAAGCCTTTTCTTCGAGAATAGCCTATAGTCTCCAGTCAGGCAAATTCAAATATACACTACCGGAAAGCCTGTCTTCTTCTTTAATAAATGATGGAACACTGCTTTCAGCGCGTGTTATGTTGTCTAAGCCTTAATATTTCGTATTTTCTTTAATTTTTCCGTTGGCAAATCGTAACATTTTTAAAAACCATTTTATACGCTCAGACTCCGGTATCTTGATAAAAAAACTAAAGCCAATTTATAAATAAAAAATTAAATATCCACCACTGTTTCCCTTCCCTTGTCTCTTCGTACTTGTAGTTGCTGAAAATTGTAGGCCGAAACATATGTTATGTAAAAATAAAAATAATATTACCACTAGTTGGTTGAACTTACAACCTTTAGTCGCTTAATAGTAGAACAACTGTCTAGAAAGCTAAAGGCTGCATAGTTCAAATTTCTGTTAAATTTTGTCCAATAACTTAAGCCAAAAAGAGGGTCAACCTCGGAATGAGAGATAATAAGCTGTAAACTTTTTTTTCTATTAGTTTTCACACCAAGTGTTTGCTCTTGAATGTTTGTGAGTGTATTTTTTATTTCAAACCAAGTTTCTTCTATATTGTCCAGTCACATTAGGGGTTCTACCTCAGAATGAGAAATAATAAGCTGTAAATTTGTATAAACCTTTATTTTGGCATTCTAAAAGTTGTCTCAAAAATCTCATAAAATTTCGTGTCCACGTCTTAAGATATTCAAGGTCAAAAGTCACAAAAATCAGTTTTTTCACAAATATCTCGCTTCCTATGGTTTCAATGATATTTGCATTTATTATTAAAATTGTAGAGCATAAAATTCTCTACAAATTTTGTTCTAAACATTTTTTTATACGCTTAACCGTTTTGAGATAGAGCGCGGAGAGCGCGCAGCGCTCAGCCATACATAGCATAATGCAAGGTCAACCGTGAGTCCCGCTAAATAATACGTCGCATAAAGTTAATTAATCACTAAAAAAATCCATAATTATGAATAATTTGCATTATATTTTTCATTTATCAAATATATTTGTTTAATAATACTTACCTACTTCGTGTAATTAAAAAATTGTTAAGTGAAATACTTCAAGTATATTTTAATTATATTATAATATATCTTAATTATATTTTAAGTAGAAAAATAATAAAGTACTTTTTCTTTAAAAAACTCTTAAATACTTATATTACTATTAAGATTATACCTACAATATTACCATACGAAGCTGCAAATCCCAAGCTAGATAAAACATCTAATAGTCTTTTAGATCCATATCGTCTATGAAGAAATACAGAAAGGCCTAATAGTAGCTGTGATGAAAATGACCGTTCTAGTATCGAAGCCATGATTGCATGATGTGCATTTCGTTTTTAAATGATCTTTTTTCCTTTTCTATTTTTTATTATGACTTCTTGTAGAAAATGCAATAAAGTTTTTGGTATTTCTTCATTAATATCATCTAACAATTTACTCCTACTACTTTCCTAATAATGGCTGCTGCAGCTTCTGAAGTCCATAATCGTTTTTCTTCAGGATCCTATCCAAGCTTTTGATAATAAATTAGCTTGTGTTCACGAAAGGATATGATAGTGAATGATCCTCGTAATTATTATGTCAGTTAAATATTTTTGTTGAAGTCTGTGTGTAATGACAGTCTTTTCAACTGGTACATACGCCGTAAAGACCTCTTTAACCTCTTTCAATGTAAATTGTGAATTTTCATGATTTTCTATATAACAAAAAATCTCTTTCATTGCTTGTGTGACTTGATTGTCTTCGCGATGCTTCTTATCAGTAGATGGTACTCGACTTAAGAAATTGGTATCGCAAATGATATGGTACTTTGCTTCAGCAGCGATCAAGTCATACTCATAAAGTATACGATCTTTTACTAATTCTCCTAAGGAATCGCTTCGTTCTTCTGCTTTTTTGATGACGTTGTCTTTAAATTCAAGAGTACGTGCGTCTGTACTTCTCTTCTGCTTCATCGGCTGCTTGGCCACAAAATAAGCATATTTTTTAAATCAAACACTTCATTTCTTTTTTTACGAGGTGCACTTGATGATGGTGAAGGTTCACCTTCTTCTAGGAGTCGTTTCGATGCTGCAATAGAATTTTTACTGATGTACACTGTTCGACACTCGACATTCACATTCACAGATGTTAAGGTATTTAAATAGTTTATGTGACCGTCATTTCTTTCAATACTTGCAGTTTTTAAAGTTTTTAAGCCGCGCACTACATTAACAGAATCACCTTCTGAAAGTGACTTATCACATATAAAACACAAATCAGCCATAACTCTTAAAATTGTACGTCCGTCGTTGCCAAGATACAATTTAAAACTAACGAATAAACTTGGTTAGTAGAAAGTCGTCCCTTGAAAAAAAATCGGTCTTAACTATACAATGGAACATCTGTCCCAACTGACTATAAATAGAAAAGGTCGTATTATAGGGGTCCGTATTCACAGGTATAATCTTAATAGTAATATAACGATTTAAGAATTTACACATTTTAAAGAAAAAGTACTTAATTATTTTTCTACTTAAAATATAATTAAGATATATTCGAATATAATTAAAATATAGTTAAAGTATTTCACTTAACAATTTTTTAATTACACAAAGTAGGTAAGTATTATTAAACGAATATATTTGATAAATGAAAAATATAATGCAAATTATTCATAATTATGGATTTTTTAGTGATTAATTAACTTTATGCGACGTATTATTTAGCGGGACTCACGGTTGACCTTGCATTATGCTATGTATGGCTGAGCGCTGCGCGCTCTCCGCGCTCTATCTCAAAAACGGTTAAGCGTATAAAAAAATGTTTAAAACAAAATTTGTAGAGAATTTTATGCTCTACAATTTTAATAATAAATGCAAATATCATTGAAACCATAGGAAGCGAGATATTTGTGAAAAACTGATTTTTGTGACCTTTGACCTCGAATATCTTAAGACGCGGACACGATATTTTATGAGACTTTTGAGACAACTTTTAGAACTGGACAATTTATTTTAATTTGTAAAAATTAGTCTAAATTTCTCCAATTTTAAATTGATTGACGGACGGCACTACATACATGAATTCGTGAATAATGTCAAGTATAAATTGAAAAAGCGTAATTGGGTTAAGAGATCTCTGAAAAAGTAGGTTTATCATTAATATTTTCTATTAACGTACCTTTAATTAGATTACCGGCTGGTGACCTATGCATATTTAATTGATTTGTTTTATATAGGGAACATATTGTGGTTTGTAGGTTTTCTCGTTAACAGTTTTTCCGGTGATTAATAAATCGAGTTATTTCAACTTCTGCCATAAATTCGGATTTTGAATCTTAACACATTGAGTAGGTACGTTACTCACAAAGTACAAATAAATAACTGGTCAAGTGCAAGTTGAACTTGCGCAATTAGTGTTCTATATAAGAGTATAAAATGATCAATGACTTCATAAAACACACAGTTATCGACAAAATTTGTTTCCAATCTTTCCTGAAAACTGATGACATTGAAATTTTTGTTTTTTTTATACCAGGTGTTCAAGTATGACATGCGGATTTTTTTTTCTAAAAAAACATGTTAAATTCGGAGGAATGATAAAAAGGGCTTTATTTAAAGTATGCTCAATCGCTTGTTATACATTTTTCCCATTTTTCGGGCAATTTGTGAATACCACGCCGGTAAAAATCTTCTCCTTTTGCTGCGAACCGTTCATCGAGCCATTTTTTTCACATCTTCGTACGAACCAAAGCGCTGTTCAGCAAGTGCGTGTCCCATCGATGCAAACAAGTGGTAATCGAAAGGAGCCAAGTTTGGTGAGTGAGCCGCATGGGGTAGAACTTCCCAGCTGAGTGCTTCCAACGTGTCGCGAACTGGATTTGCCGTATGTGATGGAGCATTGTCATGAAGCAAAATGACTTTGTGTTGCCTCTTTCGGTATTCTGGCCTTTTTTCAAGCAGCGAACGGTTCAAATCGGTCAATTGTTGTTGGTAACATTTAGTATTAACCGTTTCCCCAGGATTTGACGGCTCATAATAGACCACGCCCCTCTGGTCCCACCAAACACAGAGGCCAAAGCGATTCGGTCTTGCGGTCGATGTGGATGGTGCGCCTGGGTCTACCCATCTCTCGTAGCCGATTGGAAACAGCTTGTTGACTAACGCCCAATTGCTCGGCGAGTTGTTTTTGTGTTTGCAAATCATCTTCGTCCATCAATGCTTGCAATTCCACATCTTTATATTTTTTTGGCGGTTTTCCACGTTCCTTGTCTGCAACATCGAACTCACCATTTTTGAAACGCCGAAACCATCGTTCACACGTATCTTGCGATGGAGGATGTTCACCATAAGCTTCTCGAAGTAATCGGTATGATTCAACAGCAGTTTTCTTCTCGATTTCGCGCGACATATTGAATACAACAACACAACACTACGCACACACTTTTCCAATTTATCACTCATGCGCGTCTGATACTTGTTGATGACTGCATTGGTGCACCATCTGTTGTCTGAAATCCGCATTTCATACTTGTACACCTGGTATACTAGATAAATTATTAAAGGTGATGCACTCGTGATAATTTTAGTTCAAACTACACCCCGTAGAGATTATTCCAGAATTTTTTCAAAATTTTTTGATCACTATTTTTGGAAATAAGAGGGGGACAGCAATTTTTCGCGATTTTTAAAAAATAATAAGAAGAAAAGTGTGCGCAAGTATTACATTATATATATTTTTAAACTCGTGTTTTTACAAGCTTTCATTTGACACCCCACTCGATGAACTAGTAAAAAATTTTTTTTTTCACTTCTGGTTTCATCGGCCAAAACTAACCCTTTAAGTCAAAATTTAATTTTTAAAACTACACGGCTCTATGTCTATGTCAAATAGTTTCGGAGAAAATCGGGTGTGACAGACGGACGAACACCGACGTGATCTTATAAGTGTTCCGTACGGAGCACTAAAAATAATCAAAATACCTTAAGGCACGAAAAACAACAGACAAAAAAATATTTTTTTGTTTTCATTTCGTCACCATATCTTTCCTTTTTTGCATCATTTTAAGCGACACTTGTTCTTTTATCTTTCTGTCTTTAATTCCCATAACTCCTCCAACGTAAATTACAAGATTATACTAAAATCCCAAAATGCCATCATACGAAGCACTGTAACGAGGACAGAAATAGCGCAAAACATCCCTTTTGTGCTTTTGTATTTAATTTCAAATGACATTTCATCCCCCTTTTCTCATGAGATTTTACTTCAAAAGGATTTAATTTTGTTTACGAAGTTTTACATTGCCAGAGATTAAGGACATTTATGATTTGAAAATTAAAGTAATAAACAAGGGTTACATATTTAATAGGTGTATATTTTAAAAGACACATTACATCGATTGAATGTCGGTTAAAAATAATATTATCAATAGACTAACCCTAAAAAATTAATAATACAGTTATTTTTTCTGTGTTAGTATGTGTTCCGCGGTGGTGAATTTCATGATTTGTATTACTTCAGTAATAACGGGTAGAAAATGCAGAAGTCCCATTACCTACCTATCTACTACTAACACAAAAAAATTCCTGGCACTTCACCCTTTACTCGTTACCTCAATTAATATACTTAATGTTCCAATATCTTCACCATATCATACTTGGAACGAAAATTTAAGAATTCAGATCACCATTTATGTTTATTGTATTAGAGCTGACAATTGTTTCGACACAGTGTGTCTTCTTCTGGAGTAAGATGTAAATTAACTACAAAGTATGTTACAAATACATAAGTTACCTGGTATAAGGGCTAAATTAATTAACAATATTCACCATAACATCTAAAACAAGATCAATAAAGGAGACCCACTCCCCCATCCAGTTGATCGTTGAGTAATAAACCGGCAGATTTTTTCTGCTTAATTTTCACCCGCTCTAAATAATTCAGTAATTTCCTTTTCTATTCATTGTGCAAAATTCTGAAATCTTCATTGAAAGTATGATTTTCTGTTAAATGTTTAGCGTAGTGAGATATGTTATTTTTCATTATATAGCTTTGTTTATGTTCCTTTATTCTTTTATAAAAATATCTGCCTGTTTGTCCTATATAGGTTTTATTACAAGTCCTGTTTTATTTTCTTTTTTACTTTGATTTTATTAAATAAAGCATAGTTTGTAAACCCCTGTTTTATTTTCTCTTTTTGTTTTACTTTTATTATATAAAAGTAAAACAAAAAAAAAAGAAAATAAAACAGGAGCTTACGAATTATGCATTGGTACTAGTAATAAAACCTATATAGGACAAACAGGCTGATCTTTTTTTATAAAAGAATAAAGGAACATAAACAAAGTTATAGAATAAACAATAACATATCTCATTAGGATAAACATTTAACAGATGAAAATCCAACTTCAAGGAAGATTTCAGAATTTTGCCAAAAAAAAAGGAAGGAAATTATTGAATTGTTTAGAGCAGGTAGAGAATAACCAGAAAAAATTCTCAGGTTTATTACTCAACGATCAATTGGGTTGATACCTAGTTGCGGTAAAGGTCGGCAATAAAAAGTTCCGAGTTGCGGTACAGACCTTTTTCGAACCCAAAATTGTTCCGAGTTGCGGTCCGTCACAGGCAGGTATAGAGCTATAAGTATGTAAGTTATGTGTGAAAATTAAAGCCAAAGGCATATTTCAGTAATTACTATATTAGTAAGACATGCATTTGACAAACGTTACAGCATCAATTTCTTTATGTACATATTGAATTATTTTATAATCTAAAAATGATGAATTGTACCCATTAGTCGAACACTTTGGTGCACTGGTTTGTATAGCGTTGATTTTCGCATAGGTTTCAGTCTGAAAACCCTTGATAACCTCTAAAAATTCATGAAAATTCGGATGAGGCGAACGACTATCCTTTGTAAATTTTGAATGAAAAGCCTCAATCCCGTTATTAATTCAGGTTAAACGCTGGCGTCGAGCGCGGTCCAAAGAGTGTAGGAAAAGGAGCACTATCATCGATGTAGTTTTCAACTATGTAGTCTGCAAACAATGTTACTTATGGCTGATTTTCTAATAATTGGACGAAAACATCTCCCACGTGATCGGCAGGGAGAAAAGTTAGCCCGAACATGTGGTGAAGCCATTTTCCAATGGGAGAATTTTTATCTTTGTATTCTCTAATTGATCCTAGATTCTGGACTTTTCTCCACTAGGATGGTCCTAAATGGAGTCAGCATTCCACAAGCGTTGTCAATGGAAATTCGGTTGAAACCGCACCGTGAAAAGCACGTTCAAAATCTGACACGACCTTTGTAGGCGAGAAGACACATCCTAATTGCTGGCATTTGAACTTTACCGCAGAGAATACCAAAGAATACGAAGTTTCCTTCTTGTTGTGCATTAGGCTGAACACCAAGGGAATATAGCGGCCATTGATATATGTCAGAATAGTAAACATTTGTAGAAAAAACTTCGCACAAAATTCAAATGTACCGTCCACAATTACAACTTCCACCGCGCACAGGAATTCTAAATTACTATTACAGAAAAATATCACACCAACCTGGATATCATTAAACATCAGGAAATCTTCATGCCTGGCGGTTTCGACCGAGATTAAACTGAGATATTCATGAACTTCCTCTCGGGACTTTGGCAACTTTGGATAGCACTGCAGTGTTCAGCACATTCGGATCTGCAGCCACCTCCCGTCGAATCATCTTTTTGGGTCTTTCGTTGTAATGTTCCTCGTTGGCTCTCTTCTTCACTGCGTTGTTAATTTTTTGGCGATTCAGTACTTGTTCATTATCATGTTGATGCTGATGATTGGCAGTTTGTCGTGAAAATATGTCGTCTGGTCCAATGGTATTAAGTTTAGCAGTGCAGTTCTTGTTTGTGCAGACCCAGCACATCTCTTCTGTCGATTTTAAACTGCGATATTATCGAAATTTGTAATTTTCTAATAGGATCAAAGTTTTACCTTTCTCGCACAACATCCTCTGTAATAAGATCATGTTGACTTGAAAAGTTTAAACGTAAACTAGTAAATTTCAAAAATGCCCTTACGTTTTATACTTTTATCTAATTTAGGTTAACCCTAATTTAAGGAAATAATATTTAAGAATTAATAATAATTGATAATTTAACCCTACCTACTTGCCCATTTGTCGATTACTGCAACTCGGTTGAAAGGCAGATCAAAATATTTACAACTTTCTAAAGGCTATTATGCGGACCGCAACTCGGTATCTACGATCAATTGGATGGGGGTGGGTTTCCTTTATTGAATTTGTTCTAGGTATTATGGTGAATATTGTTAAAATTTAGCTCTTATAACCAGGTAACTTATTATTTTGTAATATACTTTGTAGTTAATTTACATCTTGCTCCAGAAGAAGACATGATGTGTTGAAACAATTGTCAGCTCTAATATAATAAACATAAGTTGTAATTTGAAATAATATTATATGAAAACAACACTATGTTTTAATTTCCAATATACTTAAAGTAACTTGACAATTGTTTCACCATACAATGGCTTCTTCAGAAGTAAATAAGAAAGAAAAATATTTGGTAGTAATCCTGGTTATATAGTGCTTAAAACTATCCTTAATTACCTAAGATTATGCTAATCATTTTATTATATTATTTACAGATAGAATTATTTTAAGAATGCAAATCTGTGGTACTAGTTCAGAGAAATAATAAAGATTAAGTAAGGGTGAATGGTTTAAGTCTACCTGTTCGTTTAATAATAGATTGGAGTTTTTCCGTTTGTTAATTTCAAGACATTTAAGCAAATTTAATTTTTTAGATTTATTTTCTACATCTAGGATTTTTAACGTATCATCAAAATTATGGGATTTGTTTATTATATGGGTTGCATAATGTGAATTGTTCTTATTTTTTAAATAACTATGTTTATGTCTTTTAATGCGAGTTTCAAAAAATCTACCAGTTTGTCCTACGTAGGTTTTAGTACATGATCCCCAATTTAATAAATAAACTCCTGATTTTAAGGATTTCTTAGATTTGATTTAGTTATTCAAAATTATATTCCCTAAGGAATTACTGGTTTTGAATGCTATTTTATTGTTCTTTTTTATTAAATGTTTGGAAATTGTTCTAGTTATTTTCCCTGTGTATGTGAGTGTACTAAATTTCCCTTTTTTGTCATTAATTGTGGGATAAATTAGAGAGATTGCTCGTTTAAAGGATTTTTTATTCAAGATATTATCTATAATGTTGGGGTCATATGCATTATTAATTGCTCTTTGTTTGATTATGTTGAATTCTTTGTTAAAACTTGTTTTAGTCATAGGGATATGTAACAATCTATGTATGAAAGAGTTGAAAGCTACCATTTTGTGAGTGTAAGGGTGGGATGAACTATTGTGTATGACTGTGTCAGTATGTGAAGGTTTGTGAAAAATCGAGAAATCGTGTTTATTGTTCACTTTTGGTATAGATATGTCTAAGAAATTTATTGAGTTATTGGTTTCTAATTCTAAGGTGAATTTAATATTAGGATGCAGATTATTTAGGAAGTTAAGGAGGATTGTTAGTTGTTTATGTGTTCCCATGAAACAGGAAATGATATCGTCAACATATCTATACCAGTAAAATTGTTTACTTTTTTTAGCTTACATAAAAATTTCCGCTAGTAAAGGGCTTAAAGGATTACCCATTATTAGACCTTCTTTGAATGTATAAAAGTTATCGTTGAATTCAAAATAGTTGTGATCCAAGTACGTCGTAAGTAAATCTAAAATATCCCGTTTAATAATTTTGTTTACTTTATTTTTGATTAAGAGTCTACTAATTCTATGACTTCATATGGTGGGATACTAGAAAATAAGTTTTGTACATCAAATGAGATAATTCTAGAATTTTCCGGTAAGTTAATGTTTTTATCAATTAGTTCATAGGTGTTGGATATACTATATTTCGGTTTAAATTTGCAGTATTATCGTAATAAAGGGATGAGTTTTTGTGATAATTTGATTGATGGTGCCGTAACAAACGATACAACTGGTCTAATAGGGAAATCCTTTTTATGTAATTTAATTAGGGAATATAATTTTGGAGCCTGTGGGTTCATTATTGTTAAAGTACTTTTTTCAAAATCATTGAAAATTGTGAGATCTTTTAAAGTAGATTTTATTAGTTTTTGGTAGACTTTTGTGGGATCATTAATTAATATTGGAAATTTGTCTGTGTTAAGAAAAGAAAGAGTTTTAAATATATATTGTTCTCTAGAAATAGCTACTACAGACTTAACGTTATCAGCTGTAGTGAATATTATGTTGTGTTCTTTGGCTTTGGTTTTGATCGATACAATTTTAACAAAAAATTCAACATAATCAAACAAACAGCAATTAATAATGGATATGACCCAAACATTATAGGTAATTAAGGATAGTTTTAGGTACTATATAACCAAGATTACTGCCAAACATTTTTCTTTCTTATTTACTTCTGAAGAAGCCATTGTATGGTGAAATAATTGTCAACTTACTTTAAATATATTGGAAATTAAAACGTAGTGTTGTTTTTATATAATTTTATTATGAATTTCCAACAAGTATTGGCTAACACAGTCAAAGATTTGAAATAGTTGTTTAATTCGTTCTTAGTTATTATAGATCTCCATCAAGTAATGCCTAAGTCAGTGCAGTATATCATACTTGATTAAATATGTGCTGATGGTTTATAAATTTTATAAATAAATACGTTCATAACGGTCGCATATAATTTCTGCGTTCCTGTTTATTACTTTCGACTTAGCTAGTATATTGCTCAAAAACTTTTGTACTTTAAATATATGTTTAGCAAATTTCAAATCGATACCTCATTTTGGTAGAGATTTATCATGGCAGTAGACAGACAGACACACCGATAGACTATGGAAGTTGAAAATTGTATTTTTCGTGGTCTAGGGACCCTGAAAAGTGAAGAAGTATAAAAATCTGGAAGGGTGAGTTTTATACGAATATAACATTCCTCTTAACAAGTGAAGTAAAAACAATTAATTCCAAAATTTCTTAAACGGTTTTATTACTCAATTGTTGTTCTATAAACACGTGTTACAGGTTTCGTTTTAGGAAATTTTCTACAGAATGATGTTACCGTTATGGTCCGTTTACACGGTCATATCAGTCCTCAGTTCAGTTTCAATTTCAGTCGAACTGTCCGTTTTTCTTATGTGTAATGGTCCTTTTACACGGTCATATCCGTTCTCAGTTCCGTCTCAGTTTTTTAGTTTTCGTTTCATTTCAGTTCGGAGGGAGGTTTGTAAAATAGCTCATGTATGAAGACTGTCTCACTGCAGTAGCCTTAGCTGTGGCGTTGAAGAAACGGTGGTAGAAAAGAACCCCATACCGTCAGGTGTCAGTCTCCGTTTCAGTTCTGTTTTCAGTTTTTTTCCTTTTTACACATAGGAAAAACGGACAGTTCGACTGCAACTGAAACTGAACTGAGGACTGATATGACCGTGTAAAAGGACCATAAAAAAGAAAAACTGAAAACAGAACTGAAACGGAGACTGACACCTGACGATATGGGGTTCTTTTCTTCCACCGTTTCTTCAACGCCACAGCTAAGGCTACTGCAGTGAGACAGTCTTCATACATGAGCTATTTTACACATGTACACTTTGGAATAGTATGACAACACATGTTTGAACGCGAAACACACATAACACTTTGAAAGATAACTCGGACTGAGAATTGAACGGACGGTGTAAAAACAAACCTCCTTCCGAACTGAAATGAAACGAAAACTGAAACTGAGACGGAACTGAGAACTGATATGACCGTGTAAAAGGACTATTGACATATTAAAAAATCTGGTATTTAAATATTTTAGTTATTCAGGGTGTACCAAAAGTTAATAACAAAACAGGTTTAAATTTTTTAGTTTCGTTTTAGGAAATTTTCTGCAGAATGATGTGTATACATAAAAAACCTAACATGCTTGATATCTTCGTTACCGTTAGATATATTAAAAAATTTGGTATTTAAATATTTTAGTTATTCAGGGTGTACCAAAAGTTAATAACAAAAACAGGTTTAAATTTTTTAGCTTTTAATTGGAATACCCATTATTTTTATTTCATTTTAAGTAAAATATCCTTCACATAAATATAATCTTTCTGAGAGGGGACGACGAACGAATGATATTTTTAGTGTTCCGTGCGGAACACTTATAAGGCGGGCATTACACTATCAAAGTTCTTTTATAAAAGAATTTTTACGATAAATGTGATAGTGTAATAGCTCTAGTTTTATAAAATTTGTCTTTTATAAAAGTTCTTTTATCATAGTTTGCATTTTCATCCAATATTTGATAAAAGTAGTTTCTCACACTGTCTCTCATCACGTCTCGCGATAAAATCCAATCACGCGTATCAGTTATCAACTTATTAATCGTAGTATATTTAATTTAATTTGCGTTTTTAAAATATTATTTCTTTAAACAGTAATTTAAAAACAAAAGCTTTGAAAGTAACTGAAGAATGGCCGAGTCGAGGATTGAGTGCAAGTGGCGGCTACTAAAATTTTGATTTGTGAATATGAAAGAATAGATTATCTGTATGACGTTTGCCATACAGAGTACAAAAATAGAAATAAACGGTTGAATGCTTATGAAGATATTGCTTGTGTATTGAAAGAACAAAGAACAAAAGTTAATAGGTTGAAAGTGTACACCGAGGTATGCGACTACTGTATTGAAGACTTATGTAGCTCTCGCCTATGGCAAAAAATCACAGAGTAACCATAAGCCGTTCCTCAAGGGGTATTGGGTCACGCAAATGTGTCGTTTCCCGAGATATCGGTCCCACCTTCAGAAGCAAGTAATCGAAGGTTTTTTCATCCATCCTCTAATAGTTCATGTAACTTTTTGTATCTTCCATGACCAGTTCTTTGAGTAAATTCTGATGGATGCCCTTTAATTCGCGCTGGGCAACCCAAGATCTTACCCACAAACGTTTCTTTACATTTTTGATTTTATATTTTTCCGCCACAGCTATTGCACCTACAGCAGCCACAACACCTGCGGCAAGTGGTAAAACGTCATCCATTACACAACAGTCACAACTCACAACACTATATTGAAACGAAAAACTGAGCTTTCTTTTAAAATATTTTGTAAAATATTTTACATAGTGTAATGCAAATTTTGTAGTCATAAAAGATATTTTATAAAAGAAATTGTAAAACAATTTCTATCCAACTTTTATAATACATCTTTGTCCAAAAACTTTTATAGTGTAATGCCGGCCTAAGTTCACTTCGATGTCCGTCTGTTTGTCTTCCCATCCGTCTGTCACACCCGATTTTCTCCGAAACTATTTAACATAGAAAGTGGAAATTTGGCACTAATATAGGAATTGATGGCCTCATCAGAGCCGGGTAGTTTTGAAAATTAAATTTTGTCTTAAGGGGTTAGTTTTGGGGCGTGGAATCGTAAGTGGAAAGAAAAAAAAATTACCAGGTCATCGAATGGGGTGTCAAATGAAAGCTTGTAAAACACGCTTTGAAAAATATATATAATGTAATACTTGCGCACACTTTTATTTGTATTATTTTTAAAAATTGCAAAAAATCACTGCCCCCCTTATCTCGAGAGGTAGTGATCAAAAAATTTTGAAAAAATTCTAGAATATTCTCCACAGGATGTAGATTGAACAAAAATTGTTACAAGGGCATTACCTTTAATAATTTATCTGGTATATAAAAAAAAGAAACAAAAATTTCAAGGTCATCAGTTCTCAATAAAGATCGGAAAAAAACTTTGTTGAAAACTCATTTGGGATATATTTTGTGAAGTCACTGATCATTTTGTACCTCCGTAGTGCAAATCAAATCTGCACTTGATCGGTTATTTGTTTTATTTTGGCTTGGACAGTTCTGTCAAGCAGCCAGTCGCTAATTGAAACACTTTATACTGAATTTTCAGTGTATCAAAAATTATTCACAGAGAATGAGCCGTTGCTATTTATTACAAAATGCAATGCAATGCAAAAAAAAAAAAGCAAAAACGACCTTTCCGACAAGGAATATAAACAGGTTTACACTCTTCTCGTTCTGCGCCAATCAAAGCATTTTAGGTAAGCCAACATATAAATTTTGAGGACTTTTAATAAACAAGACAATAGTTATATCCATAATTCAAAGTTTAATCTTGTTTTCGTATGAATAAGACATGGCGATCCTTTGAGTCTGAAATTTATCTAAAAGTGTAAGTACATCTAGAAAGTTTAACGGTCTTGGTGTACAGTAGTTCTTCATTAATTTTGGGTATAGATCATTACTATATTTGCGACATTCTAAAGAAATATAGTTCAGTTCCCCATAACTCTTAGTATATATATATATAGTATAAAATCACTAGCTACAGGTTCGGACTCTATAGGTTTGGAAATGTTGTGCTTATGTTGTCCCAGGATTTTACCTTTCGTTACTAATATAATGAATTGTTGCATTTTGGAGGGGATATTTCCAGTGTTACACCCTTACCAAAAAATAATGATATTAAATCTTTTACTATGAACTACGTCCTATAAGTATCTTACCTTGTCTTTCAAAAATTTTGGAAAAAATAGTGGATAAGCAAATAAGATTTTTCTTAGAAAATAACTCTGTTTTACCCATGAATCAGTCGGGTTTCAGAAAGGGGTACAGCTGTACAATAACTTTATTAGGTCTGACCGATGACATATCTAGAGCCTTGGACGTTGGGAAATCGTCGATATTGGTGCTTTTGGACTATTCCAAGGCGTTTGATATGGTATGCCATAACTTACTGTTAGCTATTCTAAATTCTGTTGGTTTATCGAATAGTGCTATCGGATTTGTTGGAAATTATTTGAGCAACATACTCCAGTACGTTGAAACGTCCATGGGACAGTCATCGAGGGAATTGGTGAAGTGTGGCGTGCCACAGGGCTCCATATTGGGACCTCTACTTTTACAATTTATACGAATAATTTTATTTCTTGTTTGAAGCATGTTAAGTCATATCTCTATGCCGATGACACTCAACTGTTGTACTCCTTTTTGTCTAGTGATTGGAGAATGGCTGAAGCAATGGTAAATAATGATTTAAGTGCTTTGGTGGAATTTTCGGAGCGCCATGGTTTGCTAATTAACCCTGATAAATCATCTGTCATGATTTCTGGTAAACATAGAGACCGTTTGCGTGATATCAGTATAAACATTGCTGGTCAACGTTTGGATATGCAAAATAGTTCGAAAAATTTAGGTGTTATAATAGATACAGATTTGCGTTTCAAAGAACGCGTAGGGCATATTATACAAAGAGCCTTTATGTCACTGAAAATGCTTTACCGACATCGACATCTTTTGGAAGAATCTCTCAAGGTAAAATTGGCAGATTCTCTTGTTTTAAGTCACTTTAATTATTGTGATATTATGTATGGACCGTGTTTAGATAAAGTAAACTTAAATAGAATTGAAAAAGTGCAAAGGAGCTGCTTACGTTTCATTTATGGTATAAGAAAATTTCAGTCCGTGTCGCAGAAATTAGAGGATGATGGTTAAATATGCAGGATAGACGTAGACTACATTCTTTGGTAATGTTTCATGTTTTTGTTGTTAATTACTGCCCACCATACCTAATAAATAAAATTATTTATAGAACAGACGTTCATAGGTTGAATTTAAGATTTGGTGGACTTATATCTCCACCACCTCACCGAACGGCTCTTTTTAAAAGAAGCTTTTCCTACAATATTTTTAAGCTTTATAATACCGTACCTGTTGCTTTAAAAACCCTTAAACCTGAGATATTTAGAAAGCGGATAAAAAGTATTATAAACCAATTAGTTAATTAGGTTAATTTTTGTTGCATTTCTTTCTCTTTCTCTCCCTCTCTCTATCTCGTTTAGTTTTATTATTTTCTTTAATTCATGAACATTTATGCTAGATGATGTAGATTACATGGGGTTGAACTTTGAACAGTTTTAATTGTTTTCAGCTCCTTTTTCTTCTTTTTGTAGCAGAAATATTGAAATGTATAATGTAAAGTGTAATATTAATGTTGTTTTGCAGAAAAGAGGAAATAAAATTATTATTATTATTATATATTTCACAGTCAACAATTACCTTGCCAGTTAGTCAATCTTTTGGTTCTAGTTAAGACCTAGTGTAAGCTTTAACCCACATAAAAACAACCTTTTTTTTGCTCAGAGTAAGTTTCCTTAATATCTGTTTAGTTCCATATAGGATATGCAATCTTCTATGAAATTTTCTAAGGCTTTAAGTACTGAGAGTGAATCCGTTAATATCAATATCTTATTACGGTCTAATTTTCTGCAAAGACCAAGCGATTGCAGAATCACAATGGCTTCATACGTGAAAATGAAAAAGGCAGGATTCAGTTTAAATTTTGATTCTATTTTCATGGGAGGAATATAGAAAGCTTCCACACAACCTTGCTCCGTTTTTGGTATATCTACGTATTTTTGTATAAAATTGTAGTTATTAGCATTAAGTATGGAGCGATTCACACTATGAGAATGAACATTTGTTAATATGATCAACATATCCCTACCTTCATTGTATCGAGTCAGGACTTCCTCATACTTGCCCGACCCATCTCTTCCACTTCTTTTTATAATTTTTTAGTAGTTAAAAATTTCAAGATCTCCTTTTCTAATAATTTTCCTATCACCGTAGAGGCTTTACGTTGTTAGAGCAAGGCTACATTTGATTCATTCAGGAAAAAAAAGGTAAATGTAGGTAGCAACGTCCTTAATTAAAAAAGAAACTATGCCACTTTTTAATGTAAAATTCATTAAGGACTATATAAAAACAGCTAATGAAAACGGCAATGAAGCTCGTTGGGGTGCTAAATAAAAAATTCATGTGGGTCTTCTCTTCTTAAGAAGTGTATAAGACCCCAGTATCCGGACTTTTTAAATATTTAATCAAATTTGTTGGTGAGTCTTGAAAAAATAAAATGTAATATTAAAAGATTTTGAATGATTGATTGTAAAATCTCTATACATAAAATATAGAATATATATATATATATATATATATATATATATATATATATATATATATATATATATATATATATATATATATATATATATATATATATACATATACATATATACAGTCGACACTGTTTATAGTGAAACTCTATATAGAGAAAAACTCTTTATAGTGCAATTTTTTCAAGACCTAGAATATTTTAATGAAGTTTCATGTAAAAAGCCCTGCATATAATGAATCTGTAAAATAATAACACTATATATAATAAAATTTTTACCAGAATTTTATGTATAAATTTTTATGCATTTATTGAGATCTTGGCCGTTTCGAGTTTCCCATTTTTATCTAACATTAGCACGAATTTCATTTTTATGACACATTCTTTTGAAAAGGTTCTTAACGCGTTTATAACGCCTAATGGTTGGCAATAAATCAGGTAGATTTCTGTGAGAAACCCGGGGAATAACCCATTTTATTGAAACCCGGGGAAAAACCCATTTTATAGTCGAGGCCTAGTAATTCGCAATTTCACGTTCAGTTTCTTTTTGTTTAAGAATCAAGTAAGATGTCCAAGCGAGTGTGTTTAAGTTTAGCTGAGAAAATTAAAGTTTTCGAGGAAGTTGATAAAGGCTGCAAAAAAATTGATGTTGCAGCAAAATTTGGTGTTTCTCCAAGTTGCGTCTCTCTGATAATAAAAAGTCGCGACAGTATCATCAAGGAACCTAGTGTTCCAAGCAGTCGAAAACGAGTACGGGTGAGTACTTACAAGGATGTAAATGAAGCAGTTTTACGATGGTTTCAAGTGGCCCGTACGCATCAAAACGTACCAATATCGGGAAATTTAATAAAGCAAAAGGCTCTACAATTTGCTAAAGAATTTAACTGCGTTAATTTTCAAGCTAGTGAAGGGTGGTTGAGTGCCTGGAAGACTCGCAATTCAATTGTTTTCAAGACGGTGTCTGGCGAGAGTGCAAGCGTTAGTCAGGAGGACTGTGACTTTTGGACTGAAACTGTTTTAAAAAGTGCATTGAAAAAGTACGAGCAAAAAAAACGTTTTCAATTGTGATGAAACCGGTTTGTTTTTTAAATGTTTGCCAAATAAAACTTTTGCTTTTAAAAATGATAAATGTTTTGGTGTTAAAACAAGTAAAGAAAGGGTGACACTTATGGTTGGAGCAAACATGGATGGCTCAGAAAAACTGAAATTACTGCTCATAGATAAAAGCAAAAATCCCCGTTGTTTAAAATGAGTTTAATCTCTGGAGTTAGATTACGCCAATAATAAAAAGGCATGGATGACTTCTGAGATTTTCGAAAGATGGATCAAAGAACTGGACACGAAAATGAAAAGCCAAAAGCGAAAAATTGTGATGTTTATAGACAATTGTCCTGTACATCCAGTTACTGTAAGTAAAAAATTAAGAATTATTGAATTGATCTTTTTTCCACCAAACATGACCTCCAAATTGCAACCTATGGACCAGGATATTATAAAAAACATAAAACATCATTACCGAAACAGAATTGTTCACAAAATTGTTAATGCGATTGATAACAACCTTCCAGTCCAAAAATTGATTACCCTTAAATAGTGTATAACCGAAGTCGCTAAAGTATGGAGTGAAAATGTTTTTCAGAAAACTATCAAAAACTGCTTTTCTGAAGCAGGTTTTACTGAAAAAATTGACGAATGGGAAGAAGAAGACGAAATGGATCTCGCTACCTTAAAAAGGCAATGGGGTATTCTACAAGAAACTGCTACCGTCGACGCAGATTTTTTACTTGAAGGTTTCTTAGAAACCGACAATGATGTTTGCACGACAGATCTCCCAACTGACCAAGACATAATTGACGATATAAAAAGTATAGAAGATCATGAAGAAGAAACTGAAACCGGGGAATGTCCTGCTAAATTTAGTGAAAATGAAATGGGGGGGGGGGGTATAAGAAATGCATTTGATATTGTGCGAACTACTCTCAGGGGCCAGGAAAGTGTACCTGATCAAATCTTTATGCATTTGAATAAATGCGAGAATTTTGTTCCATCAATCCTCGATTTCAACAAGGGACCGGAAACTTCGACTGGACGTCCACTTCGCTGCTCGTCACACATTCTTTTTCGGTCACTTTTGAATCGATCTATCCACTTGTAAACGTTCTCATGGTTTATGCAACTTTGTCCATACTATAATGACATTCTAGAATGTATTTCACTTGGCTTAACACCTTCTGTTACTAAAAATCTGATGACAGCAGGCGGCTCTTCTAAAGTGCAGTCTTTCTGCAAACTGGATATTTTGAGGGTATGTTTACATTACATGATCGAACAGCTGATTAAAACTCATCACAAGGTTGCCAACTTGCGCTCCTAGAAGTATGGAGCGATTTTGTTGAATGGGTTTAAGCTGAGACCAATTGTCTCTTTACATATTGAATGACCTTAGTATATATATATATATATATATATATATATATATATATATATATATATATATATATATATATACATATATATATATATATATATATATATATATATATATATATATATATATGCATATATATATATGCATATATATATATATATATATATATATATATATATATATATATATATATATATATATATATATATATATATATATATATATATATATAGATATATATATATATATATATATATATATATATATATATATATATATATACATATATATATATATATATATATATATATATATATATATATATATATATATATATATATATATATACAGTGCCATTCATACAGTTTTGCACCATATGGACAAAATTTTTATTATAACAGTTTTTGAAAATTTAATTTCGAAATATGTTAGTGCATGTTTTATGTTTAGGATTATACCCAAATTAGGTCATAATGTCACATGCCTTGCCTGTCAAATAGGACATTTAAATTTTAAAATGTGAAAAAATCGCATTTTTTATTGAAAATATCGAAAAAAGTTATGAAGAAAAAATGATTGCATTGCAGTTTTACATTTATGTACCAATGGTCGAAAAAATTTGATGAAAATTGACTTTTTTTCAATTATTTTCCCCTAAAATGACAGTCAACTGTTTTTCCACATAAATTATCTTATGTACTTATTTATTAGTTGATGTTTCACTAAATGTTAAGAAAAAAAAATTAGGCCTTAAAATTAAAAAGTCGTAATTTAACAATGTAATCTTGGTGCAAAGCTGCATAATTTTTATGACAGCTTAACTTCTAAGGGCTAATATAATAAGTATTAATGGTATGTAATAAATTTGAACAAATTTGTAGTTTCTTAAAATTTCTTAATTTCTTTTTCAATGCACGATTTTATAAATAAACGTGGTGAAACGTCTGCAAAATTCCACGCAGAATGTAAACAAACGAACGGATCTATTCCCGGATTAAGGTATTTCGTACAAGTAGACAGAGAGAGCATTATGTAAGAGAAAGACGCGAAATAATTTGATTTTCAAGGTATAATGAATCTGGCAACGTAGCTTCTCGCTAGCTTCCCGCCGCACGCAATCACATGTTATTTATTTTTATTTAGTATCGATGTATATTAACTAATTAAAACGATACGATATATCAATGATTCAGTACTGTAACTGAATAAATGCGCGTGCGAGGCACGTGTTTATTCTAGTATCTTTTAAAAGAAAGTCCGATCAGTGCAATGCATACATTTGATTCAAAAATCGAAAGAACGCGGTCTTCTTCAAGCTACGTTACCACAGCGAAAATTCACTTCATAAAATTTCATTAAAAAGTAATATTTGTCTAATATTTTTGCAGCAACTGGAGGTAAACTGCTTTCATATGTTAACAAACGAAAGCAGCGTAATTTTTTTATGTATATATACTTTTTTGTGATTTTTTTTACTTTTTAATGTACATTCGACAAAAAAAATTGTAAAAATGCATGCTTTTGATCGAAGAAAAAGTGTGGACTCCTATCTTTTACGTTTTAGGTATCTGAAACTATTACAATTAATTATTGCCATACGGCACGGTAAGCCATCTTTATATTGAAGCAGTGAATGCAAGATGCTAAAATCTACGAGAATGGATTAAAAAGTTCGCGGCCTCACCAAAAAATAATTATAATATTTTTATTATAGTATCCTCAATAAGTTCATACTTTCTTTGGTTATTACAGTGTAAAATTTCGTTGCTGTAGAATTTGTGGTTTTTAGGTTAGAACGAGTTTAGTGAGACCAAGTGCAGCGTTTTAGGGAAAGTGGAAAAAATTGAACAACGTGCGGTCATCAAGTACCTGTTTAAAAAAAGATTAACACCAAAGGAGATCTACGATGATATGAAAACAACACTAGGGGAATCTGCTCCGTCATATCCCACTGTGAAAAAAAATGGGTTGCAGAATTTGAACGTGGACGAGGGAGTATCGAAGATGATCCTGGCTCCGGCCGGCCCACGACATCTACGACTGAAGAAAACATCAGCAAAGTGTGTGATCTCATATTGAAAGACCGTAAATTAACTATCAGGGAAATTGTAGACACTATACTACACACTCGTATGAACGAACCCAAAACATCATTGCCAACGAATTTGGATTTTCTAAGGTTTCCGCTAGGTGGGTCCCCAGATTTCTTTCAGTTGAACAAAAATGAATTCGACTCACGATTTCTCGCGACTATTTGGAGATGTTTGAGGCTGATCCGCAAGATTTTCTTAACAGGTTTGTGACAATGGACGAAACCTAGGTACACCACTATACTCTAAAAATGAGGTGCCCAAACTTTTTTTCCTCGTAGACCACTTTCAAAATTTTACTGGTTTCGGTGGAGCCCCTGCTGCTACATTTCTAGCATATGCTCAAAACTCGTCAAAAAATGTGAAGATTAGATCTAACGATGGAAATTTGCGTCGTGGCTGAGTTCCAACCCTAAATTCGGAGTAGTAAAAATAAAAAGAAAAATAATATATTTTCTTGTGTTCTATTTATTAAAATAATATGATTACAGACTTAATAGAATTAAAATTAAAGATTAATAACGTACCGTAACCTCAACAATGCAAATCAAAAATTAAAATAAACAGTCATAATTTTAATGGGAGGGATGTACTTGATGGATTCACAGCAAATTATCATTATTTGGCTTCACTTTTGTAAGGAATAACCGCAAATCTCCCCGTTCTGTGATGTTCAATCTGCTCCTTTTTTTTATTAATAGGTTTGTTACGACACTAAATCTTTTTTCGACAAGGTATGACGAGGGAAACGCTATCAAAAGTTTTGTCGCAAGTTCCCACAGTCCAGGATATTTTTCGGGTATTTCTGCCTGCAGCCAAAATGTTTGATAGCCTTTTTTAAATTTCACCTTCAGCTCCTCATTGGTGCTAAGCTCGAGTAGCTCCTCTTTTAATACCACATTCGCCACTCCTGTTTCATCAAATGGATTTATGATCCATGGTTGTATTTCCATCGTCAGAATATCTTCAAGTCTATTTTTGAAGTCATCATGCAGGGCATTTAAATGTTGAACGTATGTCTGCATATCCTCATCAAGACATTCTGCCTGTGACAAGTTTGGAAACTGGGAGAATTCGCGCCGACTAATATTTTTGCTTCATAAATTTCAATTTTCCAAGAAAAGCCGAAGTTACGCCCTTTATTTTTATTAAATTTAGGCTGTCCCCTTGTAACTCCAAATTAATGTCATTAAATTGTTTGAACAAATCTGTCAAATACGCGATGTCTGCTTTCAATTTGATCAGGTTTTCTTTTAAATCTGGTTCTTTACTTTCCAGAAACTCTAAAACTGATTCAAAAAGTGAGTAAAATCTTGTTAAATATGCACGACAACCAGCGTACTTCAGTATGTAAGAGCAATCGTTGGAAGTCTTCATCATTTTCGTCGCACAATTGTGCAAATGAACGGGTATTCAACGCATTGCTTCTTATTTTGTTAACTGCTTTAATCACAAATTGAAGCGATTGGTGCAATCTATCACTCAAATTTTTCACTACCAGGTGTTGTCGGTGGATGACACAGTGAATTGCAGTTACTCCTGGTATAATTCTTTTAAGATGGCTTATAAACCCACGATATCGCCTGAAGATGGCAGGAGCTCCATCTGCTGCCACCGAAATAATATTTGTAAATGGATCGATTTTTCCTTAAAAAAATCACTCAGGACATTATATTGATTCGCCTTTAGTGTCCGTCTCCAAAGTTTTCGCGAATAGCAGCTCTTCATGGATTTCTTCGTCCATAACAAATCGAACACATGCTAATAATAATCCTTCATTACCAGGTAAAGTTGACTCGTCCAGTTGAATAGAAAAATGAGTTGTTTGCAGATAATTACACAAGAAGCTTTCAATATCAGAGCTCATTTCATCAATACGTCTTTGTACAATGTTGTTACTTAAAGGAATTCTTTTGAGTACGTCAAATGGAAGTTTGTGCAGAACAGTTTTTAAAAACCTCTTCAACTTTGAGTCGTTGAAGCGAACATACTGTGCACGGTGGGTCTCTTTTCATATTTTTCCTTCAATGTTTGAAAATATTTTAAATCTTTACCTATTTTATCAGGATGACACCTTCTTAGATGATCTTCGAGCTTCGATGGTTTCATAGAGTCATTGCTCAAAACTTTGTTGCATAAAAGGCATATGGGCAATCGTTTGTCTGCCTTTGATGGAAGAAAACCAAATTTCAATTAATCAACACTGTACTGTCGACATTTCTTCTTAGATTCAGCCATGTTTCGTATCAGATACCTACCTGTAAAGAAAGAAATGTTTGTTTTAGTAATCCTAAGGCGACTGTAACAGGATATGGCTATTTTAACAGAATAAAATAGGATTAATTAATTATTGCAATGAAAAAAAACCAAAATGCCGGCGGCAAAACTGATTTTAATTATTAAAAGCAATAAACTGCTAAGACCCATATTGAGGTTTTCACAAAACGGCTGAACCTATTTTAATGTAATATAAAATATTTTTTGAATAATTATATTTTGATACATTTCTGTAAATTCGAGAAAAAATACTTTTAAAGAATATTTTGACATCAGAACTCCGCGATTTTAATGATTTATTTATTACTTTGATGTACGTTACGAGTGGTACATAAAGACACTTACAATTTATGAAAATGTGTCATTTAGCATTAGCAACTACGAGGGCACTGAAATATGTACAAACATGCAGGTCAATCATATATCTCTCCTGTAGTGAATCACCACAGTCTGGTAAATAAATAATTCTATAATAAAAAGTACTAAAAGTTCAATCTTTCTCGGCTTTCTGTTCTTTTTATAGAAGTATCGAATAATGGCCCTGTTCAGTATTTAATTTTTATTACGTACCTACTACACGCAAACATAACAAATATAATATTATTACAATATAAAATAAAAGTATCAATAACAAATAGGCAGGTACTTACTTTTTCCGGCACTGGCAAACACTGACATCGATTCACTCACACTTTTCTTCAAATTCCGGAAACAAATGAGTAACGTTTGTCCTTGGCATTCGTATTTATATTGGTGAAGAATCAAACAAGTTCATGCAAGATTGCAAGCACAGCACAAGTCGTATTTCGTTCCTTTACAAGTAACAGTCGGTGACCTTCTTAAAATACACTACGCAAAAAAATTAAGGAAGGTTTTAAAACAAGGAAATTAATACTAAATAAACAGGCTATCTGATCCATATGCCGGCCTAATTGAAAAATTTTTTTTCAAGCCCGTGGACCAAAAAAAAAGCAAAATATTTGTAATATTTTATCGTGCTATGTGTTAGGACTGCATGAGAAACGTAGCTCCTAAAAAATTTAGCCAAAAAATCTGAAAATTAGAATCTTAAAGCTTCAAAATGCTCTTTTTAAAAGTCTCAAACGACCATTTTTCACCGAAATACAGCCTGTTAAAAATTACCGAAAAATTTGGAATTTTTTTTGCTTCCTTAATTTTTTGAGTAGTGTATTATCTGCCTACATTGATAGGTAAAGCCAAGCCAACATTTTTGTTCTTTACTATCGAAACCAGATAAATTTTCGTGGACCCCCACTTACAACTTGTGAACCCCCATTTTTTTTTCACGCCAACGTAGACCCTCGTCGAGTCTCCCGTGGACCCCTGGAGGTCCACAACAATTCAGTGGAAACAATCTAGTGAACCGACCTCAAAGAAAGCAAAGGCAATTCTGTCTGCTGGAAAAGTGATGGCGTCAGTTTTTTGGGATGTTAAAGGTATTATTATGGTGGACTACCTTCCGAAAGGCAAAACAATAAACTCGACTTACTATTGCACCCTTTTGCGTCGTTTACGTCTAGAAAAATTAAAGAGAAACGCTCAGGATTACTGAGAAAGAAAGTTTGTTCCATCAGGACAAAGCTCGTGTTCATACGTCTGTTGAGTCTATGGCTCAAATTCGTGATTGTGGTTTCGAAATGCTACTCCACCCGGCTTATTCTCCTGATTTGGCACCTTCGGACTTTCATCTGTTTCTAAACCTAAAAAAAAAACACCTCGCTAGCCAAAAATTTTCATCAAATGAAGAAGTCGAAGCTGCAGTTAACCAGTATTTTGAAGACCTTCAGGAATCTTTTTTTTTCAAACGGGTCGGGTGTGGGAACTTTGGAAAGCAGGTAGAAGGGGTGTACAGAGCTAGGTGGAGATTTACATCAAAAAGTAAAAATATTTTTGTACGTATTTTATTTTGTTTTCTTGACTAGGCCGCGAACTTTTCAATCCGCCCTCGTATTATTTCTCAAAATTTCAATCAAAACTACTATTAACAGTAACTCGTAAGAAATACCTTACTCTTCTACAAACATACACTCACAGGCAAAAATAATTCCTAAAAACATGTACTCTGTGTAATGTAGATACAGAGAGGCAATTCGTAAAATATCGTAGTGCTATCTAAGCATGGGGATTGTCAAATAAAACGATAGAATTTGGTAAAAGGGTAACAAATTATACTACAGTGAAAGGTAATGATTTTCTATTTAACGCATGATTGAAGTCACACATCAAAATCCAATCCAGTAATTTGTCAAATTTTTTTTTATTTTATTTTTAACTAGCTGTGCCCGCGGCTCCGTTCGCGTGGTCTTGATTCACTATTATCGTCACTGCATATTTCTAATCTAATAAAATACATCCTATAACTTGGCCAGAAAACATGTATTTTATAAAAAAAAACGTAAATCGGATAAGTGGTTCTTGAATGCTACACGCACTAACGGACAGACAGACGTTGCGTTTTATATATATCATAGATTTTTTTGATAGATATTAAGTTAAGAATTGAAAAAAAAAACAGGTAAATCGGATAAGTGGTTCTCAAATGATAAGCGCACTAACGGACCGACAGAGATACCTTGCGTTTTATATATATATTATTATATAAATTGTTATTAATATTATATAACCTGACCAGAAAACATATGTATGAATTAAAAAAAAAAAACCACGTAAATCGGATAAGTGGTTCTCGAGTGATAAGCGCACTAACGGCCAGACAGATAGACAGAGAGACGTTGCATTTTATGTATATTGTATTCTTTGCTACATGATATTGTTCCATATTTAACGGTTTAGGCAGAGAGTGAGCTAGCGGCAAAACTTTTTTCCAGCTTGATTCGCTATTATCGTCACTGCTTATTTCTTATATTAACCTAACGTAATAAAATATAACCTGGCCAGAGAACATATGTATGAAACTAAAAAAAAAAAAAAACGTAAATCGGACAAGTTGTTCTCGAGTGATAAGCGCACTAACCGACAGACAGACGGAGAGACGTTCCATTATATATATATATATATATATATATATATATATATATATATATATATATATATATATATATATATATATGTATATGTATATATATATATATATATATATATATATATATATATATATATATATGTATATGTATATATGTGTATATATATATATATATATATATATATATATATATATATATATATATATATATATATATATATATATTATAGATTATAGATTATTATTAATATACTCATGTAACCTGGAAAGAGAACATATGTATGAACACGTAAATCGGGTAAGTAGTTCTTGAGTAATAAGCGCACTAACGGACAGACAGACAGATAGACAGAGCAAATGTATGATTTAAAAATAAAAAAAAAAAACATGTAAATCGGATAAGGGGTTCTCAATTCATAAGCGCACTAACGGACAGACAGACAGACAGACAGAGATACATGGCATATTATATATATTATATTCTTTGTTACATGATATTGTTCCATATTCAATGGTTTAGGCAGTGCATTGTAAGAGAACGCGCTAGCGGCAATTTTTTTTCCTACTTCATACACTATTAACATCACTGCTCATTCCTTATGCTACCTATCGTAATAAAATATAGCCTATAACCTGGCCAGAGAACATATGTATGATTTAAAAAAAAAAGTACGTAAATCGGATAAGTGGTTCTCCAGTGATAAGCGTACTAACGGACAGACAGACAGAGAGACGTTGCATTTTATATATATTATAGATAAAAATCAGATTTTATTTTATAAGCTTCCTGAATCTAAATATTCAAATTAGACTTTCTGACTTTGTCCATTTAAGAAGAACTAAAATGCTACATTTACGAGGCTGGTTTGAAAAGTCCGTGCAAAGTCCGAGAGATGGCACCACCGGCGCGTATCGAGATCATGTTTAGTTAGTAGCATCTCTTGAATGAACGCACACCAAGTTTCAGCCATATTGGTCTATTTCTTTGTGTTTGGCATTCGTGTGAATCAAGGAAGTCGAGTGATTTTCAAGAAATGGACGAAAAAGAATTTCGTGTGGTGATTAAACATTACTTTATGAAAGGCAAAACGCCTCAGGAGACTAAAAAGAAGCTTGATAAACATTATGGTGACTCTGCACCTTCGATTAGAACAGTTTATAAGTGGTTTCAAAATTTTCGGACTGGCCATATGGGCACAAGTGACGCTGAACGGTCTGGACGGCCTGTGGAGGTTACGACTCCAGAAATCATTGATCAAATCCATGATATGGTGATGGATGACAGAAGAGTTAAGGTGCGTGAGATTACTAGTGCTGTGGGCATCTCGACTGAACGGGTACATAATATTTTGCATAAACATTTGGACATGAGAAAGCTATCCGCAAGATGGGTGCCGCGATTGCTCACGCTTGACCAAAACCGGAATCGTGTGAAGTGTTGCAAGGATGGTTTGCAGCTGTTCCAGAAGAATCCGGAGGACTTTAAGCGTCGTTTCTTCACTGTGGATGAAACATGGATACATTACTATACTCCTGAGACCAAACAACAATCTAAACAATGGGTTACCAAGGGGGAATCTGCACCAAAAAAGGCGAACACCGTTCCTTCGGCCGGAAAGGTTATGGCGACTGTCTTTTGGGATTCGCAAGGGATAATCCTCATCGACTATCTGGAAAAGGGTAAAACTATTATAGGTGAATACTATTCATCGTTATTGGACCGTTTGAAAACCGAGCTGCAAAAAAAAAACGCCCGCGATTGGCCCACAAGAAAGTCCTTTTCCATCACGACAACGCACCAGCACACACCTCAGCAGTTGTGGTCTCAAAATTAAGGGAAATAGGATTCCAACTCGTTTCACATCCCCCCTATTCTCCAGACTTGGCTCCCTCGGACTACTATTTGTTCCCCAATTTGAAGAAATGGCTGGCGGGACAAAGATTTTATTCAAACGAGGAGGTGATTGCAGACACTAATGGATATTTTGCGGACTTGGACAAATCCTATTATTCGGAAGGGATCAACAAACTAGAACATCGTTGAACGAAGTGTATAAGCCTAAAAGGAGACTACGTCGAAAAATAAAAAAGGTTTACCCCAAACACATAAGTAGTTTTTATTTTTGCACGGACTTTTCAAACCAGCCTCGTATATCCTACTAAATAATTCCACCTAGTAATGTAATTTACTTTTACGAAATTACCCCAACTTTACTAGGAGCTCCATACCGTATTGCTTTTTAATATGCACCAAATGTATATTGCATATGACAGAAATCGTGTTTCTGAATTTAGCTGCACAAGCTGATATAACTTATGAATAACACATGATCGCCTATAATGAATTTGTAACCGGCAGCGTTCACAGACTCGATTTTTAACTACTTCCTGTGTAGTAATTAGCATTGCTTTAAAAAGTGTTTGTTGCTATTATATGGATGACAACTAATGAACTGATGTTATTATGATTCCGGGAACATAGATTTGTGTTATAGTTAGTCTGACAAGCTATAAAAATTTATTGATGTCTTGTGATTATACTCATTGTTATAATTGTAAGAAGGTATTATTTTTTTATGCATTACTTAAAATACTGCTTTCATATAATTTTTCTAGTTTCAAGCATACTTATTTCGTCGACTCTTCATACTATTTAGTGTCAATTAATAACACAGGGGAACAGCTGTTTTGGTGTCGAGGTTTTTTGAGCTGATTCTATATCAATTTGATGTCCTGAATTCAAATAACGTATTCATTTGTACCTAGGAGCTCAAATTTTTAAGATATACAATTTTAGAGAAATATAAGTTACATTATTGTAACTCAAATCCGTAAGTGTAGTAAACAAAAGTAGATACGAAATTTTTATTTTAGTTATACATAATACAATATTATGTCGTACTTACAAACAAAAAAAAAACATTGAAGAAATGAAATAGTCACTCAACACTTGGAAAGCTTCTTTTCCGCGACATTCTTGAATGTTTTTTTTAAACAGTCCCTTTTTAAACTCCAGCAGTAATCTGCCATCATGTGCATGTCCCATCTTCCTTGGTAGCGGTCCTCCATAACTTTAATATCTTGGTGAAATCTTTCACCTTGTTCCTCACTCATGTCTCCTAAATTTTCTGGAAAACGGTCTAAGTGGCTGTGTAAATAGTGTATTTTAATACTCATATTGCACCCTAAGGATTTGAAACTATTAAGCATCTTGTTAACCATTTCAACATAGTTTTGAGCTTTATGTTTGCCTAGAAAATTTTCTACAACTGCAACAAATGATGTCCAAGCTTCTCGTTCAACTTGATTCATTGAATTTATGAAGGCAGGATCCTTAATTAATTGTCTTATTTGTGGGCCGTCAAATATCCCTGCTTTGAGTTTTTCTGTGCTCAACTGATGCATTTTTACCCCTATATATGCAAAACAAGACCCATTCTTATCAAGAGCCTTTACAAATTGCTTTATTAACCCCACTTTATATGTAACGGAGGAAGTATGATTTTTTCTCTTTCAACCAAAGCGTCGTTAATGACATTCTTTTCCCCAACGTCCATGTTTTCTCTCTGAGGCCAATCTTTTCTAACCCAGTGGTGTGTTTTGTCCCTACTATCCCAGAGGCACAAGAAACACGGATATTTCGTGTAACCACTTTGCTGCCCAAGAAGAAAGTTTACCATTTTTAAGTCTACACAAATCATCCATTGATGTTCGTAATACTTTATCTTCTGCAAGACCAAAGCTATGGTATTATATTCTTCTTTCAGTTTCGTTGAGTGAGCTAGTGGTATTGAACCATATTTATTCCCATTATGTAGAAGGACACATTTTAAACTTCGCTTTGAACTGTCAATAAATAGGCGCCAATCATCTGGAATATATTCAGAAAGTCCCATTTCTTTCATGAGTCCCCTAATTTCGTGACAAAATACAAGATTGTCTTGAGAAAAGAATGGTAGCAGATCTTTTTCTCTTGTACGGTAAAAGGTAATTTTGGTTCCTTGTTCCAGTAAATTTTTGTCGTTCAACTAGAAGCCAGTACTTCAGAAGCTTTTTTTCGATAAATTGAGATCCCTGGTGAGATCATTTAATTCATTTTGATTGAAGCGTTGAGGAACTGATGACGTCCCTTCATAGTCACTGTTAGTTTCATTAGCATCAGAACTTTTATTAGCATCAGAAGAGCGATCAGAGGGAAAATATTCGTCATCAGAGATATGTGGTAGCTGATGAAATGTTGGAATCGGTATTTCATCTGAGTGCGGGATAGGGCGTATTGCCGAGTCTAAATTGGGATAAGTCCACTTACTGCGGTTATTTCGATTGATTCCATTAGTATTTACTAAACAGAAATAACAATCATTGAAGTGGTTTTTTGGTTCTCTCCAAACCATTGGTACGCCGAATATAGCAAAACACATCAGGTTGATTTACACAACTTCTTCTTGAACTGGAACCTGAACTCATTTTAATTCTGTTCAGTAACACAAAAACACTCTTTTCTTAACATAAAATAACACGCCGAATTCAATCTACTCTCATTAGTAAGAACGCACAAACTGACGAGACTTACCCGAGTTAGGTGATTAAAAGGGTCAGTTCAGGTACCTGATAGGCAATGGTTCCACTATTTATAGATTTACCTGGAATTTACTCAATTACAGACTGACAATAAAACCATTGTACCTACATTAATGAATATATAATAATTTTAGAACTCTCATAAATGAATATACTGAATAAAAACCACATTGGTAGATAAGTTGATGTATCTAAAAAAGTAGAGCTGATAGAGAAAAACGGATTCCATGTATAGATTTAGCGTCCCAAATATAGTTAAAATCAGCTCTAAAATCCCAGGCACCAAAACAAAAATATTTTTTTGTTGCCCTGTGTAATCATTACCTTGGCGACATTCTCACAACCTTTCTAGAGTCAACGGTGTTAGAACCCAGTGGCGTAATTTGAATTGAATGTTTAGGCTGTTCATTGTAACAGTATTTATTTATGGAAGTACTATAACACGTAGACCGAAAAGTTTTAAATCTAGCTACTTAAAATACATTTTTTTTGCAAAATTCGACTTTAATTATCAACACAGTCTCCTTCAAGAGCGATGCAATCAGTCCAATTCTTTTCTAACATTTCTATACCTTTCTTGTAGAAGGATTTGTCTTTGCCTTCAAAATAGGCCTCAGTTTCGGCGATAACTTCTTCATTGGAGCCAAATCACTTTCCCGCGAGCATTTTCTTAATGTCTGCGAATAGATAATAGTCGGTGGGGCCAAATCTGGAGAATACGGTGGATGAGGAAGCAATTCGAACTTCAATTCATGCAATTTTGCCATCGTAACCATTGACTTGTGACACGGTGCATCCCCCATTCCCAGCCGACCGTTGTGTCTTTGGTCGTTTTGGGCGGCTTTTACCGGCTGCTGCCCACTCAGTTGACTGCCGATTTGATTCCGGTGTGTAGTGGTGGATCCGTGTTTCATCCATTGTCACATATCACATGAACAAATCCTTTTTATTGCGCTTAAACAGGTCCAAACAGCGCTCAGAAAACCATCAACACATTGCTGTTTTTGGTCTACTATGAGCAAACGCGGTACCCATTTCGAACAGAGCTTTCTCATGCTCAAATGTTCATGCAAAATATGACCAACATGTTCTTTTGATATCTCTCTCTCTCTCTCTCTCTATATGTATATAATATATATATATATATATATATATATATATATATATATATATATATATATATATATATTATATATATATATATATATATATATATATATATATATATATATATATATATATATATATATATATATATATATATATATATATATATATATATATATATATATATGTATATATATATTGCCGTAATAATGATTTTGAGGTGAAAAGTATCGGGATAGCGTTCTATGTAGTATGTTATTTAAAACTCTATGTTTCGCCCGTCTTTTTTAGCTTCATCAGGAGTATTACTAAAATTAAAACAATCGTGCACACGCAGGTGCAGGTATACAGATTTAGGACCAAGGTGTTTCTTTAGAACTGATATACATATTGAATATTATTTTATTTCTTTTATTTTTTATCGATGTGTAGTAATTGATGTAATTATTTAGAATATGTATGTCCCTTGAGGCACTCCAACATTCGCAATTTATAGTAAATGATGTTTGTTAATTCATAATCACAAAAGTACGCCTCGAAATCATCTTCAGAATAAGGAAGCTCGGAACTTGACTTGAGAACTTCTGTGCGAAATAACCTGTTTTTAATTTGGTGTTTTGTATATTAAGACCACTGATAAAATTAAATGGTAGTCTTTTTAGTACATACGGAACACTTATCGAATTACTTTGGTGTCCATCTGGGTGTCACAACCGATTTTTCTGAAACTATATGATATAGAAAGTTGAAATTTGGCAAATTTGGCACAAATATATTGATGTTTTGAAAGTTAAATTTTGACTTAAGGGGTTACTTTGTAGACGGAACTGAAAAAAAATTTCTAAGGTCATCGAGTGGGGTATCAAAATAATTCAAAAAAATATATGATATAATACTCGCGCAAACTTTTCTTCATATTACTTTTTAATTAACCGGCCAAGTGCAAGTCAGATTGACTTGCACAATTAGTGTTCCGTCCTCAAAACCAGGACTTTTAAACCATATACTCTCAAATAGTAGACCCTTAAGCCCTAGAATTGCGAAGGTTAGACCCGCGCCTAACTTTCCTTTTTTTGGCTGTATCTTGTTCTTTTTTCCGCGAATGACCTATTCAAAGGCTTTCTGCCCAAACGCTTTTGAGGACTTGTTTCTCTTTTTAGCGACCAGCAATAGTCCGCTAGCATATGGTCATCCCATCGTCCTTGATACCGATTTTCTATGATTTTCAGATCTTGGTGAAAACGTTCCCCTTGCTTCTCACTGTAGTCACCAAGATTATCTGGGAAATCATCGATGTGGGAGTCCAGGAAATGTAATTTTAGATTCATTAAGCAACCTAATGTTTGAAAATTTTTTAGCATTTTCTCGACTATTTCTTTGTACTTAGGACTTTTATTATTTCCCAAAAAGTTTGTTGCGACTTCTTTAAAACTAAGCCAAGCAGCTTTTTAAAACTTTATTCATTTTAGTAACAAATAATGAATTTTCTTATTTGTGGCCCGTCAAATACGCCCGCCTTAATTTTAGCTTCAGAAAATTTCGGAAATTTTTTATGCAAATATTTGAAACATGGGCCGTTTGTATCTAATGCTCTCGTGAATTGCTTCATAAGTCCAAGCTTAATGTGAAGCGGGGGAATAAGAACTTTTCCTGGATCTACCAATGGTGGAAACAATACATTATTTTCACCAGGAGTAAACGATTCTCTTGTTGCCCAAATTTTTTTCTTATAATGACGTTCCCTATCTCTGCTATTCCACAGACATTTATAACAGGGATAAAGTGTAAACCTTGACTGTTGGCCAAGCAATATTGTTACAATTTTCAGACCTCCACAAATTTTCCAGTTATGATCAGCATATTTTATTTTTATCAAAAGCTGCTTCATTTTTTCATATTGCTCTTCCATAACTGTGGAATGAGCAACCGGAATGGGAGCGTAAACGTTGGTATTATGCAGCAAAACTGCCTTAATGCTCCGTTTAGAAGAATCAATGAACAGTCTCCATTCTTCAGGATCGTATGAGTTATTTTGAAATTCATCCATTAGACCTTTTACATTGGTACAATATGAAAGTGACAATTCCTCGTCCATTGTGAAATATTTTCGAAATTCTTCATCTCTGTTTCTATAATAAGAAATCGTAGCTTCTGGCTTAAGTAAACGTTTTTTTTTCTTTAAAAAGGAAGCAAGATGCTCTGAACCATCTTTGGATAAGCCTAAATCTCTGACTAGATCACTAAGTTCTGACTGTGATACGAGTATTGGTTCTGGTTTACGGTTGTATGGTAGAAATTCTTTATCTGTGTCACTAGTATATGATAGGTTGTCACTAGAACATTCATTAGTAACAGTGTTTGAATCTTTTTCGACAGTCTCAATGTTTTCGGCATGAACTGATAAGGTGAAATCATTTGTTTCCATAACATCAGCATCAAGTGGTTCAGGAGGCGGAATTAGTTTAGTTGGTCTTGTTACTGTCGAAACATCGTTATAAGTAATAGTGCTTTTATTTTTTCGGTTATGCCTAGATACAACATTCATACAAAAGTAGCAATCATTTTCACTGTATGGTCTATTCCATATTGCTGGTCTGGAATATTTAATCGCCTTCTTATTGATGTACAACATTATTTTGCAAGAACCGCAAATGATGTGGGGAACCCAATCTGTATCCTGGTGCTGTATTTCAATGTTAAAACAATCCTTACATAAGGTTTTAATCTTATCCGTTATCGGTGACCCCATTTTACTCAATACGTGTTGACAGCAAATAAAACAAAATGAATCACTGTTTTTATCGCACTTATGAAAAGTTCTTGTACCTGAGACCGTTTTCTTGTAGCATTATACTCTACATGAGCCAAGTGACCCACACATGAAGAGCTACGGTCGCTGGATGACGACGGCTGCGGGCCCGCTTTCCCACCCTGACCAACTGCCGATACTGGGTTTCCGAGTCCCTGCATCGTAATTCTCTTTCTTCTACCTGCCATGACGGCATCTAAGCCGTTATCCAGGGACTCTGCCGGCTAGTGGAGTAACACCGTTGCCCACCGTCACCACGTGGAGGTGCCCTGGATGCAGGTAGAAGAATAAAAATCGACCGATGAATTTTCTCGGCGTTCAAAATGGCGCGAAAACATATGCCATCTTGAATTTTGCAAATCCAACCTCAGATTCGTGATCAGCGACCCAAAAAATCCCCGTGTACCAAATTTGGTAAGGATCGGTTGAATTTTAATTTGAATTCGTTTTTGCATTCGAGAAGCACTATATCTGTCTGATTTATTGAGGTTAGAAAGAAAACAGAACTGTATGGCTTAATCCAACCGATGAATATTAGCTTAGCGTATCCGAATACATATTAATACATCTTTGGATTCATGAAAAAGCTTGAATCAATTTTTTAGGAGTATATTTTTCTTAATTTTTACTAATTTTTACCTATTTTTTGAGGTTAAAAAAAAATTGAGATGTGATGGCGATATTCTGACGTCAGATTCTTGATCAGCGGGCAAAAAATACTACGGATCTGATATATCGCATCAAAAGTATACCCCACTTTTTTTTTTGTGGGGCTGTGTTATCATACATTATTGATAAAAGGTGAAAATACATATTCGATCTTAAGATGTCAGGGACCTAATTAACTTAGCCTAGGTAGAGATTTTATTTTATTTTAAAAGCAATCACCGTACGGGACACTAATTGCGCCAGTGCGACTTGCACTTATCCGTTTTTTTTTATATTCACTTTAAATTTTCTTTAATTTATACTGAAAAAAATTTCGTAAAAGTACATATAAAAGTAGTACTGTACTAAAAAAAGTTTAAACATATAATTTTACCGCCAGCAAGATTTCTTTATAGGCAGTAAGGTAACAAAAAACTTAAAAAAGCTAAATTTCAATTCAAAGTAGAAATCCCACAAAATCGTAAACATCAGTAGCTGTTTCTACCTTTCTCACACTACAGTTATAATACTAAATACATGCCGGGAAGAGTTTGGGGCAGTTTTGAAGTGTTACGTTGGAATGGAAACTTTGAAGCACATAAAAAATTCCATATAACTTAGAAAAAATAATAGAGCCATCCTTCATAAAAAAAAAACAAACTGGATAAAATGTACTCTAAAGTAAGCAAATGTAACAGACAAATTACACAATGGAAATTTTTTATTGGATACTTGTACGGAAATTTTCCGCTTTTTGCCTACATTGCCGTAGGTATAAAAAAGAAAATTAATAGTCATTATAATCAGTGCATAAAAAGCAGGAAGACCTAAAGAATTATATTGCATGTGAACAAAAATAGCAAATAGTGTGATTTCAATACCAACGAAATTTATTCAAAGTACGTCAGCCATTTCGGTTGTTAAACAAAATTATTTTTCTACATAAGCGTTATACAAATAAGTTTATACTGAATTATAAAGTGAGGTGTTGAAACAAAATTATATTACAGTTAATAATAATAATGTACCATAATTTCATTGTTAATTTAATTCAAGAAACCAGCTAATACCCGGTGGTGCTTTTTCATGAAAGAAAACTACATGTTAGAGACATAGAGTAGTCAAGTCTCTAATATATTTGTATATTTAGATAAAAAAAAAATAAAAAAAAGTTAGATTAGCAGTTAAAATTTGATTTTTTTTTAGTTTAATGAACGATTTAAACATTAATAATACCAGTAATATTAACTCTTAACATCCAAACAATATGGAACACATACAAAAAATCGATTCAAAAAATTATCTATTCTAATGAAAAGCAAAAATATCGCTAAAATTCGAGAGAAAATACAATGTTGCCCAACACTCTTGTCGCATAAAAATTCCAACCTCCAAATAGATCCCATTCAATTTTTTATTCTTTTAAATAAAATCGCCCTTAAATTGAACTTAGTATTACTGAAAGAAAATGTTTAAAAATATTATCTCTTATTGGATACCGTTAGTATCTGGGCATTACAATATCATTTCTATAATCGACTGGCAAAAACCAGATTGTTTTATATCACTCTGCGACCTCACAATAAAGGTTTGTCCTTTTCTATTTCTTTCCATCTTTCGAAGGCTCAGGTTCGCAAAGGTATAAACTGATCTGAGTCGATCTGAATGGTGTCAATTGACTACCACACTAAAAAATTTTATTGAAAAAATAATTGTAAAGGGAAACGTTTATCATATCGATAATGTTACAGTTCAATGACCTAATAAACTAGTTAAATTCTTACTCTGCTCGAAACTAAAATTTTTAATAACTTCAACAAACTGTTACTCATAACGAAAATTTTCCTTGTATTGTGTGCCCCCTCTTAGTAAACATTTTCTTGTTTTGATACCTAATTGTTTCGTTGGTGGCATTGCTACCCTCTGCATAAACTTTGCATGCTCCTGTATTTACTTATTTAATCTGACGCTTTCTGTAAATCCGTACCTACTACGCAAAAATGTCTAAAATTAACTTAACATGTCAGTGGCACTGGCCCCATAAAACATTTTATTTTTCTACTTGTGGTTTCCGTTACTTCCCCTTTCGATAAATCTCAAGTATAAACAAACACACTTTGAACACTGAAATAGAACTAAGCTTATTTTTAGAAAGGGTATATTTACCAAAAAACTACATAATAAATATTGACTACTCTCGATTTTTTCAATCAGTTTCTACGCTAATTAAAAATAAATTTATAAATGTTAATATTATGAGATGGTGAATGAGAAATATATCTCATAAAAATGTTAAAATAATTTATTATTCAATTAGCACTAGTCGTAAACGAAGGCAAGCTAAGTAAATTATCCCAGTGAGTAATATGGTAAAAACAGTTACTACAAATTTAATACTATGTTTTGTATTTTTATAGTTATCTACCTAAAACCTAATATCCCAAATTACAATTGTCATGATTGTGCATCATCAGGATTTAAGGTTAGAAGAAGTTTTTGTAGGGTGAATCACACACACTTATTACATGAAAGCAGAAACTGGCCAGGAAAGAAATTTCTCAAGAACATTTAACCTCCTTAGAGAACGATGGGAATCATTTTTCACTAATTGTCATACACTACTAAACTATGCTTGTTTTCCCTATTTGCAAATCCAAATATAAAGATTGCTAAATATAATTTATAAAAAAGATAGAATGTTTTTTATGCTAAACTAAAAGACAAAGCCGATACTTACAACGAGAATCATTTTTCACTAATTGTCATAACGCTACTTATGCTTGTTTTCCCTATTCCCTAAAGTCAATTTGAATTGTTTTTATGCTAAACTAAAAGACAAAGCCGATACTTTACAAAGATCTAATATAATTTATTGGTTTGGTCTACATCGGGCAAATGTCACAAAAGCTCTCTAAGAGATTAACTTTACACAAAAGTGATAGCAAACATAAACCAAACGCAACCAGTTTGAGTTCACACGTAAATAATACAGACCACAAAGTACAATATAACAGCAGCTTCGTTCTGGATGTTGAAACTAATTACTTCAGAAGAAATTCCTTGGAAATGTGTTACATAGAAACTTGTCATTGTGCGAAAAACAGTTCTTCATAACTTTGAATACGTCGTGTTTCGTACCAAAAAAAGACGTTTTGCGGGGAAGTTTAATAACTTTCTTTGATTTGCTAAGAGAAAAAACGGCTGTTGAAAGTTATCGATTGTTGGTTGAAGCTTATGGTGAACATACTCCATCCACCCCAAAAAACTTGGGTAGACCCAGGCCAGCCTTCAACATCACAACCAGTGCGCAATATACAGGGAAAGAAAGCTTTTTTGTGTATTTGGTGGAATAGTAGAGGAGCTGTGTATTACGAACTGCTGAAACCTGGTGAAACGATTTCTGGCGATCCATACCGGCAATTGATAAAGTTGAACCGAGCATTGAAGGAAAGATAACCAAAATGTGTTAAAAACTATTTGGAAAACATCAAATGGGACATTCTACCCCACCCGCCGTATTCACCGGACTTAGCCCCTTCAGACTACTACTTATTTCGATTGATGTAACACAGACTTTCAGAACAACACTTACATTCTTACGAAGAAGTGAAAATTTGACTTGATGAATGGTTGGCCTCAAAAGATGAAAAGTTCTTCTGGTGCGGAATCCAGTCTTTGTCAGAAAGATGGGAAAAAGTCATAGCTAACGATGGCCAATACTTTGACTATTAAGGTAATTTTGTGATGGAAATAAATGCTCAAATGTTGCGAAAAAATCGACATTATTAACCGAAACGCCTGTTATAAAAAGTAGTACTGTTGTAGTTTATTAAAAAAAGTTTAAACATATAATTTTACCGCCAGCAAGATAACAAAAAACTTAAAAAGGTAAATTTCAATTCAAAGTCGAAATCCAACAAAATCGTAAACATCAGTAGCTATTTCTATCCTTCTCCGACTACAGTTATAATACTAAATCCCTGCCGGGAAGAGTTTGAGGCAGTTTTGAAGTGTTACGTTGAAATGGAAACTTTGAAACACTTAAAAAATTCCATATAACTCAGAAAATAATATGTAATTCGCATTAAGAGTCATTCTTCTTAAAAACAAACAATCAACTGGATAAAATGTACGCTAAGGTAAGCAAATGTAACAGACAAATTACACAATGTAAATTTTTTATTGGATACTTGTGCGGAAATTTTCTGTTTTTTGCCTACATTGCCGTAGGCATAAAAAAGAAAATTAGTCGTCATTATAATCAGTGCATAAAAAGCAGGAAGACCTAAAGAATTATATTGCATGCGAACTGATATAACAAAAATAGCAAATGGTGTGATTTCAATACCAACGAAATTTATTCAAACTACTTCAGCCATTTCGGTTGTTAAACAAAATTATTTTTCTACATAAGCGTTATACAAAAGAGTTTATATGGAATTAAAAAGGGAGATGTTGAAACAAAGTTATATTACAGTTAATAATAATAATGTACCATAATTTCATTGTTAATTTAATTCAAGAAACCAGCTAATACCGGTGGTGCTTTTTCATAAAAGAAAACTATATGTTAGAGACATAGAGCAGTCAAGTCTCTAATATATTTGTATATTTAGTTAAAAAAAAAATAAAAAAAAGTTAGATTAGCAGTTAAAATTTGATTTTTTTTTGGTTTAATGAACGATTTAAACATTAATATTAACAGTAATATTAACGCTTAACATTCAAACAATATGGAACAAATACAAAAAATCGGTTCAAAAAATTATTTTTTCTAATGAAAAACAAAAATATCGCTAAAATGCGAGAGAAAATACAATGTTGCCCAACACTCTGGTCGCATAAAAATTCCAACCTCCAAATAGATCCCATTCAATTTTTTATTCTTTTAAATAAAATCACCCTTAAATTATAATATAATTATATATTAAATTAAATATTATCTCTTATTGGATACCGTTAGCATCTGGGCATTACAACATCATTTCTATAATCGACTGGCAAAAATCAGATCGTTTTATATCACTCTGCGATCTCACAATAAAGGTTTGTCCTTTTCTATTTCTTACTTTCTTTCGAAGGCTCAAGTCCGTAAAGGGGTAAAGTGATCTGAGTCGATCTGAATGGTGTCAGTTGACTACCACCCTAAGAATTTTTATTGAAAAAATAAATGTAAAGGGAAACGTTTTAATAATATCAATAATATTAAAGTTCATTGACCTAATAAACTAGTTAAATTCTTACCCTGCTGGAAACTAAAATTTTTAATTACTTCAACAAACCGTTACTCATAACAAAAATTTTCCTTGTAATGTGTGCCCACTCTTAGTAAACATTTTCTTGTTTTGATACCTAATTGTTTCGTTGGTGACATTGCTACCCTCTGCATAAACTCTGCATGCTCCTGTATTTACTTATTTAATCTGACGCTTTCTGTAAATCCGTACCTACTACGCAAAAATGTCTAAAATTAACTCAACATGTCAGTGGCACTGGCCCCATAAAACATTTTATTTTTCTACTTGTGGTTTCCGTTACTTCCCCTTTTCGATAAATCTCAGGTATAAACAAACACACTTTGAACACTGAAATAGAACTAAGCTTATTTTTAGAAAGGGTATATTTACCAAAAAACTACATAATAAATATTGACTACTCTCGATTTTTTCCGATCAGTTTCTACGCTAATTAAAAATAATTTATAAATATTAATATAATGAGTTGGTGAATGAAAGATATATCTCGTAAAAATGTTAAAATAGTTTATTATTCAATTAGCAATAGTCGTAAACGAAGGCAAGCTAAGTAAATTATCCCAATGAGTAATATGGTAAAAACAGTTACTACAAATTTAATAGTATGTTTTGTATTTTTATAGTTATCTACCTAAAACCTAATATCCCAAATTACAATTGTCATGATTGTGCATCAGGATTTAAGATTAGAAGAAGTTTTTGTAGGGTGGATCACCCACACTTCTTACACCAAAGCAGAAACTGGCCAGGAAAGAAATTTCTCAAGAACATTTAACCCCCTTAGAGAACGATGGGAATCATTTTTCGCTAATTGTCACACGCTACTAAACTTTGCCTGTCTTCCCTATTTGCAAATCCAAATATAAAGATTGCTAAATATAATTTAAAAAAAATGAATTGTTTTTATGCTAAACTAAAAATCAAAGCCGATACTTTACAAAGATCTAATATTATTTATGACATTCCCTGTCGATGTGGTTTGATCTACATCGGACAAATGTCACAAAAGCTCTCTAAGAGATTAACTTTACACAAAAGTGATAGCAAACATACGAGGCTGGTTTGAAAAGTCCGTGCAAAAATAAAAACTACTTATGTGTTTGGGGTAAACCTTTTTTATTTTTCGACATAGTCTCCTTTTAGGCTTATACACTTCGTCCAACGATGTTCTAGTTTGTTGATCCCTTCCGAAATAGGATTTGTCCAAGTCTGCAAAATATCCATTAGTGTCTGCAATCACCTCCTCGTTTGAATAAAATCTTTGTCCCGCCAGCCATTTCTTCAAATTGGGGAACAAATAGTAGTCCGAGGGAGCCAAGTCTGGAGAATAGGGGGGATGTGAAACGAGTTGGAATCCTATTTCCATTAATTTTGCGACCACAACTGCTGAGGTGTGTGCTGGTGCGTCGTCGTGATGGAAAAGGACTTTCTTGTGGGCCAATCGCGGGCGTTTTTCTTGCAGCTCGGTTTTCAAACGGTCCAATAACGATGAATAATATTCACCTGTAATAGTTTTTACCCTTTTCCAGATAGTCGATGAGGATTATCCCTTGCGAGTCCCATAAGACAGTCGCCATAACCTTTCCGGCCGAAGGAACGGTCTTCGCCTTTTTTGGTGCAGATTCCCCCTTGGTAACCCATTGTTTAGATTGTTGTTTGGTCTCAGGAGTATAGTAATGTATCTATGTTTCATCCACAGTGACGAAACGACGCTTAAAGTCCTCCGGATTCTTCTGGAACAGCTGCAAACCATCCTTGCAACACTTCACACGATTCCGTTTTTGGTCAAGCGTGAGCAATCGCGGCACCCATCTTGCGGATAGCTTTCTCATGTCCAAATGTTTATGCAAAATATTATGTACCCGTTCAGTCGAGATGCCCACAGCACTAGCAATCTCACGCACCTTAACTTTTCTGTCATCCATTACCATATCATGGATTTGATCAATGATTTCTGGAGTCGTAACCTCCACAGGCCGTCCAGAACGTTCAGCGTCACTTGTGCCCATATGGCCAGTCCGAAAATTTTGAAACCACTTATAAACTGTTCTAATCGAAGGTGCAGAGTCATCATAATGTTTATCAAGCTTCTCTTTAGTCTCCTGAGGCGTTTTGCCTTTCATAAAGTAATGTTTAATCACCACATGAAATTCTTTTTCGTCCATTTCTTGAAAATCACTCGACTTCCTTGATTCACACGAATGCCGAACACAAAGAAATAGACCAATATGGCTGAAACTTGGTGTGCGTTCATTCAAGAGATGCTACTAACTAAACATGACCTCGATACGCGCCGGTGGTGCCATCTCTCGGACTTTGCACGGACTTTTCAAACCAGCCTCGTAAACCAAACGCAACCAGTTTGAGTTCACACGTAAATAATACAGACCACAAAGTACAATATAACAACAGCTTCGTTCTGGATGTTCCTCTCTCCAGGCATAATTGTTTATATTTATGAAGCTGGAGGGCATATGCCCTTGGCTATGCTAATGGGTATTATATTTATAAAATCCTATTTTAATAGATTGAAGAATCAGCATTAAATTAATCCATAGCGAAACCAATAAATGTTTTAAAATAATTTTTAAATGCCGACTTCTTAATTTGGATATACGGATTTTTACTCTAATTATCCACAGCTACAGCAAGGGAATCAATTAGTAGTTTTTAAATTACCGTTCATCATTTGCATAAAGATTTTGGAAAAACTAAAATGTCGTAAAACCAAGGAAGTCTGGAAATCTGATCAAAAGCTGTTTCGACGTCATTGATATTTACACTTCTTAATTATATATATATATATATATATATATATATATATATATATATATATATATATATATATATATATATATATATATATGTATATATATATATATATATATATATATATATATATATATATATATATATATATATATATATATACACATATATATATATTTATATATATATATATATATATATATATATATATATATATATATATATATATCAAGGATTTTCTGCAGCTGACGCTGTCTTCCTTCTCTCAGCCTTTGATTCCATCCGTTTGTATCTTCCCAGTCTCCATCTGTTAGACCCCTATCCTCCATAGCCTCGTCCACATCATCTTTCCACGATCGTCTGGGTCTTCCTCTTTTTCTTCTCCCTATAGGGCTCCACTCCGTTATTTTCTTTATCCAGCTATTATCTTCGCTCCGTCTTATGTGTCCATACCATTTTTTTATCGTTTTTCTTCAATGGTGTATTGCGTTCTCTTTTTATGTTCATTCTGCTTCTTTTGGTATAGTCTCCATACGTGTCACTCTACAGCATCTTCTCCAATACTCCGTCTGTACAGCGTTAATTTTAGATTTATTTCTTTTGTTGATCGTCCATGTTCCTGACCCGTATGTCATTATGCTTTGTATTATTGATTTATATATGTGTGTTTTGTTTCTCTTTGTAATGTGTTTGTCCCACAGGATCGAATTTAATTGTCTTATGCATGTCCGCGTTTGTCCTAATCTAGCTTTGATCTCTTCTTCTGATGTTGCGTTTTTTGAAGTGATGGTTCCTAAATATTTAAATCTATCGGTTCCTTTGATTGTTGTTTCGTTATCGATTTCTAGATTCTCCACATTTCCCTCCTTTGTTATTAGATATTCCGTTTTATCAAAGTTTATTGCTAATCCTGCTTTAGTGTATTCTTCTTTCAGTTTTCTTACCATATAACTGAGGTCTTCCACATTTTGCGCTATGATTAGTTAGTCGAAACTTAGAGTATATAAGTAATCTTCTCGTATTGGGACTCCCATTCCACTACATTTTTGCTTCCATTTTTTTAATGTTTGTTCGAGGTATATTTTGAATAGTGTTGGGGATGTAGAGCATCCTTATAATAGGCCTTTTGATGTTTGGAGTCTCTTCCCTATTTTATGTCCTATTTTTATGTTCACTGTGTTGTTTTCGTAGAGAGCTTTTACTGCGTATATTAGTTCTTTGTCAATGTTATTTCATTGCGTTCCATAATCTTTGTTTTCGTATTGAGTCATAGGCCTTTCTTATGTCTATGAAGGCTAGATGAACTTCTCTAGTCTTTGCCAATTTTTTTCCATTGTTTGTTTTATAGTGTTTTTGTGGTCTATACATGATTTTCCGGCCGTAAACCCTGCTTGGTCTTCTCCAATTTTTCCTTTTACATTTCCCTCTATGATATTTCTAATAATTTTTCTATACAAATGCCCCATACTCGATATTATGCTTAGGCCTCTATAGTTTGTGCATTTTCTGCGGTCTCCCTTTTTAAATATCTATACTATATAGGGTTTTGGCCATTCCTCTTGTATTTTTTCTCCATTTATCGCTCTGTGGAACATGTTTCTTAGCATTCGATGTAATTTATTAGACCCGTACTTAATCATTTCATTTACCACACCTCCAGGCCCTGCAGATTTATTATTTTTTTGAGTATTTTTTATTGTCTTCTTTACTTCTTCATAGCTTAGTTCTCTTTTTTTCCTTATTCTGTTCTTCTTCAGGGTTCTCTTCTTGGAATTCTTGTCTGTATTCTCTTAGCAGTTTTTATAATAGTCTTCCCACTCGATTTCTGGGATATACTCTATATACGTCTTCTCTCTATCGTTGGTTCTTAATGCTTTAATTATTCTCCATGACTCTGTGCTTCTAGTTCCTCCTATATACTGTTCTACATGTTCGCACGCTTTTTCCCATCTCTCGTTCTTTTCTTTTTTTATCATCCTTCTCGTTTCTGCATTTTTCTCTTAAATCTCTCTGTAGATCTTCTTCCGATTTTGTATTCAGCCATTTTTCATATAGTCTTTTTTCTCCTTTATAGATTAATTTTAAAATCTGTTTTTATTACCATACCATTAGATTTAGAAAAAATCCAATAAATAAGAATTAAACAAACAGCTTTAACTAATACCTATTATCACAAAATGAAGATGTCAAATCACTTATCGCAAAAAGGGGAGTTCAAAGTAAACTCTGACACTCTGTATATTGATCGGCCCAATTTGTTTATTTAAATTATATGCTATGCTAAACATAAAAACTATTTATTTGTTTATTTTAGCTTTTTTATTAGGAAAAAAACGACTTGAATAATATGATGTTGAAACATAAACAAATCGTTTTGTTTGGAAAGGAAGATGCTAATTATTAATACACAACATGTTTAACTTTGTTTATGGGACCTTCGGGTTTTCTTAACTTATTATACACAGTGCGACAATTTATTCCGAACTAGTGCTGTATATTATAAATTAGTAGGGCTATTTAGATGCTTAAACTGTCATTTTAAGGCTGGATTTTTAGCGACTTTCATTTAAAATTTTAGTGCGAAATATTGGCACATGACTGCCCTATTATTTAACAGTAAAAAACATTGTGTAAATCTATAATATATATAAAATGCAACGTCTCTCTGTCTGTCTGTCTGTCCGTTAGTGCACTTATCACTGGAGAACCACTTATCCGATTTACGTACTTTTTTTTTAAAACATATATATGTTCCAGGCCAGGTTATAGGCTATATTTTATTACGATAGGTAGCATAAGGAATGAGCAGTGACGTAAAATAGTGAATGAAGTTGGAAAAAAGTCTGCCGCTCGCGCGTTCCTTTGCAATACACAGCCTAAACCATTAAATATGGAACAATATTATGTAGCAGAGAATATCTATAATCTATAATATATATAAAATGCAATGTCTCTCTGTTTGTCAGTCTGTCCATTAGTGCGTTTATCACGCGAGAACCACTGATTCGATTTGCATGTCTTTTTTTAAATTCATACATATATTTTTTGGCCAGGTTATATAATAATAATAACACAGCCCCACAAAAAAAAAAGTGGGGTATACTTTTGATGCGATATATCAGATCCGTAGTATTTTTGCCCGCTGATCACGAATCTGACGTCAGAATATCGCCATCACATCTCAATTTTTTTCTAACCTCAAAAAATAGGTAAAAATTATTAAAAATTAAGAAAAATATACTCCTAAAAAATTGATTCAAGCTTTTTCATGAATCCAAAGATGTATTAATATGTATTCGGACACGCTAAGCTAATATTCATCGGTTGGATTAAGCCATACAGTTCTGTTTTCTTTCTAACCTCAATAAATCAGACAGATATAGTGCTTCTCGAATGCAAAAACGAATTCAAATTAAAATTCAACCGATTCTTACCAAATTTGGTACACGGGGGTTTTTTGGGTTGCTGATCATGAATCTGAGGTCGGATTTGCAAAATTCAAAATGGCGGATCCAAGATGGCGGACAAAAGTTTTGAAAACCAACCGATTCCTACCAAATTTGGTATACAGTTGGAGAATCCTCAAACCTGATACTCTTAAACCCTAAACCCTGAAACCTTAGACTCCCACATCCTGTAACCTCAAAAAATAGACCTCAATAACCCTGTAACTTTAAAAATGAGACCCAATAAACTCAAAACCAGGACTTTTAAACCATATACTCTCAAATAGTAGACCCTTAAGCCCTAGAATTGCGAAGGTTAGACCCGCGCCTAACTTTCCTTTTTTTGGCTGTATCTTGTTCTTTTTTCCGCGAATGACCTATTCAAAGGCTTTCTGCCCAAACGCTTTTGAGGACTTGTTTCTCTTTTTAGCGACCAGCAATAGTCCGCTAGCATATGGTCATCCCATCGTCCTTGATACCGATTTTCTATGATTTTCAGATCTTGGTGAAAACGTTCCCCTTGCTCCTCACTGTAGTCACCAAGATTATCTGGGAAATCAACGATGTGGGAGTCCAGGAAATGTAATTTTAGATTCATTAAGCAACCTAATGTTTGAAAAATTTTTTACCATTTTCTCGACTATTTCTTTGTACTTAGGACTTTTATTATTTCCCAAAAAGTTTGTTGCGACTTCTTTAAAACTAAGCCAAGCAGCTTTTTCAACTTTATTCATTTTAGTAACAAATAATTATTTGCTTAATGAATCTAAAATTACATTTCCTGGACTCCCACATCGATGATTTCCCAGATAATCTTGGTGGTACAAAGAGCTGAAATCAAATTTTACCCAAAACGTATTAATTATAAAACACTAATAGACCAAAAGGGCGACCTGAAATTTTGACCTGTCGACTAACCGTCTGCCTAGTTATTCATTCTATTGCGCGAGTCGAAAAAAGCATTTAACGTTGATTTTGCGGCCCCTGTGCCCTGGAATGCCCAGATAAGGCCTAAAATGCTACATCCAAAAATAAGCTGTCGTTTAACAACTTGAATCAAGTACCATAACATTTGTTGACACTAAAAAGGTCGATCGCTCCAAAGGGCAGACGCCGCCGTGACCGGACCCAGCTTTAGGGCCCAAAAAAGTCGATTCACAAATAGACCATTTAACCATGTGTGACGGAGAGGCGCCTAGGCCGCGCAAGATTTGGCACTACAAATCTGCTAAATGGGAAGATCTTATGGAATACTTTCGAACTTTCCCTAGGATGGACATTTGTTTTCGATCCGATAACCCATCTGACTGCGCCAGGGAGGTCTCCGATGTTATTTTGGCTGGTATGGAAGCTTACATCCCTTTTTCGAAGAAATGCTCCTCCAACGGCAAGCCTTGGTTCGATCGAAAATGCAAAGAAGCTGTTGCTTCTAAACATATTGCCTATCGACAATGGCGTGAAAATCCTAACACCGTAAATCGTAACATCTTTGTTCATGCCCGGAACAGATGCAAGGGAATTATCGACGAAACCAAGGAGACACACAATCAACGAATTAGAAACAAACTTCTCGCTTGTCCCAACAATTCCAGGTCCTTTTGGGCAGTCGCTAAGGCAGTTAGTCAAAATTTTACCAAATCCACCATACCACCACTCACACGGCTAGATAATTCCATTGCAACCACACCTGTTGAGAGAGCGAACTTGTTGGCTGAACTCTTTGCTTCACATTCTACTGTCGATTTCCAAGGAAAAACACCACCTACTATTCCCATATTGCAGTCAAGGATGCCCGATGTTGTCTTCAGACAGCGCATCATAAAGCGTATTTTAATGAAGCTAGACACCAGGAAGGCTTCTGGCGCTGACGGAATACCTGCCATAGTTCTCAAAAACTGTGCAAGGGAACTAACACCAGTTTTCTGTAGACTTTTTAACCTATCCTACAGAAAGGGAATATTTCCGTCCTGCTGGAAATGTGCCACGGTTCAGCCGATACCTAAAAAAGGTAAGAAGACCTTGCCAAATAACTACCGACCAATCGCACTGCTTTCAATAATATCGAAAGTCATGGAAAAGGTTATCAATGAGCATCTTCTAAAATATCTTGAACGATTCAATATTATTAGCGATCACCAATATGGTTTTCGTAAACATAGATCAACAGGAGATCTTCTGACTTATGTAACACATGTTTGGAACAACGCAATTGAACATTTTGGAGAATCTCGAGCGGTTTGCTCTTGACATATCCAAGGCATTCGACCGTGTTTGGCACGATGGACTGTTGGCTAAGTTACGCTCTTACGGTATGTCTGAAAGGTTCTGTTTGTGGCTCTCATGTTTCCTCAGAGAGCGTTCTTTACGAGTGGCGGTCGACGGATTTCTTTCTAACACCCTCACTATCAACGCCGGTGTGCCCCAGGGCTCCATACTGTCTCCTACTCTCTTTCTCATTTACATTAACGATCTGCTGGAAAAGACCGGGAATCCAGTCTATAGCTTTGCAGATGACAGTACGCTTGTCTCTTCATTCACCTTGAACGCTCGGACATCGGCTGCTCAGGCGAGTATCCGCAGACAGCAGGAGGTCGTTCAACTTAACAAAGACCTGGAAGAAATTCTATCTTGGGCGACAGTAACCAAGTGGAATTTAACGCTACAAAAACCCAAGCGGCAGTTTTTTCTAAAAAAGTTAACGTTGCTGAACCCGACATAGTTATGTCGGGGCACTCCATTCCCCTAGCATCGTCGCTCAATTTGTTGGGCGTTAGTTTGGGAGCAAATATGTCTTGGCATGAACATGTTGCAGGCATAGCAAGGAGAGCTTCTCAAAAGCTGGGAATATTATTTAGAACCAGAAAGCTTTACACCCCACAGCAACTGTTAATTCTTTACAAAGCCCAAATTCGACCAACTATGGAATACTGCTCCCACGTTTGGGGCTCCGCTCCCAAACATACACTGCATTTGTTGGATTCTGTTCAGAGAAGAGCGGTCCGTCTGATTGGGGACCCGGAATTGACCGGCGGCCTTGATTCGCTGGAACATCGAAGAACGGTTGGCGACTTGAGTCTGTTCTACAAGTATTTTCATGGAAAGTGTTCGAAGGATGTAGCCCGCTTAATTCCTCCCAAAGCGGTGCATGTTAGAAATACACGTCGCGCTGGTGCTTCGCATCCGTATGAGGTTCAGCTTGTTACTCCGCGTACAACGCTTTTCAAGCAATCTTTTATATGGAGAACGTCATCCCTTTGGAATAATTTGCCCAGCGCTGTGTTTCCCACCGAGTACAATTTACAGCGATTCAAGAACAACGTGAATCGCTTTTTCCGCACTCGTGCCGCTCCTGGAGCGCTTTAGGGACTTCCCTGCAGCACGTGTGGTAGACCCATAAAAAAAAAATAAAAAAAATATAAAAATCAATAAATTTAGTTTGCTCTTGATAAAATAAGAGGGGACATACAAAAGACAGACGCCAGCAATATCGGAGGATGAAGCTTGATCGGCTTTTTCCAGTAAAAGAACGGCCGTTTTATTTATCCAAAACCTCGAAAAACGACCGTTTTTGGCTGGAAAATAAACTATAATTGTAATAAATAAACTCACCTAAAACACGCTATAGAAAATAAGCACATGTAAAGTAAATCCCAAGATATAAGATCCTGCCTTTTTGCTTTTTCAATGGGGCAATAAACGACCCTATTAGGGTTTTGTGCGTAGTTGCCAGGTATTACGATAAACGTATTTTTATTTTACCTGCTTTGTATACCGTCCTTACTTGCACCTGCAATCATATTGGCTCTATTTTTACCTATATATTTACTACCTAGCAATCTAGTTTGAGGTATTTGATAATATAGGCCTAATGACCACAGGTCCCCGTTAAGATTCGAAAGATACTTTTTTTATTTTTATTTTTAGTTTTACTTACAAGTTATAACGTAACGGTTGTAACATTGTGGCCGATCAACCTTTCACAGAATTCTCTTAAGAATGGGATTCATGTTGCGAAAAATCAACAAAAGGCAAGTAGTAATGGAGTCACAAAGATTACAAATCTTGTGACATACTTATTTACAAAAAATTAAAAAGTATCGATCAGAGAATTGGCCAATAATTTACCTTGACGAAACATGATTCGATACCCATGACACTGTGCAAAAAGGGTGGGGTTGACAGCAGTACAAAATGTCAGACTAACGCACATTCAGTAAACGAATAACCATTTGGATGCTGGATCTGAAAAGGGCTGGGTTTCAAATTGTCTACTATTATCTGCAAAAAAAAAACATAAAAGATTAGAGTTTGGACTATCACGAATACACGACCGCAGAACTTTTTGAAAATTGGTTTCCAAATTCCCTTTTGCTAAATGTTCCCGAACAGAGTGTTATAGTTATGGACAATGCAAGTTACCATAGTCGCTTACTAAATAGGATTCCTAATGCAGCCAACACCAAATCGGAAATACAGGAATATATGTTAGAAAATGACATTTATTTTGACTTTAGTTATAAAAAAGGTAATCTTTTGGATGTTTTGAAAGACTATGAATTGAAAAAGAAATACGTTTGTGATAGTATGGCTGAGAAAATGGGACACACTGTTTTGCGGCTTCCTCCGTATTATTGTGTGTTTAATCCAGTTGAACATAGTTAACATCAAGTTAAATTGAAAATAAGGGCACAAAATGTTTCTCCTACTTTAAGCGAGTCAGTTGTTGAATTAGTAAAAAAAGTTATAAATGATACACCTTGTGAAAGCTGGAAGAATTCCATGCAGCACGTTGTTAAAGTTGAAGTTTCATATATTTATGTAAATAATACAAAACCACTGATGACAGTAATAGTGAATCCGAATTAGGATTAAGTTAAAATATATTATTATTTATACAGTATATCCACTCTTGTAAATCCCATTCATTCAAACTGTATATTTGTACTTCTTATCCATTTGTTTTTAAATGCATCTATAAATAAACATTTCCAAAAACACTTATAATTTTATTTATTTGCATTAATGACTAAAATTCTTAAATCCATCTCTGCAACCTATCATAAACAAAAGGTCAGAATTTTTATATTGCCCACTTAAAACGGCAACAATTAGGATCTTTTATTTTAGGACAGGCTATACTACATGGGGTGAAAAGTCCCGAGACGTTCCGGGAGATGGCAGCACAAACAAAAACCCATATGATTTTCAGTTAGTGTCAACTCTCAGAAGATTCGCGTAACATTTTCATTACATTTTGTCTATTAGTTTGCTAGTTACAGTGTGTTAATAAAACATTGCTTTTTAATAGTAAAAAATACAGTCAGATCCCCAGAATAGCTTGAGGAGTGTTATGGCATATCTGTTCCATCTGAAGCAACTATATGTCGTTGGTTAACTTAAATGAAGTCGTACAAACACAAAAAAAAATTCTCCTTATTGTTCTAAATGACCGCAGAGTAAAGGTGAGAGAAATAGCTGACATCGTGAAGATATGAATAGAACGCGTGAGGCATATTTTGCACGCATATTTGCACATGAAAAGAGCTTTTTGCCCAATGGGCGCCGCCCATTCTCACGACTGATGAAAAACAGTAACTTGTCGAAGGAGTATTTGCGTCGATTCGAAACAATGGACGAAACATGAATCCACCAGTACACGCTGAGTCCAACAAGCAATCTGCGGAGTGGCTGGGACAGCATGAAAGCGGTCTGAAGCCTCCAAAAACACAAACCTCAGCTGGAAAGGTTTTACTAACTATTTTTTGGAATGCGCATGGAATAATACTAATCGATTAGCTTGAGAAGGTCGAACAATCACCAGAGACTATTATGTTGATTTATTGGACCATTTAAATGGTGAAATCAAAAAAAAAATGTTATTTCACCAAGATAATGTACCAACTTACAAATCCATAAAATAGATGGTGAAATTGGATCAATTGGGCTATGAATTGTTTCCTCATCCACCGTATTTACCAGATCTGGCCCCCAGGGATTATTACCAAATGGGAAACTGAGGCTTATTTTAGAGAGCTCGATAGATCGTATTGTATGAAAGGTATCCAAATGTTGTAAGATCACGAGAATATGTGTATCCCTCTTGAAGGAAACTATGTGCAAGAATAAAATGGATTTTTGGCAAAAACATTGTTTCAGCCACCCCATGTATTAACAGAGGATACTATTTCTATTACAAGTCTTTTAGAAATGTAACTGTGATACCGCTCCTTCGGATATGTTCGAGAAATTTAATTAATAGTTAAATTAATAAAAAATTATGTAATGATTGCATTTGGGTACAATTTGTGCGGGTATAACAAACCCTCACTTGAATCACTGAAATTGTCACGGTGGACAAGGTGCTCTCTGTCTCCCATTCACATTTTCAGTTGTTTTTAACACAAAAACTTAACAGGTAGTATGAGCATGCACGAGAGGTCAATAAAATTTTTGAACCTCGTTTTATGTCTTTATATATTTCATATGACGCAGAAGACACATGACGCTACACACAAAAAACTGAAATTGTCCAGCTTCATTCTCCGGTTTTGACGGCGTCTGCCTTCTGCAGGTTCCCTCTTATTTTATCAAGATCAACTAAATTTATTGATTTTATATGGTTAAATGACAGTCCATTTTTCGACGTTTTTGGGCCTCTAGGTCCGGTTCGGCAGCCTCTGCCTTTGGGGCGCTCGCCTTTTTTAGTGTCAACAAATGTGATGCTACTTGATTCAAGTGGTTCAACGACAGTCCTTTTTTGGATGTAGCATTTTGGGACTTATCTGGGCATTCCAGGGCACGAGGGCCGCAAAATCAACGCTAAAGGCTTTTATTTGACTCGTCAGATAGAATGAACAACTAGGTAGACGGTTAGTCGACAGGTCAAAATTTCGGGTCACTCTCTTGGTCTATAATGCCCTACGATCATTCAAAATGATAAAAAGAGTATATGATACTGATTGCTTATTAAGGAGTTTTTGAATTGGATGGAAGAGAACAACTTGAAGATGCGCAGACCAATATCAACTTGAACACCACATGATGATGATTCAAGGAGTTCATGAATTTTTAGAAGATCAACAGGGAAATAATTGAAATAATTTTGAAAAAGAACTAGGCAAAACAAAGATTTCCGTAAAATTTGTTCCGCACACTTTAAATGAACATCAAAAGCTATGAAAACTGCATTCTAGGGAAATCGTACGGACCTTTAGAAACAATTAAAACTTCCTGAAATGTGCCGAAAATTGATATTTTCAGTAGTCAGAAAGAAAGCATAAAAGTGAAGAATGACAGTTGAAATCATAACAGCACGCCGAAAAACACGAAAAGTTCCATTGCATAGTATAAAAAGGTTCTTTTTTGTGAAATATACGATTTTTTAAATTAGGTTAAAGCTCTTAAATTTCCACTGCAGGAAAACGTTCTCCTTTTTTGACAATCTCTCCCCCCCCCCCGCGATCGAATTTTAAATTGAGATATCGAAAGAACGTGTTGATCATATTTTGCATGAACATTTAGGTATGAGAAAGCTATGTTAGAAATGCATACCGCGTTTGCTCACAGTGGACTAAAAACAACGTGTTGAGGATTCTGTGCGCTGTTTGGACCTGTTTAAGCGCAATAAAAAGGATTTTTTCGCGCAATATGTGCAATGGGATAAAACATGGATCCACCACTACACACCAGAATCAAATCGGCAGTCAGCTGAGTGGACAAGAGTCCGCCCGAAGCGACCAAAGACACAACAGTCGGCTAGGAAGGTTTTTCGCCTCTGTATTTTGGGATGCACATGGAATAATTTTCATCGACTATGCTAAGAAGAGAAAAAACCATCAATAGTGGATATTATATAAAGTTATTGGTGCGTTTGAGGGCACAAATCGCAAAGAAACGGCCCCAAATGAACAAGAAAAAAGTGCTCCTTCATTAAGACAATGCACCATGTTACAAGTCAATGGTTACGATGGAAAAAATTGCATGAATTGAAGTTCGACTTACTTCCTCATTCACCCTATTCTCCAGATTTGGTCCCCAGCGACTATTATCTATTCGCAGACCTCAAAAAAATGCTTGCGGGGAAGAGATTTGGCTCCAGTGAAGAAGAGGTTATCGCCGAAACTGAGGCCTATTTTAAAGGCAAAGACCTTCTACAAGAAAGGTAGCGAACTATTAGAAAAGCGTTGGACTGATTGTATCGCTCTTGAAGGAGACTATGTTGATGAATAAGATCGAATTTTGCAAAAAAAAGTGAAGTGTTTTAAGTACCTAGACCAAAAACTCTGCAG
>CM032456.1:34088178-34127624 GCA_019049505.1 Pachyrhynchus sulphureomaculatus | reverse complement strand
GCAAAATTAATGGAAATAGGATTCCAACTCGTTTCACATCCCCCCCTATTCTCCAGACTTGGCTCCCTCGGACTACTATTTGTCCCCCAATTTGAAGAAATGGCTGGCGGGACAAAGATTTTATTCAAACGAGGAGGTGATTGCAGACACTAATGGATATTTTGCAGACTTGGACAAATCCTATTATTCGGAAGGAATCAACAAACTAGAACATCGTTGGACGAAGTGTATAAGCCTAAAAGGAGACTATGTCGAAAAATAAAAAAGGTTTACCCCAAACACATAAGTAGTTTTTATTTTTGCACGGACTTTTCAAACCAGCCTCGTAAGATGACTTCGGTGTCTGTCTGTCTGTCTGTCCGTCCGTCTGTCTGTCTGTCACACCCGATTTTCTCCGAAACTATTTGTTATAGAAGGTTGAAACTTGGTAACAATATAGGAATTGATGACCTCGTCAAAGCCGTGTAGTTTTGAAAGTTAAATTTTGACTTAAGGGGTTAGTTTTGGGGGGTGAAATCGGAAGTGAAAAAAAATTTTTTTACTAGGTCATCCAGTGTGGTGTCAAATGAAAGCTTGTGAAAACACGAGTAAAAAATATATATATAATGTAGTACTTAAACTCACTTTTCTTTGTATTATTTTTAAAAAGTCGCGAAAAAAATCGCTGTCCCCCCACCTTATCTTGAAAAGTACTGATCCAAAAATTTTCAAAAAAATTCTGGGATGCTCTCCACGGGGTGTAGATTGAACGAAAATTATCACGAGTGCATTACCTTTAATAATTTATTTGGTACATAAAAAAAAATTCAAGGTCATCAGTTTTCAGTAAAAATTGGAAACAAACTTTGTTGAAAACTCCTTTGGGGTATGTTTTGTGAAGTCACTGATCATTTTATACCACTGTAACAAATTTTTTTATTTTAAACGCAATCAACGTACCGAACACTAATTATGCAAGTTCAACTTGTACTTGACCGGTTATTTTTTTTAAGGTTATTCAAACAATGGTTTGAAGAAAGACCCTAACCTGATTTGTGGTTAAATAGTTTCATTATAGAACATGAGTGTGGCATACGCTTCGCGCTTTGAGGCTATGTTCGTATGTAATCATCCAAAAGGTCCGAAAATAATGCCTTCACCGACTGCCAAGTATATGGACAAACCGAGGACATGCCTTAACAAGTGTTTAAAAATGATACTCTCAGTTAACAAATGTTAATGATCTATCAGAACGTGGTTTAAGAGGAAAAATATCAGACTAGGACGAAAAAATGATTATTAACATGGTTTCCCGAAATCTTCAATTAACTTTGCGCCAAGGGGCGCAAGAACTACAGCAGAAAGGTTTGGACACAGAAAACATAAAGCACAGTAGCGACGCCCTAGAAAAATTTTAGGTCCTGTTTTTTATTACACATGCGTCCCCTCTCACACCAACAACATGGCCGCCAGCGTGGTCGCGGGTTATGTTTACATCTGGATTTCAAGGAGAATATTTTTATAATGTGCTCCGAAACTCATTAATAATAATTTTCCAATAAGTAAACGACTCGTTTGACGTTATAATTAAAAATTATTACAAAAAAAATGTCATGAGGAAGTTTTTGTTGTGTGGTTAGTGCTTGTATAAATATATGTGGTATATCCAGAGGAGTTAGTTTTTTTAGATTTCCCAAAGATCCTAAAAGGTAATTTATTCGTAATTCTTTATTTCTATTATGCAATAAATTATATAAAGATTATGATAATTGTGTTTTCATATTAGAGACACATTTTATTTGTAAATCATTTGATGTTTTATTATCTGGGCTTGCAAAAGTAGTAATTCTCCAGCACGAATAAGTTTGAATAAATCGGTGCATGGATTTAATTTTTTTATATAAGTAGTATACAGGCACGAAAAGTCATTAGTTGTATGAAAATTATTATATTAGATTTAACTAATGATAAAATTGAGCCATTACGGTTATTGCAAGTATTCTGGGGCTGGATGTGGCTAGAACCTCTTATTTTTCACTCTCGAGTTCACTTTAATTCTGTTTTTGTATTGCAAAAGAGAGCTATTAGATACATTTCAGGAGCTGGGTTGCGAGAGTCATGTCGACCACTGTTTCCGAGGTTAGGGATTCTTACTCTTTGTGCCCTATTTATTTTGGAAACTGCTATCATGATCTTTAAAAAACATCGTCTTGAGGCAATGCCAGTCAGCCGGCACGGCACTAGGCGAGCGTTCGTCCTGCCATTGCCGGCCCCGAAATCGGAGCTGATCAAATCTGCAACTGTTTATAATGGCAGAAAAATATACAATCATCTGCCTCTCAAATTGAGAGGACTGAATTGCGACAGGGTCTTTAGGCGTACTATGCACTAGAGGAATTCTACAATGATATACTAGAATAGGCATATATAAGTAGTTCAGTGGTTGGCATTTGGGTTGACTCATGTGTAAATTTTATTTCTTTTATTTTGGATTTACTGCACTTACTATTAAGCTTGTTCCGTTTTTTTTTTATTTTTTTTCTTTTTTTTGAGCGTGTGTTTGTGTTTATTAATATAATAATAATTTAAGTTAAACTTGCTTTGTCAACAAATACGTTGTATTTTAGGACAATAAAGTATATTTCTATTCTATTCTATTCTATTCATAACATACTCCATGAGAGGTTAATATTATTTATTGAAAATTACAAGTAATTTGTAAGTAATACATTATTTAATTGTAATACTTTTATAATAATACAGAGGCGGCTATAGCGTAGTGGGTAAGGTGGCTTCTACGACAAAAGCCTGTGTTCGAATTTCAGCTCGGAAAATAATAAATTAAAAAAAAAGGCAAATATAAATAAAACTAAAACCACAGTGAAAGAATTATTCATATCGGTTTTTTAGTACTTCTAGTGCTAGTTATCTCTAGAACTGTAATTTATCCCATTCTGAGAATACCCTATTAGACTATATATATATATATATATATATATATATATATATATATATATATATATATATATATATATATATATATATATATATAATCCTAAGTTTAACTACTGGGAAACCCCCTTATAAGGAGAAGAGATAAGCAATCAAAGATTTAAAGGCTCTAGTATCTGCTTTTTTTTTTTATTATCGAGCTTTCGCTGCCTAATGGTAGCTTCTTCTGGATTCTAAAAATGCAAACCAGGTACAGAAAATAAACCAAAACGTTCGTTTTTTTAAAATGTGATTAAATGAATTGTACGACTGTATGTGAAAAATTACTTACAAAAATGTCAGCAGGTAGTTCATCTCTGGTGAAGACAATGAAATTTGCATTTTTGTTGGCCAGGTAGTATGAATGATTACACAAACATGATTAAAAGACATTTAGAGAGTTACACAAATATTAAAAATAAAACTTTGTCCATAAACATTAGTTAAAAACATTTTTTGAAGACCGAAATATAACTGCAAGAAACACTATGATGTTGAAATGGTACTCCATTTTAAAATTTTTGACGTCGAGTTTAGTAACTATTTAGTGATATTTAAGTCCGAACCGGATATTGTTGGTAGTCTATGTCGTCATCAGGTCGACAAAAAACCATAAAAACATTGAAGTTAGGGATGTGGTAAATTTTTTAGGTGGATGCTAATTTTAGATAAATTATTAATTATTAATGATATCTATTTTTTAGTTTTAATTTTATAAAAAAAAGGGGGGACTTAAATTTGATGAATGTTACTCTTCGACGAGTTATTTATTATTAATTATATTAATTCTTTAATTTTATACTCAAGAGATTCATAGACTAATTTAAAAATTTGAAAGAGAAAATTAATATTTATTATTTGTCATATTTAATTTTTTTAATTATTTAATTTTAACAAGAAGATATAGAAAAGTAACTGATAATAAATAGCAAAAATGACAGAAAGAGAAAAAAAAAGAGAAAAAAAAAGAAACGTCAACTTTACTAGAAACTAATTTTTTTCATAAAGATCGTTCTTTTTATTGGTTTGGTATAGTTTTGTGTTAGTAAATAAGTATACATGGAGCTCAATCCTTCTATGTCTTTTTTGTGATTGAGATTATTTTTACAGGTTTTTATGTAACACATTTCCAAGAAACTTCTTCTGAATAATTATAAAATAAGATTTGCCACCCCTCATTTAAAGAAAAAAATGTAAAACTGTTGGAAAACATATTGTTGGACAATTACTATCCTAAAGCTCTAATTAAAAAGAATTTTCAAAGACCCCCCCTTCAAAATTAATCCAACTGTCACCACTAATGTCGATATTAAGGTAGGAAAGTTACAATACATTGAAGGCCTTTCCCAGTCCTTGTCTTCTCTTTTTAAAAATACAAACATTAAAATTGCTAATTACAACATAAAAAGAATGAATTGTTTTTATACCAATTTAAAAGATAAAACCGATACTTTACAAAGATCTAATATAATCTATGGCATTCCCTGTCAATGTGGTTTGGTCTACGTTGGACAAACTTCACAAAAGCTCTCTAAAAGATTAGCGCTACACAAAAATGATAGTAAACACAAACCTAACGCAACTAGCTTGAGCTTACACGTAAATAATACAGATCACAGAGTACAACAGCTTCATTCTGGATGTTGAGACTAATTATTTCAGAAGAAGTTTCTTGGAAATGTATTACATAAAAACCTGTAAAAATAATATCAATCACAAAAAAGACATAGAAGGATTGAGCTCCATGTATACTTATTTACTAACACAAAACTATACCAAACCAATAAAAAAGAACGATCTTTATGAAAAAATTAGTTTCTAGTAAAGGTGACGTTTCTTTTTTTTCTCTTTCTGTCATTTTTGCTATTTATTATCAGTTACTTTTCTATATCTTCTTGTTAAAATTAAATAATTAAAAAAATTAGATATGACAAATAATAAATATTAATTTTCTCTTTCAAATTTTTAAATTAGTCTATGAATCTCTTGAGTATAAAATTAAAGAATTAATATAATTAATAATAAATAACTCGTCGAAGAGTAACATTCATCAAATTTAAGTCCCCCCCCCTTTTTTTTATAAAATTAAAACTAAAAAATAGATATCATTAATAATTAATAATTTATCTAAAATTAGCATCCACTTAAAAAATTTACCACATCCCTAACTTCAATGCTTTTTATGGTTTTTTTGTCGACCTGATGACGACATAGACTACCAACAATATCCGGTTCGGACTTAAATATCACTAAATAGTTACTAAACTCGACGTCAAAAATTTTAAAATGGAGTACCATTTCAACATCATGGTGTTTCTTGCAGTTATATTTCGGTCTTCAAAAAGTGTTTTTAACTAACGTTTATTGACAAAGTTTTATTTTTAATATTTGTGTAACTCTCTAAATGTCTTTTAATCATGTTTGTGTAATCATTCATACTACCTGGCCAACAAAAATGCAAATTTCATTGTCTTCACCAGAGATGAACTAACTGCTGACATTTTTGTAAGTAATTTTCACATACAGTCGTATAATTCATTTAATCACATTTTAAAAAACGAACGTTTTTGGTTTATTTTCTGTACCTGGTTTACATTTTTTAGAATCCAGAAGAAGCTACCATTAGGCAGCGAAAGCTCGATAATAAAAATAAAAAGCAGATACTAGAGCCTTTAGATCTTTGATTGCTCATCTCTTCTCCTTATAATGGCGTTTCCCAGTAGTTAAACTTAGGATTGTTTGTTGCCAGTGCCCTGTTACTGTCCTTCTTCTTTCTTATATATATATATATATATATATATATATATATATATATATATATATATATATATATATATATATATATATATGTATCTATATATATATATATATATATATATATATATATATATATATATATATATATATATATATATATATAGATACATATATATATATATATATATATATATATATATTTTGACGAATGTTCTCACGGGTGTGAAATGTAGTAGTGGTTTTTCGGGTATCCCGTGTTAGCTTGAAGTCCCTTGATGGACGGTTTCGCTGACGTTTCGATGGAATCTCATCCATCTTTTTCAAAGCGTTGATCACTGGTCGGTGTCTTGGCGTTGAATGTCGAGACTGGCCCTGAGTGCGCCGGTTTTATTTACTCGGGGGTGTTTCTATTGGTCGGACGGATCCGGCCAATAGAGGCTCGGCTTTGGCTGCGCGTTGTCGGTCCTGTGGTTCTTTGTAATGTTTGTGTTGGTGAAGTAACATATGGTTGAATTATTGTTTCTCTTGGTTGGACTTGGTACTGGGATAGAATATGTTTCCAAGAGTTCGGTAAACGTTGGCTATCATCCCGATTATTTAAGTTGTTGGGCCTCTTTTCTATTTCTATGGCTTCTTTGATTACCCTAGTGGATAGGTTATTACTTTTTTGTAGGGTTCTGGTTTTGTCAAAATCGATTTTGTGGCCGGTATTGTGTGCATGTTGTGCTAGAGAGGAGGTGGTGGATTTTTGTTTTACGGCGTTTTTGTGCTCGTCTCTTCTGGCACTAATTTTCCTGTTTGTTTGGCCTATGTATGAAAGACCGCAGTCCTGACACGGAATTTCATATACGCCTTGGTCTTCTAAGGCTATAATGTCTTTTGGTGTAGGTAGAATATCTTTAATTTTTTGGTTGGTTGTGTAAATGGTCTCAATTTGGTGTTTTCCTAGAAGTCTTCCTATTTTGTCTGTGATGCCTTTTACATATGGGAGAAATGCTTTTGTAGTATATGTCTTTCTTTCCTGTTTGTGTTGTTTATTTAGGGCCCGCTGGATCGTGTTTTGACTATATCCATTTGAAAGTAAAACGTTTCGAAGGAGCTTGGTTTCTTGTTGCAAATGTTCCTTGTCTGTTAGGGTTTCTGATCGGTGAGCTAAGGATTTGGCAACGGAGAAGAGTTGGGCTGGGTGATGATGTGAGCTGGCATTTAAGTATCTGTTTGTATGTGTCGGTTTTCTATATACTGAGTGAGACAAAGAACCATCTAATTTTCTTTGAAGCAAGACATCTAGGAATGGTAGTTGTTCTGCTGCCTCCTTTTCCATTGTAAATTTAATGTTTGGATGTATGTTGTTAAGGTGTTCCAGGAACTTGTTTAAGTTGTCTTCACCGTATTGCCATACCACAAAAGTGTCATCTACGTATCGAAGCCATGTTTTCGGTTTATGTGGAGCAGTTTCTAGAGCTAGTGTTTCGAAATGCTCCATGTATAGATTAGCTAGTGCTGGTGACAATGGAGAGCCCATGGGTGCACCTTCTATTTGTTTATATTTTTGGCCTGAATAGACGAAGTATGTATTAGCGAGGCAGTGTTTTGATAGACTGATGACGTATTCGGGCAGGTTGTATTTTGTCTCTATGATGGACAGTGCTTCGGTAACTGGTACTTGCGTGAAAAGGGATACGACATCAAAACTGACAAGTAAATCATTTTTCTCTAGCTGCATGTTTTTTATGATTTGAATAAAATGTTGTGAATTTTTCACGTATGATGCGGCTTTTTCCACATGAGGTTGCAGAGTCATGGCTAGGTGCTTGGCTAAAGCTTGTGTCGGGAGCCAAACGAGCTGACTATTGGTCTTAAGGGTGCTCCTTGTTTGTGGACTTTCGGTAATCCATACATTTTTGGCATCTTGATGATTTCTCTCTAGGGATAAGTTTCTTTTTTTTTTGTTTCTTCATTAAGAGAGGAGGCCTTGATTGCGGATTTAGTGCGGATACCGAAGCACTGTCCATCATAGAGACAAAATACAACCTGCCCGAATACGTCATCAGTCTATCAAAACACTGCCTCGCTAATACATACTTCGTCTATTCAGGCCAAAAATATAAACAAATAGAAGGTGCACCCATGGGCTCTCCATTGTCACCAGCACTAGCTAATCTATACATGGAGCATTTCGAAACACTAGCTCTAGAAACTGCTCCACATAAACCGAAAACATGGCTTCGATACGTAGATGACACTTTTGTGGTATGGCAATACGGTGAAGACAACTTAAACAAGTTCCTGGAACACCTTAACAACATACATCCAAACATTAAATTTACAATGGAAAAGGAGGCAGCAGAACAACTACCATTCCTAGATGTCTTGCTTCAAAGAAAATTAGATGGTTCTTTGTCTCACTCAGTATATAGAAAACCGACACATACAAACAGATACTTAAATGCCAGCTCACATCATCACCCAGCCCAACTCTTCTCCGTTGCCAAATCCTTAGCTCACCGATCAGAAACCCTAACAGACAAGGAACATTTGCAACAAGAAACCAAGCTCCTTCGAAACGTTTTACTTTCAAATGGATATAGTCAAAACACGATCCAGCGGGCCCTAAATAAACAACACAAACAGGAAAGAAAGATATATACTACAAAAGCATTTCTCCCATATGTAAAAGGCATCACAGACAAAATAGGAAGACTTCTAGGAAAACACCAAATTGAGACCATTTACACAACCAACCAAAAAATTAAAGATATTCTACCTACACCAAAAGACATTATAGCCTTAGAAGACCAAGGCGTATATGAAATTCCGTGTCAGGACTGCGGTCTTTCATACATAGGCCAAACAAACAGGAAAATTAGTGCCAGAAGAGACGAGCACAAAAACGCCGTAAAACAAAAATCCACCACCTCCTCTCTAGCACAACATGCACACAATACCGGCCACAAAATCGATTTTGACAAAACCAGAACCCTACAAAAAAGTAATAACCTATCCACTAGGGTAATCAAAGAAGCCATAGAAATAGAAAAGAGGCCCAACAACTTAAATAATCGGGATGATAGCCAACGTTTACCGAACTCTTGGAAACATATTCTATCCCAGTACCAAGTCCAACCAAGAGAAACAATAATTCAACCATATGTTACTTCACCAACACAAACATTACAAAGAACCACAGGACCGACAACGCGCAGCCAAAGCCGAGCCTCTATTGGCCGGATCCGTCCGACCAATAGAAACACCCCCGAGTAAATAAAACCGGCGCACTCAGGGCCAGTCTCGACATTCAACGCCAAGACACCGACCAGTGATCAACGCTTTGAAAAAGATGGATGAGATTCCATCGAAACGTCAGCGAAACCGTCCATCAAGGGACTTCAAGCTAACACGGGATACCCGAAAAACCACTACTACATTTCACACCCGTGAGAACATTCGTCAAAATATATATATATATATATATATATATATATATATATATATATATATGTATCTATATATATATATATATATATATATATATATATATATATATATATATATATATATATATATATGTATCTATATATATATATATATATATATATATATATATATATATATATATGTATCTATATATATATATATATATATATATATATATATATATATATATATATATATATATATATATATATATGTATATATCACTTCACTTTTAAGTTCAGAGGGAAGACGATGTCATCTTAAAATGATAATTATAATTATTTTCAATCTCTCCCGATTACTGGGATTTGCCGAAATGTAAGGAGCATGATTGTTGACATTATACGCGCGAAGCTGAAGGTGTGCAGAGATATATTCTCAAAATGAACACTTTTTCCCCCGGACAATATCTTTAATAGTTGAGAAATATAAATTCAACAATGAGATATTTAAATGAATAACGTGCAAGAAGCGTTGAAGCCAAGTGTATTTTTTCCTTGTATTTTTTTGCCTTTTTTCCTATTTTTAGTCTTCCATATGGAACACTTATAAGATCACTTCGGTGTCTGTTTGTCTGTCTGTCCGTCCGTCCATCCGTCTGTCTGTCACACCCGATTATCTCCGAAACTATTTAACATAGATAGTGGAAATATGGCACTAATATAGGAATTGATGGCCCCATCAAAGCCGTGTATTTTTGAAAGTTAAAGTTTTACTTAAAGGGTTAGTTTTAGCCGGTTAAATCGGAGGCAAAAAAAATTTTTTTTATTACGTCATCGATTAGGGTGTCAAATGAAAGCATGTCAAAGCACGAGTTACTATATGTATGTATATATCCCATCAAAAACATAAAGTGTAAAAAAATGCCAAGTCTCGCAACGCAGTCCTTCCACCACAAAAAGTTGTGAGATTTCACGTAAAACCAAGTCATTTATTTTAGTTAGTATCTATGGAAGCACCTATCCAACAACTTTGTCATAAATTGTTATCTATTTAGTTACCTACCAACATTTATAGTGACCGTATCAATATTAGACATCTTTACTTCTATAATAAATTTCGATTGCTAAGTAAGTCTAAACAGTGCACTTAAGAATAAAGTATTTTAAATAGTAGATTTTTCTTATGTGATTATGTTGCCGTGCGATTGCCAAGTCATTATATTTATTATAGAAATAAAGATGTCTAATATTGATACGGTCACTATAAATGTTGGTAGGTAACTAAATAGATAACAATTTATGACAAAGTTGTTGAACAGCTGCTTCCATAGATACTAACTAAAATAACTGACTTGGTTTTACATGAGATCTCACACCTTTTAGTGGTGGAAGAACTGCGTTGCGAGACTTGGCATTTTTTTACATTTTAGGTTTTTGATGGGATCTCATTTCTTTTTGTAGGTAGTCCTCTTTTTTTTTCTTCTCGGGTAATATTTCTTGTACGTCAGCTATGGATTTTCTTAAAACCCACTCCCTGTCTCTATTGGTTTTTCTCAAAGGCTATGATGTAACAATTTTTGACAACTCTGGACGATAAGTGCTCCTAAGTCGATTATATTCAACTTTGATGCTTCCGAACTCGACATTAATTAGATGTAATCTGCCCAGACCTGTCACTCTCGAAAGTGCCACGTATGCTTGACCGCATGTGAACACTGAAGAACCGATGTCCATCAGTGCACTGTTTAGACTTAGCCCCTGACTTTTGTGTATGGTAATAGCATAGGCTATACATATCGGAAACTATTCGCGATGAATATAAGCTTTATTAATAATTTCATATTTAGTTTTGACTGGACCAAGATCGTAAAGATGTTCATTATTAAATGTAATATGTATTTTTTTATTTTATTTGTATTTTTTGGATCAACTTTTACTCCTTGTAGTATACCGAGAGAACCGTTGACTAAGCCAAGACTCACGTCAATATTTCGTTTTAACGTGACTTTTGCTTCTATTTTAATAACTATATTCTCTTCTAGCCCTGCTGTCATCCTCATACTTTTTTATAATTAAAATATACTTAAAGTATTTCACTTAACAATTGTTTAATTACACGAAGTAGGTAAGTATTATTAAACGAATATATTTGATAAATGAAAAATATTATTAAATATAATATATTAATTAATAAATAATACAAATTATTCATAATTATGGAGTTTTTAGGGGTTAATTAACTTTATACGACGTATTATTTACCGGGACTCACGGTAGACCTTGCATTATGCTATGTATGACTGAGCGCTGCGCGCTCTCCGCGCTCTATCTCAAAAACGGTTGAGCGTATAAAAAAAAATGTTTAGAACAAAATTTGTAGAGAATTTAATGCATAATAGATGCAAATATCATTGAAACCATAGGAAGCGAGAGATTTGCGAAAAACCAATTTTTGTGACCTTTGACCTTGAATATCTTAAGACCCAGACACGAGATTTTATGAGACTTTTGAGACAACTTTTAGAATGCCAAAATAACGGTTTATACAAGTTTACAGCTTATTATCTGTCATTCCGAGGTTGACCCTCTTTTTTGCTGAAGTGACTGTACCATTTAGAAAACGGGACTGAAATTTCGGGATGTTTCAGTTTTTCCTTCCTTTATATGCTAAACACTAATTAAATTCAAAATGTGAAGTTTGTGTGTCTGCTAGAAGTACCTTAGAATTTTGATGATCGGTGAGTGTGTCAGTGACAAAATTAAAGAACTTCAACTGGCGATAGTTCGTAAACTATAAGGTATAAATAGTAAGTAATTTAGGAATATAGCTAGTATAGTATGTCCTCTTGGTCACTGAAAATTCAGACTTCTAGCTTTATCCACAACGAAATTACAGGGGGGTCGAAAGTGCCGTGAGTGGCTTCGAGAAAAGGATGGTACGGCTGTGCTTTCTGCTCGACTTGGCGGGGGCACTACCGTGCCCCCAGAAGATATATATATATATATATATATATATATATATATATATATATATATATATATATATATATATATATATATATTTATATTAGATGTAATGTAATACTTGCGCACACTTTTCTTTGTATTATTTTTAAAACATTGCGAAAAATCGCTGTCCCCTTCTTATCTCGAAAAGTTCCATTCAAAAAATTTTGAAAAAATTCGGGAATATTCTCCACAGGGTGTAAATTGAACGAAAATTATCACGAGTGGCACCTTTAATAATTTATCTGGTATATAAAAAAAACAAAAATTTCAAGATCATCAGTTTTCAACAAAGATCCTAAAAAAACTTTGTTGAACACTCATTTGGGGTGTGTTTTTGTGAAGTCATTGATCAATTTATACTTCCGTATCAAAAATTTTTATTCTAAAAACAATCAACGTACGGAATATTAATTGCGCAAATTCGACTTGCACTTGTCTGTTTTTTTTATATCTGTTTTAATAAGAACTTGATAAAAAATGTTCCTAAAAAAACTTTTCCCGTTTTTTTTCTTCCTTCCATTTTTATTTTACAGAATAGGATATTTCATAAAGAAGGAATTTGAATATATCACAAAACTCACAGGCATCATACCAGCAATATGGTGACAGATCATGTAATCATTACAAACCCGAACCCTTGAGATCAAAGATGGCAAGTCGGACTGTCGCTACTGTGTTTTATGTTTACTATGGTTTGGATATATCTTATGAAACGATCGCGCTCACCTCCGATTTGAAACGGCAGAATACAATCAAGAAATCATTACTAAGCGAAAAACAGAGAGAGAAACGACTCACGTGGGTAGAGGAAATCATAGATCGAGACTGGAGCAATGTAATTTTTTCCTATAAAGCTTCATTTTGAACTTATGTTATCACCCCACGAGCCTAGTCAATTTCCACTAACCGATTGATTCAGCGTACCGTGAAATACCCTGTGAAGATCCATGTTTGGGGATGTCTTGCGGAAAAAGGTTTTGGGAGACTCTTCATCGTGGTTTCTTCAGGAGAATAACGACCCCAAACATCGCCAGTAAAAAGGGGAATCCGGTATCATCACACTAAATTGACCATCCCAATCGCTCGATGCAAACCCAATCGAGAACGTGGTCATACATCAAGCAAAAGCTTCGTAGTAAAATGTGAAGCAACTGTCACGGCAAGTTCGGGCAAAGATGCCAGGCGATCATCGACGCTGATGGGGACTGGATGAACTATTAAATCATTAGCATTTTAATGGCAATTCTTTAGCGTCGAATAATGTAAAAAACTTTTAAATAAATACATTTTTTGATGAACAATGCGCTACACGTTCCTACTTGACCGACTGTAAGAAAGAAAGTTACAGATTATTATATCAAAAAATTAGCATTAATGACTATTTGTTCTTCAGAATTTCAGTAGATTATTATATTATTAACACCAGAGTTGATGATTTCACATTGTTTCAATTTCAATATAATAGCTATGAGTGAAATGAATAAAAAACGAGGTGACGTCGTTGGTGCTAGATTCTCCTTGGAAATTATATGCGGATTTAAATTAAATAATTGTTTAATTTTAAGTGATAATGTGAATTTTTTTGACGTAAACATGTTGATGTGATATACAGTGTGTCTAAAGTAGGATTAACAACCCTCCTTTTTCACAAATAACTAAAGTTAACAGATATCAAGTAAATATTATTTTATGGTATTTTTTTATCCAACACGTAGGCCGAAAGGTTTTTGGTCTAACTACTTAAAACACATTTTTTTTTCAAAATTCGGCTATATTCATCAATATAGTCTCCTTCAAGAGCGATACAATCAGTCCAACGCTTTTCTAACATTTCTATACCTTTCTTGTAGAAGGATTTGTCTTTGCCTTCAAAATAGGCCTCAGTTTCGGCGATATCTTTTTCATTGGAGCTAAATCTCTATCCCGCGGTCATTTTTTTTGGGTCTGCGAATAGATAATAATCGCTGGGGGCCAAATCTGAAGAATACGGTGGATGAGGAGATAATCCGAACTTCAATTCATGCAATTTTGCTATCGTAACCGTGACACGGTGCATTGTCTTGATGAAAGAGCACTTTTTTCTTGTTCATTTAAGGTCGTTTCTTGTGATTTCTGCCTTTAAACGCACCAATAATATTCGGTATTAATGGTTTTTCCCTTCTCAGTATAATCGATGAAAATTATTCCATGCGCATCCCAAAATATAGAGGCCAAAACCTGCCCAGCCGACTGTTGTGACTTTGGTGGTTTCGAGCGGCTTTCACTGGCTGCTGTCCACTCACCTGACTGCCGATTTGATTCCGGTGTGTAGTGGTGGATCCATCTTTCATTCATTGTCACATATTGCATGAAAAAATCGTTTTTATTGCGCTTAAACAGGTCCAAACAGCGCTCAGAATCATCAACACACTATTGTTTTTGGTCCACTGTGTGCAAACGCAGAACTCATTTCGAACAGAGCTTTCTTATGCCCAAATGTTCATGCAAGATATGACCAACACGTTCTTTTGATATCTTTAGGGTGTCAGCTATCTCACGCAGTTTCACTTTACGGCCAGTAAAAACAATTTTGTGGATTTTTTTGATGTTGTCCGGTATAACCACCTCATTTGGGCGTTCAGCATCAGTAAATGATGAGTGATTTTCCAGGAGCAGAGTCCTCGTAACGCTTATCGAGCCATTGCTTTGCTTGAACGGTATTTTTTTCCATTGAAAAACAGTGTTTAATCAACACACGAAATTCGATTTTTTCCGTTGTTTTGAAAATATCAAAAGTAGCGTCACTAAAACCACTGTAACTTGTAAAATCGTCCAAATGTCACGAAATTTTGACACGTATCCTTTGAATATTGGTACTTCCTAAAAATCATATGGATTTTTTTGAAAAGGGCGACATCTATGTGTCAAACCAAAAACTTTTCAGCCTACGTGTGAGATTATGGAAACTCTCCAACACTTTTCAGCTATCTTCAGCTCAGTGGCGGATTTAGGAAGAGGTTGACATAGGCATCCCTCCTTTCGGCCAAAATTTTGGCAAGGCAAGAATGTTTATTGTTTATAAATGAAAAACGTATTTACTTTTTTCATAATTATAAGTGATTTGTTTGATAAAGTAAATACGTTTTCCATTTATAATGATAATGATCAGCTACAAAGTAACGGGCGCTTAAATAAAATACGTTTATTGATTTTAAGATATTTAGGTTTTTGTTTCCGTCCAACAAATTTTCAAATTACGTGTTTAATCGTCTATTTGGTTCTTATTTAAACGTAACATATAAGCTAGTATTACTTATTTATTTAAATACATTTAAATAAGACAAAAAATATTTCTCTTTCCCTGGTAGACAACAATAAAAAATCGCGAATTGTGATTCATTATACAAGCTCGTTACTCTTTGTAATTTATTTCTGTGTAACATAATAATTAGATGATCATCAAAATTGTGCTTTAAAATTATCCTGATAATTAGTTTATTTCCTTGTATTGTATTCTGTTGTTCCTTATTTATTTCCTTAATTAAACTATAAAACAATTCAGTAATTTGATGTAAACGAAGAAGCATATATCATATTTAAATGTTTCAGGTTAAAAGAAGCCCCATCAGAAATTAATAGAAATTGAGATTACGATGGATATCGGACAATGAAGGTTTATTTCGTAGTTTTCTATTAAAACTAGAACACTCTAATTCTCGATTGGTATAGAATGCTCGTAAAGCTTGGCGAGATAAAAGCCACTATTGTGGACCAAATCACGGATTTGATTTTAAAGTCTAGTAGTACTTATAAAGTGAAATGGAAAATTTAAGAACTTATATATTACCAAAAAGACTGTGTTTCTGCTGGCCCTATTTTAACTATTGCACATTAGTCCTACGTGTCCAAGTTCCCAGAGCGAGTCATTACTCGTCCTCTTAATGACTTCTTAATGACTCATTACCGAAGTACACGTTCCTTTTTAAATCTCGGACGACTTGCGTTCGTCTTACTATCTCAAAAAGCCCTTTCAGGAAGAAAAATATCTGTGACGGTAGTTAACTAAGATGCCATAAAGAAACTCCAACTCATTGAGAACAATGAGTGCGACAGTGAAATTTACATATGACCACTGACGAAGCCCACCCTCATGAATGTAGAAAATACACCCCTTAGAAACGAAACTTTTTTCTCTACTAAGAGTTCTCTTTTGTGAAAAATGCTTACCCCTTGTTCATCGATTTAAAAATTGGGTGCATATTGTTACAGTTTCACCGTATTATAGAGAGGTTTCGTTCACCGATTGCCGTTTGAGATCCCTGTTTACCTCTTCACGCCTTCTCCCTCACTTGTTTACGCTACCGGTTACAATATATTTAAAAGCTGACAAACCTAACAGTAATTTTTAAAAATCATACGCACCTTTAACACTCAAAGATTGTTGTGTACATAGTATTATTTCCTTTTACTGTGGGAAGCATCTCGCATCTGTATATATTTTAATGTTAATGTTCTTTGGCATCAAGAAAACAACTGTTTCTTGTTGCTTGATGATGTATATATATATATATATATATATATATATATATATATATATATATATATATATATACAGTACAATCCTGATTATCTGAAATCCGGCTTATCCGAAACAAACTGTTAAAAAGCAAATTATATTCCCATTAAACGAAAAAATCCCTATTATTCGAAACAGACGATGAGTGGTTTCCTTAGCGCGTCTGGGACTTCCCGACGTCTAGAATTTCACCGCTGTATATGTTTTGGTTAGGCGACGAGTGTTATAAATTACTCATTACGTCTATTATTATCGCAGAGGTAATAGTTTCTTTTTAATAGATATTTTACAAAATGGAGCGTCATAATAATCAGCGTAAATGTATTGTTATTACCTTAAAAGAGAAACTTGAAGCAATTTAACGTTTAGATAATGGTGAACTTCTTAAAAATATAGCGAAGAATTTCGGTGTAGCCGTGAGTACTGTTTCAGAGTGGAGAAAAAATCGCTAAAAATTTGAAAAATGGTGTAGTGTTTTGTCATCGCCCACAAAGTATGAAAAGCGGTGAATACCAAAAAGTGGATGATTCTTTATTTTTATGGTTTACGAGAATGTGGAAAACCAATTTCAGGAACAATTTTAAAACATAAGACAGTGAGTTTAAGCGAAGAGTTGCCGGTTATTGAAGCGCCTGTAAATTTTTCTGCAAGTAATGGATGGCTAGACACGTGGAAAAAAAGATATGGTGTACATCAACTGAAAGTTTGTGGAGAAAGATTGTCGGCTAATGTATCTGCTGCAAAAAAATTTGCAGACATTTTTAAGCAGCTTATGAAAGAACATGGTTTACAACCCGACCAAATCTATAATTGTAATGAAACAGGCTTGAACTACAAAATGTTGCCGTCAAATACCTTAGCTTCACAAACGGAAGCTGGAGTACCTGGTTACAAACGTAGCAAAGAACGTATTATTGTTCTTGCATGCAGTAATGTTTCTGGAAGACTCCCATTATTATGTATTGGTAAGTCAGCAAATCCACGAACCTTTAAGAATATTTGTCGCAATGCTTTCCCTGTTTTGTATAAAAATCAAAACAATGCCTGGATAAACGCGACTCTATTTAAAGACTGGTTTTTTGGAGATTTGGTTCCCAAAGTGGAACTTTTTTTAAAAGAACATGGATATCCTAGAAAATGTATTCTGTTACAAGATAACATCCCCACTCACCCAAGTGCGGAGCAACTTGAAAGTGGGGAAAAAAAAGCAATGTTTTTGCCTCCTGCTGTAACTTCTCTCATTCAGCCTATGGATCAGGAAAATTTAAAACGCAATTATAGGCGTTTGTTATTGGAGCATATTTTAGAAGAAGTAGATGAAGATGGCAATCTTACCGATTGTCTAAAAAAGATAAATTTAAAAAATGTTATATATTGCATAGCTTCAGCCTGGAATCAAGTAAAGAGTAGTACTCCGGAAAAATCTTGGTCAAAATTGATTCCACAAGAGGAGAGACATTACTCAGAAGCAGAAACAGAAGATATAGAAAGTTTACATTAAATTATTACAAGAATATCAGGATGTGAAAGTGTTACGGAAACCAATTTTTGTGAATGGTTAAACAGTGATAGTGTGGTAGATGAAATGACTGACCAAGAATTAATTAAAAGTGTATGCAAAAATGCTAATAAAATAGACAGTGATGACGATGATAACGAAGTAGAAGCCACTGACAATATTCCAGTAAAAATGTCACATTCAGAAGGACTAAAGGCCCTAGAAAAAGCATTAACTTATGTAGAACAACAAGAAAATGCAATCGCCGCGGACGTTTTGCTTATCAAACGTTGGAAAGACATTGCAGCCAAAAACAGAACTAACGCAGAACGAGTGCAGTTAAAAATTACCTCATTTTTAAGACATTAAAATTAAGAATGAAACTGTTTTATTTTCGATTTTCCGTACATGTACATAAAATAAGTAAACTAATTGTTTTATTCTTTGTTTTAATAAATGCCCATGTACGTAATAGCATATCGTGTAAATGCCTTTTGGTCAATTTGCAATGTTGTATTCATCCTAAACTTTTATTTTATAAAAAATTCGGATTAACCGAAATTTCGATTATTTGAAATCACTTTGGTGCATATTATTTCGGATAATCGAGATTCTACTGTGTATATATATATATATATATATATATATATATATATATATATATATATATATATATATATATATATCTATATATATATATAATATATATATATATATATATATATATATATATATATATATATATATATATATATATATAAATATATATATATATATATATATATATATATATATATATATATATATATATATATATATATATACATATATGACTAATTCCTATTATGCCAATTCGTTATCGTTAATTGCATTTTTTCTTTTTTAATTTTAATCATTTCATTGATAGCTAGATAGCTATTATTTATAATTTTAGCTTCGGTATAACTAAAGTGGTGTTTCAAACCCGTTATATGTTTGTTTGTCTGTGGACGCATTTTTGTATATTTATTTCCTTTTAGACCGCTCCCTGATTTGTCGGTGCGGTATCGTATTTCTCGGTGTGCTCGGTTTCGACTCGGTACCGAAAACATGCTGAACGTCTATATTTCAATGAAACCCACCTGACTTGCTCGGTCCCGATACCGCACAGACAAATCAGGGACCGGCCTTATTCTGTTTTTTATTAACTGTGTATGTTGTATTTGACCTCTAAAGTTTCTTTTAAATTTTATGGCAAACTACAATATTATATATATATATATATATATATATATATATATATATATAATATATATATATAATATTGTAGTTTGCCATATATATATATATATATATATATATATATATATATATATATATATATATATACATACATATATATTCTCTGTAGCAAAAGCAGCTGAAGAAAAATGTTAATAAATAGCACCCTTCGATAATAACACATAAAACTAACTCGGAGAGCTGTCAAATTTTGAATCCAAAAATATCGGCACAATCAACTTGTTTCTTCTTAAGAATTACAAATTTCATAGTAAAAGTGCATTAAAGATATAAGATATAGGTTAGAAATTATATATGAATAACATAGCAAAACATATCCCTTTTGCTCTTTAATTAAGCATACAAGAAGAAAAAATAATTGCAACTAATCTAACATTAATAAAACACTACACGCGACATGCAATATCACAAAAAAAACATCTACTTTTTCAGCAGGTTTCAAGATGTAAACACTCCAATGTTCATCTCAGCTGTGTCAGGGGCTGCGAATTACTTTCCAACATTACGTAGTTCAGTGATTTATAAATTTTTCAACTATAACATAAGTTAACTGATAGGAGCCCCACAATTTGTTTTGTTTTTTGGAAGTTTCGTGGGAATAAAGGACAATTTGCAATCAGAATATCTATTTATTTTCGGAATGTTTCGACAGCTTGAGAAAGAAAGAATTAGCTTTCGAAACAGTGCGAAAAATATATATTCTGATTGCAAACTGTCTTTTATTTTCACGAAACTTTCAACAATAATTTTCAACTATGCTCAAATTTATTCAAAATAAGTAATATGTGTCTCTCCAATTGACTTGGTATATATATATATATATATATATATATATATATATATATATATATATATATATATATATATATATATATATATATATACATATATATATATATATATATATATATATATATATATATATATATATATATATATATATATATATATATATATATATATATATATATATATATATATATATATATATATATATATATATATATATATATATATATATATATATATATATATATATATACAGTAGAATCTCGATTATCCGAAATAATATGGGCCAAAGTGATTTCAGATAATCGAAATTTCGGTTAATCCGAATTTTTTTTATACAAATAGAAGTTTAGAATGAATACAACATTGCAGATTGATTTAAAAACATTTATACGATATGCTATTACGTACATAGGTATTTATTAAAATAAAAAATAGAACAATTTGTTTACTTATTTTATGTATAATGTACGGAAAATCGAAAATAATTCTTAACTTTAATGTCTTAAAAATGAGGTAGTTTTTAACAGCACTCGTTTTGCGTTAGTTCTGTTTTTGGCTGCAATGTCTCGCCAACGTTTGATAAGCAAAACGTCTGCGGCGGTTTCATTTTCTTGTTGTTCTACATAATTTAACGCTTTTTCTAGGGCCTCTAGTCCTTCTGAATGTGACATTTTTACTGGAATATTGTCAGTGGCTTCTACTTCGTTATCATCATCGTCAGTACTGTCTATTTTATTAGCATTTTTGCATACACTTTTAACTAATTCTTGGTCAGTCATTTCATCTTCCACCCTATCACTGTTTAACCATTCACAAACATCGGTTTCCATAATACTTTCACATCCTGATATTCTTGTAATAATTTGATGTAAACTTTCATTATCTTTTGTTTCTGCCTCTGAGTAATGTCTCTCCTCTTGTGGAATCAATTTTGACCAAGATCTTTCCAGAGTACTACTCTTTACTTGATTCCAGACTGAAGCTATCCAATATATAACATTTTTCAAATTTATCTTTTTTAGACAATCAGTAAGATTGCCACCTTCATCTACTTCTTCTAAAATATTCTCCAATAACAAACGCCTGTAATTGCGTTTTAAATTTTCCAGTACACCCTGATCCATACGCTGAATGAGAGAAGTTACAGCAGGAGGCAAAAACATTGCTTTTATTTCCCCACTTTCAAGTTGCTCTGCATTTGGGTGAGTGGGGGCGTTATCTAGTAACACAATACATTTTCTAGGATATCCTTGTTCTTTTAAAAAAAGTTCTACTTTGGGAACAAAATCGCCAAAAAACCAGTCTTTAAATAGAGTCGCGTTTATCCAGGGATTGTTTTGATTTTTATACAAAACAGGAAAAGCATTGCGACGAATATTCTTAAAGGTTCGTGGATTTACTGACTTACCAATACATAACAATGGGAGTTTCTGTCTTTCAAAAGCATTACTGCATGCAAGAACAGTAATACGTTCTTTGCTACGTTTGTAACCAGGTGCTCCAGCTTCCGTTTTTGAAGCTAAGGTATTTGACGGCAACATTTTGTAGTTCAAGCCTGTTTCATCACAATTATAGATTTGATCTGGTTGTAAACCATGTTCTTTCATAAGCTGCTCAAAATTCTCTGCAATTTTTTTTGCAGCAGATACATCAGCCGACAATATTTTTCCACAAACTTTCAGTTGACGTACACCATGTCTTTTTTTCCACTTGTCTGGCCATTCATCACTTGCAGAAAAATTTATAGGCGCTTCAGTAACCGGCAACTCTTCGTTTAAACTCACTGCCTTATGTTTTAAAATTATTCCTGAAATTGGTATTCCACGTTCTCGATTCTGTGTAAACCATAAAAATAAAGAATCATCCACTTTTTGGTATTCACCGCTTTTCATACTTTTTCGTGCCTGTGTGGGAAATTACAAAACACTACACCATTTTTCAAGTTTTTCGCGATTTTTTCTCCACTCTGAAACAGTACTCACGGCTATACCAAAATCCTTCGCTATATTTTTAAGAAGTTCACCATTATCTAAACGTTGAATTGCTTCAAGTTTTTCTTTTAAGGTAATAACAACACGTTTACTCTTATTATAATGACGCTCCATTTTGTAGAATATCTATTAAAACGAAACTATTACCTCTGCGATAATAATAGACGTAATGAGTAACTTATAACACTCGTCGACTCACCAAAACATAGACAGCGGTGAAATTCTAGACGTCGGGGAGTCCCCGACGCGTTAAAGAAACCACTCATCGTCTGTTTCGAGTAATGGGGATTTTTTCGTTTAATGGGAATACAATTTGCTTTTTAGCAGTTTGTTTCGGATAAGCCGAATTTCAGATAATCGCGATTCGGATAATCGGGTTTGTACTGTATAGATGTTCATATAAATATATATTAGAATTTCAAATTAATTTGACATTTTTAAAAAAAGTACTACTGCGATCAAAAAATAGTAAGACTTTTAAACTTAAATCGCTCGGGCATTTCCAAATCGTATTATTTATTTCGTTAGGTTTGTAGGACCTTAACTGCCATCTGTGTCAAATTTTAAGACCATAGCGTCAGTAGTTAATAAGATTCGCTTGCATTCGTTCAACCACAAAAGTGCGTTTTTCCATTTTTAGCATGAGTGAAAAAATTCAGCAAAGAAGTTGCATTAAATTTTATTTTAAAAATTATTTTTCGGCTTCCCAAACGTCTCAAGAGGCCGGAATTATGGGCCGATAACTCTTGGTTTTTTCACCACGATAATACGCCTTCTCATACAGCATTGGTTCTTCGCGACTTTCTCATCAAAAATTCAACTCATATCATTCCACAATCGCGCAATTCGCCTGATTTAGCTCCGTCGGGCTTCTGGCTATTCCCTAAACTCAAAAAACTGCTTCGAGGACATCGTTTTGGGTCGACTGAGGAGATTAAAACCTAATCGAAGAAGGCCATTCCAGAAATCGAATTCAACAACTGTTTCGAAGACTGGAAAAAACGTTGGCATAAATGCATTGTATCCAAGGGGGATTACTTTGAACGGGACGGAATAAATTTGGAAAAATAAATAACCCGTTTGCGTTTTATTTCAAAAGTCTTACTATTTTTTGATCACAGTAGTATATTGAAATTCAGTCTCAAATTGAAACTACTTCCTTCCACATTAATGTGTGAAAGTATCAATCCGAAAGAAGCAAAATTACCACTTCATGCAATGTTGCTATTCACATAACCTCTTAGCCTTGAGAGCGATGTCGTTCGATAAGGCACATTTGTTCGACTTTGAAGGTAGATACTATGGTGCACGAAATTGCATAATGTAGTACCAGCGATTTCAAAGCGCGGATAACATCGAGCTACACACGACCGAAACGAGACGGGAATTTATTATTTCTTCGGGTTAAGAATATGTCCCTCATGCGGCATATTCTCCGAAAGTGGTCCCGTCTGATTACTATTTATTTTAGTCGCTATAAGATCACCTTCCTTATTCCCACTTTACCGATTTGAAGGACTTAAAAGAAGTCGCTAGCTTTTTTCAGGAAGGAAATCTGCCGACCACTTGAAATGTAGGCAAAAAGATCAAATATTCTGTTCCTAAAAAATAAATATTTTGGTACCGCAAAAAGATACCGGTACTGTTACTTAATATTTATGTTAATCCCGGCGAAATGTAAAAAGCAGATCTATTTATCTAGTTAGAGGATAATCAAGGTGGCAGTAAACCATTTTTTTTTATTTATTGATCGATCCCGTGGTCCGATCTAATTTAAGACATGTCCAAAATTAAAACAACTGAAAGTTTTATGACGTAGTTGTAGATGACTCTTAGATAAAACATTGTTAGTATTCTCCACCCAGATAAAAAGTAGCCGATAGTGTAGTAAATTTAAATAAACCCCAAAGGTGAAATATTTTCTTCAGTTTATTGCGACCTACTGCAGTATCCACTTTTCCTGCTTTTTCGGCTATAATTTATACACTCAGTTTGTTACCCCTTAAGAGCCGAAACTAGAGGGTTTATATTGAAAAATTTATAGGACTCTACTAAACCCAATAACACAACACCTGCATGGAATCTCTATTTACGTTCGGTGTTTAATGTTTCATACGTTGTGTTCTGCTTTTCTTTAAGTAATGGAAAATATAAATAAACAATTTGAACTTCCCACTGAAGGTATAATAGGTTTTGTTTTAATTATTGTTCTTTCAAAAGTTAATTATTTTCGTGTCAAAAAGTTATGATTCTATAGATAGTTAATTTACAGGCTTTGTTTTATGGTTGTTGTCAAGTAAAAGCATATCAAGTTGTTTGTTTTTAACTTAAACAAATTTAAAATTTACGGATCAACATAAAACTTTTTTTAATACATTTACAGGGCGTCTCATGAAATATTTTAATTTTAATATATTTCTTCTTCTTCTTCCTACGTGAGGACCATGTCCTGTGTTCACTTCAAAGGTTTCCCAGAAACAATTGCGATGTTGAAGACCAGCTCTCATATCATCTTATTGGTGGTCTTAAGCGGTCGAGTGTGTTTGGTCGCTTCTCTTTTGCACCCTTAGCCAGCCCGTCATTTGGCATTCTGTCCACATGGTCTCTCCATTCTCTTCTCCTATTCCTTGCCCATCTCACCACATCCCGTATTTCGCACATTTGCCTTATTTCTTCACATCTCTTCCGGTCAAATAAGGTATGTTCTGTTATCGCATTTCTGTTGTTCTTAGGAGTCGTTTTGTTATTGTGTTCTCCGCTCTGGTTTCTATCGCGTACGTCATGATCGGTCTTACGCATGTTTTGTATATTCTTACTTTGCTCCTGGTGCTCATATATTTGTTTCTCCAAATTGTATCTCTTAAGTATCCTGATATTAATGATGTCTTTGTTGTTTGAGTTTTTACTTGCTCCTTAAGGTTCCTGGTACTTGTTATGTTTGCCCCTAGATATATGAAGGACATCACTTGTTCTACACTCTGATCATAAATCGCGAGTTTGCATCTTTTCGGTTCTTTAAATATTGTAAGGGATTTCGTTTTCTTTACAGATATTTGCATATTAAACACTTTTGCTATTTGCTGGAACTTATGTAGGAGTCTCTGTAAGTTATCTTCGTCTTCTGATATGATTACTGCATCATCGGCGTAGCATATTATTTTTATTTCTTTGTCTCCCAGTCGATATCCTCTCCCAGTTTTCCTTACTTCGTTTATAATTTCATCCATTATGATGTTAAATAAGATTGGGCTTAGGCTATCTCCTTGTCTGATTCCGGTTGTCATAGATATTTTATTGCTTAATTTATTTGCCACTCTTACATATCTGTGGTTGTTGATGTTCAACTCTTCGATAGTTTTTATGATATTCGGGTGAATTCCCCTTTTTTCTAGTAGGGTTATGACATCAGTTAACCGTACCCTATCAAATGCCTGAGTAAGATCAATGAAACACATAAAGGCTATCTTATTAAACTCTATGGCTTTTTCGGTAATTTGGCGGATTATAAATATGGCGTCTATAGTAGATTTGTTCTTTCTGAACCCTTGCTGTTCTTCACAGATTCCGGTTAACATTATTTCTTCTGCTGAGATTTTATTGAACAATTTTAGTACCGCACTCATTAAGCTGATACCTGGATAGTTTTTTGGATCTATCCTTTCTCCGTTTTTGAAAATTGGTATCAAGATGCTTTCTTTATATTCGGATGGTATAATCTTGGCTGTGAGTATTTTGTTAAAGAAAATCTGTAATTCTTTTAGTAATTTATCACCTCCATATTTAATCATTTTATTCTTAATTTCGTCCATGCCCGGGGCTTTTCTGTTTTTTAGTTTCGCTGCCATGTGCTGTATTTGATTCAAGGAAATGGTCCTATTTGGTTGGTCAACATTTTCATCTTCATGCTGTATTTCCTGTGTTAAAGAATTGGTTTCTGATGGACTATAGAGTTTTTCGAAATATCTTTCCCATTCTTCCACCGTAATTTTTGTATTTTGCGTATACTCATTTATTGGTTTTTTTTTTCTATTTCTTAGTAGATTCATATTTTTTTTTATCTTCCGTACAGATCATGTTCCATATCGTTCGAAAATTTCTCCCAATGATCTCTTTTGATTCTCTGGATATTCTCGTTGACCCTGTTTCTTACATTTTTATAATCATTGTATGTTATAGCATTGGATCTGTATTGTAGGTACGATTTTCTTTTTTCTTCAGCTAATGTCTTAACTTCTTGTTTGAACCAAGGCTTTGTGTTTGGTTTTCCCCCTTTCTTTATAGTCCTTCCAAATGCTTCTTCTGCTGCTTCTAGCATATTAGTTTTTAGTTTTGTCCATGCCGTTTCTATGTCATCGAACTCTCGAATATCATTTGTGGCTATTTTTTTCTGTTAACCTGTGTTGATATAGATATTTGGTTGAGTCGTCGGATAGAGATTCTATATTGATATTGCTTATTTGTTCGACGGGTTTGCTAAGAAGTCGTTGCATGGTTGTTCGTATTTTTAATATATTTATAGTAAAAATAATTTCGCTTAGTTCGGATATTTTGTTTTAATTGTTTTAGGAAGCAAAGATTGATATTGTAAACTTCATGTTTGAGATATCATTATAAGAAAATATCCATCGACGTTACATCAGGGCTACGAGGAGGCTATCTACCATCATTTGGAAGGAGTAGTTTGATACCAGAAGAGTGGGCAATGGAGAAAGTGAAACGCATATAGAAGCATTGTATATGTGTTGAGTGCATCTTAGTTACTGGGCGGAGAATTGCTTTTTTTCTCATTATTTAGACAAGAGTAATGAAAATTGCTTCTGACATGTCCGAGATATCAGAAAATACACAGACAACATTAGAGACACAATTGAACGAAATAAGAACAGAAAAGTCTTGAATAATAAATTAATAAATGGAAAAAGTTAAATTCTCAAATTTAAGAATGAGGACAGCGTAACTACAATTAGACAAGAGCTTTTAACTATAGGAGAGAGTTTTTACAGGGAATTATATAAAAGCAAACACATGAACGGAAGAGAAAGACAGGTTCGTGAGAGGAAAATTCTAAATCAAGGATCTGAAGATTTGAAGACATAACCATAGGAGAAATAAAAAATAGCTTAAAACAAATGAAAAATAATAAATCAGCTGGCCAAGATGGAGTTGTAATAAAAGCCGTGAAAATAGGAGGAGAAAAACTGTTAGAGGCATTGTAGCGTTTTAATATTATCGCCCTGTACGTTGAGGCACAATTTGTGGCGTTCTCCTTTCATAATTTCTGAGAATGGATTGAGTGGATATTAATACTAAAAGAACTAAAGAAATTAGTTATACACTAGCTCAGTTTTTCTTGGTAGAGTAATATAGGTAAGAGATAATTTTTGTACGTCTTTTGAAAATAGTCTCTATAGTTGTTCAAAATTTTTGCTTGTACAGATTTATTCATTTTGAAATAAAAGGATCTAACTTCAGCTTAAAAATGAAAAAATACTGAAGGGTTATGTAGTTGTTAAGAATAATTTTGTTATGGTACAACCGTTGCGTGCTGAAAAGTAAAACAGGTGATTCAGTGAAACGCCAGCCTTAAATAAGGAAAAAAGGTTTATTAATGACAAAATTAAAAGTTCTAACTTAGTTACACTACTATTACCTTTATTACTAAATAAAATTCCTTAGTCTAGTAGGTGGTATTATTAAATCAGGATTTTAATTAAAGCTTTGTTAAACACGAAGTTGAAGGTTCGTGGGATTCACTTCACGAGTTACCAGTTCGGTACGACGTAAAACGCTCTTGTCAACGGGAAAGTAGGTCTACGAATTGATATACTGATGACTTACGGTTTTCCTATGAGTTTTTGGCCTGTCCTGGTGAGATATTCATAACACTGATGTCTCCACCTTGGCTACCCCAGTTCCCTTTGGGCTGCTAAACTTTTCTTGGCCCCTAAAGGTCTGAGAATAAGCAGGATATTTCAAAGGAAAGGGCTTGAACTTGAACACTAAAACCGTTTCTGCACTACTACATCACTAATAGACGAATACGGCAACTAGACAAAAAAAAATCTACTGGGCGGCTTTCTGAAGAAAAAAAGCCCTTACTTTGGCTTCACAAAATATATGCCCTACTTCATCTCGGCTGGAAACAAAGCCTGGCTACGGCTACATGATGGAAAAAGCCCACTACGTCTACTTGATGGAAAAAGTCCACTACGGCTACTTGATGGAAAAAGCCAAGATCCATGTCATTCGGACCCTTAAATATTTTACTCTCGTCCGTAAAATCACGTCTTCAAGATGGCTACTTCCCGGATACAAATCTCTAGCCAATCGACGCATTGGACACGAATTAAATAAATCCAGTAGATAACCCGCAATGCATACTGTAATATTAACGGCTCAAAAATTTGATTGAACTACACTGCTTAAAAGTTAGTAAACACTGCAATAAATATAAAAATTGAGAAAAATATAAATTATAGGGAGAAAAACAGTAATGTAAAATGATCTTAAAATCTAGGAAAAAATGAATGTTACATCATTAACACTATTATTTAACTTATGTCTACAAAACGCAACTACCTCTCAAGCTTGGAACCACTCGATCATGATTCTTTTATACAAAAAAGGTGACATCAATGATATTTCAAATTACAGGTCAGCTTACTTATCACCTATATAAGCTCTTCATGAAAATATTCTCCATACGCCTGAAAGCCAAATTATATTTCTATCAAACGCGGGAGCAAGCTGGGTTCCGAACTGGTGTTGGTCTAAATGATTACCTTCGAACTTTAAAAATATTAATCGAAAAAGTCATAGAGTATAATAAACCACTGGTATTAATTTTTATTGATTTCCAAAAATCATTTCATACCATTGAACTATCAGCAATAATGGCTGTCTTAACAGAATGCAAAATAGATTATAGATACGCCAAATTAACAGAACATATATAGAGTACTGCTTCAGCCACTATTAAGCTTCATGAATCAACATCATCATTTCGAATTGAAGGAGGATTTCGACCTTATCCCCACAACTTTTTATAACCACGTTAGAGTATGAGAAGAAAATTGTTGAGTAGACCGCGGCAAGACAAAAGAAGCAGAAGCAGAGTACCTAGCGGATAGACAGACGACCTAAAGAGAATTTCTTAGAACTGGGTAGCGAAAGCACAACATCGAGGGGACTGGAAGGACTTGGACGAGGTCTATGTCCAGCAGTGGATAGTCAACCAATTTCGCTGCTTCTCTTAAGGTAGTGAGGAAGAATAATGAAAATCGGTTATGTAGGTATAATCAAAAATGAGGAAGTGCTGAATCGAGTCAAGGAATAAAGGCTGTTGAAAAAAATGGTGCAGAGAAGAAAATAGGAGATATTTGTACACGTTCCTAGATATAAAAATCTGATACAGGGACCTTTTGGCGAGTGATAGAGGAAGAGAAGTTATATAGGCCTAAGGTTAAATGACTAACCGAAACGTAATTAAATAATGAAAACAAATAATAAAGAGTTTTAATTGGACCATATCTCAAGATTTTTTTTTGTAATTGGTGTACGCGTGTCAAACAAAAATTTCTTATTAGATAACATATTCAGATTATTAATTAATTTTCGTACAAAAATTGAAATGTAAATAGTAGGTTAGAATTTTACCGGTAACAATACAAAAGAATTGCCCGGATATATTTGCATTTTTTACCTTCACCGGATTTACAGTATTTCATACATAAAATTTCCCCTGTTCTACTGTTGCATGTACCATTTATCTTAAACACTACTTTTTGCAATTGGGCCGTGGATATACATGCTGCATGAATTTTGGTTATGTTGGGTGCGACAGTTTTGTCATCGATTATTCCACACCCCAGGAAAAGGTCTGATTTTAAAAGTTTTTCACCGAGGGTGAAATTCCTTTGGGCAGGATGTGTACCGGCCCATTTACAAATATTGCCAATTTTTAATAACTTTGTAAAATACTGTCTCACTCCCTATGCTCCACACGAATCAAATTTAAATCTGCACCCATATTTCGGCCATCTTAATAATAATAATCATAGTAGGCTCCGCCCACAAGTAAGATCTCAATTGATGTTTACTTAGTTTTTAAACAAAAAGAAGGACTAACTCGCAATTCGTAAGTTCACGTTTTATACTTTTTTGTTATCATCAGTGTTTGTACAACTTACGTTTAATGACAAGAGAAGAATTTTTTCTTTTTCTTTTGTTTTTTCCTTTTATCACGTGACATGTTTCATCTAACTGATAGTGTGTGTGTTTTAATCTTGTAGTTTGCTGTTGAAAATGTCTAAGAATTATTGACGACATATTGAGCATTAAATAATCGATAAAGCGCAATTAGTATTCCGTACCTTGATTGCTTATAAAATGATCAGTAACTTCACAAAACACATCCCAAATGAGTTTTCAACAAAGTATTTTTCCGGTCTTTACTGAAAACGGATGACCTTGAAATTTATATTTTTTTATATATACCAGATAAATTATTAAAGGTAATGCACTCGTGATAATTTTCGTTTAATCTACACCTGGTAGAGAATATTACAGAATTTTTTCAAAATTTTTTGATCAGTACTTTTCGAGATAGGGGGGGAAGGGCAGCGATTTTTCGCATTTTTAAAAAAATAATACAAAGAGAAGTGTGCGCAAGTATTACATTACCATACATATATTTTTTGAACTCGTCTTTTTACAAGCTTTCGATGACTTCGTAAAAAAAAATTTTTCACTTCTGATTTCACCCCCCAAAACTAACCCCTTAAGTCAAAATTTAACTTTCAAAACTACACAGCTCTGATGAGGCCATCAGTTTTTATCTTAGTGCCAAATTTCAACTTTCTATGTCAAATAGTTTCGGAGAAAATCGGGTGTAACAGACATACAGACAGACGGACAGATAGACAAACGGACACCGAAGTCATCTTATGAGTATTCCGTGCGGAATACTAAAGGGGACTTTTTTATTTACATCCCACAAACCGGCACCCGATAAATTATCTTCCCATTAATGTAAAGTACGGTCAATATATTTCGAGTTCTGAATATATATATATACGAGGCATGTTTTTTAAGTAAGTACTGTTTTGCGATTCCGCCGCCGCAGCGATACGGTCGGCGTTCCGCGCATGCGCGCTGGTAACCTACATCTCATGTCTACGCACTGACGCCATTACAGTCTGATTCTTCATTGTATACGTTGTTTACTGAGTGTTTAAGATGCCTCCGACAATCGTGAGTCCCGCCGATTGTGAAGTACGGGCTGTTATACGATTTCTTAGTGCTAAAGGCGTAAAACCGATCGATATTCATCGTGAGATCTGTGAAGTTTACGGACAAAACATTATGAGTGATGGAATGGTAAGGAAATGGGTGAGAGCATTTAAAGATGGCCGCACAAATGTGCATGATGAAGAACGGAGTGGGCGTCCTTCGGTCGTTAATGAAGATTTGGTGCAGAAAGTGGACGAAAAGGTGAGAGAAAACAGACGCTTTACAATTTCATCATTGTGCGACTGCTTTCCTCAATATTCTCGTAGTGTTTTGTATCGCATTTGTGATACAGTGGTTAACAAGTCAGGCGGCAGAATTTTATGAGGAGGGTATTCAAAAACTGGTGCCACGTTATGACAAGTGCCTCAATATTCACGGAAATTATGTAGAAAAGTAGATTAAGGTACAGGCTTTCATGTAAAAATAAAATTATAGCGATATCTTTGCACGTCTTTTTTTAATTCCAAAACGGTACTTACTTAAAAAACATGCCTCGTATATATATATATATATATATATATATATATATATATATATATATATATATATATATATATATATACAGCCTTGGCCAAAAGTATTAGGCACCCCTAATAAACACGTGAAACTCATAAAATATTAAAAAAAAAAGACTAATTGTTTTAACAATACTATAGGCGGCGCTGTCAAAAGCTAACTTAAACAATAGACAATCTCTTTTACAGGTCCATAAAACACCTCTTCTTCTTCATGTGCCATATCCGGTCGCCCGGACGTTGGCGATCACTATGGAGAGTGCCTGTCTGTCTTCGGCCAATCTAAAAAGATCTCCAGCGCTTTGGATTCCTGTCCACTCTCTGATGTTTTTCAGCCAGGACATTTGTCTTCTACCAACTCCGTGCCTTCCCTCAATTTTTCCTTTCATGATGAGCTGGAGGAGACCGTACTTTTCTCCACGTAGTATATGTCCAAGATAAGCAATTTTGCGACACTTTATAGTATTGATCAACAGTCTTTCAGAGTTTGCTCTACGCAAGACTTCCTCATTTGTCAGCAAGTCAGTCCACGATATTCGAAGCATTCTACGGTGGATTCACATTTCAAAAGCTTCCAGTCGGTTCAATGTGCTTATTTTTATGGTCCAGCACTCCACTCCATACAACAACCCTGACCAGATATAGCATTTGGCCATCCGTTGCCTTAGTTTGAGGTTCAAATTGTCATTGCATAGAAGAGTGCTCATTTTTCTGAAAGTTGTACGAGCTGTTTCAATTCTGCATCTTATCTCTACGTCGGGATCCAAGTCATCTGTTATTATACTTCCAACATATTTAAATTTATGAACCCGCTCTATCGGTGAGTTGTTGAGTGTCAGCTTCGCATCATTATATTGGCTTCGACTAAACACCATAAACTTGGTTTTGCCAACGTTGACATTCAGGCCCAGACCCCGTCCAGCCTCATCAATTCTGTTTACCATAGTTTGCAGACCGTCCAGTCTATCGCACATAATGAGGGTGTCATCAGCATATCTCATTGTGCTCAGCACAACCCCATTAACCTTATCACCCAGCTCCACATCCTCTAATGCTTCCTTGAAAATCCTGTCCGAGTATAGGTTGAACAAGAGTGGAGACAGGACACAGCCCTGTCGGACCCCGCGCTTAATTTTTATGTTATTTGTTTTCAACTCTCCTATGCGGACTTCGGCTGTTTGTCCCCAGTATAGGTTTTCAATTATTCGAATGTCCCTGTCATCCAGCTGTAGTTGTTGTAGTATTGATATTAGTTTGTCGTGTCTAACCCTATCGAAAGCCTTCTCATAGTCGACAAAGCAAACGAACATATCCTTACGCTGATCCCGACATTTCTGCAAGAGCACATTGACACCGAACAAGGCTTCGCGCGTCCCGAATGCATTTCTGAACCCCACCTGACTATTATCCAGATCAAACTCACACTTTGTACGAATTCTGGAATGGATGATCCGTAGAAAAACCTTTAAGAGATGACTCATTATGCTGATTAAGCGGTAATCACTACACTTTTTGGGATGTGATTTTTTTGGGGATTGTGATGAATGTTGATTTTAACCATTCTTCTGGTATAGTGCCTGTGCTGTATATTAGATTAAACAGTTTCGTAATTTGTCCCATATTTTCCTCTGCTATAAGTTTGATTACTTCAATGGGAATTTCGTCAGGTCCTGTGGCTTTCTTATTCTGTGTAATAGAGATTGCGTGAAGGATTTCTTCCTTTAAGATTTCGGGCCCATTTAAACAGTTGTCATTGTTTCCTTTGGAAGCTCTGTTGTCATCAAAAAGTTCGTTGATATATGTTTCCCAAGCTTCTTTGATTTCTTCATCCCGTATAATAGGTTGATTGGATGAATCGAATAATACATGGGCTGGTTGTTTTCGATATATACCAGTTATATCTCTCACCTTTCGGTGCATTTGGAAAATATCATGTTTCTTTTCCATTTCTTCCATCTCTTCACACATCTCTCTCATCCATCGTTCTTTTGCCATTTTTACTTCCTTTCGAATCACTTTACTAAGTCTTTTATATTCTTCCCTATTTGCTTTAACCAGTCTCCTCCTCTCCATTAGGCTTAAAATGTCTGTGGTCATCCATCTCTTTTTCCGTGTTCTGGTATCGGATTTCAAGTGTCTATTACAAACGTTTGTTAGTTTGCCCATGAGACCATTCCACAAGGATGGGACATCGCCGCTGGTAGTTCCTGCTCGATTAAGTTCTCTGCTGATTTCTTGTCGCATCTGATCTTTGATCGAGGCGTTTCCCAATTTAGATATATCCCATTTTCGCTTTTGCATTTTCTGTTTCACTGATTTAAGATGTACCCTCAAATCGGCTATCAATGGGACATGATCAGAGCCAACATCTGCTCCGGGCTTGATAATATTTCTAAATCGTCTATTGATCAATATATAATCAATTTGATTCCTAACAGGTTCACTGCTGTTATCCTCAGCAGGAGATATCCAAGTGTAAAGGCGTCGCTTGGGGAGCTTAAACCAAGTATTTGAGACAATCATATCATTGTTCTGACAGAATTCATAGAGTGTATCTCCTCGATGGTTGCTGACTCCCAGGCCATACTCTCCCACTAGGTCAGATCGCCTACCCTTCCCAATCTTGGCATTAAAATCTCCGATAATTAAGTTTATATCGTTGAACTTCAACTTACTCAGAACGTGGTTAACAGTATCATAGAGAGATTCCACTTCCCGGTCATATCGCTTGTCGGAGGTTGGGGCACAAAATTTCGATAATGAGGTTTTTTGAAAAATATTTTTAATGTTTTATCAGTCTCTTTTTACTACTTGTAGTAACAAGAAGCTTCCGTGCGTGTTTTATTTGTGAACCGGACATTCTTATATTTGAGAAATGCCTAAGAAAAGTGAGCTTGGTATCGAAAAACGAATTAAAATTCAAACCCTACATGAACAAGGCAAGTCCCAAGTAGAAATAGCCAAGTTAGTGAAATGTTCTCGGTGCGCAGTGCAATGTGCTATTAAAAGGTTTGTGGATACTGGCTCCCATGCCAACAAAATGAGAACGGGCAGAAAACGTAAGACTAATGAGCGACAGAACAGAAAACATCCGCGAGTCTATTAAAAATCGAAAAAAAAAACATCATCTGAACTCGCTGTAACTCTGTCGGAAGAGATTGGGATGCTAATTATTTCTCGAACGGCAAGGAGAAGACTGACAGCAGCTGAATTAAGAGGGTGCAAAGCTAGAAAGAAGCCTTGGCTTTCAGAGACTAATAGAAAGAAACGCTTAGAGTGGGCTCTGAAGCACCAACATTTTAGCGAAGAGATGTCTAATGTATGGTCCGACGAATCCAACTTTGAGGTAAGTTTTTATATGATTTATTTTAACAAATAACTACATCCAGTTACTCTTGATTTAATCAGTTTTAGTCAAAATAATAACTAATTTTTTAATTGAATGTTTTTTATATTCTTACAGCTATTCGGAACGTCAGGTGTGACATTCATGAGGCGGCGTGTCGGCGAAGAATGCCATCCAGTTTGCGTGGTACCTACTGCAAAACACGGAGGAGGCAGCATTATGATCTGGGGCTACATGGCTGCTAAAGGTGTCGGCGAAATGTTCGTTTGTGAAGGCCGCATGAATAGCCAAAAGGACATAAATGTACTAGAAACTGTACTGATGCCTTCACTAAGGCGTATTTTTGGTGACACTAATTTAGACGACATCAAATTCCAGCAAGATGATGCACCTTGTCATAAATCAGCGGCTACGATGCGCTGGTTTAGAGACAATAACATTGTCTTGTTGGATTGGCCGGCGCGGTCTCCAGATCTAAACCCTATCGAGCATCTTTGGGGTATTCTGAACCGTAAGATATGAGAGCATAGCGTAACATCAAAAGCAGCGCTAAAAAGCTCTTTGATGGATGAGTGGGATGCCATAAGTACAACTGAATGTACTAGGCTTGTACGCAGCATGCCTCAAAGAATTGCTGATGTAATTAAAGCTAAGCGCGGACACACCAAATATTAATTTATTTCATAATTTTACCTCAATATACGATTTTACAAAACATACGAATTTAATTTTTTACCCTGAAACACAAGAAATGAAGTAAATTGTAGGGTGCCTAATACTTTTGGCCAAGGCTGTATATATATATATATATATATATATATATATATATATATATATATATATATATATATATATATATATATATATATGTATATATATATATATATATATATATATATATATATATATATATATATATATATATATATATATATATATATAATAATTTAAATACCATATTGTAACCCTGAGTTTTTCCGCATTAGGAAAGCATTCATTGAAGCATAATTTTAATGAAGGGACTACTTACACTTTATAGATACTTACTCAGACCGGATATGCGCTCGTTAATTTTGATGATCACAATGTATACGCAAGAAATAATCAGGGGTTCTTTTTGATTTCGTGTCCTCTTTTACGCTAGATATTAGGCAGTTGAAGTTGCTCAGGAAATGTAGACGTGAAAAGTTAATACAGAAATTATTTATTTATATATTATTTAAAAAATTAAATCGACGTTTCAAGTATCAGAATGCTCTTCAACCTGAGGAGGAGAATATTTAATAATTTCATACTGCCAGTGATGACTTATGGTATTGAAGCAGTGACTTTGTCCCAGAAAAGTACTAATAAGTTGAGAACAACCCAGAGATCGACGGAGAGAACGATGCTCAGCATCAGTTTAAGGGACCTAGTAAGGAATGAGGACATCAGAGCTAGGACTGGTATCACCGATGTGATTGAGAGAGCTGCAAGATTAAGTGCCTTCTGTGTTGGCGTCCAAGAATATCTGCACGGAGCACATGATGTCACCAACTCCGATGGCGGGATGATATTAAACGACGTAGCTGCAGCTCGCCCAGGACCACAGCGCTTGGAAAGGGATGTAGGAGGCCTACGTTCAGAAGTGGACAGCAACAGGCTGGGGAAGAAAAAGATCAAGTCTCCAGATTTTTGTATAAGTTACATAACCTACAAAATATCTCATTTTGAAAAGTAAACCTTAAAGGTTACAAGTCAAAACTACAAATTTATAATTTTTGTTAAATTTCCAAAATTAAACTGTAACATATTAATAAAAAACGCGTGTATTACATATACCGGGTGACCCAACCAACATGTAACACCCTGTAATTTTTTTATTTTAAAAGTTACATATTTCATTTTTAGATACCAAAATGGGACATTATTAGGTTTTTTTATCACTTAAGAAATGTTTCTAACTACTTCCGGTTTGACCGGAGGTGACTGCAACTTTCCTATTTTTAATGGTAACCCTGTATATTTTTTTATCAATTTCAATTCGCTTTGAAATTCTCTTTCCAATGATGTATCACAAGTTGACATTTGTTTGACAGGTGACTGGCAAAAACTGATTTAAACTCTTTGACTTGGACGGCCATGGCGGATATATTAGCAATTGTTTTTGTTCATTTTATCTCACTTTGGAAAGAATTTAAGACTATCTGTTTATCATGCCATTTTCACAAGTCTAAGTGGCTCCTACAAAATTTTATGCTTTACATTCAGTTACAGAATTTTCTCTTTAAATAATAATCAATATCACCGAAATTAAGAAAGGAACACATATTTTTTATTTAACCTAGTTATACATTACAGGTTTTTTGCCAACATACATCTAACAGAACTACCTAACGCCAATTGGATTTAATATTATTTTCAGAAAATAAACCGTTTTATTATGCAATAATGTGATATCAACAAGTTCCATTACGTACTTAGTAGGCTGTGATAAAACAGACGAACCGAAAGTCATGATTGCTATATACAGGGTTCCATTACAAATTAGAATGTTGCCGTCACTTCCGGTTAAACCAGAAGTAGTTAAAAATATTTCTTAAATGATAAAAAAGCCTATTAATGTCCCATTCTGGTATCTAAAAATGCAAATATGTAACTTTCAAAATAAAAATTACAAGGTGTTACATGTTGGCTGTGTCACCCGGTATATATATATATATATATATATATATATATATATATATATATATATATATATATATATATATATATATATATATATATATATTGTATATATATATATATATATATATATATATATATATATATATATATATATATATACTAGCCGGGCCCGCGGCTCCGCTCGCGTGGACTTGATTCACTACTATCGTCACTGCTTATTCCTTATGTTACCCAACGTAATAAAATATCTCCTTATTACCCATTATCTCTACATAATTTCCATTATCTAGGCTTACCTCGACTTATCTCCCATTATTTCTCCTTATCTCCCATTATCTCACCATAACTCCCATTATCTAGACTTATCTCTGCTTATCTCCCATTATCTCACCTTATCTCCCATTATCGAGGCTTATCTCGACTTATCTCCCATTATTTCTCCTTATCTCACCTTATCTCCCATTTTCTAGGCTTATATCGAATTATATAGAACATACGTATAAATTTATAAAAACACGTAAATCGGATAAGTGGTTCTCGAGTGATAAGCGCACTAACAGACAGACAGACAGAGAGACGTTGCATTTTATATAAATTGTATTCTTTGCTACATGATATTGTTCCATATTTAATGCTTTAGGGAGTGTATTGCAAGAGAACGCGCTAGCGGCAAACTTTTCTCCTACTTAATTCACTATTATCGTCACTGCTTATTCCTTATGTCACCTAATAAAATATATCCTATAATCTGGCCAGAGAACATACGTATGGTTAAAAAAAAAGCACGTAAATTGGATAAGTGGTTCTCCAGTGATAAGCACACTAACGGACGGACAGACAGACAGACAGACGGACAGAGAGACATTGCATTTTATATATATTATAGATATTCTCTGCTACATAATATTGTTCCATATTTAATGGTTTGGACTGTGTATTGCAAGAGAACGCGCTAGCGGCAAACTTTGTCCGACTTCATTTACTATTATTGTCACTGCTCATTCCTTATGCTACCTATCGTAATAAAATATAGCCTATAACCTGGCCGGAGAACATATGTATGTTTTAAGAAAAAAAAGTACGAAAATCGGATAAGTGGTTCTCCAGTGATAAGCGCACTAACGGACAGACCGACAGACAGAATACGTTGCATTTTATATATATTATAGATGTAATAAAATATATATACCTATAACCTGGTCAGAGAACATATGTATGAATTTAAAAAATCACGTAAATCGGATAGTGGTTCTCGAGGGATAAGCGCATTAACGGACAGACAGACAGACAGACAAACATTGCATTTTATATATAATATAGATATAGATTATTATTATTATTATATAACCTGGCCA
>CM032456.1:34060263-34088078 GCA_019049505.1 Pachyrhynchus sulphureomaculatus | reverse complement strand
TTTACATCGGTGCAATATGAAAGTGCCCTGCATCGTAATTCTCTTTCTTCTACCTGCCATGACGGCATCTAAGCCGTTATCCAGGGACTCTGCCGGCTAGTGGAGTAACACCGTTGCCCACCGTCACCACGTGGAGGTGCCCTGGATGCAGGTAGAAGAATAAAAATCGACCGATGAATTTTCTCGGCGTTCAAAATGGCGCGAAAACATCTGCCATCTTGAATTTTGCAGATCCAACCTCAGATTCGTGATCAGCGACCCAAAAAATCCCCGTGTACCAAATTTGGTAAGGACCGGTTGAATTTTAATTTGAATTCGTTTTTGCATTCGAGAAGCACTATATCTGTCTGATTTATTGAGGTTAGAAAGAAAACAGAACTGTATGGCTCAATCCAACCGATGAATATTAGCTTAGCGTGTCCGAATACATATTAATACATCTTTGGATTCATGAAAAAGCTTGAATCAATTTTTTAGGAGTATATTTTTTCTTAATTTTTACTAATTTTTACCTATTTTTTGAGGTTAGAAAAAAATTGAGATGTGATGGCGATATTTCTGACGTCAGATTCGTGATCAGCGGGCAAAAATACTACGGATCTGATATATCGCATCAAAAGTATACCCCACTTTTTTTTTTGTGGGGCTGTGGATTATCTTCCCATTAATGTAAAGTACGGTCGATATATTTCGACGAGTTTTGAATATATAGATATATATATATATATATATATATATATATATATATATATAATATATATATATATATATACATACAGCCTTGGCCAAAAGTATTAGGCACCCCTAATAAACACGTGAAACTCATGAAATATTTTAAAAAAAAAGACTAATTGTTTTAACAATACTATAGGCGGCGCTGTCAAAAGCTAACTTAAACAATAGACAATCTCTTTTACAGGTCCATAAAACACCTGGCCCACAAAAATTCGATAATGAGGTTTTTTGAAAAATATTTTTAATGTTTTATCAGTCTCTTTTTACTACTTGTAGTAACAAGAAGCTTCCGTGCGTGTTTTATTTGTGAACCGGACATTCTTATATTTGAGAAATGCCTAAGAAAAGTGAGCTTGGTATCGAAAAAAACGAATTAAAATTCAAACCCTACATGAACAAGGTCCCAAAGTCCCAAGTAGAAATAGCCAAGTTAGTGAAATGTTCTCGGTGCGCAGTGCAATGTGCTATTAAAAGGTTTGTGGATACTGGCTCCCATGCCAACAAAATGAGAACGGGCAGAAAACGTAAGACTAATGAGCGACAGAACAGAAAACATCCGCGAGTCTATTAAAAATCGAAAAAAAAACATCATCTGAACTCGCTGCAACTGTGTCGGAAGAGATTGGGATGCTAATTATTTCTCGAACGGCAAGGAGAAGACTGAGCAGCTGAATTAAGAGGTTGCAAAGCTAGAAAGAAGCCTTGGCTTTCAGAGACCAATAGGAAGAAACGCTTAGAGTGGGCTATGAAGCAGCGAAGAGAGGTCTAATGTATGGTCCGACGAATCCAACTTTGAGGTAAGTTTTTATATGATTTATTTTAACAAATAACTACATACAATTACTCTTGATTTAATCAGTTTTAGTCAAAATAATAACTAATTTTTTACTTGAGTATTTTTTATATTCTTACAGCTATTCGGAACGTCATCGTCAGGTGTGACATTCACGGGCGGCGTGTCGGCGAGGAATACCATCCAGATTGCGTGGTACCTACTGTAAAACACGGAGAAGGCAGCATTATGATCTGGGGCTGCATGGCTGCTAAAGGTGTCGACGAAATGTTCGTTTGTGAAGGCCGCATGAACAGCCAAAAGGACATAAATGTACTAGAAACTGTACTGATGCCTTCGCTAACGCGTATTTTTGGTGACACTAATTTAGACGACATCAAATCCCAGCAAGATGATGCACCTTGTCATAAATCAGCGGCTACGATGCGCTGGTTTAGAGACAATAACATTGTCTTGTTGGATTGGCCGGCGCGGTCTCCAGATCTAAACCCTATCGAGCATCTTTGGGGTATTCTGAACCGTAAGATATGAGAGCATAGCGTAACATCAAAAACAGCGCTAAAATAAAAAGCTCTTTGATGGATGAGTGGGATGCCATAAGTACAATTGAATGTACTAGGCTTGTACGCAGCATGTCCCAAAGAATTGCTGCTGTAATTAAAGGGCGAACACACCAAATATTAATTTATTTCATAATTTTACCTCAATATACGATTTTACAAAACATACGAATTTAACTTTTTACCCTGAAACACAAGAAATGAAGTAAATTGTAGGGTGCCTAATACTTTTGGCCAAGGCTGTGTATATATATATATATATATATATATATATATATATATATATATAATAATATATATATATATATATATATATATATATATATATATATATATATATATATATATATATATATATAATAATTTAAAATACCATATTGTAACCCTGAGTTTTTTCCGCATTAGGAAAGCATTCATTGAAGCATAATTTTAATGAAGGGACTACTTACACTTTATAAATACTTACTCAGACCGGATATGCGCTCGTTAATTTTGATGATCACAATGTATACGCAAGAAATAATCAGGGGTTCTTTTTGATTTCGTGTCCTCTTTTACGCTAGATATTAGGCAGTTGAAGTTGCTCACGAAATGTAGACGTGAAAAGTTAATACAGAAATTATTTATTTATATATTTAAAAAATTAAGTCGACGTTTCAAGTATCAGAATGCTCTTCAGCCTGGGGAGGAGAATATTTAATAATTTCATACTGCCAGTGATGACTTATGGTATTGAGGCAGTGACTTTGTCCCAGAAAAGTACTAATAAGTTGAGATCAACTCAGAGATCGACGGAGAGAACGATGCTCAGCATCAGTTTAAGGGACCTAGTAAGGACATCAGAGCTAGGACTGGTATCACCGATGTGATTGAGAGGGCTGCAAGATTAAGTGCCTTCTGTGTTGGCGTCCAAGAATATCTGCACGGAGCGCATGATGTCACCAACTCCGATGGCGGGATGATATTAAACGACGTAGCTGCAGCTCGCCCAGGACCACAGCGCTTGGAAAGGGATGTAGGAGGCCTACGTTCAGAAGTGGACAGCAACAGGCTGGGAAGAAGAAGATCAAGTCTCCAGATTTTTGTATAAGTTACATAACCTACAAAATATCTCATTTTGAAAAGTAAACCTTAAAGGTTGCAAGTCAAAACTACAAATTTATAATTTTTGTTAAATTTCCAAAATTAAACTGTAACATATTAATAAAAAACGCGTGTATTACATATACTGGGTGGCCCAACCAACATGTAACACCCTGTAATTTTTTTATTTTAAAAGTTACATATTTCATTTTTAGATACCAAAATGGGACATTATTAGGTTTTTTTATCACTTAAGAAATGTTTCTAACTACTTCCGGTTTGACCGGAGGTGACTACAACTTTCTTATTTTTAATGGTAACCCTGAATATTTTTTTATCAATTTCAATTCGCTTTGAAATTTTCTTTCCAATGATGTATCACAAGTTGACATTTATTTGACAGGTTACTGGCAAAAACTGATTTAAACTCTTTGACTTGGGCGGCCATGGCGGATATATTAGCAATTGTTTTTGTTCATTTTATCTCACTTTGGAAAGAATTTAAGACTATCTGTTTATCATGCCATTTTCACAAGTCTAAGTGGCTCCTACAAAATTTTATGCTTTACATTCAGTTACAGAATTTTCTCTTTAAATAATAATCAATATCACCGAAATTAAGAAAGGAACACATATTTTTTATTTAACCTAGTTATACATTACAGGTTTTTTGCCAACATACATCTAACAGAACTATCTAACGCCAATTGGATTTAATATTATTTTCAGAAAATAAACCGTTTTATTTATGCAATAATGTGATATCAACAAGTTCCATTACGTACTTAGTAGGCTGTGATAAAACAGACGAACCGAAAGTCATGATTGCTATATACAGGGTTCCATTACAAATTAGAATGTTGCCGTCACTTCCGGTTAAACCAGAAGTAGTTAAAAATATTTCTTAAAAGATAAAAAAGCCTATTAATGTCCCATTCTGGTATCTAAAAATGCAAATATGTAACTTTCAAAATAAAAATTACAAGGTGTTACATGTTGGCTGTGTCACCCGGTATATATATATATATATATATATATATATATATATATATATATATATATATATATATATATATATATATATATTATATATATATATATATATATATATATATATATATATACTAGCCGGGCCCGCGGCTCCGCTCGCGTGGACTTGATTCACTACTATCGTCACTGCTTATTCCTTATGTTACCCAACGTAATAAAATATCTCCTTATTTCCCATTATCTCTACATAATTTCCATTATCTAGGCTTATCTCTGCTCATCTCCCATTATTTCTGCTTATCTCCCATTATTTCTCCTTATCTCTCATTATCTCACCTTATTTCCCATTATCTAGGCTTACCTCGACTTATCTCCCATTATTTCTCCTTATCTCCCATTATCTCACCATAACTCCCATTATCTAGACTTATCTCTGCTTATCTCCCATTATCTCACCTTATCTCCCATTATCGAGACTTATCTCGACTTATCTCCCATTATTTCTCCTTATCTCCCATTATCTCACCTTATCTCCCATTTTCTAGGCTTATATCGAATTATATAGAACATACGTATAAATTTATAAAAACACGTAAATCGGATAAGTGGTTCTCGAGTGATAAGCGCACTAACAGACAGACAGACAGAGAGACGTTGCATTTTATATAAATTGTATTCTTTGCTACATGATATTGTTCCATATTTAATGCTTTAGGGAGTGTATTGCAAGAGAACGCGCTAGCGGCAAACTTTTCTCCTACTTAATTCACTATTATCGTCACTGCTTATTCCTTATGTCACCTAATAAAATATATCCTATAATCTGGCCAGAGAACATACGTATGGTTAAAAAAAAAGCACGTAAATTGGATAAGTGGTTCTCCAGTGATAAGCACACTAACGGACGGACAGACAGACAGACAGACGGACAGAGAGACATTGCATTTTATATATATTATAGATATTCTCTGCTACATAATATTGTTCCATATTTAATGGTTTGGACTGTGTATTGCAAGAGAACGCGCTAGCGGCAAACTTTGTCCGACTTCATTTACTATTATTGTCACTGCTCATTCCTTATGCTACCTATCGTAATAAAATATAGCCTATAACCTGGCCGGAGAACATATGTATGTTTTTAAGAAAAAAAGTACGAAAATCGGATAAGTGGTTCTCCAGTGATAAGCGCACTAACGGACAGACCGACAGACAGAATACGTTGCATTTTATATATATTATAGATGTAATAAAATATATACCTATAACCTGGTCAGAGAACATATGTATGAATTTAAAAAATCACGTAAATCGGATAAGTGATTCTCGAGGGATAAGCGCATTAACGGACAGACAGACAGACAGACAAACATTGCATTTTATATATAATATAGATATAGATTATTATTATTATTATATAACCTGGCCAAAGAATATATGTATGCATGAATTTAAAAAAAAGACAGGTAAATTGGTTAAGTGGTTCCCGCGTGATAAACGCACTAATGGACAGACAGACAGACAGAGAGACATTGCATTTTGTATATATTATAGATTATACATTACAGATATTCTTTGCTACATAATATTGTTCCATATTTAATGGTTTAGGCTGTGTATTGCAAAGGCACGCGCTAGCGGCAAACTTATTTCCGACATCATTCACTATTTTACGTCACTGCTCATTCCTTATGCTACCTATCGTAATAAAATATAGCCTATAACCTGGCCAGAGAACATATGTATGTTTTAAAAAAAAAGTACATAAATCGGATAAGTGGTTTTTCAGTGATAGGCGCACTAACGGACAGACAGACAGACAGAGAGACGTTGCATTTCATATATATTATATATATATTATATATATATATATATATATATATATATATATATATATATATATATATATATATATATATATATATATATATATTGTAGGCTAAGCTAAACTAAAATTTAACGATTTGCTTATGCTATCTTATCTGAAATCTTGCATGTTTTTTCTATATTAGTTAAACCAAAACACAAAGTTCAAAGCTCTCAAGTTATTTTTATAACTGCTCGAGGCTTATTTTGCTTCTAACTGATTAAACTTAACAGTAATGCTTTTCAGCAGAACCTTTTACAATAGATTCAGGTTCCTGCTGACGAGTGTATATCCATCAAGCTCTATAAGTTTCATATACATTCCGTAAATCTAACATTTTTGAGCTATACTGAAACAGAATAAACAAACATAGACAATTATCTTTTTAGTCTTCCCCTAATTCATCAAGTCATTGCCATTGGCCGGCTCCCTCGTGAATAATGAATAGCACGCACACGAACACATCCAAACATAAGAATTTTACGCACAGTTGCACAGGTAACGCCGGAATAATTACGAGTAATAATTACAAGTTTCAGTGCAGACGATCTTTCATCAAAACAAGGGAATTACTTAACTTTTACTTTTTTATAAGCAAGAGGTCGCCAAGCTTCCACAGTGACCGTATAGAACCGCTATTCGTAGTAAGTTAATTGTGTGTTCTCGATGTCGAAAAGTCACAGGAGACGAAATCCGCGATAACCGGTGGACAAAAGTCTGTGTCAAGTGTTGAGAATTATTGAAGTTAATTATAGTTTGGGGAATTTCTAAGTATACATTTATCGTTATAATTTACGGTATTTATTGTTTCTCAGAGTCAATTTATTTCCAGATTGATATTAAATTTGTAAGTAATTAAATTTTTATCTTTATTTTTCTACAATTTATTTTTTAAAGTGGACATAAAATTTATAATGCAAAATATTAGCGAACAGAATAAAAATTAATCTAGGTAACTTTTGTTCCCGATTTAAAGATTAACTTAAAGTAGACGTAACTTCATGTTTTACAAACAGTTTGCTTTAACATTTGTGTTCAGAGTGCTTCATAAAATATTTAAAAATTCCTCTTCACATTTAATGCTGTTTTACCTATTCCATATATCCAAAGTAAGATTAGAAAATTTATTTCACATTTTAAAACTTGCTTAACAAAAGCACCGGAAGTCCACCAAAGTTATGATGGCCTGCAGTACTCGACAACTAAAATTTTAGACCCTTTTTTTTAATATATTTTTTTATTTCATTACGTTTCGGTTAGCCACCTGATCTTCTTCAGACTCGAAATTAAAATAAACATGGACGAAACAGATATAATAACTTACACATATTTTAAATAGTTCTACACACAACAGATAGGAGACAGTGATTAATATTATATATATATATATATATATATATATATATATATATATATATATATATATATATATATATATATATATATATATATATATATATATATATATATATATATATATATATATATATATATATATATATATATATATATATATATATATATATATATATATATATATATATATATATATATATATATATATATATATATATATATATATATATATATATATATATATATATATATATATATATATATATATATATATATTCAACTCATGTCTGTATAATATAATTTTGTGTCCGATAACTTCCTACTGCATAATATAATTTTTATACGTAGGTATCATCTCTTTAGATTTTGGAGACGTTTGATTAAATTTAGTTTAGTAACATCGGAAATATCATAAAAATAACAAACAGTAATTTTTAGCGTTCCGTACGGATCACTTAACAATAATATAGCAATTGATGACCTCGGGACCTCACGGAACCGCGTAGTTTTGAAAGTTAAATTTTGATTTAAAGGGTTAGCTTTGGGGGGTGAAATCTGAAATGATTTTTTTTTTACCAGATCATTGAGTGGGGTGTCAAATGGGAGTTTGTGAAAACACGAGTTCAAAAATATATATAATGTAATATTTACGCACACTTTTCTTTGCATTATTTTTAAAAAATTGCAAAAAATCTCGGTGCCTCCCCTTATTTCGAAAAGTACTAATCAAAAAATTTTGAAAAAATTCTGGAATATTCTCCATAGGGTGTAGATTGGACGAAAGTTATCACGAATGCATTACTTTTAATAATTTATCTGGTACCTATAAAAAACAAAAATTTCAAGGTCATCACTTTTCAACAAAGATCGGAAACAAACTTTGTTGAAAACTCATTGGGGGTGTGTTTTATTGAAGGTAGTATTGATCGTTTTTTACCTACGTAACAAAAATTTTTTTATATTTTAAAATTGCGCAAGTCCGACTTGCACTTGTCCAGTTATTTAATATAAGGTAGTGACAAATCATCCAGAATTAATAGTGATTTTATACGTAAATATTTATCACCAACGGTAATTAGAGAATTCAGGTTTAAATTGAATGGAAACTGCCTACGTGCGGGCAATGCTTTTGTCCAAATATAAAAGATTTCAAGATGTTAAAATTTTGTCGCAGACAAAGCTGGTAGCATATAAAAATGTAATATAACAATAGACCTTTTTTAGTTTTTCCTAAACTTGTCTTTAATGTATAAAATCGACAACATTTCGATCCATGATTAAGTATCTATTATACAAACTTTTAAAGAATAAAGCGTTTGTTTTAAATTACAACAGCACAATTGTTTATTATTGTAGGAACGTGAGTTCAAATCAGCATTCTCGAATAACTTCTGGTGATCCTCAAGAATGATCAAAATAAGTCCAAACGGTCAATTAGCAACCATTTTTTTCGCTGATTAGAATAATAAAAGTAGAAAAACACTTGAAAAAAACTGACCGCAACAAATTTTTAAAATATTTTACTTCCCTTACTTGAGGTGCCAACTAAATGGAGCGATGACATCAAAAGAGTAGCAGGAAATTGGGTTAACACTGCTCAGGATAAAGATCGGTAAAAGCTCTTGTAGGAGGCCAGCAGCGGATGAGGACGGCTGATGGATGATGATGATGATCACTTGCGGTACTATATTCGAGAAAAATCACCTTCCGAGATTTTTATAATTCTTTTAAGTTTCACTGTTCTTACATGACGAAAAGTATAGATTCCCATTTTCATCCGATTAGAGAGCTGGCTTCGAATTTATCGTATTCTTGGAGTCGAAAAATCCGAAAATTGTATTATTTTCTCATTATTTATTTTTGATTATTAACAGAGGAGGGGATTGAAAGATGTAGAGGTCGTTAAAAATTGTATAGCTCGAAGAGAAACATGGGACATTTTTCTTGTTTTTGGTTGTGATAGTGGACAAATTTGAAGCATAATTATTTATAGTAACCTATAAAGGGTTTAAGGGATTGAGGAGGGGGTTACAATCACTTACCAATAAAACAGTAAGTTTTTTATTAAAACATTTCTTTCGTTATTCTTTTCTTAAAATTATTCCCCCATAACCTCGTCAATGTACTCTAACTTCCCCTACTTTTTTTCTTAACTAACAGAAGATAGTATACTTTAATAGTTTGGCAACTATCTTGATTGAATAATATGCAATTTCTGTACTGTTTCTTTACAAATATATTTGTACACATTTTAATAATTTTTACTTTTACTTAAAAAGTAAAGTAAAGTATATATATAGTTTCTAAGGAATAATATTTCTAAATATCTGTCAATGTCATAACAACCATAAAATTTTATTTTACGGTATTTGAAAGTGCCGATAATGATTAAGAAAAAATGCATTATTATATAAAATTACAGGAGAAGAATAAGTTAATAAAATAACATAAGCAAAAATATATATATATATATATATATATATATAATATATATATATATATATATATATATAATATATATATATATATGTATATATATGTATATATATATATATATATATATATATATATATATATATATATATATATATCTTCTAAATTAATATTATTATTTTTTTTGTTACAGGCTCTAGTGACCAAAAAAGTGCGTGATATTTCGGGTGTGTAACTTGGTTGTTAGTTGTACCAAAAGTGATTTCTTCTAAAGTGTAAAGAAATTCGTCACATCTTTAATCCTGGGTAACAAAATCGCGAAAATGGAAAGCAACTCCGTCTCACCCATGCCCGAACAAAATGCACAAGCACCAATGGCAGAATTTGATAAAACACCACCGACCCCTCCAGAGGATACTTTACCCATGGAGGATTTGCCTCCGCCACCTACCACTGTGACCGTGCAAGAGGAAAAGGAGAAAGAAGCGCAGGCTGAGGCGTGAGTATCATTTATTTATTTTTTAGTGTTCCGTATCAAAATTGAAAAACGGAACGCTTACGGAATCACTACGGTGTCTGTCACCGCCGATTTTTTCCGAAATTATTTGACGTAGAAAGATGAAATTTGTCACAAACATAGGAATTGATGGTCCAGACAAAGCCGTGTAGTTTCGAAAGATAAATTTTGACTTAAAGGGTTAGTTTTGGGGGGTGAAATCAGAAGTGAAAAAATGTTTTTTTCAAGGTCATCAAATGACACTTCGTGAAAACATGAATGCAAGAATATACATACATATACTCGTGCAAATTTTTCTTTATTTTATTTGTAGAAAGTTGCCAAAAATCGCTGTCCCCTCTAAGAGTACTAAACAAAAAATTTCGAAAACATTCTGGAGTATTCTTCATAAGGTGCAGGTTAAATGAAAATTATCGCGAGTGCATTACTTTTGATAATTTATCTGGTATATAAAAACAAAGATGGAATTTCTTTATTGTTTTATTTTGAAAGTAATCACGATACGGAACACTAATTGCGCAAGTTTGACTTGGGCTTAGTCGTTTTTTTTTTTTAATTTTTATATTGGAATTTGGTTTCAGAGAAAAATTTTATAAAAAAAAACTGTCTAACGGTTTGTTTATTTTTTAATTGATTTTATTAGAACTAAAAATATGTATAGCAGGCTTTATACCCAGGAAGACTAAGTATATCATTCATAAAATTGTTTAGAACAGTGGTTTAAATTATAATTAATAACCCAGTCCGAGCTTCAGAGCGTCATTATGATATGCAAAAGTTACTTTATCCTATGTTCAAGTAATGCTGCAAAAAACTGAATGGTCACTGCTGTTTTGTAGTACAAAACGCTTTTGTTATGGTAACAGTGTTGCCAATTACATGTATTAAGTTTAATTGGTGGTTATGTGCGAGAACTTAATTTAAAATACAAATTTAAAACATATTCAGCTGTTAATACGAGGGTCATTCAATAAGTAAAAAAACAAATAGGTCTAGCTCAAAAACGGTTTTTTGGACTGCTACAAAATTTGACCTACTTGTCGACATAATCCCCCCAACGTTAATACACTCGTCCCACCTTTCTGCTGGCTTCTTGATTCCTATGGCAAAGAATTCTTTTGGTTGAGGTCGAAGCCACTCTTGCACTTTTTCCTGCACTTCTTCATTGTCGGTGAACCTCTTTCCACGTAGGGCATCTTTGAAAGATCTGAACAGGTAAAAATCACACAGAGCCAGGTCTGGGCTGTATGCGGGATGAGGCAAGATCTCCCAACCCAGTTCTTGAAGCTTTTCTTAGGTATCAGGCCGGGCATTATAAATTGTTCTGAATAATATTGTGAACAGTTCCAGGGCTTACCCCAACCTCCTGAGCTATCATTTCAACAGTAATTCTTACGTATTATCACGAATAAGTCCTTCAGTCCTCGATTCCAATGAGGGACCAGAAACTTAGACTGGACGTTTACTTCGCTGCTCGTCACACACTCTTGTTCGGCCACTCTTGAACCGATCTTTCCTCTTGTAAACGTTCGCACGGTTCATGCAACTTTGTCCATACTGTAATAACATTCTAGAATGTATTTCAGTTGGCTTAACACATTCTGCTACTAAAAAATCTGATGACAGAACGCTGCTCTTCTAAAGTGCAGTCTTCCAATGGACTCACCATGGTAAACTGGATATCTTGAGGTTATGTTTACATTACATGGTCGAACAGTTGATTAAAACTCATCACAAGGTTGCCAACTTGCACTCCTAGATGTATGGAGCGGTTTTGTTTAATGGGTTTAAGCTGAGACCAATTGTTTCTTTACTTATTGAATGACCCTTGTAATAGATATACTTTTTCTCTTTTATTTAAAATTATGCACTTCATTAAGTTAGACTTAAATGATATTGTGGAAGTTAGTGGTTTAAGAAAAAATTTTTGGAACATTATAAATTTGGCCGATTCATTATTAGTCTATGCAATGAACGAATTTTGAGTGCACAGTAGATGGTTGATCGAGTCTTAATGTAAATATGCGGAAGCTTGTTTAGATTCATGATAGAGCCGTATTAACAAAAATCTGTAACTTTAAAACTAATCCAATTAATAAATAAGACCATTTAGCAACTAAGAGTATAAACTGACAATAACACACACCAGTTAATATTACAAAGGTGAACAACAAAGCAGAAAATTCGTTCTTCATAGAGCATATAACTATAGAAATGAAAAAAATATATGTAAATTCTTAAAAAATATTAATTTTCCTACATGTTTCAACGCCTTAGCTCCAGATTTTTATTTCAAATTTCCTTATGAACATGTTTCTTTAATGACATTTACAATACGAAATATAGGAATGTCAACAATAAACGTCAACTGGACCTCTAAAAAGTGTAGATATCTTAACAAATAGATCGGATCTAAAGTTTAAACCTTTTTAGAGAATCATGAGTACTAAAAAGAAAATGAACATATTTTATTAAGCTAATTCTATTACAACAATGAGAAGGCTATAACTTGAAATTAACAATGAAAATGTTCCTTTTGTTCATTATTTCGCGGGTATGTATAGATACATTCTTTTTCGACAAAACACTTACTGTTATAGTTCGAAGTATTTAATAGATTGTCCTATGTAGGAAATGACGTAAGTATTCTTGCAATCTCTTTCTTTAAAGATTTTAAAAACATAAAAAATTGTATCTCTGTTAAACAATTTCCTTTGCTTCCAAAATTTTTAATAGCAGGGAGGATTAAAAAACTAGGTAAATAATATCTTCTTGCAAGAACAAAAAATTACTTCTCAACATAATTTCTACATAACTCAATACATTTCGTCTAGCCAGAGTCCAATTTTTTTGTTCTCAAAACAAAAAATGTTTCGCACTGTGATAATACTCATTTTGCGAAACTTTTTTCACTGGAAGATAAATTTTGAGGTTAGGAAACAAAAAAAGCCACTTGGCGCCAAATGCAGGAAATAGAGTGGGTAGGGAACTATTTCGAATCCCAGCTCGTGTATTTTTGCCATTATAACGGCGGATGTACGAGCAGGCGCATTGTCCTAATGAAGAAACACTTTTTTGGTCACTTCTCTTCATCAACACACTATGCAAACGGTCCGGAGTTCCTGTTTTACCTTTTTCCAAGTCTAGATCATGGTGATACCCGAGGGTCCCAAGAAATAGTTGTCATCACTTTTCCCGCCGATGAAACTGTTTTCGTTTTTTTCAGTGCACTTTTACCTTCACCAACCCACAAAATATAGACATAAATTTAGGTCTAATATTCAGAATTCCACCTTTTTTACACGCGAAGAAAATAACAACAAGTATGTCTCCATACCATATAATCCGAAATATAGCAAGGGACTCAATAAGGTATTTAATAAGGTAGGCCTCACCTTAGTCTATAAGTCATCAGACAATCTGAGGAATATCTTAGGAAATCCCAAAAATAAGATTCCCAATTGTGAGAAAAGTGGAATTTATGAAATTAGTTGTAATGATTGTGACAAAAAGTATGTTGGGCAAACTAAAAGGTCAATTAAAACACGATTTAAAGAACATTTAGCACACTTAAGATACAATAGAACAGAAAAGTCTAGCATTGCCGAACATGCCCTTGAAGCTGATCATACTGTAACATTAGATAATCTAAGATTAATAAAAAATGTATCTGATAGGAGATTGTTGAACGCATACGAAAGTATGGAAATCATAAAATGTAAAAGTAGTTTAAATAAAGACAGAGGGCCTATTCCTTATAGTCCCCTCTACTGGTTACTAGACCGGAACTGATGGCCTTGCCTATGTCATTAGTTCCGCTTGAGTAATTCTAGGGTTAGGCTAAGTATAAATAGGGTAGATATGTAGTTTACCTTTAGTCAATCATCGCTCCTGATGAAGCTAACATGGTTAGCGAAACGCGCGTCGAGTGCAAAAATAAAGTGTTTGGTGTAGTGGTGATATATACTGAGTAGAACCCACTATTTTGCCTACCATTTTGTCTCCCGGGTGTAACGGTGGATCCACATTTCGTCTACAGATAAAACGTTGTCAGAAATCTTTCAGATTTTGCTGCAATTTCTCCAACCAAAATTTTGAAATGTCCATCCTCGTGTGTTTTTAGTTTTAAGTCAACAAATGCGGCACCCATAGAGTACTCAGTTTTCTCATTTTTAGAACTTTATGCAGGATATTACGTACCCGTTCGTATGAGATGCCTACGATCTCAGCTATCTCAGCTTAATGCAACAATCTTCCATTACTTCTTCCTCTTCTTCTTTTTTAGGCTAATCACCTGTTGCATCTTCGATATCTTGCCTCTCCGTCTCCAGATTGTAGCTCCATCTTTTTCTAGGTCTTCCTGTACCTCTGCGACTTAAAGGTGATTTGTCGCGTGCTACTTTTATTACTCTTGAATTTTCCATTCGTGTGATGTGATTATCCCATTCTTGTTTTCTTCTCAGTACCCACTCGTTTATGTTTTCTATTTTACAAGTTCTTCGTATATTTATGTTTCTCTCTTTATTTCGTAAGGTCTTCCCTGCGATCTTGTGAAGAACCCCCATTTCGGCTGTCTCCACTATTCTTTTTATTTTTGTTGTTTCCGCTCTTGTCCAGTTCAAGCTTACTTCTAATGACGTTTTGGAGGTTGTCATACATTTGGTTTTGGTTGCGAAGATTCTCATGTTGAACGATTTTGCTGTTCTATTAAATCTGTGCAATAAACGTTGAAGGTCGTCCTCTGTTTCTGTTATGATATTTATCTCCTTCTCTCCCATTCGGTGCCCTTTTAATGGTCTGATTTGTCTTATTATTTCATCCATGATGATGCTGATCAACAACGGGCTCAGTGAATCTCCCTATCGTATACCGGTTTCCACTGGTATCGGTTTTGTGAGTTCTCCTTCTATTTTCGCCTGTATTTTATTTTCTTCGTATAGGTTTTCTACAGTTTTAACTAAATTGCGTGGGATTCCCGCGTTATAGAGCAGGTGAACGACGTCTTTCAGCTGAACGCGATCGAATGCTTTGATCAGATCTATGAAGCATATGAATGCCGGTTTATTATATTCGATTGATTTTTTGCTTATCTGCCTTATTACGAACACCGCGTCTGTACATGACCTTCCAGATCTGAAACCCTGCTCTTCGTCCGACAATGATAGTATACTGTTTATTTTCGTTGTTATTACTCGAGTTATTAATTTCATTGTGGTGCTTAAGAGGTTTATTCCTCTCTCCAAATAAAGTCTCACCCGCTTCAATAAATGCTTCCTTCACAACCAATCCAACATCAAATGGTTTCTTGTGTTTCGCCAATATATGAGATATTTTAAAGGACCCGATCGTTGCAGCATTTGATTGTTTGGCTGGTCTTGTGAACATGGTTTGTTCTTTTTTCAAACAAGTTATCAAATCACGTACTTTTCGTTTTCTTAATTCACTCTGTGACGGAGAATCCTTTTCGTGGTTTTTATGAACCGTTTTATGATGCCTCTCTAAGTTCCCACGCTTAGGGGGGGTATTGCAACTGACGCACGGCAAATGAGACAAATGCACTTATCCTTTACCATACAAAAGAAAAATTCTTCCTCCCAATCGTTATTAAAATGATAAGTTTTACTTTTCTTCGCCGCACTCATTTTGGACTATTTATTAATAAACTTTGTATCGATGTATTGCCTTCAAATTACAACTCAGACTGACTCCTATTCCTGCAGGCGCAACATTTATATCGGCGCGAACGAAGTCTCGAATGTTCCCGTCAAACACGCCGCCCGAAGTTTCTAGAAAAATCGGCGGGAATCAAAAACGCGGCTTTTCTTTGACCGTACCGCGCGTTCCTTTGTTAAAGCCGCCTTTTGCCGCTAGCAGGGGGTTATTACGATAAAATAAAGTGATGAGGGGGTTATTCTGACCTAATTGTGGATCTAATAAATTTTAGTAGTTTATTCATTACATTTTGTTTTAGTTACCTAAAACAAAATCTGTGAATAGTTCTATATCGGAATTTTTTCTCGAGATCGACTCAAAAAGCACTCGCGATCGACTTGTCGATCGCGATCGACCGTTTGAGCATCCCTGGCCTAAACCATTAAATATGGAACAATATCATGTAGCAAAGAATATCTATAATATATATAAAATGCGACGCACCTGTGTCTGTCTGTCCGTTAGTGCGCTTATCTTTCGAGAACCACTTATTCGATTTACTTGTTTTTTTTTTAGTTCACACATTTGTTCTCTGGCCAAGTTATCTATAATCTGCTATAATATATATAAAATGCAACGTCTCTGTCTGTTTTTCAGTTCGTTAGTGCACTTATCACTCGAAAACCACTTATCCGATTTACGTGTTTTTTTCGTAAATTTATAAATATGTTCTCTCATCAGATTATAGGATATATTTTATTACGTTATGTCTGTCGGTCCGTTAGTGCGCTTAGCATTCAAGAACCACTTATCCGATTTACATGTTTTTTTTTAACAAAATACATATGTTCGCTGGCCAGATTATAGTATATATTTTATTACGTTAGGTAACATGAGGAATAAGTAGTGACGATAATAGTGAATCAAGTCCACGCGAGCGGAGCTGCGGGAACGGCTAGTTTATATAATAATGTGAAGTAACACCGAACAAGTACCACCATCGAAGCCCATGATATCTTTTTTGGATTTATATAGAATTTATCAACAGACATAGACACTAAGGGCATCGCGGCCAAAGAGCAGGGGCTAAATCGCTCCCCCTAGCTCCTATACAATCGCTGGAAGTAGAGTTGCAGGTCCGGTCCAAATCATGTAATTGTAAGTTCCGGTTAGTTTCAGAGATCGAAAAGAGGAGAAATGCTGCAGAACGCTGTTAGTGGTTAGTGTTATTAAAAGTAGAACATTTATCCAATTATCTTTCTTCCAAACCATTTGAAGCAACGATCGTCAATAATAGCACTTTCCCCAAATTGCAGTTGGTCTATAAGTACACAATCAATAATTAATTAAGCCAATTTGTATTTCTTTCTTACATAGCTTCTTAGTATCTATGCCGAAATTATTCCACATTAGGTAAAGAATGAAAGTAATACTAATTTTACGCCTTTTTCCCGATTTTATTGTAAATTAATTCATTAGAAAAAAATTGACTATATATCTTTAATCAAAAAGAAGGAAAGGTTTTTTATTGTTCAGTTTTCTTGCCTTGGACTTTGTAATTTTCTTAATTGGATTACAGATTTATTTACAGCTTACGAAAAGAACGATTATTTTAACAGGAGAAAAGCTTAAAAAAAGGTTCCATTACCAAGTATCTAAAGCTAATTTCCTTATTTTATTATTTCTCTTACTAGAGGAAAGTATTGTAATTTCTGCGAGATTTTTCACGTTTCAGATTACCGAGATCTCAAAAAAGAACGTCAGTCTGTCTCTCTGTTGGCACGATAATACTCAAACAAAATAAAATATTGTACACTTATAATACTTGAAGCATGAATAGAAAACATAGTTTTTTAAGTGAGATAGTTTTAGGGTAAGAGGATGAACTGAAGATGAAATGAAAGACTTTTCTACTTCTTCTTAATGATAATTAAAAATGCGGTTTTTTCCTAATTTTTAGTTGCCAAATTAGTTAAGCAAAAATTATTTATAATCAAATATTTAAAGGAATAAGAGGTTGGAAATGGAGTTAGGGGTTTGCTTCGAATATATCGTATTATACGTCCTTTTCAGGGTTCTTGGAGTTGAATCTGTAGTATGTAAAGAGATGTGATTATATGAAGTGACCTCAAAAGATATATGGACTTCATAGTAACCAACTATACCATTTTTTTATTACTTTTTAGGAATAACTTTTGTGATTTATCACAATTAATTAACTAAAACTTGGGACGATAAAAAATATCCCTTAAAAATAATTAATTTTTGAATACTAAAACTGTACATATAAATATATATATATATATATATATATATATATATATATATATATATATATATATATATACATATGCGAATTTGATAATGGAATTTAAAAATGGAAACAAACATCCTATTATCTCAGAAACTGTTGCTTGGAGCAACATTTACCAGGAGAGCCTTATTAGACAGGAGAAGGCGGAGAATACGAATATTTAATTAAAAATATCATATAGAGGGATATAAAAAAGTTATGACAATTTAAATGTATACCCAGTGCATACGTGGTGCCTCAAACAATTTACAACAAAATTATGAGGTGATCTCGATTTCTCATCTCAGAAAACCCCTTAGCACCGAATCTTGTACAACTAGTACAATTATTAAGAAAGCTTCTAAAATATGTTATAAGGTAATTTGGATTAAATGGTCTATTTCATCGCCGAAATCCACAGTATATATATATATATATATATATATATATATATATATATATATATATATATATATATATATATATGTATATATATATATATATATATATATATATATATATATATATATATATATATATATACTGTGGATTTCGGCGATGAAATAGACCATTTAATCCAAATTACCTTATAACATATTTTAGAAGCTTTCTTAATAATTGTACTAGTTGTACAAGATTCGGTGCTAAGGGGTTTTCTGAGATGAGAAATCGAGATCACCTCATAATTTTGTTGTAAATTGTTTGAGGCACCACGTATGCACTGGGTATACATTTAAATTGTCATAACTTTTTTATATCCCTCTATATGATATTTTTAATTAAATATTCGTATTCTCCGCCTTCTCCTGTCTAATAAGGCTCTCCTGGTAAATGTTGCTCCAAGCAACAGTTTCTGAGATAATAGGATGTTTGTTTCCATTTTTAAATTCCATTATCAAATTCGCAAATGTATTCCTTCTTATATATATATCTTATTAGTGTTGTTAGCCTTATATATTTTATTATTGTTGTTAGCATATTTGCCATTAAGCATGCTCCATATTTCAAAGACTATTCTTTTGGACCTGTCCTAAGCCTGGATGTAGTGTGAAGGAACGCATTTGCGAATTTGGAATTAAAAAATGGAAACAAACATCCCATTATCTCAGAAACTGTTGCTCGGAGCAACATTGACTAAGAGAGCTTTTTTAGACAGGAGAAGGCGGAAAATACGAATATTTAATTAAAAATATACAGAGTGGTATAAAAAAGTTATGACAATTTAAAAGTATACACAGTGCAATAAGTGGCGCCCCCTACAATTTACAACAACACTGTAAGCTGATTTCGATGTCTCATCTTAGAAAACTCCTTAGAACCGAATCATGTACAAACAGTACAATTATTAAGAAAGCTACTTAAGAAAAACCAAAATAAAAGTATAACTTTGACCCCCTGTATCTCAAAAATTACGAATTTTTGGACTAAGGTAAGCTGAATTTAATGGTCATATTTTCATCTCAGAAATCCACAGTAACTCTATATACACGGAATACTGGGACACCCTGTATATATATATATATATATATATATATATATATATATATATATATATATATATATATATATATATATATATATATATATAAAAACTGAATCGTTGTATTCCTGGCATTCTTCCAAGCGAGCGATGAAATTATCTATCTATCACTGCTTGCCACGTCGTTTCCGTAATCGTTACCACTTCTTGCCGAATATGTATAAATTTACGTCAGTTTTTAAGAGGGTCCATCCCTGCTTAAGCACGCTTGGTGCGTTCGTCGATCTATGATGTGTGGCTTGGGAAAGTAAAATTTAAGTGTTATTATTAAAATTAAGTTTCTACAATGCCTTCTAAATATTTTTACTTATTAAGAATAAGTACGGATTAAGGCAAATTACATATTTTTCATAAAAGATGGTGTCACATTAAAAAGACGCACGAATTTTAAGCGGCGTAGGATTAAAGCTATATTTAAATTTATGTTTATACTTAATTATTCTTTAAAAATCTAAAATATCGAAATATTGTTAAATATTTTCAAAATTTACAGTAATTGAAACTTTTACATACCTATGAATATGAATTTGACATTTTACTATGTACCCACGTAGATATATAAATATTACTTTACAGATATTGTTTTCAATAAATACTTAGGTGTAGAGAATACATTTTGCTGAGTCATACTTCTAACAGACTTAGTCATTTCCTTTTCGGGTATCAATATATAAACAATATGGGGTAAAATTTGTGTAACATGAGGGAAACCGAAGCAAAAACTACCCTCGTATGGTTGATAAAGTAATTAACTTCAAATATTTCAATGCGGTTATTAGACGTCAACGCTAAACACAGTGTTGCGTATTTTTTTGTTAGTTTTAGGGGAGAAAAAATTGATTAATTTTCTGTTATTATATTGTCCTTTTTCAACTTGCTTAATCTATATTTATATATAAAATGCAACGTCTCTCTGTCTGTCCGTTAGTGCGCCTATCACTGGAGAACCACTTATCTGATTTACGTACTTTTTTTTAAAAAACATACATATGTTCTCTTGCCAGGTTATAGGCTATATTTTATTACGATAGGTAGCATAAGAAATGAGCAGTGATGATAATAGTGAATGAAGTCGGAAAAAAGTTTGCCGCTAGCGCGTTCCCTTGCAATACACAGCCTAAACCATTAAATATGGAACAATATTATGTAGCAGAGAATATCTATAAATCTATAATCTATAATATATATAAAATGCAATGTCTCTCTGTCTGTCCATTAGTGCGTTTATTACGCGAGAACCACTTATCCAATTTACGTGTCTTTTTTTAAATTCATACATATATTCTTTGGCCAGGTTATATAATAATAATAATCTATATCTATAATACTCTCTGCCTGCCTGTCTGTCTGTCTGTCGGTCCGTTAGTGCACTTATCACTGGAGAACTACTTATCCGATTTACGTGCTTTTTTTAAAACACATATGTTCTCTGGCCAGGTTATCTATCTATAATATATATAAAATGCAACGTCTCTCTGTCTGTCTGTCTGTCCGTTAGTGCGGTACGTACTTTTTTTTAAAACATACATATGTTCTCTGGCCAGGTTATAGGATATATTTTATTGCGTTAGGTAACGTAAAAAAATAACCAGTGACGATAATAGTGAATCAAGTCGGAAAAAAGGCTACCGTTAGCGCGTTTTCTTGCAATATACTGCCTAAACCATTAAATATGGAACAATATCATGTTGCAAAGAATATAACACATGGGCTGAAAAATCCCGGGCCTAACAAAGAAAACACGGTTTTTTTGGTTCAAAATTAGCTTTATTCATCAATGTAATCTCCATCAAGAGCAACGCAATCATTCCAGCGCCGCTCTAACAATGGCCAAACACTGCTCAGAATCATCAACACGTTCTTGTTTTTGATAAACAGTGAGCAAACGCGGCACCCACTTTGAACAGAGCTTTCTCATAGTCAAATGCTCATGCAATATAAAGCCAACACGTTCTTTTGATATCTTTACGATGTCAGCTAACTCACGCAACTTCACCTTTCGATCATTCAAAACGATTTTATGGATTTTTTTGATGTTTTCTGGTGTTACCGCCTCATTTGGACGTCCACTGCGTTCTGCATCATCGGTGTCTCTACGACCACGTTTGAAGTCAGCAAACCAACGTTTTATTGTTGTTTCTGATGGAGCGGAGTCCCCATAACACTTTCCAAGCCATTGCTTCGCCTGAACGGTATTTTTTCCCATCAAGAAACAGTGTAAAATTAAAACACGAAATTGTTTTTGATCCATTGTTTTGAAAATAACAAAAGTAGCGTCACTCTTAGCACAATAACTCACAAACTAATGAATAGAATATCATGAAATTTTAACAGCTGTCTTTTGAAGGTTAGTATTAACTAAAAAAAAGGTGACTGCAATAAAACTAGCGCCATCTATGTGTTAGGCCCGGGACTTTTCAGCCCATGTGTTAATATATATAAAATGCAACATCTCTTTGTATGTCTGTCTGTCTGTTAGTGCGCTTATCACTTGAGAACCACTTATCCGATTTACGTGTTTTTATAAATTTATACATATGATATGTTCTGTATAATTCGATATAAGCCTAGATAATGGGAGATAAGGTGAGATAATGGGAGATAGGTATAAATAATGGGAGATAAGGAGAAATAATGAAAGATACGCAGAAATAAGTCTAAGTAATGGGAGTTATGGTGAGATAATGGGAGATAAGGAGAAATAATGGGAGATAAGGAAAAATAGTGCGAGATAAGTCGAGATAAGCCTAGATAATGGGAGATAATGGGAGATAAGGTGAGATAATGGGAGATAAGTATAAATAATGGGAGATAAGCAGAGATAAGTCTAGGTAATGGGAGTTATGGTGAGATAATGGGAGATAAGGAGAAATAATGGGAGATAAGGAGAAATAATGTGAGATGACCAGAGATATGCCTAGATAATGGAAATTATGTAAAGAGAATGGGAGATAAGGAGAAATAATGGGAGATAAGCAGAGATAAGTCTAAGTAATGGGAGTTATGGTGAGATAATGGGAGATAAGGAGAAATAATGGGAGATAAGGAAAAATATTGCGAGATAAGTCGACATAAGCCTAGATAATGGGAGATAAGGTGAGCTAATGGGAGATAAGTATAAATAATGGGAGATAAGGAGAGATAATGGGAGATAAGCAGAGATAAGTCTAGCTAATGGGAGTTATGGTGAGATAATGGGAAATAAGGAGAAATAATGGCAGATAAGCAGAAATATTGTGAGATAAGTCGAGATAAGCCTAGATAATGGGAGATAAGGTGAGATAATGGGAGATAAGGAGAAATAATGGGAGATAAGGGGAAATAATGGCAGATATTTTACTACGTTAGGTAACATAAGGAATAAGCAGTGATGATAGTGGTGAATCAAGTCCACGCGAGCGGAGCCGCGGGCACGGCTAGTGTATCTATAAACGATTGTATATTTTATTTTTATTTGGGAATATGATTTACATTAGTTTATTCGAATACCTAATTAAATAAGGACGAGTGGCATGGAAAAGTTGCTGATTCGGGAGAAGTCGACGATAGAAGAAAAAGCGGTAAATCTCCCAACAGATAGATCGATCAGATTATGTCTACAATGCACTTGGAGTTACTGGAGATGATAAGAAGTATCGAAGATAGAGAAGCCTGGAGGGCTGTTGTAAATTCTGTGTAAGAATGCAATAGAAGTCACGACGCCCGAGAGGGATTCAAATACCTTCATTTATAAACTACCTTGTACTTGTAGCTACGTACGCAATGATGTGTACAGGGTGAGTGAACGATAGAGTAAAGTTCATTATTTCATTTATTTCGGGAATGACGAAAAAATGGTAAATACAATAGTTTTAGGGAATGTTAAGGTGCACAGTTTAAAATTATTTTTAAATATACAATCGTATGTCGTCGATATAACATATGTTTTTTTAAATGGAACATCCTATTTTCTAATTTATTCTTAAATTCTGCGTAAAATTTTATAACTTTTTTATTAATAATGTTATATACCTAAACCTAGTAGTTTTTCTAATATTTCAATTTAAAAAAAAAATACTAGTTTGCAGTTTTGTAAAAAATTGCCAGTAGCGTCATTGTTTCTGAAGGTGGAATACTCATAATTGGTACGGGCGTTCTAAAGAGATGAAAAAAAGAAGATATATGTAATAGCGCTACTGGCAATTTTTTACAAAACTGAAAACTAGTATCTTTTAAAAAAAAAACTGAAATATTAGGAAAACTACTTGGTTTAGGTATATAACATTATTGATAAAAAAATTGTAAAATTTTAAGCAGAATTTAAAAATAAATTAGAAAATAGGATGTTCCATTTAAAAAATCAGTGTTGCGTATTTTTTTGTTAGTTTTAGGGGAGAAAAAACTGATGAATTTTCTGTTATTATAATGTCCTTTTTCAACTTGCTTAATGTATCTACGGGTATAAACGATTGTATATTTTATTTTTATTTGGGAATATGATTTACATTAGTTTATTCGAATACCTAATTAAATAAGGACGAGTGGCATGGAAAAGTTGCTGATCCAGGGGAAGTCGACGATAGAAGAAAAAGCGGTAAATCGCCCAACAAATAGATCGATCAGATCATGTCTACAATGCACTTGGAGTTACTGGAGATGATGAGAAGTATCGAAGATAGAGAAGCCTGGAGGGCTGTTGTAAATTCTGTGTAACAATGCAATAGAAGTCACGACGCCCGAGAGAGGGATTCAAATACTTTCATTTATAAACTACCTTGTACTTGTAGCTACGTACGCAATGATGTGTACAGGGTGAGTCAATGATAGAGTAAAGTTCATTTTCTCATTTATTTCGGGAATGACGAAAAAATGTTAAATAATAATCGTTTTAGGGAATGTTAAGGTGCACAGTTTAAAATTATTTTTAAGTATACAGGGTATTTCAAAAAAATGTAGTCAATATAACATATGTTTTTTTAAATGGAACATCCTATTTTATAATTCATTCTTAAATTCTGCGTAAAATTTCATAACTTTTTTATTAATAATGTTATATACCTAAAATTATTAGTTTTTCTAATATTTCAATTTTTTAAAAAAATATACTAGTTTTCAGTAAAAAATTGCCAGTAGCGCCATTGTTTCTGAAGGTGGAATACTCATAATTGGTACGGGTATTCTATAGAGATGAAAAAAAAGATATATGTAATGGCGCTACTGGCAATTTTTTACAAAACTTGAAACTGGTATCTTTTAAAAAAAACTGAAATATTAAAATAACTACTTGGTTTAGGTATATAACAATATTAATGTAAAAAAGGTATAAAATTTTAAGCAGAACTTAAAAATAAATTAGAAAATAGGATGTTTCATTTAAAAAATCATATATTATATCGGCCACGCTTTTTAGAAGTACCCTGTACACTCAAAAATAATTTTAAACTGTGCACCTTAACATTCCCTAAAACTATTGTATTTAATATTTTTTCGTCATTCCCGAAACAAATGGGATAATGAACGTCACTCTATCGTTGACTCACCCTGCACATAATTTATATATCATTGGTAATAAAAGTTAATCGTATAGGAATATTTTTCTACAGTATATACAAGCTTGTTAAATACGTTATGTATCCGAGGGTGATGTAAAAAGTAAAAACCAAACCGAAATTAACATTTTTTTTTGCGAAAATAAAAATTTATTTCTCAACCTAATCTCCAGTGAGTTCAATACATTTAGTCCAGCAAGATTCCAATTTTTGAAATTAATGTTTCGAATTGTACGTAATATTCGTTAACAGCAGAAATAACATCTTCATTTGACGAAAACTTCATCCCCCTAACCAGTTTTTGAGAAGAGTCACTTGGGGCCAAATCTGGGGAATAAGGTAGGTGGGAAACTATTTTGAAGCCCAGCTCGTGCACTTTTGCCTTTATAACGCCCGTTGTCTGAGCAGGCGCATTGTCCTGGTGAAGAAATACTTTTTTGCGCGCTAATCCTAATCGCTTCTACTTCAACTTACTAGGCATACGGTCCAATAACGTTGCACATTAAGAGCCAGTCACTGTTGCATCATTCCAAAGAGTCATTTATAATGATTTTCCGTCGACAAAACTCTTTTCGTTTTTTTTTTGGGTTTAATTTCACCTTCACCAACTCGTAGTTTTGAATGATGTTTTGTCTCCAGGATGTAATAGTGGATCGACGTTTCATTCTCAGCCACAAAACGATGCCAGAAGTCCTTCGGATTACGCTGCAACTTTTCCAACTATGATTTTGAAATGTATTCCTCGTGTGTTTCTGATCTGAAGTCAACATAGGCGGCACACCAGCCCAGCAATCTCACGAAGCTTAAAGCGACGATCTTCCATTATGACACCATGAATTTCATCGACAATTTCTTTAGAAAAATCTCAATCGAATGTCTAAAACGTGCAGCATCTGCAGAACTCGTACGGCCACGTTTAATTTCATTCATCCAGTAATAAATAGTCTTGAATGCTAGTGCAAAGTCTCCATGAACTTCTCATTTCAATTTCTATCTGGACCGCACTGTTTTTTTTTGAATAAAAATGTTTACTGCACGATATTCATTTCTACGAAACACCTATCACTTACGATAACTACCAACAAACAACTGCGTGTTGCAGTTGTTTGTTGGTAGTTCGGCAGCCTAATAAAATTTCACCATTTCGTAGACATTTCCCATATTTATCAATGTACCCTCGTACTTCATTAAAAAGTGACTTTATATCAGTGACGGATTAGAAGGAAAACGAAAGGGCCATTGGTCACAAAATATTGTTTCCATTTCAATTTCAGTTACATGTGGTCTGGTTTTTAATAATAATAAATTCTTAGTGAAGACATGTATTGTTGCCGACATATACCAGGTGTACAAGTATGAAATGCGGATTTCAGACAACAGATGGTGCACCAATGCAGTTTGTGCTATAAAGATTTGACACTACGCCATTTTGTTGTGTCATCAACAAGTGTCAGATGCGCACGAGTGATAAATTGGAAAAGTGTGTGCATAGTGTTGTGTTGTTGTGCTCAATATGTCGAAATTTATCCCGAACAAAGAGCATTCGCGGACAGCATTAATTTTTTGTTTTCATTTGAAGAAAACTGCTGTTGAATCATACCGATTACTTCGAGAAGCTTATGGTGAACATGCTCCATCACAAGATACGTGTGAAACATGGTTTCGGCGTTTCAGAAGTGGTGACTTCGATGTTGCAGACAAGGAACGTGGAAAACCGACAAAAAAATACGAAGATGTGGAATTGCGAGCATTATTGGACGAAGATGATTCGCAAACACAAAAACAACTCGCCGAGCAATTGGGCGTTAATCAACAAGCTGTTTCCAATCGGCTACGAGAGATGAGAAAGACTCAGAAGACCGGTAGAGGGGTACCACATGAGATGAACGGCAGGCAAATGGAAAAGCGCAAAAACACGTGTGACATTTTGCTCGCTCGGTACAAAAGGAAGTCGTTTTTGCATCGTATAGTTACCGGGGATGAAAAGTGGATTTATTTTGAGCAAAAAAACATGGTTGGACCCAGGCGCACCATCCAAATCGACCGCAAGACCGTATCGCTTTGGCAGAAAGACTATGCTCTGTGTTTGGTGGGACCAGAGGGGCGTGATCAATTATGAGCTGTTAAAACCTAGGGAAACGGTTAATATTAAACGTTACCAACAACAATTGACCGATTTGAACTGTTCGCTGCTTGAAAAAAAACCAGAATACCAAAAGAGGCAACTCAAAGTCATTTTTCTTCATGAATGCTCCATCACGTACGGCAAAACCAGTTCGCGACACGTTGGAAGCAGTCATCTGGAAAGTTCTACCCCCTGGTAAATGCTAATAAAAATAAACAAGAGGAAATTTTAATAAATTTAAATTTTAAATAAATTTGGATAAGTAGGAACTCTTATAGCAGTAGTGCCAATAAAAATGTCATTTTCCAGTGTTATTTTATTTAAAAGAAATAAGTATTTCTAC
>CM032456.1:34032763-34055263 GCA_019049505.1 Pachyrhynchus sulphureomaculatus | reverse complement strand
AAATTCCGGGTTTCAATCCGTTCGTCTAGCAATGAAATTGCACGACGTTTCGCCAAAATCTCATTTGGCATTTTCAAGTGCTCCCGCTGCTGTTGCTACTCGATACTGTGATCTTGCTGCTGCTGCTGCTCGAAGCTAACTCAGCTTTGTATTATATTATATATATATATATATATATATATATATATATATATATATATATATATATATATATATATATATATAATATATATATATATATATATATATATATATATATATATATATATATATATATATATATAAGGTGCCCCATATATATGGATTAATGATTCCACAGCGTTTATTAATCAGTGTATCAAAAAAATGTTTAAATAAAAGTTATAGGGAGTTATACGGCGCACATGCTGACGTTGACAGTAAAATGTTTTGAGCTGTCAGTTCGAAGAAATTACTCCACCTTGATTTTTCTTTAAATGGAAAGCCCTGTATATTATTTTATTTTTGAGTCCTACTAAAAATTCTAGATATTATTTGTCTTACATACCATATGTCTAAATTGAATTGTTTTGGAATTATTGTCATTTGAAATTAAAAAAAAAAGACAAAAAAACTATTAATAAATACTCTGGATTTATTTTTAAGGTAACAATTGCTCAAATTATCTACCGTTAACCGCGAGGCAATGACCCAATCTATCATAAACAACCTGAACAGAGTTTTGTAGAGAATCCGGGGTGATCTGTGCTACTTTAATTGAATTCTTTGTGTGTAAATCTCCTACAGTTTCAGGTCGACTTCGGTAAACTTTGGTTTTCAAATGGCCCTATAAAAAAAATCGAATGGCGTAAGGTCGGGACTCCTTGCAGGCGATTCTACAGCACCTTTTCTGCCTATCCATTGATTAGGAAAAATCGCATCCAAATATCTACGAACACTAATTTCATTCATGTTCTGTTGATACCACAGATTCCTGTTAAGGGTATCCAAATTATTTTCATCGGAAAAAAGACCTGTACAAGGTAAAGGAATAACTTGCTCTATGAGAACCGCTGAAGTTCATGAACCAAAATTCATTAATTTCACTTCAAATTCCTAAAAATAATTTCATTTCATATTAATTTACCACTTAAAAAGCATCGTATGCATGTTATTTCGATAAAGATTTAAAATGAAAGTGAATACGTTGAATGCATTTAAAATACCGTTCAGATACTTTATCATGTGCATTGCATCAATTTTATTTTCACTATAAAATCTTATAGACAAGGCGAAATCGGCGCCATCGTTGGAAAAAATTTTCTAATTGAATTTTTTTTCATAACCTTCTCCAGGAGATGCCCCTGAAAGAGGATCAACATGTTGCCGGGCGGTAACCTGGTCCGAATTTGTTTAAACAAATTTTTTTTAAACAAAGTCCAAAAATTGAAATTTTCGCCCCGGAAATATTGCAATATCTTCATTTTTAAATATTGTTTTTTTAACAGTTAACAAATTGCGTTCGAGCGCCCGCGGCTGCATCGAAACTGTATATGTACATAGATATATACGCAACGCCCGTACGTAGGCGCACGGAACTGTATACGCACTGCGATGCTCTATAAAGCTTTGTTTCTTGATTTCTTATTAAAATTAATATATTTGAAAAGTATGTAAAAAATATTTATTTATTAAAGAGTAATTGTTATATCAAATTTAATTATTATAACAAATGAATATAAATAAAAATTCAATATTCGATTAGGATGGTAGAAGAATTAAAACAATTTTATGAAATATAACTTATATATATTTAATAGAATTTTCGCAAATATTTAAATTACACCCACACATGAGTATACAACTTACGTTGTTGCTTTTGCAATTACATGCATTAGTTTTACAATTTTTTGTACATTTACATTGCCTAATTAACGAATCTGGTATCGAATTTTTTAACATGAATTTGGGTAACAATTCACCTGTTTCTATAGTGTAACCAAATTCTGTTGCATCTAAATGTCGATACCGAGAATACAATGACATTTTCCATATGTACGTTTGTAGTAAGCTCGTGAAATGTGCAATTTTAAAGCATCGGATGTACATGGAATTTTTCCAAAATTAATACCCATCCCACAAGAACGTTCTAAAATTATTTGTCTAGCATTATCTGCTGTTTCTCCAGCTTTATTCAAAATTTTCAAATACAATTTTTCTAATGCATTGAATTCCATGGCATTTAATTGTAAGCCAGTACCAAGTGGGGTTAATGCATTTTGAGTATCTAAATCAAAGACTAAATCTAAAGCTTTATTTTTAGTACCTACTTTACTAGTAGTATCACAGCCTGTAAACGCATGTAAAGCAGGCAAAACTTGACAAACTTGACTAGTTAAATATTCAGCAGCTACATTACAAGACAATAATCTTGGCTTCTGACCAACTACTTTAAAATACAATCCTGTACAACCAATTAATTTGAAAAAGCTCCAATAATGAATTGCTAATATAAAAACGTCGGTATCAACGGAATGAATTATTATTTCAGAATTATAAGGTAACATATATCGAGCATGACAAAATATCCTTGTATCAGCCTCTAAGTGATTGTTTTCTAACTCAATAATTTCATGTATATTATTTCCCTGTATACAATAGCACTTTTCAATGTTATAGAATCCACCTGATATTATTAATTGTTGAGTGTGACTTAACGCAACGTAATTTACAGCATTATTAGATAAATATTGAACCAATTGAAACTTATTATTTGTATTCATCATTAAAGTTTTAATATTTTTTGGAATTTTTGTATCACAGTTTTGAATAAATATATTCGCGCCTACGTACGGGCGTTGCGTATATATCTATGTATACAGTTTCGATGCGGCCGCGGGCGCTCGAACGCAATTTGTTAACTGTTAAAAAACAATGTTTAAAAATAAAGATATTGCAATATTTCCTACGGTAATTTGTAGAAGAGATCTCAAACTTTAATTTGGACACTTGGCAACATTGAAAATTTTATATTTTTGACCCCAATATTGGGAGGTGAAAGTGGCCATTTTCGCGTTTTCTCGCACCTAAAATCGCCGATATCTCGAAAACGGCGCATTTTAGAGAAAATTCACAAGAGACATTTTTTGTTCAAAATGGTCCAATTTACCTAAAAAAACTTGTTCCGGGGCGAAAATTTCAATTTTTGGACTTTGTTTAAAAAAAAAATTTGTTTAAAACAAATTCGGACCAGGTTACCGCCCGGCAACATGTTGATCCTCTTTCAGGGGCATCTCCTGGAGAAGGTTATGAAAAAAAATTCAATTAGAAAATTTTTTCCAACGATGGCGCCGATTTCGCCTTGTCTATTAGAAACTGACTGTTTTATGAACTAGAAATGGCAAACGATTTATTGTACATTTATTGTGGTTTACGATTATTGACCATTAAGTGGTCATTACAGAAAGTACAGTACTGCATCATGGAGAAGCTAAACATGTGTTAAAAGTATCTTTATTTATTAGCTCGTACACTTGTTTATGCATCTCGTGATTAGGGATGGAGATTTTTTCGATATATCGATAGTTAACAATATATTGATTAACGACAGGTGAATTCGAAAATTATCGGTATGTCTGTAACTGTCGGTAATTATTGTTATATTGATAGTTATCGATATTTCAATAGTTATCAATTTATCGATATCATATAGTTATCACACTATCGATAGTTATCAATATATCGACATTCCATTTTCTTATATATCAGCTTGAGAAGTCCATATTACGTTTTTAGAAGTCATGTTATACCTGCTTACTAATTACGTCATCGGAAAATAGATACCACCCCTGAAGTAACGGCACAAATCATTGCCCTATTGCAAGAAAGGCATAGCCAACGTGTAGTTGCTGCGTAACTGCACCCGAACCAGCTCAGCTTCAGAGTTTACAGACGTTATCAAGAGATAGTGTAAAAATTAATTCTCGGTTCTTACAGACTAACTTTAATATAAAAAAACTAATACAAATTCAATTTGCTTGGGATAAGACCGTGTCAATTTGGAGTTGCTTTCTGGCATTTCACCTAGGCGTCCACGAAGGCCCTGTTGATACTAAATGAATTAGAGATGCACAAGTCAAATATTTATACCTGACCTGTTCATCGAACCGTGACCCAATGTAATGGCCGTTTTCCATGTGTGATGAAGATCGTAACACGGGTGTTTATTAATGTTTTTAGGGTGTTTGTACATTTATATTAATTCCCTAAACTTTTGTTTATAAAAATCGTAGATAAAAACTGGTTTCTCATTTATTGACTGTAAGACCTGTAGGGTGTTGATGTTCAGCTCCAGTTGATTGTACAGTTTGATTATATTTGATACAGGTTTCGTGTTCTTTAAGTATAGTTTCTCCTACATACATCGTGGAACAGGGAATTTTATAGACACTTTCTGTTTATAAATAAATTGTGTATCTTGCTGGTATCAAGCACTGTCCAATTTTCTTAGAAGTATTGAAAATTGTGCGAATATTGGATCTTTTAAATAATTTGGCTATTTTGTCTATAGTAGGTAAGGTAGAAATGTATTATCTAGTGATGGATCTTGTCTGGGAGCTGGTTTTTAAAATGGTTAAACCAATGTTCAGTAACGTCAGTACCATATCCATTACTTCTTAAAATACTTGTCAGTTTACTTGTTTCTGATGACATAGAATGTTCATCATATATTGATAAAGCTCTGAATACTAGTGAGTTTTTGAGAACGATTATAATGTATACTGTACATTCACATCTAGAAACGGAACAGTACCATGTGATTTAGTTTCCATGCTTAATTTTATGGTTGTTGATTGAGGTTGTCCCCAAATATATTCATATTTTCTTCCCTATATGGTCAAATAACAAACATATGGTCAACATATCCGCACCAAGATTCTTGTTTTGGAAGAACTGAGCTTAAGACACTTTCTTCAAATGCTTCGATGATAATAACCGCTAATACAGGAAATAGAGGAGAATCCATAACTGCTCCAAAAGTTTGTTCATAAAATGTTCCTGTGAAATCTGCAGACTCTCTCGAAACGCCTGGAACTACTTTTTACACATACTACGATATAATGTTTTTATTCAAAGCGAAATAAACCATTTCTTTCTACTCAATCGTAAGTTGAAATTTGAAAAAACAACATCTCATCTACAGGTTATGTTCAGGGTAAAGTTAAGAGATGGTACCTTAACATGACTAAAGGGCATTCCAATTATAATAGGTTCTGTAGGTAGGAGCAGTGAATAAACGTGTACACCTAATATGTTATTTTGTGGTTATATTAATGAAATTCTAGACATATTTCGTTTTAGAAATGATATCACTTAAATTAGTTGTTTCTAGATATTTGAAAAATACAGTTTTACCAAAAAAAAAATCCAGTTAAACCTAGATAGTTAAATTTGTGGACTTTTATATGTTCTTTTATTTTCTTGAAATACATATGCGATACGGATGTAGGCGACCCTCTTGCTTTTGCCTGTGGTTCATGCTTTTTTTAAGTGTTCCATAGACAGCGACCTACAGTTTACTACCGGTTCCAAATGGCCAAAGTGCGATGTCTTTACTAGGCATGATACTACGGATGGTTTACCATTGCCTTCCTGAGAGAGGCGACCGTCACGTTGTGGTGTTTTTTTTTGTTAATTTATTATTTCCCTAGCCGAGAATCGAACTCGAGTCTCCGGTGTAGAAGGCAGACAGATTAATCTCTACGCCATATATTAAATTTAGAATGTGTAGGCGGGCCAGATTCAAATAAAAAAAATGTACTGAATTATTATAACATTTTATTTATTTAATTATATAGTATATATTATACGGTTGTTAAAAATTATATCAAAGTTATAAAAGAGGGTAATTATTTTGAGCTCGAGGATCCAGATACCTGACTTCTCTTGTTTTTGACAAGCTCATTGATGTCAGGTATCATATTCGTTGTAGTTATTTTAAGAATTGATTGGAGATGTTCATTCGAAAGTCTTGTGCGATGTTTGTTCTTATTTATTTTCATGACGGAAAACATCTGCTCACATAAATAGATGCTACCAAACATGTAGAGAATGCGTGCTGCATGCTTTTTTAATTCCGGGTAGTTATCCAAACTCTTGAAATATTGTGTATAAAATGTAAGAGCGTTAATCTCTTTAAATTTTTCTTTCAAAATACTGTCCGATTGAAGATCTATCAACTCCATTTGCAAATGAACTGGTGCCTGTGAAGCTTCAAAATTGAATGGATTGTTGAAAATTGGGAATTCCATTTCATTCATTTTGTGAAAGTCTTCAAAACGATTGTTGAATTCCGTGATCAAATTTTGCAGAAGTTGAGAATATTGATCCAATTTTTTTTGGTTCACTGTGCCAAATGATTTTAAATGAGGGAAATGATCCAAAGTTTGATTTTTTACCTGATTTTCCCACAGCCTCAACTTTGTTTCAAAGGCTTGAATACATGAATACATTTGAGTGACAATCAGATTTTTACCCTGTAACTTTACATTCAGATCAGTCAAGTGTTTATTCATATCTACCAAAAAGGCACAATCAACCCACCAGTCATTGTCATAATCAATTGGGTTGCCTTTTTCTAACATGAAAGCTTGAATAGAGTCACGTAATGCAAAAAATTTTTCTAAAACTACTTCTCGACTGAGCCAACGAACTTCGGTGAAGTAAGGAACATCAGAAACCTTTCGTCCAAATCTTGTAAAAACTGCCTGAACTGTCGGTGATTTAGTCCTCTGCTCCTTATAAAATTTACTCTTTTAATTATAGGTTGCATGACATGGTCCATTTTTAAATGTTTGGATGCCAATGATTCCTGATGAATTATACAGTGAAATCCCACAAAATTCCCTGATGTTTTCTGTTTTAATTTAGTTACAACGCCCGAATGTTGGCCAGCCATGGCAGGAGCGCCATCCGTAGTTGTGCTGCTAAGTATATTCCAGTCGAGTTCATATTCTGCTATCAAAGGCTCAATTGCAGAATAAATATCATTTGCTGTTGTAGTACCTGTCAATGGAACGCACTTTAATAGTTCTTCAGTTATTTCAAAGTTACTGTTAATACCTCGTATAAAAACAGCAAGTTGAGCTGTATCAACAGTATCAGTGCTCTCGTCAACAGCCAGTGAAAAGTTTGTAAATTCCTTAATTTTCTCCTTCAGTTGAAGAACCAAATTTTGAGATAAATCATTTATTCTTGAAGCAACAGTGTTTCTTGACAGCGAAATATTTTGAATTATTGACTTTTGAAATGGAAATGAAACATCGGCAACTTTCAACATACAGTCTTTAATAAAATCACCATCAGTGAAAGGTTTTGATCTCTTCGCGATTCCTAATGCAATAATAAAACTTGATTTCAGGGCATCTTCGCTCTCAGTATTAGCTTTAGTAAACATCGATTGTTGACCTTGAAGTTTAGATTTTAAAGATGACAATGTGTCCATTCTTATTTTTTTCAGTGTAACAATCGAATTTTGATTTATGATTCGTATCATAGTGTCTCTTCAAGTTAAACTCCTTACAAACAGCAACTGTTTGATTGTAAATCAAACACAGTGGTTTACCTTTCCATTCTATGAAAAAATATGCAATTTCCCATTTAGACTGAAAAACTCTGCACTCACTATCAACTTTACGTTTTTGTGACATTATGCTAAAATCGTAACAATTATGGAACTCGACACAACAATTATGGATATCGCACGCGCACGACACAAATAAATGCACAATACCTTCACAATCACTACTTCGCAGTACAACTAAAATCCTTCTCCGACCGTATCGCTTCGATTACTCGACTCACACTCAACTGACTCACGTCGCGCCGACGCACTTCTTTTATAATATCGATAATGAAGGTTCTAGTCTAGACTCGAAGCGCGTGGAAGATTCTATTGTTCTCAACAAAAATAATAGGGTATTTCCGCTTGTTGCTAAGAGATGGCGTTACTGTCTATCTCTCTCGCTTGTCAAGGCACGCGCTGCCCTTGAAATTACTTATAAATGTAGTGTGCGCATTTTAAAACTTCCGTAGAGGAATCGAGTGAAGTCTAAAAGCTCTAAAAAACATGATTCTTCTTTCTGTGGCACATTGCGATCGCGGGCCTTATTGATACGTCCCGCCGGATGCGGCTCGCGGCCGTATCTTTGACATCCCTGCTCTACGCTATGGCCGCCTAGTTCCTCAAATTAAAATTCGGTTTTATATCTTGTCTAAATGGTGAATGTCAATTATTAGTGTAGCGTCTAGAAAACGCGTTCTTGTTATAAAATTAATTTAATTAAAAATTTTTTTTGTTATTAGTGTTCCGTACGCAACACTTATAAGATCACTTCGGTGTCTATCCCTCTATCTGTCCGTCTATCACACCTAATTTTCTCCAAAAATATTTGACATAGAGAGTTGAAATTTGGCACTAATATAGGAATTGATAGCCTCATCGAAGCTGTGCAGTGAAAAAGCCGGGATGAAATTGGAAGTGAAAAATTTTTTTTTTACCAGCTTGTAAAAACACGAGATCAAAAAAATATATAAAACGTAATAGTTGCGCACACTTTTCTTTGTATTATTTTTAAAAAATTGCGAAAGATCACTGTCCTCCCCCCTTATCTCGATAAGTACTGATCAAGAAATTTTGAAAAAATTCTGAAATATTCTCCACAGAGTGTAAATTGAGCAAAAATTATCGCGAGTACATTACTTTTAATAATCTATCTGGTATACAGGGTGTCCTAGTATTCCGTGTACATAGAGTTACCTTGGATTTCTGGGATGAAAATATGACCATTTAACACAATTTACTTTATTTTAAAAATTCGTAATTTTTGAGATACAAGGTGTCAAAGTTATACTTTTATTTTAGTTTTTCTTAAGTAGCTTTCTTAATAATTGTACTATTTGTACAAGATTCGGTGCTAAGGGGTTTTCTGAGATGAGAAATCGAAATCAGCTACCAGTTTTGTTGTAAATTGTAGGGGGCGCCACTTATTGCACTTTTAATTTGTTATAACTTTTTTATGGCACTCTGTATATGTTTAATTAAATATTCGTATATTCCGCCTTCCCCTGTCTAAAAAAGTTATCTTGGTCAATGTCGCTCCGAGCAACAGCTTCTTTTTTTCATTCCACTGTCAAATTTGCAAATACGTTCTTTCACACTTCATCCAGGTTTAAGACAGGTCCAAAAGAATAGTCTTTGAAATTTGGAGCATGCTTAAAGCCAAACAGGCTAACAACAATAAAAAATTTAAAGACCAACGGGCCAACAACAGTAAGAATGTAAAAACCAGCTGGCTAAGGGCATAAAAGTTTACCCACAAATTGATAAATTTGTAATCAATAAATAAAAACATCCCGCTATCTCAGAAACTGTTGCGAGGAGCAACATTTACCAAGAGAGCTTTTCTAGACAGAAGAAGGCGGAGAATGCGAATATTTAATTAAAAATATCATACAGAGTGGTATAAAAAAGTTATGACAATTTAAAAGAATACACAGTGCAATAAGTGGCGCCCCTTACAATTTACAACAAAACTGTGAGCTGATTTCAATTTCTGATCTCAGAAAACCCCTTAGCACCGAATCTTGTACAAATAGTACAATTATTAAGAAAGCTACTTAAGAAAAACTAAAATAAAAGTACAACTTTGACACCCTGTATCTCAAAAATTACGAATTTTTAGACTAAGGTAAATTGGGTTAAATGGTCATATTTTCATTACAGAAATCCATGGTAACTCTATGTACTCGGAATACTGGGACAAAAAAAAAAACAAAAATATCAAAATGAATTAAATATCAGTTTTCAGAAAAAATTGAAAACTCATTTGGGGTGTGTTTTGTGAAGTCATTGATCATTTTTTACCTCCGGAACAAAATTTTTTATTTTAAAAGCAATCAACGTACGGAACACTAATTGCTCAAGTCCGACTTGTACTTGACTGTTTTTTTTTTTATTTTTACAAGTGGACTGGCAGTGGATCTTTGTGGTACTATCTAACACTCAAGTTAGATATTAATTAATTATTTTGATCAAATTTGAGAACCCTCTCGGGCATTTTTTAAACTCAAATGAAATAGAAGTATTAAGAATTTCTCATCGTAGTTTGAAAGATAACACTCATGTGACTGGAGTAAAAGGTTTTTTTTCAAAAAATATCCCATAAAGAAAATATAGCCCCTAAAACCAGGTAAAAAAATATAAATTTATATATTCACTATGACGTTTTTTTCTTTAAGAATAACTTTAGTACACTTATCTGGTTAACTGGCAAACTGGCTTGGCAAAATTTCAATATTTTGTATAACTTTTAATCAATTGGCTTTAAAAAATACCCTAGAAACTCCCAAATGCTTTTAAATTTGTTTCCAAAAAATATTTCTTTTCCACTGTCCTCGTGTTATATTCGGGAAAAATTACTTTCCGAAACTTTTGCGTTTCTTTACGTTTTGCGTCACAAAAAACATAGTCTGAAATTGTCTCGGACGAAATGAGTAATTACTTTCAAATTTTGTAACCATATAACACCTAAAATAGGAAAGGAACCTATGGTTTTTGAAAAATATCGCTTCAGAGAAAGGGAGTAGAACGAGTGAGAATCATTTAATACACCATATCACCAATCACACGGCCAAACAATGCTATTGTAATAACGTCTGTTAAAAAAGCCAATTTGTTAGTTTAGTTCTTTGCTTCAAAATCTGCTGTTAATTTTGAAAAAAAGACACCACCCACTATTCCCAGTGTTCAGCAAAAGATGCCCTACATTTTCTCCCGACAGCGTATCATCAAACATAACACGTAGGCTGAAAAATTTTTGGTCTAGCTACGTAAAAAAAAACATTTTTTTTTTTCAAAATTCGACTTTATTATTCTTCAACATGGTCTCCTTCAAGAGCGATACAATTAGTCCAACGCTTTTCTAACATTTCTATATTTTTCTTGTAGAAGTATTTGTTTTTGCCTTCAAATTCGGCGATAACTTCTTCATTGGAGCCAAATTTATTTTCCGCGAACATTTTTTTTTTGAAGTCTGCGAATAGATAATAGTCGCAGGGGGCCAAACCTGGAGAATACGGTAGATGAGGAAGCAATTCGAACATCAATTCATGCAATTTTACCATCGTAACCATTGACTTGTGACACGATGCATTGTCTTGATGAAAGAGCACTTTTTTCTTGTTCATTTGGGACCGTTTCTTTGCGATTTCTGCCTTCAAACGCACCAATAACTTTATATAATTTTTTTAAAATAAATTCTTTGTTCAGAGTGTCATTGACATTAAAAATGGTATAGACGTTGTGCAGAATACTATGGGAAATACAAATATAATTAATCACCAATTTAAATTTCAAACAGTAGATAGTAACGAAATAATTGAAATAGTTAAAAAATTAAAAAAAAAAATTGGCGGTAAGAATATTTTATCTGAAGGTGTAATTAAACATTCTATAACGTACACGGCTTTTTTTACGCCAATATCATCAATAATAGCATGCTGCAAGGAAAAGTGCCTAACGAATGGAAAATTTCGAAAATTGTGCCAATTGAAAAATAAAATATACTATAAAACCTGAAGAGATGCGGCCAATAAATACGCTTCCAAGTGACGAAAAAATCCTTGAAACGGTGATAAAAAATCAGTTACTGCAATATTTGAATGATAACAATATTATTATTCCAGAGCAATCGGGTTTTAGAAGCAAACACTCATGTGAAACTGCAATTAATTATGTTATAAGTGAATGGCGTGAAGATTTGACGAATAAAAAATACATTGTATCAACTTTCATAGATTTAAAAAGAGCATTTGAAACTATAGACAGAAAATTATTGCTTAAGAAACTACACAAAATTGGAGTGCGTGATATAGAATTAAAATGGTTTGAAGATTATCTATCGAATAGAAAGCAACAAACAAAAATTGGAAACACGACATCGTCAGCGATACCAGTGAATATTGGTCTACCGCAAGGCTCTGTCCTTGCGCCGGTACTGTTTCTCATATACATAAATGACTTTAAAGACGGTTTAAAGTACGAGGATGTTAGACTATTGCAGACGATGCACTGATTGCAATTAGTGATGTTAGTTTGGATGTGGCTATTAATAAAATGCAGTCTGATATGAATATTCTTTACAAGTGGATGTGTATAAATATGTTAAAACTAAATACAGATAAAAACTAAATATATGATAATATCACACAATAAACTATAATATATATTATTAATAATCATAAATTATACATAAATAATCGTGAAATAGAAAAAGTAAACGAAATTAAATACTTGGGTATAATGATAGATTGTAAACTTAAATTTGATGCACACTTTCAATATTTAGTGAATAAAATAAACCAAAAACTTTATCTCATGTATAGAGCTTGCCACATCATAAGTGAATACCATAAAATATTAATATATAGAAGCATATTTGAGCCACATTTTATTTATTGTCCTTCGGTATTATTATTTCTTGCTAAGGATACACAAATAGAACTACTGCAAAAACTTCAAAACAAGGCAATGAGATTTATATTGCGGAAGCCTAGAGATACGCACATAAAAGATATGTTAGATCGATTAAATTGGCTGAGTGTAAAGCAGAGCTTATTTTATTACGCAATGAAATTCATATATAATATAAAGATAGAAAATTGTCCCACATATTTGACCAAGAAAATTAGATACGTCAATCAGATACACAACTACAACACCAGAGGACGAAATGACTTCCGAGTAGTGGGAATTACAAATGAAGCTGATCGAGCAAATCTTTATTATAAAGGACTTAAACATTTTAATGACCTACCAAATAATATTAAAAATTGTGAAACCATAACTAAGTTTAAGCAACTATTATATCGACATTGTAAGAATATGCCTATCCGATAGTTAAATTAGGTTCTAATGAACCGTAAATAAATAAATAAATAAATAATATTCGCTATTGATGGTTTTTCCCTTTTTAGCATAGTTGATGAAAATTGTTCCATGCCCATCCGAAAATACAGAGGCCAAAACCTTCTCAGCCGACTATTGTGTCTTTGATCGCTTCGGGCGGCTTTCACCGGCTGCTGTCCACTGAGCTGACTGCCGATTTCATTCCGATGTGTAGTGATGGATCCAGATTTCATCCATTGTCACATATCGCATGAAAATGTCCTTTTTATTGTACTTAAACAGATCCAAACAGCGCTCAGAATCATCAACACGTTGTTATTTTTGGTCCACTGTGAGCAGCGACGAAACGATGCTTAAAGTCCTCCGGATTCTTCTGGAACAGCTGCAAACCATACTGGCAACACTTCACACGATTCCGTTTTTGGTCAAGCGTGAGCAATCGCGGCATCCATCTTGCGGATAGCTTTCTCATGTCCAAATGTTTATGCGAAATATTATGTACCCCTTCAGTCGAGATGCTCACAGCACTAGCAATCTCACGCACCTTAACTCTTCTGTCATCCATCACCATATCATGGATTTGATCAATGATTTCTGGAGTCGTAACCTCCACAGCCCGTCCAGAACGTTCAGCGTCACTTGTGCCCATATGGCCAGTCCGAAAATTTGAAACCACTTATAAACTGTTCTAATCGAAGGTGCAGAGTCACCATAATGTTTATCAAGCTTCTCTTTAGTCTCCTGAGGCGTTTTGCCTTTCATAAAGTAATGTTTAATCACCACACGAAATTCTTTTTCGTCCATTTCTTGAAAATCACTCGACTTCCTTGATTCACACGAATGCCAAACACAAAGAAATAGACCAATATGGCTGAAACTTGGTGTGGGTTCATTCAAAAGATGCTACTAACTAAACATGACCTTGATACGCGCCGGTGGTGCCATCTCTCGGACTTTGCACGGACTTTTCAAACCAGCCTCGTACGTGGCCAGGCCAAATATAATTAAATAAATTAATAAATAAGAATACCGCGGGATTGAACCCTCGATCTTCTGCACAATAGCAAAGTACAACGCCATCGAGCCACGGCCAGCCATGATTAAAACAAAATTTCACAAATTGGAGTACATTATTAAAAAAAAATCTTGAACCAACCCTTGTAATGATGTTATTTAAAAGAAATTAATTACTTTTTCCATAAAAATAAACGGATACCTTTCTAATTAATCCATTTTAAGTAAAAAAGCTTGTCACTTGTCACACAAGCGAGCAAACAATCAAAACCAAATATTATATTTAGGAGCTTCGAGGAAGTTCGTCGAAAATTTGTTCCGCTGCAAATATTTATTATTCAGACAAAGAAAAGTAATTCTGGAATATTTTATGAAAGCGCAGGAGAAAATAACCAGTGTTCTTGCTTTTTAGGAGAGAGCGGGACGAAATATCTTACCGGTTCATTCCATAACAATATGCAAAATGTGACCAATACGTTCTTTTGAGATTTTTAAGGTATCAGCTATCTCACGCAATTTCACTTTAAGGTCATCCAAAGCAATTTTGTGGATATTTTTTATGTTTTCCGGTGTAACCATCTCATTTGGGCGTTCAGAGCGTTCAACATCATTTGTATCTGTATGTCCGCGTTTAAATTCAATGTACCAGTAGATGATGAATGATTTTCCAGGAGCTTTTTACCTCAAAGTGGATCTCTCTTCGCTCCTTGTATTGTATCGTATCATTAGCGTAATTTTTCGTATAAACAGTGCAGCAGACCGACATTCTGACGGGTAATGAAAGCTATATTTTTCGTGATATAGTGACCCTGAAACATGAGGAAAAATGAGGAAGTGGAAACCAATCTAGAAATTCTATAATAATTCATCCGAAGGGTAAACAAAATATTTAAGAGAACAGAAATAATGCAAAAGTAACATGTAACATCTCTCTCCCGCAACCATTTTTTTTGAGGTCGGCGAATAGATTATAGTCGATGGGAGCCAAATCTGGAGAATACGCTAGATGAGGAAGCAACTCGAACTTCAATTCATGCAATTTTACCATCTTAACTATTGACTTGTGACACGGTACATTGTCTTGATGAAAGAGTATTTTTTTCTTGTTCATTTGGGGCTGTTTCTTTGCGACATCTGCTTTCGAACGCACCAATAACTTTATATAATTTTTCCTATTGATTGTTTTTTCCCTTCTCAGCGTAGCCGATGAGAATTATTCCAGGCGCATCCCAAAATACAGAGGCCAAAACCTTCCCAGCTTCTTGTAGAAGGATTTGTCTTCGCCTTCAAAATAGGCCTGAGTTTCGGCGATAACTTCTTCATTGGAGCCAAATCTCTCTCCCGCAACCATTTTTTTTGAGGTTGGCGAATAGATTATAGTCGATGGGAGCCAAATCTGGAGAATACGCTAGATGAGGAAGCAACTCGAACTTCAATTCATACAATTTTGCCATCTTAACCATTGACTTGTGACACGGTACATTGTCTTGATGAAAGAGTATTTTTTTCTTGTTCATTTGGAGCTGTTTCTTTGCGACATCTGCTTTCAAACGCTTCAAAACCAATAACTTTATATAATTTTTCCTATTGATCGTTTTTCCCTTCTCAGCGTAGTCGATGAGAATTATTCCAGGCGCATCTCAAAAAACAGAGGCCAAAACCTTCCCAGCTGACTGTTTTGTCTTTGGTCGATTCGGGCGGCTTTCACCGGCTGCTGTCCACTCAGCTGATTGTCGATTTGATTCCAGTGTGTGGTAGTGGATCCATGTTTCATCCATTGTCGCATATGGTATGAAAAAATCCTTTTTATTGCCTTCAAACAGGTTTAAACAGCGCTCAGAATCATCAAAATGTTGTTGTTTTTGGTCCCCTGTGAGCAAACATGGTACCCATTTCGAACAGAGCTTTTTCATGCTCAAATGTTCATGGAAAATATGACCAACACGATCGTTTGATATCTTTAGAATGTCAGCTATCTCACGCAATTTCATTTTACGGTCGTCCAAAACAATTTTGTGGATTTTTTTGATGTTTTCCGGTGTAACTCATTTGGGCATCCAGAGCCTTCAGCATCATTTGTATCTGTACGACCGCGTTTAAATTCAGCAAACCAGTAAATGATAAGTGATTTTCCAGGGGCAGAGTCCCCGTAACACTTATCAAGCCATTACTTTGCTTGAACGGTATTTTTTCCCATCAAAAAACAGTGTTTAATCAACACACGAAATTCGATTTTTTCCATTGTTTTGAAAATATCAAAAATAGCGTCACTACAACCATTGTAACTTGTAAACTAATCATCAAAATGTCATGAAATTTTGACACGTACCGTTTGAAAGTTGGTACTTCCTAAAAATCATGTATTTTTTTTTTTAAAAAGGACGACATCTATGTATCAGACCAAAAACTTTTCAGCCTACGTGTTACAAGTTATTTTTTTATTTTTTTTTATCGCTTACCCCCCCCCCCGCCTCTGTAAGGATTTTACCCTTTTTACATATCCCAAGGATATCAGTGAGGATGTCTTAATACCCGTCAACGTTGTCCAAGTGCTGAAACATACATTTTTGTATCCCACGGCACCTTTTAAACAACACGGTAGTGCTGCCACTGACGTTATTTGCATTTCTGCAAAAACAACTACTACCTATGTACGTGGCCAGGCCAAATATAATTAAATAAATTAATAAATAAGAATACCGCGGGATTGAACCCTCGATCTTCTGCACAATAGCAAAGTACAACGCCACCGAGCCACGGCCAGCCATGATTAAAACAAAATTTCACAAATTGGAGTACATTATTAAAAAAAAATCTTGAACCAACCCTTGTAATGATGTTATTTAAAAGAAATTAATTACCTTTCCCATAAAAATAAACGGATACCTTTCTAATTAATCCATTTTAAGGAACAAAGCTTGTCACTTGTCACACAAGCGAGCAAACAATCAAAACCAAATATTATTTTTAGGAGCTCCGAGGAAGTTCGTCGAAAATTTGTTCCACTGCAAATATTTATTATTCAGACAAAGAAAAATAATTCTGGAATATTTTGTGAAAGCGCAAGAGAAAATAACCAGTGTTCTTGCTTTTTAGGAGAGAGCGGGACGAAATATCTTACCGGCTCATTCCATAACTCTCTAAACTTAAAGTGTTAACTTTATGACAAAACAGCGAGGCTTAACGTACTGTTATTCGAGAGATTTTAGGATAACTTCTGAATAAATTTTCATACGTAACTCGAGCTGAATTGACATTAGCGTCTTTTATCTTGAAAACTGCAATTACAACAGGAAGAAGGGTATTTGATTTCTTAGCTTTGTCTTAAATAAACATTTAAAACTTGACTTATGTAGAAGTAAGATTAATGACTTCTTTATATCAGAAACAACTAAACGTAGCGGAAACACTTGATGATTAGGTAAGTTGTTACCAGGTGTACAAGTGTGAAATGCGGATTTTTTTTTCTAAAAAAACATATTAAATTCGGAAGAATGATAAAAAGTGCTTTATTCAAAGTATGCTCCATCGCTTGTTTTCCCATCTTTCGGGCAATTTGTGAATACCACGCTAGTAAAAATCTTCCCCTTTTGCTGCGAACCATTCATCGAGCCATTTTTTCACATCTTCGTTACGAACTAAAGCTCTGCTCAGCAAGTGCGTAACCCATCGATGCAAACAAGTGGTAATCGGAAGGGGGTGGGGTAGGACTTTCCAGCTGAGTGCTTCCAACGTGGCGCGAACTGGTTTTGCCGTATGTGATGGCGCATTGTCATGAAGAAAAATAACTTTGTCTTGCCTCTTTCGGTATTCTGGCCTTTTTTTCAAGCAGGGAACGGTTCAAATCGGTCAATTGTTGTTGGTAACGTTTAGTATTAACCGTTTCCCCTGGTTTTAACAGCTCATAATAGACCACACCCCTCTGGTCCCACCAAACACAGAGCATCGTCTTTCTGCCGAAGCGATTCGGTCTTGCGGTCGATGTGGATGGTGCGCCTGGGTCTAACTATGATTTTTTGCTCTTGGAATTCTCAAAATAAACCCACTTTTCATCCCCTGTAACTATACGATGCAAAAAACGACTTCCTTTTGTACCGAGCGAGCAAAATGTCACACGCGTTTTTTGCGGTTTTTCATTTGCCTGTCGTTCAACTCATGTGATACCCATTTACCGGTCTTCTGAGTTTTTCCCATCTCTCGTAGCCGATTGGAAACAGCTTGTTAACTAACGCCCAATTGCTCTGCGAGTTGTTTTTGTGTTTGCGTTTTCGTCCAACAATGCTTGCAATTCCACATCTTCGTATTTTTTTGTCGGTTTTCCACGTTGCTTGTCTGCAACATCGAAGTCACCACTTTTGAAACGCCGAAACCATCATTCACACGTATCTTGCGATGGAGTATGTTCACCATAAGCTTCTCGAAGTAATCGGTATGATTCAACAGCAGTTTTCTTCAAATGAAAACAAAAAATTAATGCTGTCCGTGAATGGTCTTTGTTCGGTATAAATTTCGACATATTTAACACAACACAACACTATGCACACACTTTACCAATTTATCACTCGTGCGCGTCTGACACTTGTTGATGACACAACAAAATGGCGCAGTGTCAAATCTTTATAGCACAAACTGCATTGGTGCACCATTGGTCTGAAATCCGCATTTCATTCTTGTACGACGTTTCGCCAAAATCTCATTTGACATTTTCAAGCGCTCTTGCTGCTGCTGCCGCTCGAAGCTAATTGAGAAACCGAAGTGCAGTCGGCGTCTAAGCAGACTGTAGATGGGAGGATCAGAAGTGTTCGTCCGGGCATCGATGTTTGCCGGCTGGGTGCCCATATCAGTGGTAATTACGGGTTCCGGCGCTATGCTGATTATTGTCTTCGCGATGTTTTGGTTATTGCTTGGTTTAGCTAGTAGACCCTTCCATGGAGTGGAGATATTCAGTGCATCATCCCGCTTATTTAGCTGTCAGCTAAAAGGCATAACATGAGTTGTTGGGCATATTCTAACAAACAGTAAAGTAAAGCTGTTCTTTTAAAAAAGCTATACAGCAAAATATAAATTTTATTGCTGTCCTGAAAAATAGGGAATTTAGACTTACGAGGTTTTGACATTTTAACGTCGAGGTATATATGTATATATATATATATATATATATATATATATATATATATATATATATATATATATAGTGAAAAGAGATGGACGTGTATTGATTGTTAGTAAATGAGATATGACTATTAATTGTGTGATGTTAAGTTATTTAAAATATTACAGTGTACATTAGTCAAATTGTTGGTGTCTAACTTATAATTTATGGATTGTGTTTCTTTGTTAATGTGACATATCTCAAGGAACAAGCGTTTTTTGTGATTGTTTTCTTGTTCCAGAATCCTTACATTCTTAAAATCCAATTGGTGTCCCGTCGATATATGATGGCTCATTGCAGCACAAGAGTTTTTTCCTATTAAGCAATCACTCCTGTGCTGTGTTACTCTCTGCTTGAGCCATTGCGATGTTTGTCCAATGTAGACACCATTACAATCTAGACAGGATATCTTGTATACTATATTGTTGTTATAGAAAAGAGGAGTTTTTTGTTTAACTTTGCTGAACAGGGTCCAATTACTCAGGGTATTATATTTTGCAATCCTTAGGTGAGGAACTTTTTTAAAAAAATTTTACTATTTTGTTAGTTAATTCGGGTATAAATGGTAGTTTGATATATTTAGGTTCGTGACTGTTGTCATCCAAGGGCACATCATAAATATTGGAGTTGTAAATAATCCTTTTTAGAATGTGTTTTGGAAATCCGTTATTAAGAAAGATATTAAAAAGTTTTTTTAAGTTTGTGTGTAAAAAGCGTTCGTCACTGATGTGAGTTATTCTATTTCTCATAGCTGTAACTGTATTAAACTTTTGGTTAGAGGGATGGTTGGAAAAGAAGTTGATAAATCTGTTAGATGCCGACGGTTTTTGGTACCAGTCTAAAATGATTTTATTATCTGAATTTTTTATGACTTTTGTGTCTAGAAAAGGTACACTGTGATATTTTTCAGTTTCCACGGTAAATTGTAGTTTATTATGAAAAGAGTTAAAAATGTCCAAAATTACTTGAGTGCAGTTAGCAGGTACGGAACATATAATATCATCAACATATTTGTACATAAAAGGGATTCCAAACGGTAACTTTGGTAACACACAGTCAAGCAGATGGTCTAAAACTACGGTGGCTAAGATTGGACTAATGCGTGAGCTCATCGGTGTACCAAATATTTGACTATAAAATTTATTATTGAATCCGAAATAAGTGTTTTTAGAGATAAATGTGATTAATTTACAAAAATTGTTCTTTGATAAACTAGTATGTATATTTATAAGATCCGACTTATTACCCAAGATTTCCATTACCAATTCAAGTGGTATGTTCGTAAACAACGATATTACATCCAATGAGAGCAACACATAATCTGTTGGTACTTGCAAACCACTGACTGCATTTACAAAGGAAAATGTATCTTTAATATTATAGTCAGTAGTATTTCCAAGTGAGGTACTCAGAATATCTGATAGATACTTCGATAATTCATATGTAGTAGCGTTCACCGAACTAACAATAGGTTCTTAATGGAATGTCTGTTTTTGTGTATTTTAGGTAGACAGTATAACCTTGGAAAAGTTGAATTATAAATAGTAAGTTTCTTGACATCCTGTTCAGTTATTTCTCCATTTTGTTTAAGACTTTTTATTAGAAGATTAAAATTTTTCAGATTTCTGAAGAAATAAACACAATAAATAACAACAGTGACATTGCAGCCAGAGGCACAGTATGTTGTTTCGTCTTGTCTGTTCGTGGTTCTGTTAGTTATATATATTTAAATTGAATGTATTTTTCTGTGAAACCTCTTCCAATGGAGGAATACTTTGGTTTGTGAGTTTTTCCTTTTTTTTTTAACGCGATAAACTTACCAAAAGACTGCTTTGTCATTTTTTAGTTTTTAACTCCTGAAAAAATATCAGCGAAATATAGAGTTTTTTCTTTAACAACAAATAAGTATTTTATTCAAGACCGCTTTCCCGAAATCTCTACACTTTCTTATATATATATATATATATATATATATATATATATATATATATATATATATATATATATATATATATATATGTTACAATAGAGGTTTTTCACGGATGGTGGAATGTAATACATTAAAATTCCAGGTTTCAATCTGTTCGTCTAACAATGAATTTGCACGATGTTTCGCCAAAATCTCATTTGGCATTGTCAAGTGCTCTTCCTGCTGCTGCTATTCGGTACTGTGATCTTGCTACTGCTACCGCTCAAAGCTAACACAACATATTGTTAGACAAACGGATTGAAACCCGGATTTTTAATGTATATATATATATATATATATATATATATATATATATATATATATATATATATGTATGTATATATATATATATATATATATATATATATATATATATATATATATATATATATATATGTATATATATATATATATATATATATATATATATATATATATATATATATATATATATGTATGTATATATATATTATATATATATATATATATATATATATATATGTATATATATATATATATATATATATATATATATATATATATATATATATATCAATAATTTTAAAGATTAAAATATGACAAACTGATAAATATTACGAACAGTTAAAGTGAAAAAATAACACTTTGCAAACGTCAGCGTTGGTTCCACTCTCTCCTACAAAAGATAATAACTAGTGCTGTAGCTTTTTACATCCAAAATGAACGAATAACCAGATCATTTATTTCAGTTTGCTTGCGGCTTTATCGAACGCAATCCAGCTTTTCTGTTTTCTCTCTTTCAGCGCTTTTACCAGGAATGTCATGAAATTGCTTTGTTTTTATGGGAAACTTTAGTTTCCTTTGGTAAAACAAGGTCCTTAATCTGTAAAAATTAAGTCTATTACTTTCGATAATAACGAGTGACTATTGAAATTAGAAGTACTTCTGTAAGAAAGATGCATCTGCAGTCATTGTTATTTAAATTATAACTTTTGAATTATGATCTCGTTAAGGTCATATAGATATAATTATAGTTCTTGGTTAACATGGCAACAGATATGAAACTATCTGTACCACGAAAACATAAATATGAAAAAAATCACTTATTTAAGTCACAAAAAGAACTGAAATATAAAGCAATGCTAAATTTAGCATTCCAAAGATGTACATAGTAAAAATAAATATTAAAAAATTTTAAACCCCATAAAATACATAGGTTAGTCTCACTTCAGTAGCATAGCTAGATTCTCGGGGTGGAAGGCGAAGCGAGTCCTAAGAATGTTTTTTCAAGGAAAACACAGGGGACATTAATGAGCTACTTAGTTCATTGGGGACAGAGGGCCTGTCATCCTCTCTTTTTTTTTGACGGTACCGGTAATTCCTTCATCGAATATGATGTTATGGAATTGAAAAATCTTCACTTGATTCGTATAAATATTTAGTCCTCTTTTATTTGTTTAT
>CM032456.1:33969273-34032663 GCA_019049505.1 Pachyrhynchus sulphureomaculatus | reverse complement strand
CATTTTAAATACGCCGTATTTAGAGCTTTAATATAAATATATATAAGTATATATATATTTAGCAACTAGCTTTAAAAATATTAAAACTTGTGTTATACCTTGTACGTTAAGTTTCATAATTATAGTATATTGATGTTATACTTTTGCACCCGTTATTCACAGTGGCACTAATTTTTCTTTATCTAATTGTTGCGCAGTTTATGAACAGTTTTATAATTTGTTAAAACGAATACAAACTACAGTGATATATTGACTATCAATTCTCCAAAGAATCATTTAACGTAAAGATTAGAAACATTCCAGGATGACCTACATAAATAATAAGTTAACCTACGTGAACTAAGATATTTAAAATAGTGCAGATAACAGAAGTTATCTTATTAAACAGACTGTCCCAAAATACGAACTGCTAAACTGTTAAAAAAATGGAAACCTGTGTTTTGATTCCTCAAGAATTCAGCCTGTGTATCAGGAACCAGGACAAAAATTCAAATGGAGACCCGGAGGTGTCGGTTTGGTCCAATTCGTCCATTGCGCAGGGATCATTGTGCTACCCTTTTCAGGGTACCATCAGGATTGATAAGTTGGAAGTGTACGGAACTCTTGATGATGATGACGTAAGTAATATTTTATGCATTTTAAGTATTTTTTTTAGTTGACCTAAATGTAGGTGTTACTAAAATGGTTAAAATTTACTGAGTGCCTTAAAATTTGAGGCTTACGGCGAGTCAAGAAAAAGAGTTCTTGTGCAAAGATAAAAATGCCTATAATGTGCCTGGTAGAGATGATTAAAGAATAAATAATATAGTTTATTTATAGTTACAGGAATGACCATTTTTAATAAAATAAAATAAAAATAAAAAACAATTAATATTTAATTAAGAGGTTATAGTGTTAAGTACTGATACTTTTCATATTTATTTAAGCAAGACCTTGATGTACTCAAAGTACCCTAAGGGATTAAATGAGACAAATAATTCACTAGCAAAAATTGAATTTTTTTTATGTTAATACCAGCAAGATATTTCGTACTTTTTTTATTCAAAGTGGATGAAAATTTTAAAGTATAAAGTCGGGTATATTTACAGAACTCACACATCGCATCCAATATATATTTTATAGTGCTTTAGTGTTAGAAAAGGTGGCCAATAATATTTAAAAAAGAGGTTTAACATCGATAGTTGTTATTTTACGAGTCTCATAAATAAAAAATGTAAATAGAAACACTGTAGGACTTCTCAAAATGTAAGCAACTAAAAATAGTGACAATCGTGAGAAAAGCAAGGTTTAAAATACGTTATATTTTACAATAATTGCCAAAAATGTGGACTCTAATTAATTCTGTCAAAAAAATTACCATAATCCGCAGTAGCACGGATACACCTGCTTAGAATTATTGTTACCATTGCTAATATCATTATTAATTGATGCGATTTACTTTTATTCGAGAAACTATCCGAAATCATCGAATTGTAAATTATTACCGATTAAATATTTATTAAGGTTTTTAATTACAATATTAAAAATATAAAAATCTTGTTATGTTTTTCAGGCAGTTATATTCTTAATTTTAGATACTAACTATTCTGATGATATTTCTATGATTTATAGTGTTATAAAGGTTCAGATGTTAAATAAAAATTAATTAATTTTTTTGTAAGAATAAGTATAAAGAGTATAACCAATAGATAACGCAAATTAATATTGTATATATATATATATATATATATATATATATATATATATATACATATATATATATATATATATATATATATATATTATATAGGGTCTGTTACAGCTGACGCTGTCTCCCTTCTCTCAACCTCGTGTTCCATTCTCTTCGATCTTCCCAGTCTCCTTCCTGCAACTCTCTGCTTTCCATTGCCTCATCGACGTCATCCCGCCATGAGCGCCTAGTCTTCCCCCCTTTCTTCTTCCAATTGGACTCCATCCTGTGATTTTCTTAATCCACCTTCTGTCGTCGCTTCTCCTTACGTGACCATACCATTTCAATCGTTTTTCTTCTATGGCATGTACTGCGTCTTTTGTTATTCCCATTCGCGCTCTTATTTCCTCGTTCCTAATCCTATTAGTCCGGGTCACCTTACAACACCTTCTCCAACATTCCATCTCTACCGCGTTTATTTTCGATTTATATTTCTTGTTAATGGTCCATGTTTCTGACCCGTATGTCATGATACTTTCAATGATTGTTCTGTATATTCTGACTTTGTTTGCTTTCATTATGTGCTTATCCCATAATATTGAGTTTAACTGTCTGATGCAGGTTCAAGTCGTTGTCTCAGTCTCGATTTCATTTCTTCTTCGGATGTTGCTTCTCTTGTTTTTATGGTGCCCAGGTATTTAAATTTTCCAGTTCCTTTAATTGTTATGTTCTCTTCAATTTCTAGATCTTCTATTTCTCCTGTTTTAGTTGTTAGGTATTCCGTCTTATTAAAGTTTATGTCTAGCCCAGCTTTGACATACTTCTTCCTTCAGTTTCTGCATCATATAGCTGCGATCTTCTTCGTCCTGTGCCATGACGACTTGGTCATCTCAAGCTGTATAAGTAGTTGTCTTTTACTGGGACTCCCATACCTTGACATTTATTCTTCCAGTTTTTTAAAGGCTGTTCCAGGTAGATTCTAAACAGTGTCGGAGAGGTTGTACACCCTTGTAGTAGTCCTTTTCGTTGTTCTAATTTTGGCCCCTAACTTATTACCAATTTTTACTCTGTTAATATTATTTCTATATATCGCTTTTACTGCTTTTATTAATACTTTGTCGATTCCCATGTTTGACATTGCTTTCCATATTAAATATACAATGATAAAATAGATTTCTTATCTAAAAAATTGAATAAGTGATATTTCTCAAATTAATACTAAATTAATGTTTAATTACATAATATCAGGAATATTGAAAGATGATAAATATTAGGTGTTAAAATGAATTCCTCGGCTTTATAGACAAACTTATACATTTATACATTAATTATAAAAAAATTGATAAAAACTCAAATTTCAAACGCAAAAACTATGGTTTTATCGATATGCTGAATTCACGAAGGTTTTTTTTTTTTGATTGATCGTTGATCTCACTTGAACTGAAAATTAATCAAGTGATATTGCATTTTCACCTAAAGTCAAATAATCCGGTTCTCACTTCAAGAAGGAACGTATTTTAAATGTTTCCTTTTGAACGATATATTGTCTAAAACAAAGGTTTCAGGTTATATTCATGTATGATGGAGTACATTACTTCGTTTTAAAATTAAAAGAAGTCACTTAAAAATGATTATAAGATCGGGAAAAAAATTCCATTTTGAAATCGATGAAAGGGATTAATAATTAATTTGTACACCTTATCTATGTGATAACAAATTTTCATCAGAATGTAAGTAATGGTAGGTAAGGATTTATTCGTCGATACCTATACTTAGAAAACAGTATTGAAGGTTAGTGATTAAAACAATAATGTTTTGATTAATTATAGATGCAATTATTGGAACGTGTGTTGATTGAATTTAATTAAAATTTGACTATTTTCACTCTGTATATGTGGATAAAATTAATTGTTTCTAATGAACAGTCCAACCTCCGTCATTAAATCGTACAAATACGTATTGGAAATTACAGAAATATAAAAAATGACCTATTAGCGACCAAACAGAAGCCAGAGATTTGTAGGAGAAAAAATCTATTTGCATAAAATGAATAATAAATAAAAATATAAATAAAACAAAAAGGAAAATTTATTAAATTATTATTTATAAGAATAATACTGGGAATACTTCGGACAGGTATAAACAAGGATAATATGTGCATTATATTCATATTTGTTTTTTATAATCTACGTTGAAACCTCCTCTCACTTTTTAATAATAAATAATTAATTATAATATGCGTTTACGTATAGGTAAAGATATTAAAATGGAATTTTCGATGATCTGGGATTATATTGTGTAAATAAGTTGAACTATATATATTTTTTATATTGGACGTCATTAATGTTTTGAAGTAAATCAATATATATATATATATATATATATATATATATATATATATATATATATATAATATATATATATATACATCATATATAATCCTCATAATTATCATCTATAGTCGGATGTAAGTCCTCCCCAAGTTGTCTTCAATGAGCTTTGTTGTTTACTTTTTGCATCCAATCGTGTCCTGCTAGTCTTTTTATGTCGTCCGTCCATCTTGTTTGTGGTCTACCTCTGCACCTTTTATGTTCTCTAGGCCTCCATTCAACTACACGGCGTCTCCATCGGTTATCATTTAGCTTTGCGATATGCCCCGTCCAATTCCACCTTAATATACATATTCGTTGTATTACATCTGTCACTTTTGATCTTCTTCGTATCTTGACGTTAGCAATACGATCTTGGAGTCTAGTATTTAGCATTCTCCTCATCATTGTTCTTTGGGTTACCTGGAGTTTATTTATTATATTTTATTTAAAGCCCACGTTTCAGTGCCATATCATAAGAACGGCAGTACATATTCATCTAATACTTTTGTATTTAGGATGTCCAATTTAAATGTAGATTGTAACCCTCCGAACGCCGACCAAGCTAACGAGACTTTTCTATCCAAGTCAGCCTTTCTTCTTTTGTTTTGGCTATCAGAATGATATCATCTGCGAACTTTAACTGATTTAATCGTTTACCGTCTATTAATATTCCCTTATTTTCCCACTTTAGCGATTTGAAGATGTCTTCTAGAGTCAAAGTGAACAGCTTTGGGGATATCGAGTCACCTCGTCTAATTCCTCTTTTAAATTTGATTTTATTTGTTTTTTCTTCAAGCATTATTTGTGATGTGGAATTTTCATATATGCATTCAAGAAGAATTGTGTACCTGTCATCGACTTTGCTGTTCAAATGCCTTTTCGTAGTCAATCCCATTGCTATCCACAAGGTGACCTTATATTCATTTGCTTTTTCCACTAGTAATCTAATTGTTTGAAAATGGACTAAAGTGCTGCATCCCCGTCTAAATCCCGCTTGTCCATGTGGTTGATAACTGTCTAATTTGTTCGTTACTTCTAGTAAGGATTTTGTACAGTACCGATAACAGACTGATGGGTCTGTAATTCTCCATTTAAATTTGTTTCCGTTTTCAAATATACGCACAATCAAGGTATTTACTTAAGGTGTTGGTATTTTACTTTCTAGAGGTACTTTTTAAACAGAGCTTGAAGAGACTGTATTATCGATATCCCTCCATACTTTATCATTTCTGTAGTTATTTCTTCATCCCCTGGTTCTTTGCTGTTGTGCATATGTTGTGGGGCGTTCATTAGTTCATCCGTTGTTTCATCGGAATTTCTTCAGACTTCACATTTCTTACTATCACTCTATTTGCTTCTTCTTTCCGGGCGGGTGGCGATATTTTCATGTCATATAGTGTTTGATAATATTTTTCTGTAGCTTCCTTTATCTCTTTGATTTGTGCGATCTCTTGGTTATCCTTATTTATATTATTTGTTTTCCCTTATTTTTTTTTGTTTATTTGTATTATATATATATATATATATATATATATATATATACATACATATATATATTTATATATATATATATATATATATATATATATATATATATATATATATATATATATATATATATATCTTCTTCTTCAACCTTCCGCCATCCACTCCTGTATGTGTTATTCCATTTTTGTTTATTCTTATCTTGTTGTATCCAGTTTCTAGTTGCCGCTTTTCGAATGTCATCTACCCATCATCGTTGTGGTCTTCCTCGATTTCTTATAGTTTCACGAGGACATCAATGTCATCTTCAATGTTCACCTGTTTCCATCCGGTCTGACAACATGACCTGCCTATCTCCACTTTGCACTATTTCCCCCATAGCATCCCTCACCTTCGTTTTCTTATCTTTTCGCTTCCGATTCGATCTCTTAAGAGTATGTTCACGATGGCACGTCGTTTGCACTTTTTCTTGTCAGTCTCCATCCCGTATGTGGCAACAGGCGGGCTACATGGGCTGTAAGCTTTCCGTTTTAGATTTAAGGGGATTTCTGGGTTTTTTAGAATATAAGCCAGTTGCTCAAATGAAGTGATGTCAGCATTACTCTTCTAGTTACTTCCTCTCTCCAGTTTTCTTTTCAAATCTACATAATTACAGACATTTCTATTATTCTACCTCGATATTGTCAGTGCTCATAATTTTTTTTCGAAATGGTTATTTTCAAGTCCACTTATTTAGATGTATAATTCAGTTCTTTTATCATTCTGGCTAATGTCATCGGTATCACTTAAAAAGAGGACGTCTCTGCAACTCAGGAATGAATCCATCTATTTGTTGCCCTATTTTTTAGTTGGTACGTTTTTTCCTCTCTTGATCCAATCAATATGTTGTTCAGGGATTTTGAAGCATTCTGGTCTATAGTGGTGTAGCATCCTTTCGGAAGAATTCGAATTTTTAGGAGTAGAGCGCATAGTATGAAAGACAGTATATATATATATTTATATATATCAATATGCGTATATATATGTATATATAATCCTTTCGGATATATTTATAATAGATAGGTATGAAAAGATGATGCGCGCATTTTCTTCTTTAAGAAAATTGTGCATATTAAAATGTATTATTGCTTGTAATTTGGTTTATTATTGCTAGGTAAATTGTCTTTATATGTATTGGTATCGTATATTAAGTTTAAGTTTAATGTGTAACATACTATGATTTGTTGGCAGGAATATATATATATTTTTATTTTTAATTTATATATATATTATATGTTTATAGATATTTTATATATATATATATATATATATATATATATATATATATATATATATATATATATATATATATATTAAAAATATACTAATATGGAAGTTTTTTATGAAGTGATACTATTTGATTATATTATGATGTTATTAATTAACACAAATAATAATCTTTGAACTCCTAAATACAAATTCAGTTTTGTCAAAAAAATAAATATTTTATTAAAAAAAACTATACAACTATACTAAAAAACTAATATACGTCTATTCTGCAAACAGCACAATTCTTTTTAACATGATACTCCATTTCTATTTTCATTCGGAGCCTAATTACCTTAATAATTTAAGTGAAATTTTTAACGATCTTCTCCTCAATTTCTGAAGTCTTTAGGCCATAGGTTAGTTTAGTTCGATTTCCATCGGGTTTCTAAAATATGTATCATATTTTCCGTTTTTTTTATCTGCACGTTCTTGTCATGAATATTGTTTTAGACCAGAAAATGCTGAGAAAATAAAATAATTAATCAAAACACTGAAAATAGTCTTCGCTCGTCCAAATTATGGATATTTGGCATTATTTTTATTACTATTCAGTATATATACCCACTACACCAACCGCTTTATTTTTACGCTCGATACGCGTTTCGTTAATCATGTTAGCTTCATCAGGAGCTATGGTTGTTGACTCAACCATCGCTCCTGATGAAGCTAACATGGTTAGCGAAACGTGCGTCGAGCACAAAAATAAAGTGTTTTGTGAAGTGGTGATATATACTGAGTAGTGTCATTGTGCCAAAGATTCCACATTCCCAATATAATTATTTTTATTGATGACGTTTAGTTTTACACATAATTTTTTTGCGTTACTTATTTGGGTGTTGGTAAATTGCCTTCCCGCCGTATAGTAAAAATGGTCAGATTTAATGAGCCTCATTTATAGGTAGATTGCCTCCCAAACCTTTTTTCTATCGAATGGGTATTTGCCGTAATTAAGGGTAGGTGTACGATATTGCAACTCAAGTGTGGTATATATATATAGCTTATAATATTTGTAAATTTGATTTTTAAATTCCATCAGTAAAAAAACGCGAGACATTTACCTAACATGAATCCTAGTATCATTTTAAGTGAAAAAGGAAAACCGTTATTACTTTTAAATAACTATTAATACAGCTTCCAAAAGTAGTTTAGTAGAGTGGTAAAAAGCGTTGGACTTGTACAACGTGCAAATCTTTCCTTGTTACTCTGGGACAAGTGGACAACAATATTGTCTTTACAAAACATGTGCAGGAACATTGCCATGACGTAAACATAGAAAAATTACATCGTCAAATTGTTAACACGTCCTGTAAAAGACAAGCTGTCGGAGATGTGTCAGAAAAATCCCGCCAAAATTATACGGCGCGTACTACAAGAAAATCTACCATCAACATTTACTACGTCTGACGTTGCCTATTTTAGAAGAAATATGTACAACGCTCTTCGGAAAAAATACCCTGCATTGCCGAAGAGTATTGAAGATACTTTTAAAATTCTGGAAGAAATCAACATCGAAACATCTAAAGGTGAACCATTTTTAACTTATTAACAGTAAAAGTGACCAAATAGTTGTATTTTGTTGTAAATCAAATATCTAGTTTTTGGAAAAGATTTCATGAATTTATTTTGACGGTACCTTTAATTATTGCCCTCAGTTCTTTTGCCAATTTTTACTGTTCATGAGTGTTACAACGGTCATTATATTCCATTAATTTTTTCGTTGTTGCCTGATAAACGGACGGAGACGTACATAAAATTATTTAATTTAATAATGAATATTTTTAAATAAGATTTTGTCAAACTGGAAATTTTGAAAGTTGTAATTGATTTTGAAAAAGGTATCCACAAGGCTGTTCGACAAACTTGACCAATAGCGAAAATAGTTGGATGTCGGTTTCATCTTTCAAATGTTAGTATCGAAAAATCCAAGAATACGACTTAACATGTTCATATAAAGATGAAACTTCTGAAGTTGGAAAATGGTTACGAATGACATTTGCCGCTTACTTTTTTAAAACCGAACGAAGTCAGCGATTGTTTCGTATTTAACTTGCTATCAGTTGCACCCACTTAGAAAATATTCAAAAATATTCTGATTATTTAAGAGATAACTATATATCGGCGTTAGTAAATTTCATACCAAGACTACCTGCGCCCTTAATACAACAGGTAAATTCCACACTAACCTTATAAGGGTGCTTAAATCTTACAGGTAATTTCCACACCAAGCAAATATAATTATGCTTTATTCAACTAAATAAAATTGGACGGATTTCTTTTAAATCAGTTTTTATTGAAAATTTTAGATATTTGCAAAAATATATGTTTTTATTTCATAGTAGAATAATATTGATAACACATGAAGTTTTTGCTAAATACATAAAATACAATGGATAAATTTCCTTATATATACTAGATAATGCGACAAACCTATACATATCTATTTATATATATTTACAAAACAGGTTGAGAAAAATAGGAGACACATTTTAAAAAATGGAAACGATTAATATTTCCTAATTGTCTTTGTTCATAAAGATTTTTTAAATGTTTTAATTTTTGATTATTATGATTATTACTTATTTTAGACTCGTCGACACTGTGTATTTTTATATATACGTTAATCTGAAATTCTTTCAGCCTATCGATAAAAGTATACAGAGACGGATGTGTAGAATAAAAAGAATTATTTAGATGGGAATGGAAGGACTCACAACAGTTAGTCGTTCGAGTTAAAGATGGACTCGATTCTGCCCATATTTCAACTGGAAAATCGGCTCCTTCCTCTATATACGTTTCTAGTAGGTAATCACAAAATTTATTTAAACGTTCATCCTCAGGTTTCATAGAATATAAATCGTATGCAAAACTGTCACCTAATTCTTCGGGTGCTAAATAGGACAAGCCGAAACAATATTTTAACCAACGACCAATTTCAGAATTTTTGTCGCAATATTCTTTAGCTACACCTAGATTCTGTATCTTGCGAAAGCAAGATTGGTGTAAATGAAATCTACATCCTAGCACTTTAGCATTTGGCCAAACTTCAGATACTGCCTTATGAATAGATTTTTCGAAATCAATAGTAATTTTCTCTGGATTGAAATACAGTGTATCTGTTGAATAAATCTTACATTTTAATAATGTGAAGAGGTTTTTGTATGTTTCAGCTCTCTTATCACGCAAAGTGCAAAATAATAATGGAATGTAATGACCGTTTGTAAAGCCATGCACTATAAATAACTGTGTAAAATATTTAGTGCTGTATGAAAAGGTGCCGTCCATATATATATTGGACATTTTACACACATTTGTAGTGCAAGAAAAAACAATAATGCCACTTTCGAGTTCATTGATATATAGAAAATTCTCACCCTTGTTAGTTTTGATTTCAAATGTCTCTAAAACACTATGCACCTCCTCAGCACTTCTTGGATTACGTCCTGGCAAAAATTTTCGTCTATGGTTATAATGTTTTTTCTAATATATTCGACATCTTTTTCTGTTACTGTTTCAGGCAGCGTGTTTTGTAGTTCTTGTCGGATAATATTAGATGGCCTTTCATCATATGCTCTCCGGCTTCTCTTGTGCAGGAATTACTAATTATTTGCCGATTCAGCTTCTTGGTGTCGGCTTCGTGTGTATGGAGTCCTTCACTTCTGGTAACTAAATTCTCGGGCCCAACGGTCAAGACTTTTGATTTGCAAACTTTTTTGAACATCTCCAAAATGTTTCTCCGCATTTTAGCACCTTTTGTCGAAAGTAAGTGTAGTAATTCACACATAACATGTCCTTTCCTCGATTACTTTTTATTAACTTTGCTTCCATCTTAGTAACACTTTAAAAAATATACGCACAACCAAGTAATAATCACAAATTAATAATATGTACTAAACTGATATGTAGAGAGGGTTTAATAATGATTTAATTGAAAAGGTCGGTGCGTATCACCACCCATTTATCAATCCTCATCCTCTACCTGAAAGTACTCGGTGTGGAATTTACTTCTGCATTTACAATCCCTTAAATATGTCTAGGTCATAAACGGATTAGTGGTGTGGAAATTACCTGCGCCCCTATATATCAGAGGATTCTTTGTTTCCTCAATATCTTTGGGCCGAAAATTCAGCGGAACTTACCCGCACTACCAATGCTTGTGAATCATTTCACAAACATTTTAACGATTCCTTCTACAAAGCTCATCCAAATATTTTTCTTTTTGTAGAAAAGCTAAAAGAATTCCAAACAGAAACTTATGTGAAATTAAAAGTGTTCATTTAACTGCTAAAATTCATATTCAATTTAAAAAATCGTAAAAAATTCATCCCAGAAAATGATCGAGCTTTACAAAAACAACGAAATTAGCAGAATGCATTTTATTAAATACGTATCTTTCCATTTTGGTCCTTTAGGTATTTGCTTTTAATTTGTTGTCCTCATTTTTTGTTCTTCAATAAAATTAAACTTATAAGCCATGTTTATTATTTATTAACCAGGACCAAATTTACACATCTATATCAGGTAGCTAAAATTTATGTGAGGCAATTTACCTGTTATTTAGAGTCCAGTTTTATCTCGGGAGGCAATTTTCATGTACCCACTTACTTCTGTGAAGTTACTAGACAATATATAAATTATTAGTTTACATACAGGGCTGTTAGTTCTCTTGCTAAAGGGAAGATTGTACTCTTAAAAATCACCCTCTGAGATTTAGGCATTTAGTTTTTGAGCGATATTAATTCAAGGAAAAGGGTTGCTCAGTACTATACAGTTTCAATGGTAATATGACAATTTTTTCTGATTTATGACTGAGGACAAATTTTAAGCATAAATATTTATAGTCAACCATATAAAGGGTTAAATAAGGGGAGAGATTAGAGACACTGCTTCGTATATATGTTTTTTTTACGTCCAATTCAGTGTTCTTGAAGCCCAGAGAAATGTGAAAATTATGTTATTTTGTCGTTGTAATAATAATCGTAGAATCTGTAAAGTAAGAACGTGACCGCTTGTATTCTTGAAAAAATGTGTTTCGAGAAAATTTTTTTCCATCAATGTATTCTTTGGTATGCTAATAATGGCGCAATTACCTTAGTATGTTGTTCAATCGCTTCCGGCATGAGTAATCGCATGGCATCTTCGAGACATGCTGTCGACGAGTTTTTCTGCATACTCTGCAAATTCTTCGAATCTTGCAAGACAACTGAGTCAAAGTTCTTAGAGTCTTTTGTCTAAGCTTTCCCTTTACAAGGGACTAAACTTTTTAATAGGATTGACGTCCGGCTATTGTAAGGGCCACTCTGGTATTTTATCATGGGCCCAAGCGAGCCGCTTCGCGACGTGATTTTCGCCCAGCAATGGTTTCTTCAACGTGCTTCGGAATTTGACATCATGAGCACGAGGATGCTGTTGAATGGGACACATTCAAACCCGATTTTCTTAATTTGGACGCTCCTTGAAGCAGCGTCAATTTCGGGTCCCGTGAAAACAAAGACTCGATTCGTTTTTTCGACTTTCGGAGTGACTTTGCTTACCGAGTCACGTTTTGGAAAGTCGTCTACATTTTTCGTCTCGTTAAAATGATTTACCGACTTCTTCAGAAACAATACTAACTTTTTAAGTTATTTAACGGCCACGGAATGTGTCATTTTAGGCCTTTTTGAATGGGAACAAAGAAAGACTGCCTCGAACCGACGCGCAAACAAACGCCTCATTTGGAATTTTATGTAATTTCGACAAAAGTTCGGAATCTACGGATACTTTTACTTAAATGTGTCGTAGACTAAGGTTCCCTCTACTGATTTTTCGTTGAATCGCTAGAGCCGCATATTACCAAAAATGAATTATCGTGGATACGTTCTTACTTGAAAAACTGTATGTAGGGGTCAGTTTTTGGCTATAAATATCTATATATTTACGTTTCCTTTTAGAACAAGAAAACACTTCAAGAGTTATGAACTCTAAAAAAATATAAAGTATAAAAGAGTTCTTACTTTGAAAGTTGTATAATATATAAAAATATAAAGCTCACTAGCTTCTATCAAAAAAGAGATAATCACATGATTGGTAATCCGAAATTCACTAGAAACCTTGATTCTTATATCAGGTGTACAAGTATGAAATGCGGATTTTTTTTTCTAAATAAACATGTTAAATTCGGAAGCATGATAAAAAGTGCTTTATTCAAAGTATGCTCCATCGCTTGTTATACATTTTTCCCATCTTTCGGGCAATTTGTGAATACCACGCCAGTAAAAATCTTCCCCTTTTGCTGCGAACTATTCATCGAGCCATTTTTTTCACATCTTCGTACGGTCCAAAGCGCTGGTCAGCACTTGCTTGCATCGATGCAAACAAGTGGTTATCGGAAGGAGCCAACTCTGGTGAGTAAGCCGCATGGGGTAGCACTTCCCAGCTGAGTGCTTCCAACGTGTTGCGAACTGGTTTTGCCTTATGTGATGGAGCATTGTCATGAAGAAAAATGACTTTGTGTTGCTTCTTTCGGTATTCTAGCCTTTTTTCAAGCTGTGAACGGTTCAAATCGGTCTATTGTTGTTGGTAACGTTTAGTATTAACCGTTTCCCCAGTTTTTAACAGCTCATAATAGATCACGCCCCTCCAGTCCCACCAAACACTGAGCATCGACTTTCTGCCAAAGCGATTCTGCCTTGCGGTCGATGTGGATGGTGCGCCTGGGTCTACTCATGATTTTTTACGCTTAGGATTCTCAAAATAAATCCACTTTTCATCCCTTGTAACTATACGATGCAAAAAACGACTTCCTTTTGTACCGAGCGAGCAAAATGTCACACGTGTTTTTGCACTTTTCCATTTGCCTGTCGTTCAACTCATGTGGTACCCATCTACTGGTCTTCTGAATCTTTTCCATCTCTCGCAGCCGGTTGGAAACAGCTTGTTGACTAACGCCCAAGTGCTCGGCGAGTTGTTTTTGTGTTTGCGAATCATCTTCGCCCAACAATGATTGCATTCCACATCTTCGTATTTTTTTGGCGGTTTTCCACGTTCCTTGTCTGCAACATCGAAGTCACCACTTTTGAAACGCCGAAGCCATCGTTCACACGTATCTTACGATGGAGCATGTTCACTATAAGCTTCTCGAAGTAATCGATATGATTTAACAGCAGTTTTCTTCAAATGAAAATAAAAAATTAATGCTGTCCGCGAATGCTCTTTATTCGGTATAAATTTTGACATATTGAACACAACAACACCACAGTATGCACACACTTTTCCAATTTATCACTCGTGCGCGTCTGAGACTTGTTGATGACACAACAAAATGGCGCACTATCAGATCTTTATAGCACAAACTGCATTGGTGCACCATCTGTTGTCTGAAGTCCTCATTTTATACTTGTACACCTGGTACATGAAAGAAAGATTGGTGTCTTGCGAATCTTCTATTAACACTTTAATGAAAAAATATTAGACTGAAGTCGAATGCTTGATTACTTCCAGAACATCAAAACGAAAAGAAACTAGAAGTGCTATATCATCTGTCGACGTTCGATTGATTCTGCCGATATATTACATTCTCTTTATTGAATAAAATTGAATCTTGTGTAAGTTTGAGTTATTTATAGGGATATAAATTATATATGTTTAAATATTCCAAATCTTATGTCACCTGTACTGAATTTGTAAAAACAGTTAGACACAAAAAGCTTTGCCATTAATCAAAATATCTTTAAAGAAGAAACACCATGAGTTAATATAAAATCATTAGAACAACATTGAAAAAATGGTCAAATTACCATTTTTTGTAAATAGTCCCCAAGTTCTGATAACATATTTAATTTCTCGATGTTGATTTACATTATTAAACTATCAACAGGAAAAAACTCGATTAACATTATTATCGTGCACTTATTAATAACATAATAAATCGTTCTTTTTTTTTTATTTTACACGATGGATTATTTTATTCGTTATGCAAATGAAGAAAAAACCAAGTAATTATAGACAATATAGATGAATATTAATTTTTTTTTTAAATTTATCTCAGATAGGTCTGGTAATATCTCGGCATTCTTACACCTATAATTATAAATTTGTATAGAATAATGATATAGAAAATTTACTTTTTTAGTGTTCCGTATGGAACACCTATAAGATCACTTCGGTGTCTATCCGTCTATCCGTCTGTCTGTCTGTCACACCCGTTTTTTTCCGAAATTATTTGACATAACACGTAGGCTGAAAAGTTTTTGGTCTAGCTATTTAAAATACATTTTTTTTGTAAAGTTCGATTTTATTCGTCAATATAGTCTGCTTCAAGAGCGATACAATTAGTCCAACGCTTTTTTAACATTTCTATACCTTTCTTGTAGAAGGATTTATCTTTGCCTTCAAAACAGGCCTCAGTTTTGGCGATATCTTCTTCACTGGAGCCAAATCTCTCCCGCGAGCATTTTTTTTAAGGTATGCGAATAGATTATAGTCGCTGGGGGCCAAATCTGGAGAATACGGTGGATGAGGAAGCAATTCGAACTTCAATTTATACAATTTTGTATTCGTAACCATTGACTCGTGATATGGTGCATTGTCTTGATGAAAGGGCACTTTTTTTCTTGCTCATTTGGGGCCGTTTCTTTGCAATTTCTGCCTTCCAACGCACCAATAACTTTACATAATATTCGCTATTGATAATTTTTCCCTTCTCACCATAGTTGATGAAAATTATTCTATGCGCATCCCAAAACACAGAGGCCAAAACCTTCCCAGCTGACTGTTGTGTCTCTGGTGGCTTCGGGCGGTTTTCATCAACTGCTGTCCACTCAGCTGACTGTTTATTTGATTTCTGGGTGTAGTGGCGGATCCATGTTTCATTTATTGTCATATATCGCATGAAAAACCCTTTTTATTGCGCTTAAACAGGTCCAAACAACTCTCAAAATCATCAACACGTTGTTGTTTTTGGCGCTTTCTCATGCCCAAATGTTCATGCAAAATATGACCAACACGTTCTTTTGATATCTTTAGGATGTCAGCTATATCACGCAATTTCACTTTACGGTTATCCAAAACAATTTTGTGGATTTTTTTGATATTTTTCGGTGTAACCACCTCATTTTAGCAACACAGGAAATTCGATTTTTTCCATTGTTTTGAAAATATCAAAAGTGGTGTCACTAAAACCACAGTAACTTGTAAACTAATCGTCGAAATGTCATGAAATTTTGACACGTATCGTTTGAAGGTTGGTACTTCCTAAAAATTATATAGATTTTTTGAAAAGGGCGACATCTATGTGTCATACCAAAAACTTTTCAGGCTACGTGTTAGAAAGTTGAAATTTGGCACTAAAATAGGAATTGATGGCCCTATCAGAGCCGTGTAGTTAAATTTTGACTTAAGTTTTGGGGGGTGGGGTGTGAAAATCGGAAGTGAAATTTCTTTACCAGGTCATCGAGTGAGCTGCCAAATGAAAACTTTCAAAAATATATATAATGTAATTCTTACGCACACTTTTCTTCGTATTATTTTTAAAAAATTGCGAAAAATTGCTGTCTTCCCCTTATCTCGAAAAGTCCTGATCGAAAAATTTTGATAAAATTCTCCACAGGGTGTATATTGAACAAAAATTATCACGAGTGCATTCATTGCCTTTAAAAATATATTTGGTATATTTAAAAAAAAAATTTCAAGGTGGGCATTTTTCAACAAAGATCGGAAAAAAAACTTTGTTGAAAACTCATTTGGGGTGTGTTTTGTGAAGTCATTAATCATTTTATACCTCCTTGACAAAAATTTTTATTTTAAAAGCAATCAACCTATAGAACACTAATTGCGCAAGTCCAACTTGCACTTGGCCGGTTATTGTAAATTTAAATAGTTTTTATTAAATTATTACGTTTAATAATTAGGTATAGTATTTTTCACGAAATAAGAAAGTGACTTAGCTACCTATACCCATTCAAAATTCAACAAGATTCGAAAGTGATTAATTTATGGCTGTTTAATGACAAGGCATCGTGCAGGGCCGTACTATACCTGATGTATGTATGTGTTTAATTGTTGGGTTTAAAATTTTGTTGTAAGACAGTTGAATTTTATTGTTTTATGTACTGAATAATACACAATATAGTAATTACACAAATATATTAAAACAGTGCCCTCGCGTACATTTGTTACAATTTTAGTTATTAATTAATATCTAATTCAATTTCTCTATCGCTACTATCTCGCAAATCAATAATAAGTTTTTTTACAGGTTTTACAGGGAACTATTTATATTTATATACATACATCTATATGAGTTTTCAATTTTTTTGACGTGTTGAATACAGTTTTTCCAGTTTTCAACGGTTACGTTTTTGACTTCTGTCTTTATCAACTCAATCACACTACTGTTTAAAGTGGGTGTATTATTGTGAGCACGTATATTAGACTTCATTTTATGCCATATCAACTAGATCGCATTAAAGAATCAATAATATGGTGGAAGCCGAATTATTTCGTGATCTCCTTCCTTTGCAATTTTATCACAAACATATTCCTTTGAAAAATTGTAACTCTTTAAAACTTCTAACAATTGTTTAACTGTATAACTTTCATGGAAATATATGTCACGTCCGCACAAAAAGGCTTGTATTTCCCTTTTTCTACCGGTGGAATTTGATACCTTATTCATTTGCCGACTATGATAGGATGCATTATCCATCACAATACAGGTATTTGGTGGTATATTCGGCATTAATTTGTTTTGAAGCCAATCTTCAAAAACTTCAGCGGTTGTATCACAATGATAATCCAAGCTGGAATCTGAAATATTCTTGGCTGCTAGAAATAGACATTCTGGTTTCCAGCCTTCTTCTGACCCCGCATGTAAAGTAATTATTCTCTTACCTTTATTTGATGGAGCTTTGGTGTGGCTTTTTTTGGATTTATCAATCCACCCTTTACTGAGTGTGTTATGGGTGTCATATCGAGTCTCATCTAGGTGGATTATCGTTCGATTTTCCGATCTAGCTGTATTTATTTTTTCAAGATATTCCATTCTGAGTTGTTGTAAGCGCCGTGATTCCATTATAACTTGCCTTTTGTCTATTTTTTTTTAACAAAAACCCCAAACGACGTTAAATAAACCATAAAGTTGTAGTGGAACATTTTATGTCACAACTATTCTCGGACAGCCTTGACAGAAATCAATACATTTCGACACACCTTTGTTTTTTCGTGTTTTTTTTAGGCGCTATCGAATTATTTACAATTTTCCAAACTGTACTTTCAGGGCTGCTTGTTAAAGGTGATGTCTCCATTAATGAAAAGTACTTTTCGTGGCCTCACTCCACTAACTTTAAATAAATACTTTTAACTATCACTTTTGCCTCAACGGGCAAACATTTGCGGCTTCTGATGGAAAGGGTTTCGGACATTTTAAGACACTATTGAACTTTATAATACACAGTATTATATTAGTATAATACTGCAGATAAAATGAAGAATATTCTTTATATTTATAAACATGAAGTAGCCAATAAAATGTTATATTGAAAAGGAGGTGTATATATATATATATATATATATATATATATATATATATATATATTATATATATATATATATATATATATATATATATCAATTACGACCCTATTACGGTTAGGTACGTGCGAAGATCCTAACGGTCGTTTAATGTTTTTATTGCATCAATTTGCCAAATCACTTTCTTAGATCTTGGAAAATACTATACGAGATTCATTAGTTGTTTCATGAATTTATTACTTATCTTAGACAAGTAGGAAAAAAAATCGGCCATGTGCAAGTTGGACTTGCACAATTGGTGTTTCGTACATTGATTGAGTTTAAAACAAAATAAAATTATATCTCGGTACAATAGTTACTCGCCCCTCGGAACTCTAAAAACAATCGAGATTTTTGCATCTCTTTACTTCCAGGGTACCTACATCACAAAAAAAAGTAGTTTCCAGTTTTTATCAGTCTGTCTCACTGTTGGTCTGTCGATCTGCATGTCTACTTTTTGCCGTGATAACTCCCAAAGAAAATAAGCTAGGTAATTGCTTCGAGCATATTATGTTATACCAGGTGTACAAGTATGAAATGCAGATTTCAGACAATAGATGGTGCACCAATGCAGTTTATGCTATAAAGATTCGACACTGCGCCATTTTGTTGTGTCATCAATAAGTATCAGACGCGCACGAGTGATAAACTGGAAAAGTGTGTGCATAGTGTTGTGTTGTTGTGTTCAATATATCGAAATTTATACCGAACAAAGAGCATGCGCGGACAGCATTAATTTTTTGTTTTTATTTGAAGAAAACTGCTGTTGAACCATACCGATTACTTCGAGAAGCTTATGGTTAACATGCTACATCGCAAGATACGTGTGAACGATGGTTTCAAAAGTGATGACCGATGTTGCAGACAAGGACCCTGGAAAACCGCCAAAAAAAATACGTAGATGTGGAATTGCAAGCATTGTTGGACGAAGATGATTCGCAAACACAAAAAACAACTCGCCAAGCAATTGGGCGTTAGTCAACAAGCTGTTTCCAATCGGCTACGAAAGATGGGAAAGATTCAGAAGACCGATAGATAGGTACCACATGAGGTGAATGGCAGGCAAATGGAAAAAGCGCAAAAACACGTTTGACATTTTGCTCCCTCGGTACAAAAGGAATTGTTTTTGCGCAAAAAATCATAGGTAGACCCAGGCGCACCATCCACATCTACCGCAAGACCGAATCGCTTTGGCAGAAAGACGATGCTCTGTGTTTGGTGAGACCATAGGGGCGTGGTCTATTATGAGCTATTAAAACCTGGGGAAACGGTTAATACTAAACGTTGCCAACAACGATGGACCGATTTGAACCGTTCGCTGCTTGAAAAAGGGCCAGAATATCGAAAGAGGCAACACCAAGTCATTTTTCTTCATGACAATGTTCTATCACATACGGCAAAACCAGTTCGCGACACGTTGGAAGTACTCAGCTGGGAAGTTCTACCCCATGCGGCTTACTCACCAGACTTGGCTCCTTTCGATTAGCACTTGTTTGCATCGATAGGTCACGCACTTGCTAAGCTGCGCTTTGGTTCGTACAAAGATGTGAAAAAATGGCAGCAAAAGAGGAAGATTTTTACTGGCGTGGTATTCACAAATTGCTCGAAAGAGGGGAAAAAATGTATAACAAGCGTTGGAGCATACTTTGAATAAAGCACTTTTTATCATTCTTCCGAATTTAACATGTTTTTTTAGAAAAAAAATCCGCATTTCATACTTGTACACCTGGTATGTTATTTACAGTATTTTTGACATATGCATTTAGAAAATCATGTTGATTTTCAATATTTTCTATCTGAACTAAAACTGTCTTTACCGACTATATCCATTATTAAATTGTCTATTGATCGTTGATCAATTCGTAAAATTTAAAGTTCTTTGACAACTTTATTAGCTCAAGTACTAACTACTAATAAATTTCAAATGAGTTTAAATAACATTTCTTGATATACTATCTGCCATAGGAATTTTATAAAATTATTTGATCAACTCGGTAGTCAAGTAACTATAAAACTGATCTAGCCTTAAAGTGTTCATTAGCTCTTCACAGATGAACGAACACTCTACATCCCGGACATGTCTAGATGACGCTTATATGATTTTTATAGAAGAAGCGATTACTATGCATCAGGAAGCACGCTTATGCCATTATTAGAAAAAAGAAGAAAATATCTTTGTGCATAATTTGCATTTGTGATCATATTCATATTCTTAGCCATTAACAAATAATATTATAAATGACCAGATCATCAGTAGAAGCGAATTTAGGGGTTTATAGTTTAATACAACCGTAAAAATCGCTACTTCCGCACACGCGCTACGCACAAAAATTTAGAGATTTTATTACAGTACATGTACTGTGCGCAAAAAAGACCAACGTATTTCTAAAAATTTCTAAAATGTTATGTAAGGGAAATCAGTTGAAATATATAATATTTAGGAAGTTTAGCATTTACAAATCAGACGAAATTAATATTTCTACCCATTTCCAGAACATTCTATTCTGAAATTAATAAAAAATGACTTAGTCCATGTAACTATAACTTAAATAAAATTCAACTTAATTAAAAAGTCAAAATATTGTGTAATAAAAAGTAAGTAACGTAACCAACAGACGAATATTTAATTTAGGAATTCCTTTAATGTTTTTTAAGTTAATAAAAAGCTCAAAACTTAGAAAAATGATTTACCAGGTACATCCCCTCTCAGTAATAAAATAAATACTGAATTTGACTCAAAAATTTGGAATAATAAATAGATAACATAATTTTAAGATTTCTGGACAAGAACCCTATGTAACATTTAGTTTTCATTGTATATTCGAAGCAAATTTTTATTTCCTTCCATATCCCTTTAATCTTCTATATGTATCACCATACATAATTATGCTTAAATTGTGTTTATTATCTAATGAAAAACCAGGAAGAATTCCAATAACGAACTGAATACAAAATATGTCGACAAGGAGACAGACAGAGAGACGGAAATTGAAAACTATGTGTTTCGTGATTTAGGGACCCTAAATCGCAAAGAAATGGGAACATTTCTGATTTTTTTTACAAATACAATATTGTCTCTGTAGATCTTCACTTTAGGCGATCAGAGCTGCATCGTGTGCGAAATTCTGTTGTTACTCTTTCTGTATCTCATTCCTAGTGACTTTACGTCCTAGATTATTTGGCCATTAAAAGATTGAATAAAAACGCACTGAGACTGTCTACTTGTTTAATTCGTTCTCCTCCTGGAGTTGGTATATTTCATGTAGTGTTCCCGCTTGTAACAATCTCGACCTCTGTCTTCTGCAGCGCTCGACTTATCAGGGCATTCCAGGGCACGGAAATTGCAAAAACAACGTTAAGGGCTTTTATTCGGCTCGACCGATAGAATTAACAACTAGGCAGATAGTTAGTTGACAGGTCAAATTTTCGAGTCGCCCTCTTGGTCTATAATAACACGTAGGCTGAACAATTTTTGGTCTAGTTACTTAAAACACATTTTATTTACCAAATTCGAATTTATTCATTAATATAGTCTCCTTCAAGAGCGATACAATCATTTCAACGCTTTTCTAACATTTCTATACCTTTCTTGTAGAACGATTTGTCTTTGCCTGCAAAATAGGCCTCAGTTTCGGCGATAACTTCTTCACTGGAGCCAAATCTCCTTCTCTCGAGCATTTTTTGAGGTCTGCAATAGATAATAGTCGGTGGGGGCCAAATCTGGAGAATACGGCGGATGAAGATGCAATTCGAACTTCAATTCATGCAATTTTGTCATCGTAACCATTGACTTGTGACACGGTGCATTGTCTTGATGAAAGAGCACTTTTTTCTTATCATTTGGGGCCGTTTCTTTGCGATTTTATATAATATTTGCTATTGATGGTTTTTGCTTTCTCAGCATAGTCGATAAAAATTATTCCATGCGCATCCCAAAATACAGAGGCCAGAACCTTCCCAGCCGACTCGACTGTTGTGTCTTTGGTCACTTCGGGCGGCTTTCACTGGCTGCTGTCCACTCAGCTGACTGCCGATTTGATTTCGGTGTATAGTGGTGAATCCATGTTTCGTCCATTGTCACATATGAAATGAAAAAATTCTTTTTATTGCGCTTAAACAGGTCTAAACAGCGCTCAGAATCATCAGCACGTTTTTATTTTTGGTCCACTATAAGCAAACGTGGTACCCATTTCGAAGAGAGCTTTCTCAGGCCCAAATGTTTATGCAAAATAGGACCAACATCTTTAGAGTGTCAGCTATCTTACGCAAATTCACTTTACGGTCATCCAAAACAATTTTATGGATTTTTTTGATATTTTCCGGTATAACCACCTCTTTTGGACATTCAGCATCATTTGTGTCTGTATGACCGTGTTTAAATTCAGCATACCAATAAATGGAACAGAGTCCCCGTAACACTTATCAAGCCATTGGCCTGAACGGTATTTTTCCGATCAAAAAAATAGTGTTTAATCAACACACGAAATTCGATTTAGCGTCAATAAAACCACTGTAACTTGTAAACTAATCGTCAAAATGTCAAGAAATTTTGACACATATCGTTTGAAGGTTGATACTTCTTAAAAATTATATGGATTTTTCTAAAAGGGCGACATCTATGTGTCAGACCAAAAACTTTTCAGCCTACGTGTTAGATGGTGTTGTATCAGAAAGAGGCACAATTTTTAATCGGTTGAGGAATCAAGGTATATTTAAATCTATGGTTTTATTCTATTCTGTCACAATTTATACGAGGCTGGTTTGAAAAGTCCGTGCAAAAATAAAAACTACTTATGTGTTTGGGGTAAACCTTTTTTATTTTTCGACATAGTCTCCTTTTAGGCTTATACACTTCGTCCAACGATGTTCTAGTTTGTTGATCCCTTCCGAATAATAGGATTTGTCCAAGTCTGCAAAATATCCATTAGTGTCTGCAATCACCTCCTGGTTTGAATAAAATCTTTGTCCCGCCAGCCATTTCTTCAAATTGGGGAACAAATAGTAGTCCGAGGAAGCCAAGTCTGGAGAATAGGGGGGATGTGAAACGAGTTGGAATCCTATTTCCATTAATTTTGCGACCACAACTGCCGAGGTGTGTGCTGGTGCGTTGTCGTGATGGAAAAGGACTTTCTTGTGGGCCAATCGCGGGCGTTTTTCTTGCAGCTCGGTTTTCAAACGGTTCAATAACGATGAATAATATTCACCTGTAATAGTTTTACCCTTTTCCAGATAGTCGATGAGGATTATCCCTTGCGAATCCCAAAAGACAGTCGCCATAACCTTTCCGGCCGAAGGAACGGTCTTCGCCTTTTTTGGTGCAGATTCCCCCTTGGTAACCCATTGTTTAGATTGTTGTTTGGTCTCAGGAGTATAGTAATGTATCCATGTTTCATCCACAGTGACGAAACGACGCTTAAAGTCCTCCGGATTCTTCTGGAACAGCTGCAAACCATCCTTGCAACACTTCACACGATTCCGTTTTTGGTCAAGCGTGAGCAATCGCGGCACCCATTTTGCGGATAGCTTTCTCATGTCCAAATGTTTATGCAAAATATTATGTACTCGTTCAGTCGAGATGCCCACACCACTAGCAATCTCACGCACCTTAACTCTTCTGTATCCATCACCATACCATGGATTTGATCGATGATTTCTGGAGTCGTAACATCCACAGGCCGTCCAGAACGTTCAGCGTCACTTGTGCCCGTATGGCCAGTCCGAAAATTTTGAAACCACTTATAAACTGTTCTAATCGAAGGGCGGAGTCACCATAATGTTTATCAAGCTTCTCTTTAGTCTCCTGAGGCGTTTTGCCTTTCATAAAGTAATGTTTAATCACCATCCGAAATTCTTTTTCGTCCATTTCTTGAAAATCATTCGACTTCCTAGATTCACACGAATGCCAAACACAAAGAAATAGACCAATATGGCTGTAACTTGGTGTGCGTTCATTCAAGAGATGCTACTAACTAAACATGACCTCGATACGCGCCGGTGGTGCCATCTCTCGGACTTTGCACGGACTTTTCAAACCAGCCTCGTATAGTTTATAACAAATTACTCTTCTAAGGTATACTCTCCTATGCCTACACTTAATTATAAAGGATATGTTCTCACATATTTTTATGATACCTCACTGCTGTATCTGTCTAAACAAAAACGATTAGGAAAATTATACCTCTGAGAACTATGAATAGATGCTAAACGAGTTAAACATAATAAAACAAATTAAGAATAAAAAAAATTCTCGGTATGAATAAAATGCCATATGGTTTTGCAGGAAATGTTATGGTGTATTATTCAACTTCCAATAAAATTATTATTATTAATATGACTGTATCAATATGTGATATGTTTTTTAAAAATATTTCCTTTATTATTTTAACAGCTCGATTAAAGTATAAAAGAGAACTAAATACTTTCATTTGTATATTTAATTTTTACATTCCATCTGTTGTGGCTAGCTTCAATATGGAATAAATCTTCGTGTAGTAATTATACACTGGAACAGAAAAAAATTAAATGATGTACATATAAAAATTAAACAACCGAATTGATTTATTCAAGACTAACTTGTAGCACTGGCAACACTATGTACGAGGCTGGTTTGAAAAGTCCGTGCAAAGTCCGAGAGATGGCACCACCGGCGCGTATCGAGGTCATGTTTAGTTAGTAGCATCTCTTGAATGAACGCACATCAAGTTTCAGCCATTCTTTGTGTTTGGCATTCGTGTGAATCAAGGAAGTCGAGTGATTTTCAAGAAATGGACGAAAAATAATTTCGTGTGATGATTAAAACATTACTTCATGAAAGGCAAAACGCTTCAGGATACTAAAGAAAAGCTTGATAAACATTATGGTGACTCTGCACCTTCGATTAGAACAGTTTATAAGTGGTTTCAAAATTTTCGGACTGGCCATATGGGCACAAGTGACGCTGAACGTTCTGGACGGCCTGTGGACGTTACGACTCCAGAAATCATTGATTAAATCCATGATATGGTGATGGATGACAGAAGAGTTAAGGTGCGTGAGATTGCTAGTGCTGTGGGCATCTCGACTGAACGGGTACATAATATTTTGCATAAATATTTGGACATGAGAAAGCTATCCGCAAGATGGGTGCCGCGATTGCTCACGCTTGACCAAAAACGGAATCGTGTGAAGCGTTGCAAGGATGGTTTGCAGCTGTTCCAGAAGAATCCGGAGGACTTTAAGCGTCGTTTCGTCACTGTGGATGAAACATGGATACATTACTATACTCCTGAGACCAAACAACAATCAAAAAAGGCGAAGACCGTTCCTTCGGCCGGAAAGGTTATGGCGACTGTCTTTTGGGATTCGCAAGGGATAATCCTCATCGACTATCTGGAAAAGGGTAAAACTATTACAGGTGAATATTATTCATCGTTATTGGACCGTTTGAAAACCGAGCTGCAAAAAAAAGGCCCGCGATTGGCCCACAAGAAAGTCCTTTTCCATCACGACAACGCACCAGCACACACCTCAGCAGTTGTGGTCGCAAAATTAATGGAAATAGGATTCCAACTCGTTTCACATCCCCCCTATTCTCCAGACTTGGCTCCCTCGGACTACTATTTGTTCCCCAATTTGAAGAAATGGCTGGCGGGGACAAAGATTTTATTCAAACGAGGAGGTGATTGCAGACACTAATGGATATTTTGCAATCCTATTATTCGGAAGGGATCAACAAACTAGAACATCTTTGGACGAAGTGTATAAGCCTAAAAGGAGACTATGTCGAAAAATAAAAAAGGTTTACCCCAAACACATAAGTAGTTTTTATTTTTGCACGGACTTTTCAAACCAGCCTCGTATGTACACACTGCCAAGTAAGTGTCTACGATAATTGATTTTTGGTAGACGTGATTTTAGTGATTCAACAAATAAACGGTACAGTTGACCTTCATCTACGACGCATTTTAGTAAAAGTATCAGTCGATTCCGACTTTCGTCGAAATCACGTAAAATCCGAAATGAACCACTCGTTTGCCTGAGGCCTTTTTTCTTTATTTCCATCCAAAGGGGTCCAAAATGACACATTTCGCGGCTGCTAAAATATATTAAAAAGTCGGTATCGTTTGTGAAGAAGTGGGTAAATCATTTTAACGAGACGAAAAATGTCGACGAACGTGACTCGGTAGGCAAAGTCACTCCGAAAGTCGAGAAACGAATCGTGTCTTTGTTTTCACGGGATCCGAAATCGACGCTGAGTCAAGGAGCGGCAAAATTAAGAAAATCGGGTTTGAATGTGTCTCACGAGGCTATTCGACAACATGTTCGTGCTCATGATGTAAAATTCCGAATTACATTGAGGAAACCTTTGCTGGGCGAAAATCACGTTGCGAAGCGGCTCGCTTGGGCCCACGATAAGATACTAGAGTGGCCCTCTCAATCGCTGGACGCTAATCCTATTGAAAACGTTTAGTCCCTTGTAAAGAGAAAGCTCAGAGGAAAGGCTCTGGGGACTTTGACTAAGTTGTCTCGCGAGTTTCGAAAAATTTGCAGAATATGTAGAAAATCTCGTCTACATCTTGCCTCGAAGATGCCAGGCGATTATTGCTGCAGGAGGCGATTGGACAACTTACTAAGGTAATTATGCCGTTGTTAGCACACCAAAGAATACATTAATGGCAAAAAAATGCTTTCAAAACATATTTCTTCAAGAATACGAGCGGTCACGTTCTTACATGACACACTGTACATACCTTATGTACTACCCCTATTGAAAGTTTTTAGTAATACCAAGAGTGTAATCAGCTTTCAAGGGCATAGCATTTACATATGGAAAGAAAAGTCGTTTCTATAAGGCTGAAGTTGCCTATTGATTTAGAAGGGGGGCGCTAAACAATAATCGGAGCCCCGTCATAAAAAAATAATTCCTTTGCGCCGGAACTCTAAAAGCAGTGAATCTTTATAAACTTAAACTTCATTTAAAAATCGTCGATTACTCTCGCTCATTTTTGAACCATAAAATAAGTTAAATAAGAAAATAATGTAGCTTACGTTCTGTGGCATCACCAAGGAATCACCAGGGATGTAATATACGAGTATATGTCCCCCTCCCGCCCCTCTAGATGTAGAAAATAATGCTCCTTGCAATTTTTTTTTCTGTTAAAAATGTTCATCCCTGGTCATCAATGTTTCAATTGTGTGTAAGTTTCCAATGGAGGAAGGGGCACTTTGTGGAATATTTCTTCCTTCCGGTCATCGATCTTTAAATTAAGTGTAAGTTTTTAAAGCTCCACTGGGTGAAAGGGTTCTTTCTCGTCAAAAACCTTCACTCCTGTATTTATTGATTTTCGGTTTACTGTGTCGGAAGCGGTCCAAGATTACTTGCAAGGTCTTTTTTCGTTAAGGGGTTTCACTCCCGGTTGTCGTTTGACGTACCCCTGTTTATCGATTGCCGCTCAGCTCTATGAGGGATTTTGCTTTTAGTGTTCTCTTTTCTTCCGTAAAGTAGGTATACAAAGGGTATTTACCCTTTGTATACCTACACCTTCCTCTGTCCCTCGAACCTGACTACGCCACTGGTTATGTCCTATACAGTATGATTTTTTTTACTACCCGCACTGGAGGGAAGTATTATCTTTGTAAAAATATTACTCTCTCAGAATTTTGCATTTCGTCATTTTCAGGGTCACGAGAAATTACTTCCAGTTTAACATTTCGGTCGGTGAGTGGGCAGGATAACTTTCGAACGAAATGAAATATAGATTTCAATTTTGGTACTCCAGGAGTAGACGGAAAGAAACCTATATTTACTGATTAATCCGTTTCAGGAGAAGGGGATAAAAGAGGTGGGTAATCATTTTAAAGAATTACCTGGAACATATAAGCATATAAGGAATCAAAAGGGTAGAAGAAGCGGTAAGCAATACGTCCGTTTTAGGGATCTTGGCATTAAGAAATATGAATATTATGTTATTTTTGCATTATTTACCAAATTAGAGCTAGTAAACAGAAATGTAAGAATTGAGTTGTTAATATTTCTGAAATTTTTGTCTGCTCAACTTTTTCGGGATCAATACCTCACTATACAGTACATATCATTTCAAATATCCTTCGAGTTTTAGTATTAATGCTTGGAAGTTATTTTTGTTAGGAGTGAAATTTCAGACTTGTAATCATCTGAGGAGATCAAAGTGCTGTTGAAATGATCGCCATGGTATATCTGTAACCATAATAAAGTGGAAATCAACAAAAAATTGTTTTTTCTATCTAATTTAGTATTTATTATATATTAGAAGTGTGAGTTTACAAGGGGCAAATCACGTCACGAATTTAATCGTTAAATAACTGACATATGTCATTTAGTGAATATAAAGGGCAAAAGAGTAAAATCTATTATTTTTTTAAGACATTTAAAAAGAAATATTTTCCTTAGTTTTCTTACTATTTGACGCACTTGTACTCGAATACATAATGTCATATTATCCACTCACGCATTACTTCAAGATTTATTTATTTAATTTAATGATCAAACACGTTTAAAACCATACCGATGTAGAAAATTGTTTCGGTTATCTATCTGAATTATCTATCCTTATTTTATCGAATGAATTTCTTTCCATCATGTCAAGATCTTTCAACAAGTCCGTTGGTGACCGTCAGAATTGATGATCTTCAAAATAACTGAACCGTGTTGATTCTTTCGTACAGGTAGTACTAGTTCCCTAATATGACTTAATTAATTTAAGAAAATTTATGTAGTTATATATATATATATATATATATATATATATATATATATATATATATATATATATATGTATATATATATATATATATATATATATATATATGTATATATATATATATATATATATATATATATATATATATATATATATATATATATATATAATTTTGGCTAGGTAACGTAAAATATTGATTTCGTAAAATTTGGCTTTTCGTGTCTATAATTAATTAATTTAAAACTGTTAGTTTTGCATATAGTTCCAAAATGTACTTAGTTTTAATTCTTTAAAAAGTTTCACGTTTAGCGACATAATTTTTGTTAAATGTAGAAAATTATGGTACGGGGCTCGTTGGGGCACATGTAATATGTTATTCGGGATATGGCCTTTCAATGCCGATATTTTTCACAAGACAGTGACTTTGCACCATCCTATATCACTGATCGTCCAAATCCTATTATGGTGGAAAGACAGGAAAATCCAGAATTATTACAATCTGCTCCTGAACATGATATAAGCACTTCTGAAATTATATGTGACATTGGAATTGCAAAATAGCCAACTCTAAGTTGCTCAGGTTTGCAAAAACATTTTTTACCTTCGAAGGTTAGACCTCTTTCAAAGGTTCCACCATGGAAACGAACAAGGCATAGCAGACGGAAAAGAAAATTCACTGTTTTAACTGATATACCTGAAAAGGAACTTTTAAGAAAAGAATATGAAGAACAAATGACAAAGAGATAGAAGAAAGATGGTAAAGATGGATCAAAAGGGAAAAGGCAAGGGCAAATTAACAAAAAAGGAAAAAAGTTGAAAAAAGAATTTGGAGGTCTGATTCAGAACATGAAACTGAGGAGTGGCATTGTCTAGTTTGCGGTGAAACCTACAAGAATTCTGATAAAGAGGAATGGGTAGAATGTACCTGTATCATATGTGCCATATCATTTTTAGTGTTCCGTACGGAACACTTATAAGATCACTTCGGTGTCTGTCCGTCTGTCTGTCCGTCTGTCCGTCTGTCACACCCAATTTTCTCCGAAACTGTTTGTCACAGAAAGTTGAAATTTGGTAGTAATATAGGAATTGATGGCCTCATCAGAGCCATGTAGTTTTGAAAGTTAAATTTTGACTTAAGGGGTTAGTTTTGGGGGGTGAAATCGGAAGTGAAAAAAAAAATTTTTTTACTAGGTAATCGAGTGTGGTGTCAAATGAAAGCTTGTGAAAACACGAGTAAAATATATATATATAATGTAATACTTGCGCGCACTTTTCTTTGTATTATTTTTAAAAAATCGCGAAAAATCGCTGTCCACCCGCCTTATCTCGGAAAGTACTTATCAAAAAAATTTTGAAAAAATTCTGGAATATTCTCCACGGGGTGTAGATTGAACGAAAATTATCACGAGTGCATTACCTGTAATAATTTATCTGATATATAAAAAAAAAACAGAAATTTCAAGGTCATCAATTTTCAGTAAAGATTGGAAATAAACTTTGTTGAAACTTATTTGGGGTGTATTTTGTGAAGTCACTGATCATTTTATATTACCGTAACATAAATTTTGACTTAAGGGATTCGTTTTGAGGGGTGAAATCGGAAGTGAAAAAAAAATTTTTTTACTAGGTCATCGAGTGTGGTGTCAAATGAAAGCTTGTGAAAACACGAGTAAAAAATATATATATAATGTAATACTTGCGCACACTTTTCTTCGTATTACTTTTAAAAAATCGTGAAAAATCGCTGTCCCCTATCTTATCTCGAAAAGTACTGACCAAAAAATTTTGAAAAAATCCTGAAATATTCTCCACGGGGTATAGATTGAACGAAAATTATCATTACCTTTAATAATTTATCTGGTATAGAAAAAAAAAAAAATTTTGAGGTCACCAGTTTTCAGTAAAGATTGGAAACAAACTTTGTTGAAAACTCATTTGGGGTCTGTTTTGTGAAGTCACTGATCATTTTATACCACCCTAACAAAATTTTTTATTTTAAAAAACAATCAACGTACGGAACACTAATTGTGCAAGTTCAACTTGCACTTGACCGGTTTTTTTGTATAAATTGTTACTTGAATTTAGTCATTATGTAGCGTCTATTTTGCGAAGGCTGATTTTTTTTTAGATACTTGTAGTGTGTTAAGTAAATGAATGTGACTCAAAGTGCTATGTTGATTATAATTATAGTTTATTTAACTAAGAAATTAGTCAAACACTTAAATCTTTAATGTTGATTGTTTTTGTAGAAGTATGTTTTAGTATCACTGATGATAAATATTATAGATAATGTAAAGTGTCATGTTGGTTTGGAAAATAACAAAATTAAAGCTCAAATATGTATCAAAATTTACTTTATTTTTACCGTTACTACATGTCCCATGGCTGTTACATCTAGCCCCAAAGACGGGACAAGTTGTACCAACGATCTTTTTTTAAGAAAATGTCTGGTGTGAATTATATATTAATAATTTTGATATTATTCCTTTTCGATATAATTGAGGAATAGTTCGGTTATATATATAGATAGCGGTAGTTTTTTTGTTCTGATATCAAATTAGAATTAAATCTTGAATTAATCAGAATCAGTTTAAAACATCAATTAAATCAACGAAAGTCGATTTTTAGTTTCTATATTACATTTGCTTTTTAGGAAGTTTGTCATTAGTGAGTGATAAATAGTCTTCTTTATGAGTTTGGGCGTAGAAACATATTAATGTATTTTAAGTGTAATGGTTTTGAATTGTAGTTGTTTAAGTATTTACAAAGTAGCACTTTGTATGACATTTTTCGTAAGTAATTAAAATACTGATCTGTAACAACGCGAGATAGAATATAATAATGATTTAAAATTTTTCGTTGACTTTCTGTGAGTAAATTCATATTTCTAGTTAAATTTAAAGTTGATATTTATGCCATAGGCGCGAAAAATTTAGTTGTTTGTCGTTAAATATCTACACAACTACTGAACCGATTTAATAAATCTTTTTATGTCCATTAAATATTATTAGCATATAGTGAAAGAATCATTCATCTCTGTTTTACAGTTGAGAAGTTATCTTTATAACGGCAATTAATCGACTCTTGAGTAGGGATAGTAACCTACCAATCCATAATTTTAACTTACTGATATTTTGATAACTATCTATATATCGACAATTATGGATAATTATCGCTATGTCGATAACTATCGATAACTACCTATATATCAATAATCATAGATAAGTATGGATATATCGATATATCAAAAAATCCCTATCCTACTCTTCAGACTGGTATAACAGACTATATAAATATATATATATATATATATATATATATATATATATATATGTGTACATATATATATATATATATATATATATATATATATATATATATATATATGTATATGTATATATATATATATATATATATATATATATATATATATATATATATATATATATATATGTATATGTATATATATATATATATATATATATATATATATATATATATGTATATGTATATATATATATATATATATATATATATAAATATATGTATATATATATATATATATATATATATATACATTATTATTAACGTACATATTTTTAAATTAGTTATATAAAAAAAGCCTGTTTAAATTGTCTTATAGAGTGATGTGAATTGTACCAATTTTTAATTCTTAATTTTTAAAATTAAGTCCCTTTCCCAATGTTATTATATTTATTTTAAGATAGGCCTTCCATTTTCTTATTTCCGTTTTTTCTACACGGATTGCTTTCTCTATGGAGCAAACAATAGGATTGCTTTCTCTATGGAGCAAACAATACTTTTCATCTAACTTAATGTTTTTTTTTTTCTGATTGCCCACGTTTTGCCTGCTCAAAAATAAACAAAATTTTAATCTAAACTGCTGGATATTTTTTTTTATGCTTTGTAATTAAATTTCAAAAAAAAAAAATTAAATTTACTTATGGTATTATGTTCTTACCATCTAAAATAAGAACACTTTTCATTAAATATTATAATTATCACTTTTATCTCCTTTATTTTCTATTCCTTTTATTACTTTATAAATGAGTTGCTATCCAATATATCGTCTTTTTGTTACACCACTCGTTTGTACTTTTTATATGCGTACGACGAAGTACTTTCATTTCAAAGAGATAAAAAATAAGAATTTAAAATTAAAGAAAGTGTCGAGATAAAGGAATACAAAAACTTGATTTTATGATTAAAATATTCCGTGTACATGCAGTTTAATTAAAAAGAAGTTATGTAATTACTGTTTATAATTAAGAAAAGGTATAGATAATTATTATTATTGAATCGGATAATCTACAAACTATTGGCAATTTTACGTTTTCGATCATTTACTATTTTTTTTCTCTCTGTTTTTTTTTTGATAAAACTCTATTTTTGCCCTTTCTGTCCTAGCTCTTCTATTTTCATGCAGTTAATCTGATATTTATCGTTTACTATTTGACTTTTAATTCAGTCTATCACCTCCTCCACATTAAACTGTATTACACCACTTTTGTACCATAGTCTGAGGCAGGATGCTGTGTGAACGATCTTTTGAAGGGCAAGTTGGATATTTTGATGACTCTAGATTCCGCTCATTTTTCGTTTTTTTTTAAATTTTTTTTTTGGTTTTTCCAATTCTTTCTCATTTTGTACTTTCCTACGATTTATTTTTTTGCCAATTTACCTTAAAATTGCACAATAATAATAAGACAAAAATAAGAAAATAAAAAATAAATTGCCAAAGACAAAGAAAAAAAATTAAACAGTGGTTGAACAGACAGAAAAATAATAATAATAATAGTTAAAAAAATGGGATGAAACTGAAAAAATTTGTAAAAAATTTTATAAAACAGAACGAACGACAAAATACGGGAAAATAGCAAGAGAAATAAAAAAATTTGGGAGAAAATTTGAAAAAGAACAAAAAAGATAAAAGTTAAGAAAGATAACAGAAAAATAAATAAAATAATGAAAAACATATAATAAAAGAAAATTGGGGACATGGGAAACTTGCTTATCACACGTATATAAATAAATGATACCAAACATACAGAATTTTGACCCTCGAGCTTTTATTATTAACGTTTTTTACAAGAAATTTGGTATTATGTGTGGAAAGTGGTAGGGTTTTAGAAATGCTCGTAAGCTTTTAGGTTTCCGCTCCGCACTTTCCAAACTTGTCACGAAAATAACTCGAGTTTAGGCTAGGGTCTAAGAAATTTTGTATTCCAAAAAATGATAAAGAAAAATTTGTAACCTTTTACATGTCTTCTTAGAAAAATTTGTAACCTTTTACTTGTCTTCTAGGCCAATATCACAAATATGTAAAATATTTTAATTTGACTGTTTTTACTAATTTAGATTATGATTACTACACAATAGTTCTTCTTGAAGTGCCATATCCGATACAGACGTAGGCGACCCTCTCGCTTTTGCCTGTGGTTGGTGCGTATTTTAAGTGTGCTACAGACAAAGGAGACCTACAGTTTAAGGCCGGTTCCGAAAGGCCAAAGCGAGAGGGCTTTACTAGGCATGATACTACGGGAGCTCTGACATTGCCTTCTCGAGAGGGGTGACTGTCACGTTGTAAAGCTGTTTTTTTAATTTATTATTTTCGGTGCCGGCGTAGAAGGCAGACACCTTACCTACTGCGCTATGACCGCCTCTATATCAAATATTTTATTTTTACAACCAACGCTGGTTTCGCTAACCATGTTAGTAGCATCAGGAGCGATTATTGGCGCACATCGAGTGCAAAAGTAAAGTGTTTAGTGTAGCCATGATAACTATTGTCTAATGTCATTATGCAAATGATTCCATTATTTCAGATTATTATGTTACTCAAAGTAATTAATATGATGTCAACCCTAATTAATATCGAAATCAAAATTTTAACGACTTAATATATTTTGTACTGTGATAACGGTCTTGTTTAATAAAGGTTTACAGTTGTGTAATATTTCAAGATATTTTTAGTGTTTCCTGGTCGCTAGATCTCCCTGCTGGAAAAAATACTCTCATCAGATTTAGTGTATTTCATTTTTTGAAAAAAAAATGTTTGAGGATGGCCATAAATTTTAGCGCCATAACGCCACTGTAAACATCTGTACTACTTTCTCATCATAAGCCATGAAGAAATATTGTTAAAAACTAGTTATAAGATATGTATCCAATCTATCTAGAGTAACGTGAAAACATCCTACTGTGCACAACAACATTAATATTCAGTCAAGGAGCCAATTTACAAAATTTAAATGAATATGGCGATGTAATCAGTAAACTTATAACTCAAAGCTTGTACAGCCGTTCATGACGAAACAACTATTCCGTATCTTGTTCAGAACTCATTTTCACTTATTATATTTGGAGAGATAACGAAAATTAACGTTCTAAAATTTATTAATAACGGGAAAAGCTGTTACCGCATAAATGCATACCTTTAAACATATTTTGTTGATTATTATTTTTACAAATCAAAGCAACATAACCGACTAAATGCAAGTCGGACTTGCGCCATTAGTAGTTGATTGCTTTTAAAATAAAAATTTTTGTTACGGAGGTATAAAATGATCAATGACTTCACAAAACACATCCCAAATGAATTTCAACAAAGTTTGTGTGTTTTTTATATACCAGATAAATTATTAAAGTTAAGGCACTCGTGATAATTTTCGTTCAATCTACACTCTGTGGAGAATATTCCAGAATTTTTTCAAAATTTTTTTATCAGCACTTTTCGAGATAAGGGGAGGTAGAGCGATTTTTTAAAAATAATACAAAGAAAAGTGTGCGCAAGTATTACATTATATATATTTTTGAACTCGCGTTTTCACAAGCTTTCATTTGACACCCGATGATCTACTAAAAAAATTTTTTTTCGCTTCCGATTTCACCCCCCCCCCCAAACCAACCCTTTAAGTCAAAATTTAACTTTCAAAACTACACGGTTCTGATGGGGCCATTAATTCCTATATTAGTGCCAAATTTCAACTTTGTATATCAAATAGTTTCGGAGAAAATCGGGTGTGACAGACAGAGAGACGGACAGAAAGCGAAGTGATCTGTATGGAACATTAAAAATATTCAAATTGGCCTCAAATTATAAGGTGACCCATACAAAACTTAAATTTTATAAATGGAAACAACTTTCATTTAATATCAAATTGCAGGCCTTGGAAAATTATTTTTTAAAGGTGATGTTAACTAAATGGAAATCATTCCTGGTACTCTTTTAAGCCAGCAGTGAAATTATTGATGACTACTCGGTATGTCGTTTCTGAGTATGTTGCTTTTGTTTATTGCACAAAGCGAAACATATTTTCGAAAATTTGAGTTTTGAATTTCCCCTAAAAGAAAAAATCTAATAGTATCAAATCAGGGTATAGCGGAGACCTATTTATGTCACGTAATTTAGAATTTAATTTATTCAGAGAATCTTTTCAAATAACTAGTAAATACCTGTTTGAAGTGTGTGATGAGAACTGATTTCCTTATCCTAATGAAATCAGGTTCTCTACTTATAATTATTAAAATTTTGGTGTGAAAAATTCCTAATCATCTTCACATTTGAATTAACAATTATGTGGAAATGTGAATTCTTTTGATGTTTTAGAATCTGTCGGAACTCCATAATGGAATTCTGTTTATTGATGTACCCGTTACGGTGGAAATGTGCCTCATCTGATAATAAGACTGGTAAAGGTTAAAAAACGTTCGAACATTTCATTAACAAAGTTGAGCCTCTGAGTAATATCAGTTATATCTTATAGGGATTCGGATATAACTCTTTACGAATTACTTGATTGGTTGCCTATTGTGAGGTCCGGATTACTTTTTGTTTCCTTAATGTCTTGATTTTTTCTTCCAGAGCTCAATTTAGCACTTTCTTAGTCCTCTGCATGTGTAATCAACTTTCATAGTTCTCCTGCAGCACCACAACTTAGATCTCAAATGCTTATATATGCCGTTTATCCTGTATCATCAGAATTCAAGCTTCACACTCATATAAGACAATGCTATAAATAAGTTTAGGAAAAATTTTACATTTTTGTATCTAAGCTACTTCTTAACAAATAGTGATATCAATTAATAACACTTTTACATGTAGTCTTGAAAGTTGATATAACACCAATATGCTTTTAATGTGAAATCAGACACACTCAATATATTACATTAAATTATAAAACGGCACTAGACCTAACGAATTTACATCCATTTATTCTATCGAGTATATTCTTAACGTAAATACCAATTTTCTTTTTTTTTCTGGGAAAACGTGAAATCCTGAATATGAATCCGCAGCAGGCGATAAAGTAGCGCGCTGTAATACCGGTAAATGCGAAATACTTTGCTTTAAATGGAAATCTATGAGCCATTAAGGACGTCTTCGCACCATTGTGTTGTAGACAGTTATTTACTTATGGGCTATGATCGTACACATGTAAGACGTTTCGAATAGTCCAAGTAGTAAATACCATTTCTGTAAGGTATGGCTATGTCAGAATATAGTTGTAGCTATATGGTACGTAATGAATTAATATTTTAGGCACTTCTTTGTGTATATGACGGTCAAGTGGCCTGTAAGATTTTTAGAGCAATTCCTATACATGACCTGTGTTAATAGTTGGTTGATTTACAGGAAAGACTGTGAAAAGACAGGAGTTAGAAAGCAGGACGCGATGGACTTGCATTATTTTAAGATGAGGGCTGTTCAGCTCCTCATTGTTGATAAGAACGCATCTCTTAAATCAGGCCCAGACTCAGCACTAGCGCACTAACGGACAGACAGACAGAGAGAGCGTTTTATATATATTATAGGTTTTTTTTTTGATAAATATTAGGTTAAGAATTAAAAAAAAAGTAAATCGGATAAGTGGTTCTCGAATGATAAGCACACTAACGGCTGACAGAAAGACGTTGCGTTTTATATATTATATAGATTGTTATTAATATTATATAACCTGGCCAGAAAACATATGTATGAATTAAAAACGTAACCGGATAAGTGGTTCTCGAGTGATAAGCGCACTAACGGACAGACAAACAGACAGACAGAGAGACGTTGTATTATATATATACATATATATATATATATATATATATATATATATATATATATATATATATATATATATATATATATATATATATATATATATATATATATATATATATATATATATATATATATATATATATATATATATATATATATATATATATATTAGCGGATTATAGATAACCTGGCCAGAGAACAAATGCATGAATTAAAAAAAAAACACGTAAATCGGATAAGTGGTTCTCGAGTCATAAGCGCACTAACGGACAGACAGACAGATAGAGAGACGTTGCATATTATATATATATATATATATATATATATATATATATTCTTTGCTACTTGATATTGTTCCATATTTAATGGTTTAGGCAGTGCATTGCAAGAGAACGCTCTAGCGGCAAACTTTTTTCCGACTTGATTCACTATTATCGTAACTGCTTATTCCCTATGTTATCTAACGTAATAAAATATATCCTATAACCTGGCCAGAGAACATATATATGTTTAAAAAAAAAAACACGTAAATCAGATAAGTGGTTCTCCAGTGATAAGCGCACTAACGGACAGGCAGACAGACAGACAGACGTTGCATTTTATATATATATATATATATATGTATGTATATGTTTGTATATCTGCATATATATATATATATATATATATATATATATATATATATATATATATATATATATATATATATGTATATATATATATATATATATATATATATATATATATATATATATATATATATATATGTGTGTGTGTATATTACACCTTCCTATGCCCTCTCCTGGCTTTTTCCAGGTCTCATGTTTACGATGACCAATTATGTTTATTATGCTGATCCAATGCTACAAAATAGCCCCACCTCTGTCATCTATTTCTCTTTGAAAAATGTTATTAAAAAAATAATAAATATTGTATCGTTTCAATTATTATATTTTTTTCTATTTTTGATTGTAAGCAGTGTCAAAAAATCTGAAATTTTTTTTTTTTATTATTTCCAATTCTAACGAAGATTGTATGTACGAGTAAATACTTGTTACAAGGAAATGAAAGACAATTTGCGGAACTTACAATTCTTAGGTAATTAACTAATTAACTAATACCTGTACGCTTGTAGCATTTCTCGAGTTACAAAACTTTTAATAACTAAGTACTAAGTAAATAATTTTACTAATTTTTTACTAGATTCATTCTTTTTAGCAGAATAATGTTACCGATTTTTACTGCAAAATTGCAATAACTCTTTTTTAGCAACGAGGCAATTCAAAATAAAGCTCTATGGTATTTCCCAGGAAGCGTGCGTGGCTAATGTATACTAGAATAATTTTTAAATAAGGCCGTAAAGAGAGTTTATAATTTAATGCTTGTTTTATTTTAGCATAACATTGAATTATTTGTAGCGGTATTGAATAATTATATTACTGTTGTTTTAGTAAATCTAATATATCTGAAAAAAAGTTTCTTGCTCGATTAATTCTTGGTAATATACTATCTACTAAGGAACAGCTACAGGAACTGCTAAACAAGAGGATTATTCCAAAACTTATATTTTATTACAATCACGAATTAAACACACCAAAGAGGGACTCCTTTCGGAATCGTTCATTCTGTTTATTAATTCTCGGCTGTAACTACAGTAATACCCCGCTTTACGCGAGGGATACGTTCCGAAAAAAAATCGCGTTAACTGAAATTCGCGTATATCGAGGTTTATGATTAAACATAGTCAAAATTTAATACAAAAAAATACAAATCATTTTAATCAATCACTTTAATTCTAAGAACACTTTATGCAATACATACTCTTATTTTTTACGGAAAAATACATCTATTGTCTTTTGGGTAACGTTTTGTTTACGTTCTTGTAAAATACGTTCATAACACCCAACACTGTTTTTAATTGTTTGACACACGGTCAAGACACGGTCATCATTATTGTCTATACTCTGCAATATGTCCAAACCTGAATAAATTTTTGAAAGTGCATTTTGTATTTCCCCTGAAGATAAAACTTTCTCTTCTACTTGTTCTTCCTCATCGTAGATAGGATTATTCTGTAACTCGATCAGATCTTCATTGCTAATAGGATCGTCGTGCGTTGCTACAAGTTCTACGAGATCTTCTACCGTGACATCTTCAAGTTCAGACCCCTCAATCATTGCAGCAATGTCTTCAAGCACTTGTCTCTGCATCTGGACAATTCTTCTAGGTGCTTCCACTACATCTGGCCAAAGATTACGCCACACCCCATTCATACAACTCATTTTAACTTCCTTCCAAGCCTCTTCTATGTTGTGAATAGACTTCATAATGTTGTATGACTTCCACCACTCTCGCATAGACTGTCTTCCTTCCCCGTCAGTTTCATGAATTAGTTGGCTAAAAGTGCGGCGATGGTAATAAGCTTTGAAGTTTGCTATTGCTCCCTGGTCCATAGGTTGTAATATTGACGTAGTGTTTGGTGGAAGGAACTTTACGTACACTTTTAAGTCTCTGGGCGTATCAAGTGAGGTTGGATGTCCTGGGGCATTGTCTAAGAGTAATATAACTTTAGGTTCAAGCCCATTTCTGTCACAGTATGATTTGACTGATGGGCAAAAACTATTAGAATACCATTCTTGAAAAATTTCCCGTGTAACCCACGCCTTTCTGTTTGATCGCCACACAACTGGTAGACTTGTCTTGTCTGTGCCTCGCATTGCACGGGGTGTTTCTGAATGGTACACTAGTAAAGGTTTCAGTTTGAAATCACCAGTGGCATTACCACCCAGCAGAAGTGTTAGTCGATCTTTCGCAGCTTTGAAACCACTGGCTTGACGTTCTTCCTTAGAAATGAATGTTCGAGATGGCATTTTTTTCCAGTAAAGTGCGGTCTCATCAACATTGAAGATGAGACAAGCAGGAATTTTCTCTCGTCTAACGAAGTCTTGAAACTTGTCTGGAAACTCAGCTGCAGCTTGAATGTCCGCGCTGGCCGCCTCGCCTGTTATGTGGATATTGTGAAGATTAGAACGCTGCTTGAACCGATGGAACCAGCCTCTGCTGGCAGCAAAAGTCGGAGTGGCACTCCCTTCTCCTTCTTTTGTTTTCAGCATCTCATACAAAGATTTTGCTTTTGTGCATATGAGATCTTGACTTAGTGGTGTGTTCTTCTTATTCAAATCTTCGATCCAGACTGACAGTAATTTCTCCATTCTTTCTAAGATAGATGATCTCGAACGAGAAAGTTTTGTTGCACTTATAGGTGTTGAACCTTCGCTGGAGATTTTAATTTTTTCCCGATTTTTATAAATCGTTCTCACAGTCGATTCTGAGAGTCCAAAATCTCTCCCAACAATTGTTGCTTTGCCTCCATTTTCCATTCTTCTTAACACTTTCATCTTCAATTCCAAAGTGACGCTTTTACGCTCTTTTTTCTTTACAGGCGGCATTTTTAACGTAGGGTTAAATTATGTATGTATGTATCTCCAATAAATATTAAAACAAAACTGCCAGCCGACCGAACTAACATTACGGAACAAATGAACACACGAAACGAACGAGGAAATCCCCATAGAACAAAGTCGAAGGACAGGGAATTCCCAATTCTTCAAAGAGAATATTCAGAGAAAGCGGGGATCCCCCGCGACCATAGAGAAGTTAATGACTACATGAGCGCGAAATTTGAAATTCGCGTTATAGTGAAACCGCGCATAACGGGGTCGCGCTAAGCGGGGTATTACTGTATATGAAAATAAATAACTGGTCAAGTGCATGTCGGACTTGCGCAATTTGTGTTCCGTAAGGTGTTTGCTCTTAAAATAAAATAAAATCCTTACCTAGGCTAAGTTAATTAGGTCCCTGTCATGTATATATCTTAAGATCCAATATGCTTTTTCCCGTTTCTTCTTAGGTAATAATGTATAATAGTTATAGCATCTTAGCTCCCTAATAGCCAATAAATCAATTTAGCTTAATATAAAATCTACTAATAAAAGTGTAAAACAAATAAAACAAAATTATTTTGTTTCCGTATAGCGACGCGCGACGCGGAAATAGTAATGTACAGGGTGAGTCAACGATAGAGTAAAGTTCATTATCTCATTTGTTTCGGGAATGACGAAAAAAATGTTAAATACAATACTTTTAGGGAATGTTAAGGTGCACAGTTTAAAATTATTTTTAGTATACAGGGTACGTCAAAAAAGTGTGGCCGATATAACATATGTTTTTTTTAAATGGAACATCCTATTTTCTAATTTATTTTTTAAATTCTGCGTAAAATTTTATAACTTTTTTATTAATAATGATAACATTACTAATAAAAAAGTTTTGTAAAAAATTGCTAGTATTGCCATTGTTTCTGAAGGTGGAATACTCATAATTGGTAGGAGCATTCTATAGAGATGAAAAAAAAGATATATGTAAAGAAATTTGAGTAGATGCTACAGGGTGTTCAAAATAAATTTATACATTACAACTATTTTAAATTGAAATATCTCAAATTTTTAAATGGCGCACCCTGTGTATTATTATTTTTTCTGATAGATTTTACAAAACCCTCTAACTTTTATTAAGTATGTTATATACCTATTTCTAATAGTTTTCGATTTATTTTGAATTTTTCAATTTTTACCCTTGTTTTTAATACACTTACGCTATAACATCATAGTTGCCAAGACAAAACAAAAATGTAGGCTTTGTCAAATTTTGACATGTCTATTAAGCAAGTAAAAGTAGTTTAATTTGTGGCAGTAAGTGACGTGTAAAGGTAATAGGTGTGGATTTTCCTAAAAATGAATTAATTGATATGGTTTATATACTGGGCGAGGCGGGAAGAAATTGTCTTTTGGCAGTAAGGCTTTACGGAGCGAAGTACCCTAACAGAAGTATACCATCTAGAAAATCTTTTCAGTGCTTAATGGAACGATTTGATGGTAGTGGTAGCGTTGAGTATACGAAACGGAAAGTAGTAAACCAGAATGCTACCAATCAGGAAAAAGAAATGGAGATTTTACTTCCTGTTGAAGATGATTCCCAGGTCAGCAGCCGTCAACTAGCTGACTTATCTGACACATCCCAATCTACAGCTAATCGCACCACGAGAAAATACAGTATCATCCCTTTCATATGGAACTACACCAAGAACTTCAAGACCGTGATTTTGAACGATGAGTAAACTTTTGTACCACCATGAATGGAGCAATAGAGGCCGATCCAAATTTTTTATCCAAAATAATGTTTTCTGATGAAGCTACTTTTCGCAGTGATGGAGCAGTTAACAGCCATAACATGCCTTATTATTCAACAGTTAATCCATTTTGGGTTCGAGAAGTTCAAAACCAAAACTATTTTCGAATTATTGGTATATATTTTTTCCGCGAACCGCTTAACGGGCCTAGATATATAAATTTTTTGCAAAACGAATTACCCTAGCTTCTTGAAGAAGTTGATTACTTTGAAAGGGAACAAATATGGATTACTACCGGGAATTTCGGGAATTTTTAAACGATCGTTATCCACAAAAATGGATCGGTAGGGATGGATTCATTCAGTGGCCCCCTCGATCATGTGACTTAACACCTTTAGACTTCTTTTTGTGGGGCTACATTAAAGATCGTGCTTATATGCATCGCCCTATAACACCAGTAGATATGGAAAATAGGATACGGAATGCGTGCAGGACAATAACGCCCTTTATGCGAAGGAAAGTGAAGGAAAATATAGTAAAATGACTAAACATGTATATTCAAGTAGACGGGCATATTTTTGAACATTTATTACGTTATAATAATTAATCATAAGTTAAACGATATTAAAATTATTATTAACTATTTGTTTATGTTTTCACAATGGCGTAAATGTCTTAAAAACAAGGGTAAAAATTGAAAAATTCAAAATAAATCGAAAACTATTAAAAATAGGTATATGATATATTTAATAAAAGTTGGAGGGTTTTATAAAATCTATCAGAAAAAATAATAATATACAGGGTGAGCCGTTTAAAAAATTTGAGATTTTTCAATTTAAAATAGTCGAAATGCATAAATTTGTTTTGAACACCCTGTAACATCTAACTCAAATTTCTTTACATATATCTTTTTTTTTCATCTCCATAGAACGCTCGTACCAATTAGGAGTATTCCATCTTCAGAAATAATGGCTCTACTGGCAATTTTTTACAAAACTAGTATTTTTTTTTTTAAATTGATATATTAGAAAAACTTTTAGGTTTAGGTATATAACATTATTAATAAAAAAGTTATAATATTTTACGCAGAATTTAGAAATAAATTAGAAAATAGGATGTTTCATTTAAAAAAACCATATGTTATATCGGCCACACTTTTTTGAAGTACCCTGTATACTCAAAAATAATTTTAAACTGTGCACCTTAACATTCCCTAAAACTATTGTATTTAACATTTTTTCGTCATTCCCGAAACAAAAGAGATAATGAACTCTACTCTATCGTTGTCTCACCCCTGTACTGAAAAGTATATTAAAAAAATTTCCACCATATTGTCAAGTCATATAGTTTTTTTATATATTAGAACATCAGATTATCAAACGTAAGGTACTCGTAATAATTTTCGGTCAGCCTACACTTGATGAAGAATTCCGAAATTTTTTAAAAATTTTTTGATCATTACTCTTTGAGAAGGAATGGAGTGACAGCGATTTTTGGCAACTTTTTAAAAATAATGCAAAGAAAAGTGTGCGCAAGTATTACATCATATATATTTTTGAACTCGTGTTTTTACAAGCTTTCATTTGACACCCTACTCGATAACCTGGGAAATTTTTATTTCACTTCCGATTTCACCCCCCAAAACTAACCCCCTAAATTAAAATTTCACCTGATATTTGTGCAAAATTTCAACTTTATTTGTCAAATAGTTTCAGAGAAAATCGGATATGACAGACAGACAGACAAACGTCGAAATGCCTCCATAAACGGAACACTAAAAATTTCAGGATTTCGTTGTCGTTCGTGGATAAATTTATCTCTCCACCCTATTACTTATCAAGTAAGACAAAGGCAAATCTGTTATGACCATCTTGCATTATGATATTTCACAACATAAGAGCCTGTTTCGGAAAGAATGCCAGTGGCTGAGTGTTGAGTGAGCGTTTCGGATTATTTCCATCTAATTCGTTTGCTAAATAATGTCGTGCAAATGAGTATAGAGTAGCCTCCTCGAGCAACGGCTTTCAGTTGACTTTATAATTTAAGTACTAGATTCCATAATCGAGCAGATTACCTTCTATACGTCTGCTCTATTGCGAGATAAACTCGATTCTCTCTATTTCATGAAAGGTCTAAGTCAGGGGTGCTTAAACGGTTGATCGCGATCGACAAGTCGATCGCGAGTGCTTTTTGAGTCGATCTCGAGAAAAAAATTCCGATATAGAACTATTCACAGATTTTGTTTTAGGTAACTAAAACAAAATGTAATGAATAAACTACTAAAATTTATTCGATCCACAATTAGGCCAGAATAACCCCCTCATCACTTTCTTTTATCGTAATAACCCCCTGCTAGCGGCACAAGGCGTCTTTATCAAAGGAACGCGTGGTACTTGTCAAAGAAAAGCCGCGTTTTTGATTCCCGCCGACTTTTCTAGAAACTTCGGGTGGCGTGTTTGACGGGAACATTCGAGACTTCGTTCGCGCCGATATAAATGTTGCGCCTGCAGGAATAGGAGTCAGTCTGAGTTGTAACTTGAGGGCGATACATCGATACAAAGTTTATTAATAAATAGTCCAAAATGAGTGCGGCGAAGAAAAGTAAAACTTATCATTTTAATAACGATTGAAAGGAAGAATTTTTCTTTTGTATGGTAAAGGATAAGTGCATTTGTCTCATTTGCCGTGCGTCAGTTGCAATACCTAACTAAGCGTGGGAACTTAGAGAGGCATCATAAAACGGTTCATAAAAACTATGAAAAGGATTTTCCGTCACAGAGTGAATTAAGAAAACGAAAAGTACGTGATTTGATACCTTGTTTGAAAAAAGAACAAACCATATTCACAAGACCATCCAAACAATCAAAAGCTGCAACGATAGCGTCATTTAAAATATCTCATATATTGGCGAAACACAAGAAACCATTTGATGATGGATTGGTTGTGAAGGAAGCATTTATTGAAGCGGGTGAGACTTTATTTGGAGATTTTAAAAATAAAACAGAGATTATGTCTGCTATTAGAGAACTTCAGTTATCTCGTTCGACTGTCACAAGGCGTGTTGAAGTCATGAATCAGGACATGGTAGATAAACTAAAACATGATATCATGGAATGTACATACTTTTCTTTACAGTTCGACGAATCCACCGATATGACAGACACTGCCCAGCTGTGTATTTTTATTCGAATGGTATTCAATGACATGTCGGCTAAGGAAGAGTTTTTGACAATGATTCCTCTGAAAGGAAAGACCCGTGGTGAAGATATATATGACGTTTTCTTCAATTTTGTAACAAACTACAAGCTACCAATATATAAACTAGTGTGCATTACAACCGATGGAGCACCAGCAATTCAAAAGTAAATTGCAACTTATGATAGATCAACTGAAAAGAAAGGATCTGAAAAATTTTCAAATATTTTGGGCCAATTCGAAATACGTTTTTATGATTTCAGTAAATTGGCAAATATCTCATTATTTATGAGTTATCCTTTTTCGTGTAAAACATTGAGGAATAAGCTACTGAAATAGCAAGTCAGTTTAACATGGACTCACGTTCTGTTGAAAATGAGTTAGTGCAGATTATATCAGATATACATCTTAAACCCACAGCATCTGATACAAAATTCTGGTGTTTTATATCTGAATATAAATATCCGAATCTAAGGCAAATCGCCCTTCAACTGACGGCAATGTTTGAGTCAACTTACTTGTGCGAGTCTGCATTTTCTGAAATGAAGATAATTAAGTCAAAATATCGCAATCGACTAACTGACGAAGATATGTCATCATGCTTGCCATTAGCACTCGGTAATTACGTACCATCTTATGAAAAGTATGCTGAGGGCATGCAGTGCCACGCTTCAACATCCAAAGTCACTCTTTAGTTAAGTTTAGACACTAGAACTCGTTTGTTTTGTAAGAACCAATAAACTCGCAATTTTGAATAATGATGAGTTTTTTTCATTGACGCTACGCTTACCTTGACTAAAAAAATGAATATTGTGCGGAAAACTAATATCTATGCCACGATAGACCCTACCTAGACGACAATCCTGCATCACACTTACTTGCAGCCTCTCAGAGTCGATCGATCGTAGTCTAACAATATTGAGGTAGATCGCCAGCAGTTCAAGTTTGAGCACCCCTGGTCTAAGTTCACAATCAGCTTCGTTCGAAGGATTGATCTGTTCTAAGAAAACAAATGTATATGTGAGCAAAAATAGATTTCGTAGGTCGCAGTGGAGAGTTAGCTGGTGACCTGACCTAAGCTACGCTAATTGTTTTCTAAACGTATTGCTGAAACTAAACATTAGTGCCCATTGTTTACCATATTAAATTTTGTTGAACAAGAAGGTCATATGTATTAATAACAAAAACATGATGATTCTGCAACCTTATTATTAAACTAGATTATAATCTAACTTCCTCTTACTCACATTCACGTATCAAAATTTCTTCATTTACTTAATGTCCATGGCCGCCAATGAAAAAAAAAAAAAATCACGGTCAAACCTGAATAAAGACAAATACATGTATAATGCAGATTAATCATAAAGAAAAAAAACAATATATGAGGCTGAGATTAGTTATTTGCGTGTAGCGGGTAATTAGATTAGTTTATGAAGCGTAGAGGAATGAAAGATTTTTTTGTTTTCAGTTCTTTGTTTAACTTATGAAGGTGTTTCTAATATGAAGCAAGAACGTACAAGAAGAAGAAAGAAATGGAATTAAGGGTAAAAAATTGCGTGATTTCTTAATATTATTTGCGTTATTTCAATGTAAATCTCAGTGGCTTACTTCCAAGGCACAAGATTACTGTTGCTCATAGTCCAGCTTTAAAGTCTATCTACGAGAGACATTCAATAAGTAGAGACAATTGGTCTCAGCTTAAACCTATTCAACGAAATCGCTCCATACTTCTAGGAGTGCAAGTTGGCAATCTTGTGATGAATTTCAATCAGCTGTTCGATCATGTAATGTAAACATAACCTCAAAATATCCAGTTTACCTTGGCGAGTCGATTGAAAGACTGCACTTCAGAAGAGCTTCGTTCTGTCATCATATTTTTAGTAGCAGAAGGTGTTAAGTCAAGTGAAATACATTTTAGAATGTCATTATAGTATGGACAAAGTTGCATGAACCGTCAGGACGTTTACAAGTGTATAGATCGGTTCAAAAGTGGCCGAACAAGAGTGTGTGACGAGCAGCGAAGTGGACGACTAGTCTTTCGTTGGAATCAAGGATTGATGGATAACAGAAGAATTACTGTTGAAATGATAGCTCAGAAGGTTGGGGTAAGCGTTTGAACTGTTCATATTTTTATTTAGAATCATATACAATATTCTCTCTCATACGCAAGAAAAGCTTCAAGAACTGGGTTGGGAGATCTTGCCTCATCCACATAGAGCCCAGACCTGGTTCCTTGTGATTTTTACATATTCGGACCTCTCAAAGATGCCCTACGTGGAAAGAGGTTGACCGACAATGAGGAAGTGATGGGAAAAGTGCAAGAGTGGCTTCGACGTTAACCGAAAGAATTCTTTGTCACAGGAATCAAGAAGCTAGCAGAAAGGTGGGACAAGTGTATTAACGTTGGGGGGGGGGGGAGGATTATGTCGAAAAGTAGGCCAAATTTTGTAGCAGTACAATAACCCGTTCTTGAGCTAGAGCTATTTGTCTCTTTACTTATTGAATGACCCTTGTAGTATCTAGTATCCTTTATTGGCAAATTAGCGATGTTTAACAATATAACTACTAAGACCTGAGATGATCTAAACATGAATATACATCTGTGTCTTAAGATATGTGTAACCTAAATAAATTTAACCTAGGTAATGGATTTTATATGAATGTGATATAATTTAAAATATTTGAACTTAAGATATTTTAAAGACAGTCATAAGAAGCCTAAAAAACAAAAGAGTACCATCATATCAATGATAAGAGTACTTATGGAAAGATGCTTGAATGGGGAAGATGTGCCGTTGGAATGGAAAGTATCATGGATTAACCCACTACGTAAGAAAGGGGCAAAAGATGAATACTCAAAACTATAGAGGTTTGTCTGTAATCTACCCAGTTAGCCATTTATATGGAAAAATATTGAATCGGCTGGTACAAATAATTATCAACATTATCAGTCAGAAGAGCAATTATGCTTTCGAGCAGGAAGATCCACCACTGATAATATCTTCTGTGTTACCTAACTACTTGAAAAAAGAACATCAGTTAATAGGGAAACACACTTAGTTTTCATTGATTTGGCAAAGGCGTACGGTACACTACGAATTAATATATTATTTGAAGTACTGCAGCCCAACATCAATGCCATTGTAGTAAAAGTCATACAACATTTATATAAAGGAATAGAATCTCAAGTAAAGTTAGCTAAAAACCTCAGTCACACCTTTAAAGTTACAAAGAGTCTAAGACAAGGATACTGCATGTTCCTCTTACTCTTCAATATCTATTTAGATGCCGTACTTGGGCACTGGAAAAATAGTTGTAAATTCATGGGAACAATGAGATGATACTCACACTTCACTACGCAGATGACCAGGTCGTTATAGCACTAGATCATGAAGACGCAAAGTTTATGGTAAAAAATGTATACCTCGAATATCAGAAGTGTGGGTTAGAAATCAACCTGCAAAAAACAGAACATCTCTGTGTAGCTTGAAAATTAGATATAGAGGCAGGCAGCACGATAAAACCATGCGATGAGTATATATACCTGAGTATTAACCTAGCAGAGGACGGTAGTCAGATAAAACAATCCAAGGCAAAGTAATTCGTGTAAAAAAGATAATGGGAATGCTTAACTCAATTCTGTGGCAAAATAATATAGAATAAAGCGAGAAAACTTTTTATCTACAGAAATGGACTTGGACCTTCAAAGAGCACAGAATACAGAATGAGGAAATATTAGGCTGGTACTCAGCACCACGATTAGGATTAATTAGAAGAACAGCTAAGCGGTAAAAACTGCTTTTTGGCTAATGGCACCTCGTCTTCATATTTATTATAATTATTATGTAATATACACATGGTTTTTGGGAATTAAAAAAGTTATATATATATATATATATATATATATATATATATATATATATATATATATATATATATATATATATATACGAGGCTGGTTTGAAAAGTCCGTGCAAAAATAAAAAACTACTTATGTGTTTGGGGTAAACCTTTTTTATTTTTCGACATAGTCTCCTTTTAGGCTTATACACTTCGTCCAACGATGTTCTAGTTTGTTGATCCCTTCCGAATAATAGGATTTGTCCAAGTCTGCAAAATATCCATTAGTGTCTGCAATCACCTCCTCGTTTGAATAAAATCTTTGTCCCGTCAGCCATTTCTTCAAATTGGGGAACAAATAGTAGTCCAAGTGAGCCAAGTCTGGAGAATAGGGGGGATGTGAAACGAGTTGGAATCCTATTTCCATTAATTTTGCGACCACAACTGCTGAGGTGTGTGCTGGTGCGTTGTCGTGATGGAAAAGGACTTTCTTGTGGGCCAATCGCGGGCGTTTTTCTTGCAGCTCGGTTTTCAAACGGTCCAATAACGATGAATAATATTCACCTGTAATAGTTTTACCCTTTTCCAGATAGTCGATGAGGATTATCCCTTGCGAATCCCAAAAGACAGTCGCCATAACCTTTCCGGCCGAAGGAACGGTCTTCGCCTTTTTTGGTGCAGATTCCCCCTTGGTAACCCATTGTTTAGATTGTTGTTTGGTCTCAGGAGTATAGTAATGTATCCATGTTTCATCCACAGTGACGAAACGACGCTTAAAGTCCTCCGGATTCTTCTGGAACAGCTGCAAACCATCCTTGCAACACTTCACACGATTCCGTTTTTGGTCAAGCGTGAGCAATCGCGGCACCCATCTTGCGGATAGCTTTCTCATGTCCAAATGTTTATGCAAAATATTATGTACCCGTTCAGTCGAGATGCTCACAGCACTAGCAATCTCACGCACCTTAACTCTTCTGTCATCCATCACCACATATCATGGATTTGATCAATGATTTCTGGAGTCGTAACCTCCACAGGCCGTCCAGAACGTTCAGCGTCACTTGTGCCCATATGACCAGTCCGAAAATTTTGAAACCACTTATAAACTGTTCTAATCGAAGGTGCAGAGTCACCATAATGTTTATCAAGCTTCTCTTTAGTCTCCTGAGGCGTTTTGCCTTTCATAAAGTAATGTTTAATCATCACACGAAATTCTTTTTCGTCCATTTCTTGAAAATCACTCGACTTCCTTGATTCACACGAATGCCAAATACTAAGAAATAGACCAATATGGCTGAAACTTGGTGTGCATTCATTCAAGAGATGCTACTAACTAAACATGACCTCGATACGCGCCGGTGGTGCCATCTCTCGGACTTTGCACGCCTCGTATATATATATATATATATATACATATATATATATATATATATATATATATATATATATATATATATATATATATATATTTATATATATATATACATATATATATATATATATATATATATATATATATATGTATATATATATATATATATATATATATATATATATATATATACACATATATATATATATATATATATATATATATATATATATATATATATCTATATATATATATATATATATATATATATATATATATATATATATATATATATGTATATATATATATATATATATATATATATATATATATATATATATATATATATATATATATATGTATATATATGGTATATATATATATATATATATATATATATATATATATATATATATATATATATATATATATATATATATATATATATATATATATATATATATATATATATATATATATATATATATATATATACATATGTATATACATATATATATATATATATATATATATATATATATATATATATATATATATATATATATATATATATATATATACTGCTTCGTAAGGGGTAAAAAAAAGAGTAGGTTAAGTTACTAACACAACGACCTAACTATGACATGCCTCAAAGATCGTCAAGATCTATAAATAAAAAATTGGAATCGACAAAATACGTATCATTTTACGTTATAGGAAAACCAAATGACCGCGGCATATTCAAAGCGGCATACATTTGAAAGACTGTAGGCGATTCCTACGTTGAATGGTTGTATTGAAACTTTGTCCTAGTAAATTTCAATCTAGTTCCGCGTGATCAATTTACATCGACAGTCTGATTAATAACATCAGAGAGCTTGGTGTTATGTATCTCTTTCATTATCGATCGTTAGAATATCAACTTGAAAAATTAACTGTAATTAAATTTCAATATAAATTAAAGTTATGAGTATTTAATTTATATTTGGGTCATTTTTGGTTTATATCATAGGCGCTAGTTTGAAAAGGCAGAGAAGGTACATGGTTTACCCAGCACTTGTATTTGTCACAGGTTGTTGTAAGTTCTATATTCTTTTTATAAGGAAATTCATAAGAAATATGATAAAAATATTTTAAAAGTTACAGTTTTCTTCCTATTTGGCAACTTCGGCGCCCTCTACTATATATGTACTGGGGTGTTTTTTCTTAGGTTATCTACCTAGCTAGGAATGGGCTAGTAGGGCATAAAAAATATATTTTTTCTACATATCTACTGTCTACACTAATACACTTAGTCCAGCTTTCCTCGAGTTGTTTCATTCCTTCAAAAAAAAGTTATTTTGTTTAGGTCCGAGAAAACGACGCTACGGCGGTTTTCAACTTTTCACAGGAAAATGTTTGGCGCCTGGGATGTTTCTGCAGATGTGTGAACAAAAAAAGAAGTAGTTAGGCGTTAAATTAGGGCTATATAGTGTATGTTATAATTCGGTAAATCTACAGCTTTGGGTAATTGCTTGAAATTCACAAGCCTTTTGAAAATGACACTTGTTCTGCAACAGTAAAGTTTTGTTTCTCCATGAATTCGAACATTTTTCTCTAACAGCTTTAGGTTTTGGATCATCCTGCTGTAGGCCCACAAGAAGGTTGCCATCAATTTTCCAGAAGAGTTCTCCCCTTCTTTGGAGGTAAACCCCTTGTTTTGACGCCTGTCTGAAAGGATATTAACGGAATACTCAATACTCTCTTCGCCTGAGTCAATGCGCGAGAAATAACTCTTATTGGTCTCTGAAGCTGTCAAATGTTCTGGGGAAATTGTTTTTCTAACTAGTTCTTGCTTTAATGTAAAGAATATCGAGATCCATTGTGTGGGAACTGTTTTCATTCCTAAATTGTGAACAAACTTGAAAAATATACTTTTGGATATGCCAGCAGTGGGTTCTTTATTCGTAGATGGAACAGCATCAAATCCTCAATAATCCTGAAGGGTTCCCTACTTTTTGCCTCAACCAGTCTTTTTAGTGTCGGATCATCCTGAATTGAGCCTCAGCCTTTTGGAAACATGTGTTTCTTACCTAAAAATAAGATGGACCTTCATTGCTATCTGGGGCACGTTATCATGAATAACTTTTATTAGATTTTCAGCTTTCGGTAACAAAATTGAACAACCGAACACTTATCGAATCATTTCGGTGTTTGTCACAGCCGATTTTTTCCGAAACTATTTGATATAGAAAGTTGAAATTTGTCACAAATATAGGAATTGATAGCCTAAGTACAGCTGTGTAGTTTTGAAAGTTACATTTTGTTATAAGGGATTAGTTTTTGAGGTGAAATCGGAGTTGAAAAAAAATTTTAAGCCCATCGGAGTCGGGTGTTAAGTGAAAGCTTGTGAAAACATGTGTTCAGCAATATACAGTGCCTGGCCAAATTATTAGACGCACTGCAAGATTTCATGTAAAATATTAATTACCGAGTGATATTGTACCGTTTTATTATTTTAAATTGATTTGTTTTTTATTTTTATATTATCCAATCAATTACCTATTTATTTGACATAAATAAAACAGCATTAATTTAGAAAAGCATAAGTTTATTGAGTTTTAAAGAAAAGTGAAATTAATGTTAGTAAAAGTCAATATTTAGTTGAGCCATCTTTAGCCGCTATCAAAGCTTTAATTCTGCGCGGCATGCTATCAATGCAAGATTGTACTGTCTCCTGCATTTGAGGATGATGATTCCACACATGAATAATCTTTTCTAGGAGCTGGGTTTTTTTGGTAATCACATCTTTAGCCACTTCTCTTTTCATCAGCTCCCACACATTTTCAATGGGGTTCATATCAGGGCTAGCCCTAGCCAATCCAACAGAGGGATATTTTTTTCTGCCAAAAAAGCTTTAACAGACCGAGCAGTGTGGCAGGGAGCTCCATCTTGCATGAAAGTGAATGGTTCCCCATTTGGAAACCATTCTCTGAACTGCGGAATCAACCGATTTTGTAATACTTCTTTGTACTGATCTTGCCTCATTATTCCTTTGACGACGTACAGACGTCCAGTGCCCTTGCCGCTGATGACTGACCAAATCATCACTTTGGTGGGATGTTTAACCGTCGGGACGACACAATCAGGATGAAACTTTTCCCATGACGACGACGCACATACTGAGCTGTATTCTGCAAAATTTCGAATGTGCTTTCGTCACTGAAGCAGACCTGTCAAAAATAGGAAAAATATATAAACTTCCATGTTTATTTGCTTTATTTAACTGAAAATGATAATAATGTATCAATTATTGATTAAATTGCTGTATCTTACCGATCTCCAGAAGTCCACATCTTTGTCTTGCCATTGTTTGGCTCACTTCAGGCGCTTTGCTTTCATTGCAGCTGTTAACTTGGGCTTCCTGGCGGGGCGACAGGCCTTAAAATCTAATTCTTTCAATTTTCTTCGAACAGTGCGCTACAGTATTTACGCTAGCATCCTGGAGTTGTGATTTTATTACCTTTGTGGTAGCAAATCTGTTTTCTACACCAATTTTCTTCAAACATCTCTCTGACCGTGGAGTGAAAATTGGTTTTCTACCGCATCTTTTTTTTCTTTTCGGGCTTAATTCCTTCCCTGACTCAATTTTCTTTTTTATGCGTCGTACACTAGCTTCAGAAACCTCCAATCTTCGTGATATTTCTCGGTTTGTAAATGTTTTCGCAATCACTTCAGCTTTTTTACGTGGTGAAAGATCGCCTTTTCTACCCATAATGAAAATAGTCCAATTACTTTTTTAAAACACTGCATACAAAATAAACTAATAACTGAGTAGTATAAAACTGTTAAATAAACAATCACAGTCCATAAAGCCACAGAAACACGTCCGTACCTGACTCGATTCCGATCGCGACTGATACAGGTTTGTACTTGTTTACGTTCATGTATCACTTTGTCAACACAGTGTTGCCATATGTTAAAAATAAATACAAATATGTAGTCTACAACAATTCTTTTAAATAAAAATCAATAATATTGTAGTTTAAATATACCTTTATTGCATAAAAACTCTTAAGAAACATAAAATTACTAAAAAAAATACAGTGCGTCTAATAATTTGGCCAGGGACTGTATATAATGAAATACTCGCGAAAACTTTTCTTCATATTATTTTAAAAAATTGCCAACAATCACTGTCCTCCAAAAAATTTCGAAAAAATTCTGGAATATTCTCTATAGGGTGTGTATACTATTTGCGCAAGTTCGACTTGCACTTGGAAAGTTTTTTCTCTTTAGTGAGAGAGTTTACCGCTGCTCGATGCTTCAAATTACAGTCTGTCAAGTAAGAACGTGTCCGCGATAATTCATTTTCGGTAGATGCGATTCTAGCGATTCAACAAAAAATCGGTAGAGGGAACCTTTGTCTACAACGCATTTTAGTAAAAGTGTCAGTTGATTCCGAACTTTCATCGAAATCACGTGAAATCCAAAATGAGTCACTTGTTTGCGCGTCAGCTCGAGGCAGTCTTTCTTTGTTCCCAAGGGGTCTAAAATGATACATTCCGCGGTCGTTAAATATATTAAAAAGTCGGTATCGTTTGTGAAAAAGTGGGTACATCGTTTTAACGCGACGAAAAATATCGACGACTTGCCGAAACGTGGCTCGTAGGCAAAGTCACACTGAAAGTCGAAAAATGAATCGTGTAATTGCTGCGTCAAGGAGCCGGAGATCATTCGATAATAAATTTCATTTCCTAGTCCTTTTGGAAGCCTGATATTTAATTTATAATGTCGATCGCAGAAACTCTACTTAGTTGTTCTTCGATCCTATAGCCGACAGGAGAATAGTTTTTATAAAGGAGGTGCAGAATCTTGTTTGTTCCCATATAAGCATAATTACAAGTATATAAGTAAGATGCTCGACGCTTAAATAATTACAAGTTTTACTATTTTGTAGTGTAGCAATTTATAGAATAAATAGTGAATATTACTATATTTACAAATTAACTATCCAAATGCCGAAATTGCCATCCTGGGCGACTTTAATGTCCACAATATTAACTGGCTTAAATATTCAAATACTACCGATGAACAAGGTCGTGAAGCCGAATCATTTTCAATCAGTTGTGGCTTGACTCAGCTTATTGATAAACCAACACGTATCCCTGATCGAGACGGAGAGTTCGCCAGTCTTCTTGATCTGTTTTTAACCACCAATCCGGAGATTTACACGGTCAGCGTAAATCCGCCGTTAGGTTCTTCCGACCATAGACTACTTTGGACATCGAGTATTCTACCAATCAGTGATAGAGAGGCACCCAAACCGCGCAAGATTTGGCACTACAAATCTGCTAAATGGGAAGATCTCATGGAATATTTTCGAACTTCCCCTTGGTTGGACGTTTGTTTTCGATCCGACGACCCATCTGACTGCGCCAGGGAGGTTTCCGATGTTATTTTGGCCGGTATGGAGGCTTACATCCCTTTTTCGAAGAAATGCCCTTCCAACGGCAAGCCTTGGTTTGACCTAAAATGCAAAGAAGCTGTTGCTTCTAAACATCTTGCATACCGACAGTGGCGTGAAGATCCTAACACCATAAATCGTATCATCTTTGTTTGTGCCAGGAACAGATGCAAAGAAATTATCGACGAAACCAACGAGGTACACAATCAACGGATTAGAAACAAACTTCTCGCTTGTCCCGGCAATTCCAGGTCCTTTTGGTCAGTCGCTAAGGCAGTTAGTCAAAATTTCACCAAATCCACCATACCACCACTCACACGGCCAGATAATTCTATTGCAACGACACCTGTTGAGAAAGCGAACTTGTTGGCTGAACTCTTTGCTTCACATTCTACTGTCGATTTCCAAGGAAAAACACCACCTACTATTCCCATAGTGCAGTCAAGGATGCCCGATATTGTCTTCAGACAGCGTATCATAAAATGTATTTTGATGAAGCTAGACACCAAAAAGGCTTCTGGCGCTGACGGAATACCTGCCATAGTTCTCAAGAACTGTGCAAGGGAACTAACACCAGTTTTCTGTAGACTTTTCAACCTATCCTACAGAAAGGGAATATTTCCTTCCTGCTGGAAATGTGCCACAGTTCAGCCGATACCTAAAAAAGGCAAGAAGACCTTGCCAAATAACTACCGACCAATCGCACTACTCTCAATAATATCGAAAGTCATGGAAAAGGCTATCAATCAGCATCTTCTAAAACATCTTGAAGGATTCAACATTATTAGTGATCACCAATATGGCTTTCGTAAAAATAGATCAACAGGAGATCTTCTCATTTATGTAACACATGTTTGGAACAACGCAATTGAACACTTTGGAGAATCTCGAGCGGTTGCTCTTGACATATCCAAGGCATTTGACCGTGTTTGGCACGATGGGCTGTTGGCTAAGTTACGTTCTTATGGTATGTCTGAAAAGTTCTGTTTGTGGCTCTCATGTTTCCTCAGAGAGCGTTCTTTACGAGTGGCAGTCGACGGATTTCTTTCTAACACCTTCACTATCAACGCCGGTGTGCCCCAAGGTTCCATACTATCTCCTACTCTCTTCCTTATTTATATTAACGATCTGCTGGAAAAGACCAAGAATCCAATCTACAGCTTTGCAGATGACAGTACACTTATCTCTTCATTCACTTTGAATGCTCGGACATCGACTACTCAGACGAATATCCGCAGACAGCAGGAAGTCATTCAACTTAACAAAGACCTGGAAGAAATTCTATCTTGGGGTGACAGTAACCAAGTGGAATTTAACGCTACAAAAACCCAGGCGGCAGTTTTTTCTAAAAAAGTTAACGTTGCAGAACCCGACATAGTTATGTCGGGGCACTCCATCCCTCTAACATCGTCACTCAATCTGTTAGGCGTTAATTTGGGAGCAAATATGTCCTGGCATGAACATGTTGCAGGCATAGCAAGGAGAGCTTCTCAAAAGTTGGGAATATTATTTCGAACCAGAAAGCTCCACAACAACTGTTAATTCTTTACAAAGCTCAAATTGGACCAACTATGGAATACAGCTCCCATGTTTGGAGCTCCGCTCCCAAACATACACTGCATTTGTTGGATTCTATCCAGAGAAGAGCTGTTCGTCTGATTGGACACCCGGAACTGACCGACGGCCTTGATTCGCTGGAACATCGAAGAACGGTTGGCGACTTGAGCCTATTCTACAAGTACTTTCATGGAAAGTGTTCGAAGGATGTGGCCCGCTTAATTCCTCCCAGAGCGGTGCATGTTAGGAATACACGTCGCGCTAATACTTCACATTCGTATGAGGTTCAGCTTGTTACTCCTCGTACAACGCTTTTCAAGCAGTCTTTTATATAGAGAACATCATACCTTTGGAATAGTTTGCCCAGGACTGTGTTTCCCATCGAGTACAATCTACAGCGATTCAAGAACAACGTGAATCGCTTTCTCCGCACACGTGTCGCTCCTGTAGCGCTTTAGGGATTTCCCTGTAGCACGTGTGCTAGACCAATAAAAAAAAAATATATATATATACATATATATTTATTTATTGTGTTTTTACACACTACTTTCTAAAGGTGAAACCGTATTTATGCCCTGTTGTTAATTTGTGCATAAAAAATTACATCTTACACATTTTTATGCTCCTGATCTCCTCATTAACGGAATACCCTGTTTAGTAAAGAACTTTAATTATTTAGTCACGTTCTTGTAATAAGAAGTTTTTTTTGCCTAGATTTAGAGGCAGATGGAAAAAGATCAACTGCCTGATTCATTAAAATAATCTAACTTTAAAACTGGTCTATTTTGATAAATGGGGGTTTAAATTGACGAGAGCACCAGCAAGCCACCTGTAAAATACAGGCAGGAAATTTATTTTTACTTATTATTAAATTGATAAAAAGGGAATTTTATCTAAAAACTGTTAACTTTCTACCCATTCCAAGCTATTACTTCTTAAATGTTATTTTAAATTTTCTAATTTAAACCATTTTTCGGCAATATTTTTACCATATGAAATATGGTGTCAAAAAGAAACTCAACTGGACCACTAAAAGTTAATTAATTTGTTTATGGTTCTAACTTCCATGGCAACTAGTGCGGGTTTAATTTTTAGACCTTTTTAGCGATTCAGGTTGCAAATATTTTAGAATGTCCTAGTCCTACGTGCAAATTCAAGAAGTTTAACTAATTTTCTGTAATTAATAAGTTCTATTGATAATAAATAAAAAACATTCCTTAGATAATTCTGTTGTATATATTCGCGTATAAATACATTTTTATTATTTCATTATGCGGCATTAGTCTGTGAATATTATTAAAAAACCTCGAAGTGAACCGAAACATGACTGCGATCCATTCATAACTCTCAAAGCCTCAGTGAATGTTGGCCAGTATTTTATTTATTCGTGATCTTTACAAGTGTTTGAGGTGACTTTTCGCAGATTCTTGTTCGTTATTTTGGATATCCAGAAATCCCAGACTATTAAACAAATTCCATTATTATATTTATTGTTTTAAGTGTACCGATGATTGTTTAATAAGATGAAAAGTATTCAAGTGGTACAAGTCATCTAAACAGGATAGAGAGGCAGTTGAAGGCAAACCATGTTCCGGAGGATACTGCAACCACAGAAGAAAACATTAATAAAATCAAGAATTTTGTAATCAGTAAATATTAGATTTTGTAGACTTTACTGAAATATCATTTGGATCAATACAGTCGAACTAATCAGGATTATCTGATCCCGACTTGTTCAAAAACATTGTCATGTTGAGGTCGTTAAAGAGATGCATAATTACTAGTAATGAGACATAGGTCTATTCATATGACAGAGACAGTGCAACAATCAAGTGAGTATCGTGCAAATAGTCAACTTGAACAGGACAGCCTCGTCAAAGTTGGCCAAAAATCAAGGACACGTTAACTGTTTTTGTCGATTATTGTGGTTTTGTGCACAAAAGTGCCGCTCAAGAATTAACAAGGAGTATTATTTAAGTGTGTTTATGTGGGGCCATTACGATAACATACAAACGCATGGTGCAATAATTATTCGTAACTTTTTACCTAAAAATGAAGGATGGCCATTTCACGAGCACCACATTGGCCAGATATGGCACCGTATGACTTTTTCTCATTCCACCGTCGTGAATAATGTTTTGAATATATCATCATCATCATCATCACTATCATTAGCTTATTCTATCCACAGTCTCCCCAATTCGTCTCCAGTGAGCTTTGTTGTTTGCTTTTTGCATCTAATCGTGTTCTGCTTATCTTTTTATGTCGTCCGTCCATCTTGTCTTTGGTCTACCTCTGCATCTTTTGTGTTCTCGTGTATATCTGTTATCATTCAGCCTTGCGACATACCCCGTCCAATTCTACCTTAATATATATATATATATATATATATATATATATATATATATATATATATATATATATATATATATTCGTTGCACTACATCTGTCACTTTTGATCTTCGCATCTCGATGGAATATGAACTTGGAGCCCAATATTTAGCATTCTTCTCTCCATTGCTCCTTGGGTTACCTGGAGTTTATTTATTATACTTTTATTTAAAGGCCACGTTAATACCGGCAGTACATACGTCTATGTGCTGCGGGTATACGACTTGGTTTTATTTTCAAATTTTTGTCCCCCCGGAATCCATGGGACTGACTGCAAGAGCAGTGCAAGATTTTGAGTTTCTTCTACTCGCCTGAGGAACTACGTTTTTGAAATTCGATATATTCGTTTTTAATTTGGGGTTTTTAGCAATTTCCTTCTGGCGCCAGCGAGACGTGTTGCCAAGGGGTAAGGAAGTTAGAAGAATGGTATGTGGTGAAGGATTAATGTTTTTAGGGACCCCCCATATTAGGAAGTGGGAGGAGATCAAGGCTGGTGTTGGCAGGGTCGCGTCATGAAGTCTATCTGTCCTCTGCCGGGATCGCAGGGGAGTTTATACCCGCTACCATTTTGAATATATAGAAACTCTAAAATAGAATTTGCTGGGCGCCTTGAAACCAATACCAGAAATCGACTCTATTAAGTGTTTCGTAGATTGGCAGGAACTTTGGTATACGTTTGTTGAAGAAGGTGGTTACGGAGAAGGAAATCAAATAAATTTTGATGAATAGATTGAGTTTGTGTTGTATTTATCATCCCCTGAATTTCTGAACATAGAGGTATGTCCATTTCAGGGTATTGGCAGTCGAGGAAACTGAAAATTTAGCTATTTTCGTATTACTTCTAATCCTAACAGTTTCCTCTAAGAAAATATATTGACTTTACAACATGCATTTGTAATGAAAGTAATGAGTAAGTAATTTCTCTAATGTTTATTATTAATAATAGTGACCGAGAATTACCATATTGCGAAAATTCCTGTCTTAGACAAGCCGAACACGAAGTACATAAAATTTCTTTCACCAGGTCGATCTATAAGGTGAAAGAAAAAGGTGCCGCACGTTGTACTCGATTTGCTTCAATTCTTGATAATGATGGTACCAAAGGTAATGGTACAGCACCTGTACATCAAGGTCATCACGAAAACTACTTATTAATGATTTTGATGAATGTTGAAAAAGTTAATGGTGTCTTGAAGTAGTAACAAGAGATTTGAAATTATTGGGTACTGGTACATTTTTAGTTTCTTTGTGCTATTATTACGTTTTAATATGTTATTGGCCTCAAAAAGTTAGATTTCAGTGTGTTGCTGTAATGACGATTATATGGAGATAAATTACAAAAAGTAAAGACATGGAAAACACTCTTGGAGAAATAAGTACATACACATGTGGGATATTTATTTATGTGCAGGATATAAGGTGTGGATAAATAAAATTAAATATATATATATGTATATATATATATATATATATATATATATATATATATATATATATATATATATATTACTATAGAAATTTTCACGGATGGTGGAATGTAATACATTAAAATTCCGGGTTTCAATCTGTTCGTCTAACAATAAATTTACACGACGTTTCGCCAAAATCTCATTTGGCATTTTCAAGTGTTCTCGCTGCTGCTACTCGGTACTGTGATCTTGCTGCTGCTGCCGCTTGAACTAACTCAGTTAGTTAACTCAGTGAGTTAGATTCCAGCGGCAGCAGCAGCAAGATCACAGTATCGAGTTGCAGCAGCAGCGGACTTGAAAATGCCAACTGAGATTTTGGTGAAACGTCGAGCAAATCCATTGCTAGACGAACGAATTGAAACCGGGAATTTTAATGTATTTTATATGTATATATATATATATATATATATATATATATATATATATATATATACATATATATATATATATATATATATATATATATATATATATATATATACATATATATATATATATATATATATATATATATATATATATATATATATATATATATATATATATATGTATATATATATATATATATATATATATATATATATATATATATATATATATATATATATATATATATATACACATATAAAATACATTAAAATTCCCGGTTTCAATTCGTTCGTCTAGCAATGGATTTGCTCGACGTTTCACCAAAATCTCAGTTGTCCTAGTTCTTCAGTTTGCTGTTGCCTGCGGGTGCCTTATTGAACACTGAATAATTTAG